>OY728148.1:983952307-985202307 GCA_963277665.1 Viscum album | reverse complement strand
TGGGAATCAAGCCGCACGTAGTTCTTGAGGGGCAGTTTTACGTCATGCAGGACGAATGCTGAACAGTTTAACGTCTTGTAGCTCGGACGTAGTGCAGTTTAGCGTCATGCAGGACGAATGCTGAACAGTTTAACGTCTTGTAGCTCGGACGTAGTGCAGTTTAGCGTCATGCAGGACGAATGCTGAACAGTTTAACGTCTTGTAGCTCGGACGTAGTGCAGTTTAGCGTCATGCAGGACGTGGTGCAGTTTAACGTCATGCAGGACGAAGTGCAGTTTAGCGTCATGCGGGACGATTGAACACTCAGGAAAAGTATTGCTTGAGGAACCTAGCGTTGGTGGGAGGAGTGACACGCTCACCATCCATAGTCGCTAGGGAGTACGCGCCATTGGGATAGACCTTGTGGACAACAAACGGTCCCTCCCACTTGGGCTCCAACTTGGGTGGCTTCCTGCCGGGGATCATCGGCGCTCTTAGGGCTAGCACTAGATCACCCTGCAGGAAGGAGCGGAGGCGAACCTTCTTATTGAAAGCTCGAGCCATCCTGCTTTGATGCCTCTCCAATTTGTGCAAAGCGCGAAGTCTATTCTCATCCAGTGCTTCCAACTCGACTAGACGGGCTTCAGCAACTCTGTCCGGCGCTTGCTGGTCGTAGACCGCAGTGCGCAAGGACGGTAACTGGATCTCGATGGTCAGGACGGCCTCAGCTCCATACACCAGGGAATAAGGGGTCATCTGGGTGGAATTGCGAGTCGTCGTCCGATAAGCCCAGAGGGCGTTGGGGAGCTTGTCCGGCCAACTCTTCTTGTTCTGACCAACCATCTTTTGCAGAATGTTAGAGAGGGTTTTGTTAAACGCCTCGATCTGTCCATTCGCCTGCGCATGATAGCGAGATGTATGGTTCGAGCGAATGTTATACTTGGCGTACAACTTCTTCAACTCGGCTGCTCGGAAATTGGTTCCGTTATCCGTGAGGATAGCGTGAGGCACTCCAAATCGATAGATGATGTTGGAGGTCACGAAGTCAGCGATCGAACAGGATTTGACCTCTCTGAGCGGAATCGCTTCTGCCCATTTGGAGAAGAAGTCTGTAGCGGTCAGAATGAACCGGCACTGGCGAGCTGTCGCCGGCGGGTAAGGTCCCACGACGTCCAGTCCCCAGACTGCAAAGGGCCAGGAATACCTTGTGGTATGGAGAGGCTCCGGCGGCCGATGCACAAAGTTCGCATGAACCTGGCACGCATGGCACCTCCTGGCATACTCGATGCAGTCATGGATCACGGAGGGCCAGAAGTATCCCAACCTCCGAATCTGGTGGGACAGCTTCGGCCCAGTCTGGTGGGCGCCACATGAACCAGCATGAACCTCTTGCATGACTCGTGGGATCTCAACTCCCTGAAGGCAACGGAGGAGAACACCATCAAATCCGCGTTTGTAGAGGATCTGCTCCAGGCCGGGACTGCTCTGGAGGACGAACTGCGATGCGCGGCGTCGAACTCGCTCGCGCTCGGCCCGATCCGATGGAAGAATGCCATGTTGGAGGTACTCAACCAAAGGCGTCCTCCAATCAGGGGCTGATCCGACTGTCATATCTGGGGTACTCGGGGCTCCGGGCATGGGGGCAACCGCGGTGAGGTTACTTACCAACGGGCCGCGATCTTCTTCCGGGATAACGGGAGCGATGAGCCTGCGGTGCGTCATGCGGACGATCAGGTTGTCCTGTTCAGGCTCTGCAAGTGACGCAGCGAGGCTGGCCAAAGCATCTGCTCGACCGTTCTGCGACCGGGGAACATGGACAATTTCCGGCCGAGAAGGGAACCGGGCCATCAGAAGGAGGGTTCACTCCAACAATGGCACAAGTTCCGGCTTCCTGACAACGTAGTCGTCATTGATCTGCTTAACGACCAGCTCGGAGTCCCCTTTCACGCACAGACGGGGCACGTCGATCTCGAGAGCCAATTCGAGGCCGGTGATGAGGGCATGGTATTCCGCCTCATTGTTGGTACAGCCCTCTGACAACAGGAAAGAGTATGGCAGCACAGCTCGCTCCGGGGTAATGAAGACGATACCCAAGCCCACTCTGTTGAGCTTAGGATTATCGAGTCTTCTACCGGTGGGGCTCCGGGAGGCACCGTCAAAGTGCATCTGCCAGCATGGATCGGCTCGATCAACCAAGAGAATGGTCTCATCAGGAAAGCCTAGATCCAGCGGCTGATCCGCGGAGGTTGGGTGAGCAGCCAGAAAGTCTGCCAATGCTTGCCCTTTGATGGCCTTCTGAGACACATACCTGATGTCGAACTGCTGGAGAATCACAGCCCACCGCGCTAGGCGGCCAGTCAACATAGGTCGGCTCAGGATATATTTCAACGGGTCTACCCGAGAAACCAACTGTACCTCATGGTGCTGCAAGTAGTGCCGTAATTTCTGTACGGCAAATACGAGCGCCAGGCAGCTCTTCTCGATGGGGGAATACCTAACTTCCGCATAGAGGAGCATGCGACTGAGGTAATAGAGGCTATTCTTCGTTCCCTCGTTGTTCTTCTGGGCGAGAAGGGCACCCAAGGACCGTTCCAGGGCGGTCACATAAAGGACCAGCAGCTTTCCGGATACAGGCGGCATCAGGACCGGAGGTTGAAGCAGGTACTGCTTGATCTCCTCGAAAGCGGTCTGACACTCTTTATCCCATACATAGGTGTCACCTTTCTTCATGAGCCGAGAAAAGGTCTTACACTTGCCGGCCAGATTCGCGATGAATCGGCGTATATAGGCTAAGTGGCCTTGGAACCCTTGCAGTTCCCGGACGGTACCTGGGGGAGGCATCTGGCTAATCGCCCTGATTTTCTCTGGGTCGATCTCAATACCCCGGTATCTTACCACAAATCCAAGGAACTTTCCGGAGGTGACCCCAAAGGCACACTTCAACGGGTTCATCTTCAGGCAGCGAGACCGGAGGAAGCTGAACACTTTCTCAAGATCTTTGAGATGGTCCTGACGCTGGCGCAATTTGACAACCAAGTCGTCGACGTAGCATTCCACCAGTGTGCCGAGGATTGGCTTGAATATGCGGTGCATCGCCCGTTGATAGGTGGCACCTGCATTCTTCAGGCCGAAGGGCATGACCCGGTAGCAAAAGGTACCTTGGGGGGCCCTGAAGGCAGTGAACTCCTCATCCTCAGGGGCCATCCGAATTTGGTTGTATCCGGAGTATCCATCCATGAAGGAGAGGGCTTCGAACCCTGCCGTGGCATCAATCAACAGCTCTGTCACTGGAAGGGGAAAATCATCCTTCGGGCAGTGGCGGTTGAGATCGCGGAAGTCGATGCAGACTCTGATCTGCCCATTCTTCTTCCTGACCGGCACAATGTTGGCCAGCCATTTGGGGTACTGAACTTCCCTCACGAAGTTGGCTTTGATAAGCTTGTCAACTTCGGCCTCAACCATGGCACCGTGGGATGGGTGCATCTTCCTGGGAGGCTGCTTGAACCCGCGATGGTTCGCCGGGAGACCAAGGCGGTGGACGGCTACCTGAGGATCCAGCCCCGGCATCTCGTCATAGCCCCAAGCGAATACATCACGGTGCTGCCTGAGAAAGTCCATGTACTGCTGCCGCTCCTCAGAGGGCATGGCGGCACTAACCAACGTGGGTCTTGGATCGGCCTCGGTTCCAAGGTTCACCTGTATTAACTCATCGACCGTGGCGGGGACGCCCTCCTCGAAGGCTGGGGGTGCGTCTTCCATATCCTCTCCACTCGGGGAGGGATCGTCCACGGGAGAGACTGCGTTGGCAACTGCATTGGGGCTACCAGATCCTGCTGGGCCACTGGTGCTGGCGCGGGCGGTCGCGGCCATCTCATCAGGAGACTCGCGGACCGTCAAGACCATGGCGACGTCCAACCGTTGAATCGGGAGGACGTAAGCGTCATCCAGACTTGCCCAAGGATCACTTGCAACAGCGACAGGCTCAACCTCACCTGCCAGGATCTGCTTATCCTTGCTCTTGTAATAGTCCGCGTCCAGATAGCGGGCTTCACATGAGGCAAAAGGAGAGGCATCTCCTTGAAGCACGCCTACTCGACCATTAAGGGAGTATTTGAGGCATTGGTGGTATGACGAGGGAACCGCCGCGTGAAGGTGAATCCATGGCCTACCCATCAATGCGTTATACGCAGTGTCCTGAGAGACTACCATGAATTCGGTGTCGGCAACCAAGTCACCGAACTGGGTCTTCAAACGTATCTTGCCGACCGGGGTTTGCTCGGTGCGATCGTACCCCTGGATCCTGAGGTCGGAGGGAATCAAGTCATCCTCAGACAACCCCAATCTACGGAGCGTCCGAGTTGGAATCAGGTTAATCCCGGACCCCGTGTCGACAAGACAGCGCCGGACCTCAAGGCCATTGAACTGGCCAGTGACATACAGCGGACGAATGTGTCCCTGTATAGGAGGGTCTTCATCCTTACCAGAGAACGAGATAACTGCCTGACATTCGGCGTCCTCGATCGTTTCGGCGTGAAAGGCCTCTGCAGCCGCAACCTCTGTCTCAAACTGGAGGGGGCTTTTCCGGGCTTCAGCGAGTGCCTCGCGCATCTCAGATGACATGCGCAGAGCCTCAAGGATGGAGAGCCTTGCTGGGATGTCGGCCAAGTGCTTCAGGACATCATACTTTTTGGCCAAGCGCGAGCCCCTGGTTGCAGGAGGTTGCTCTGCGGTTGGTGGCATGACGGGCCTTGCCGGTTGGATCGGCGGCCGACTGGTACTTGGCGCATCTCGCTGTTCACTGGTCACAGTCCGGGAAATGGTCACCGTACTGGAGTCAGGATGCCGGGATGGACTTGTGGCAGGGCGGAGCTGGTCGCGACGCGGCTGAGGCGGTTCTGCCTGGTCCCACACCACAAACAGTGGCGGAGGCGAATCTGTCATCCCCGAATGGGGGGCCTGCGCACGCTGAGCTCGATCTTGAGCCTGCTGCCTAGTCTCAGTGGCGTGCACGGCCTGGCTGGAGGTACCAACGGCTGTGCCCCGGCGACTCCTGTTGCTGCGGTTCTTCCGACGGTGGCGACGACCGGGGACACTAGGGAGGTCCACCTGGTGTTCTTCAACGTCGGGAACCGAAAAGGGATTTACCAGCTCGACGGTATTAACCGAAGCGTACCCAATACCGTCATCGGACGAATCACCCATCACCGGGCGGATCCGAGGAGGGACCCCCATCTCCGGGGGCATGAAATCGCCGAGAGTGCGGGATAGTGGCGGAACTGGCGGGGCGCGCTCTTCCTTCTTGCGCTGCCGCCGTTTGCTCCTCTTGGAAGAGGCAGGCTGGGACGACGATGCCGAAGCAGCACCCGCGGATTCTGGGGGCTCAGGCTGATTCAAGCGCGCACGGATGATTCCATGGGCGCGAATGGTCGTCTTGCGGGCCATCCAGTTATCATACTTCTGGGATCCGCGGTTGGAGACCAGCTGCCATTCGTCCTCGTTGCCACTATCGTCATCTGATCCCACGAACATGCCCGCCACTTGTGCTGGAGCTGGGCCCAACCTGATTACATTGTTGTTAATCTGGTCTTGGAGCCAATCCTTAAACACATAGCACCGCTGGATGGTGTGCCCCAGGGCCCGATGGTAGGGGCAGTAGCGGGGGTTATTCGTAAGATGTGCCTCCTCTGGCTTCCAACACTCAGGCAGTCGCACAATCCTCTGCTCCAGGGCGCTCCGGAAATAACCGGGGACCTGATCCTCGTGGAATGAGTAAGTCAGGTGTCGCGGGCCCCTGGGAGCGTGGTCTTGACGAGGGGCTGGAGGGGCCTGCCGAGGAGGTGGACCCTGATTATCTCGCCCGGGTTGCGGCGGTACATTACGCGGAGGGGCCGGCCGGTTCTGAGGCTGCCGCTGCTGGGCCGGGAACTGAGCCCATGGAGGCGGATTCCTGTGAGGCTGTGGAGCTGGCCTCGCCGGCAGCAGCTCCAACGGCCTGGGGGCCTCTATCTGGGCAACAGCAGCGGGCTCAGCCCTACTGACTCTCCTTGCAGGGATCATAGGAGGCAGCGGGTGTGCCTGGCTGGCCTGTTGTAGGGCTTCCTCAAGACGTTGAGCTTTGTCTGAGAAGTCCCTGAACCCTCCGGGGTAATTCTGAGTAATCAGGGAAGGGACCAGCTCGGTCTTGACGTTCCCGACGCACATTGTCAGCAACTGCTCCTGAGTCAATGGCATGTCAAGGGAATACGTGAGACCCTTCCATCGGGCGACGAAGTCCGCGACTCGCTCATCAGGCCTCTACTTGCACATGAAGAGGTCTGCGATACTTGTCTTCCGGGTCGTGGAACTGAACTGGTAGAGGAACTGTCTACGGAGGTCCTCCCAGCTGGTTACCGACCCGACGGGGAGCTGGCTGTACCAGACAAATGCTGGCCCTTCCAGTGTCTGAACAAAGCAGCGAAGATTAGCGGCCTCCTGCTGCGCCGGAGTCCCCAACATAGGCCCGCACCTCGAGTTGAAGTGGGCTAAATGCTGTGGCGGATCTCCAGTCCCGTTGAAGGGGGCAAAAGTGGGATTCCCGAATCCCGGAGGCGCCGGCATGTCATCCACCCATGCTGGGTAGGGCTTGCCGTCCGGTGGGATCGCCACCTGCCGAGTCTCCAAGGCTTCCAAGCGGGCAATGAGTGCCGCCATCGGATCGTCCGGACATGGGTTCCAGTCCTGGCGAGGATCTCTAACCACGAGCGCATTGCATGGCCCTTCAATCGGGTCGTCGACCGGGTCGTCGAACTCGGCAGCTCGTGGGATGGCGGGCGGAGCGGCCCTTGGGGCAACGGGAGGAATCCGAGCGGGGTCTCTCAGGTAGTCACGCCGCTCGGGAGGGTGTGGCGAAACATACCGCGCCCTCTTTCCATAGGCAATGGCCTCTCTCCTATCGGCGAACACGGCGTAATCACGGTTGCCCGGGAGAGTCTCGTCGAGGAGCGGTTGTTCCGGTCCCTGCTGTCCTGGCCTAGGATCACCGTAGTCAGGCCGCCGTTCTGCAGCGCGCTCGGTGAGGAGCTGGTCAACCAGCTTCTTCTGTTCGGCGAGCTGCTGACGTAGCGTAGCCTTCTCGGGATCCTCCTCTGCCCTCTGCATGGAGGCAGATGGGTCGGCGGGCTTTATAGCCTCGCTGTGCTCTTTTCCTTTGCTGACGTTTCGGCTTAACGTCAGTGCTTCAGTGGGTGCGGGGAGCCCCAGGAGGTTTTTCTGATGACGAGTAACTCTCACCGATGGATCTGACGACGGCTTGTCTTCGGGGGGGAAGCCCCCGTCGAGAATTTCCAAGTCGTTCCCCTCTCCCGACAGGTCAGCCATATTGACCGTTCCTGTCCCTAGGGATATACCCTCAGGGCCACCCAGCGAATCGGGCTGTCGGTGGATCACACTGAAGCGTAGGGCAGCGTACTGCCCCCATCCACGGATATACACGTGGGGAGTGGCTTCCTCGATAACTTTGCGGAGTACTTGAAAACACTCAACGCATCGTTGTTGGAGGGCCTCGTGGTGCCCAAATGACCCGGGGTGCCGAACCGCGGGGAGCATGGCCAGGTCAATTTGACGGCACTGCTCACCAATATCCTCCAGGTGCGCTTGACTCCCGGGGTATGGCATTTGTAGGCGGTGAAGACAGGAGCGAGTCTCCCGGAGAGTTCGGCGGAAGCATTCGAACTCATCCGGGGTGAGCGATTCGGGTGCATCAAAGCCCGGTCCTGCGACTGGCCAAAACTTCTCAGGGAAGTGGCGCTCTGCAAGGACGGTCCAAAAGCTCCACGACTCAAACTCGGGACCCAGATCTCCTTGGTCCTCTTCCATGGCTGGGAACGGACGGGGAACTGGTAGTGGTGCCGAGGCGGGCTGCCGGGCCGACGGGCTGGCCGGCGGTGAATACGGCGAACAGGCCGATTGGCCTCCATATCCCGGGCCGCCCTCTGAGGGTGGCGGTGCCCTGGCTACCACATCACGATAGGATGGGCCGGCGAGTGAACATCCTGCCGTAGCATCGGTGCTCGCCGAGGGTGCACCAGATCGTGGTTCGACCGTCGATCCCCAGAAAAAGTCTCCGGCTTCTCCGATCGAGGCGGAAGGCACTTCCGGAGGGGCCGGTACCAACCGCAAGTTTGATCCTTGGGGGTCTACCAGGCCCTCGTTACTCCGGATATACCTTCGGAGAGAAGCGGGGATCACATCGATCTCGCTCTCGGGGAGCACGAGGCTGACGTGCCGCATTCCTACCCCTGCCCTTGACTGGCAGGATTGGGGAAGGGGCTCTGTCGCCGAATCGTACTCCGCCTCTGAGTCAGAGAAGCAAACCGGTCGGATCTCCGTCCGGAATTCCGTAACATTCTTCCCTCGGCGTCGACGCCTTGCCTTCCTGCCCCTGGGTGGTTCTTCGGGGCAGGGCTGATCTCTGTCCTGGCGTCCTCCGGCCGCACTGGTGCTGGGGCCAAGAGGACTGGGAACCAAGGTGCGAGGGGCATCGGGACAGATATCAAAGGGGACGCGGGGAGAGATGATTCCGGGCAGGACTCCGGGCCGGGATCGGAAGGTGGGATGACCCATGCCTCCTGGATCGGCCACACAGAGTAGATCCTGCCGGTGAATAGCGCTACCGCGAGGTGGTCCGCGGTGGCTACTGCCAGTGCCAGCAACCGGGAGAGTCGACCCAACCTGCCTTTGGGGCGGTCGGGGCCTCGATCCAGGTCGGGCATAGGAGTTCCCCTGCTCAGGATGCGCAGAGGCCTGGCGACTGGAGCCAGCAGTGGCTTGGGCCAATGCGGCCGCTGTTGCTAGAGCCCCAAGGTGGGCATCCTCTTCCGCTCGTGCCCGACGTTGGCGTCGAGACAGACGAGTCGGGATGAGCGGCGCGGGCAGGTGGAGAGCCCGCTCTTCGACTGGAGAGGCCTGGCGGCGGTGTCGCCGTGGCCTGGCGGGAGTCCTTACCGTAGATCCCTGGAGCGAATCCCGGATAGGGTGATCCCGGGCCTCTTCCACCTCATCCGCGTAGGGAAGGGAACTGTCAGAGCGCTCCGGGGATAAGCTCCCGAAGCGGTTGGACGTTGAGGTAGGCGGCGGTGCCTCCCTGCGCGGCCCTCGGGGGCGGCGGTGGTGGCGAGGCGCAGCCTCCTCAAGGTCTAGGCGAGCCATTTCCCTAGTGGGGATGACTCCCTCTTCCTCGTATCTCCGCACCAGGGTGTTGATCACCCTTCTCTGGATGACCTCCGAGGGGGAGAGAGGGCGTGGTCGTCCCGCAATTGCGGCTGCTGGGACGGCTGTGGAACGGGCGGGACCGCGCGGAGTAGCCGCGTCGGTGTTTCCCCTGTCCCTACGCCAGTGGGCGGGTGGCGATCGGGCACTGGATCGGGCGACCTGATTTCTGAAAGCAGGGAGAATGACCCATTAACACTGACAGGAAAAAGGAATCGACAACCAACCATTAGCGCCACGACGCCTTCCGTGGGGGGAACCCAGGCCCTCGACGTTGCGAGACGGAGTGCCCGATGTCCCTTCCCCAGCCCCTGGCGGGTAAGACTGAATGCTTGGTCGGGCAACACGCCGGTCTTCCAACACCTCTGAAAGCCATCGGTCTTCATATCGAGGAGAAGAGATTCACGTCGGGTTCACCATTTTTCTGTTTCGGTGCGGATGTGCGTCGGGTTACGCTGTTCCGCCAGGACGCGTTCGCGCGTGCACCCGTCAACCCGAGGGGATGGGCGCGCGGCTTGTGGTCCCGCAGTCCCGCTTTCCAAGGGCGGGCGGCATTCGTCCCTTATTCAGGGGCGTCTGCTCCTTGATCGAAACCGGGATGATGGGATGTCGGCTCCTCCTTCCTTGGACGTCTCCTCGGAACTCGTCGCCTAATCCGGGTCTCCCTCATAGACTTAAGAATGTTCGTGAATCTCGTTCCCGGCGCCATATCTTCATGGACACCGGTTAATTACGCTGCTTCCGCCCGGACGCTCCAAGGAGTCGGGGCGGGGCAGCAACCTGCGGTGAGAAGGCCGGGTGGCTCGGGGTGCTGGGGGCGTGTCGTAGCACTGCGGCTCTGCACGTCTGTCTTCCGTCCCTAATAGGGCTTCTCGAAGGCATGATGGCCTGAGGCATCCCGTACTAGGTGCGGGGAACTGTGTCACCTGAGGTTTTCCTCAGCTTCCCATGTTTAACACGGGGTATGCCGCGAGTTTAACGTCCAGCGGGGACGGCATCGGACCGATCAACACGAAAAGTGGATCAGATGACGGAACCCCTTGCGGGGAACCTCCGACGCTGGGGCCAGCACATGGGCGGCTTCCCAAATGATGTGGAGTGGAGTGAAGTGGCATGACCCCACCGGGATGTGGCGGCCCGGGTAAGGATCAGGATGGATGATGGAGTGAAGAGCTTGGACCCCGTAGAGGCTTCCTACGTACCGCGCGTTAGCACGGATCAAAGTCAACGTAGTTCGGGAATACAGTTTAACGTCATGCTGGACGTCGGCAAGCCGACTCACGAAGAGGTCGAGGCCGCCGGGCGGAGGATTGAACCGGACCACCTCGCACAGAGGGGGGTGGAACGGCCGGGTGGATCACAGTTTCACGTCATGCTGGACGATAAAAGGAGAAATGGGAAAAGGGGCTGTGGGGAGGCACAGTGGAGATACACACGGGCAGTCTCCCACAGGGGCGGATTCATAGGTGAATCGACGCAAGCGTGAACCCTGGAGGGGTCCACTGATGGACGAACCGACGTAAATACGACCGGGACGACCAGGTGGCGGGCTTGGACCTCAGGGAGGCTTCCTACGTACCCTGTATAGAAGACAGGGATCAAAGTCCACGTAGTTCATTCTGTCAGGACTTACGCACTTGGGGCAGCCCGGGTGGCAAAACTCAGTTGGAAGGGACTTGGACCGAAAGCAGAAGACACATCGATCCCAGTCACACCCTCTACTGGCTTCGGCAGTGGGGAGGCGCAATGGAGATACACATGTGCAGCCTCCCACGAGAAACTAGGGGTTTGTAATACCCTGCCCCCGTAGGGAAAAGCCACTCCCATTAAATCGTCCCAAAAGGGGGACAATCCCGACATCCCTGCAGAGACGAGCGGGTGGGGGCCACGTCCAAACCGGGGGGAGACCCTGCGTGCGAGGCACGGGATCGAATGACGCGGACGGTTTAGCGTCTTGCCAGACGAAGTACAGTTTAACGTCGTGTGTTGAGGACGAGGCGGACGGTTTAACGTCTTTCCGGACGAAGTACAGTTTAACGTCGTGTGTTGAGGATGAAGCACTTGGCAGTTTAACGTCTTGCAGCGCGGACGATGGGGGCTAGGCAGTTTAACGTCGTGCAGCCTGGACGTATACAGTTTAACGTCGTGCAGGACGTGGTGCAGTTTAGCGTCATGCAGGACGAATGCTGAACAGTTTAACGTCTTGTAGCTCGGACGTAGTGCAGTTTAGCGTCATGCTGGACATATGTGCAGTTTAACGTCATGCAGGACGAATGTGCAGTTTAACGTCATGCTGGACGAATATGCAGTTTAACGTCATGCTGGACGTACGTACGTGTCACTTCGCGCAAGCCTGGAGGGCCGCACGGGAAGACAACGCACGGTGCGGGCACCCAGGATGAGGATCATCGGGCGCCACGCAGGCGGGTACCCTCGGGGGGTCAAGGGAGGCGACCCTGGCGGATTGCGCGCAAAAGAGGAGCTTTGCGCGCAAAACCGCGGGTCGGCGCGCAAAATGGCGGGCTGGCGCGCAATCGGGCCAGCGCTTCGCGCGCGGATGGTTGGGATTGCGCGCACCGGGCTTCGGGTAGCGCGCGGGGGCAACGGCTCATTCTCTAACGAATGGCCACTTTGAAGATGGGGGGTGCGCGCAATCGGGTTGGATTGCGCGCACCCGGGGGCAATTGCGCGCAAGAGGCTTCTTTTGCGCGCAAAGGCCTTCGGGTTGAAATTTATTCAAAGGGAAGGAGCCAAGGGGATTGCGCGCGAAGGCGGACCCCAAGGCTCTATTGCGCGAAAGAAAGGAGGTTACCTGAAGATCGGCATTGCGCGCGGAAGGGGTTGAATTGCGCGCGCGGGAGACCGTTCGACTTCCAGCAACCTTTGAAACGTTGGGGGTCGCCTAGTATTTATAGGCAACCCCGGGCGCGGAATCCAAGGCGCGAGCGCGGAATTCTCCTCGCGGGCGCGGAATCGGGCACGGCGCGCAAGGGAGTTGCGCGCATCCCGGGGGTTTTGCGCGCAGATCATCATCTTTGCGCGCAGACCTCTGAAATTCCGCGCAAGGCCTCCGGGCCCTCCGAAACATTCTTCCGACTCCAAATATGACCTCGCTTTCCGCATCCGGAGCTTCGTTTGGGAACAACGGACTTTTCCGGCATCTACAGGGATTTAACAAAAGTAAATGCCTAATATCATCATTATATGATACCCAAAATTCTGGGTGTTACACATGGTTTTTTTACCTATCATAATATTCATTTTCATTTAATTTTCGGTATTTTTATATGTTGGATTTTTGTATTTTTGAGCTTGAGCTTCTTTTATTAGTTCATGTGGGCCTTTTGTTCAGTTTATTCATTGGGCATGTGCCATTAGCCTTGATCCACATTCCCATTTGATCTATGTCATCCTCATACCTGATGTTGATCCATTGATCCTTATGATCCTATGGTTTTCTATTCATCCCTTTTTTCATTCTTCATGAAACGGATTGTCTTGATCTATGGGTGACCATTGATAGCTTATCCAATGATGTCATATGTCCTTATTTTGTTGTTTAAGTGGTTATGTTGGGATACTTATCTAAATTTTTCATATCCTTGGTTATATTCTCTAGTATTCTTCTACCCCTGCTAGAATGATTCCTCGATTTGGAATCAACCTCACCACTTATGGTGTTGAGTCAATAAGGTTTTCCTTATGACTTTTCCATTCCTTCTTGTTTTGAAAATCACAAACACTTTATCTTTAAGGAAAATTGCTTTCTTAAGGAAAATTGCTTTCTTAAGGAAAATTGCTTTTATAAGGAAAATTGCTTTCTTAAGGAAAATCGCTTTTATAAGAAAAATTATCCTTATCATATTTTCATTCATATTTTTCTTAAGTATGATTTTCGGATTCATTTTCTCGGAATCGTTGAAACTTTGATATAAAGCATTCTGTTTTAGGGTTCGGATTCTGGACAAGAACTATAAGGAAGTTTCATTCCGAATTCCGGATATGAACTCTGACTAAGTTCTATTCCATATTCAGGATACGAATTCTGAAGAAGAATTCTCATTACGAATTCAGAAGAAAAATTCTCATTACGAATTCCAATGAAGAATTCTCATTACGAATTCCAATGAAGAATTCTCATTACGAATTCCAATGAAGAATTCCCATTACGAATTCTAATGAAGAAATCTCATTCCGAATTCTCATTACGAATTCTGATAAAGAATTCTCATTACGATTTCTGATGACGAATTCTCATTACGAATTCTGATGATGAATTCTCATTACGAATTCTGATGAAGAATTCTCATTACGAATTCTGATGATGAATTCTCATTACGATTTCTGATGATGAATTCTCATTACGAATTCTGATGATGAATTCTCATTACGATTTCTGATGACGAATTCCTATTCCGAATTCTCATTCCGAATTCACCTATTAAACAGAATCTGATTATCATTGTTTTATACACTCTGAATTTATTCACTCCGAACATTCACTCCGAAGTTTTCATTCCGAACCTTTATGTTATATTTAAAACGATGTCGTACATTCTGTTTCACTTACTTTATTATAAAATGATGTCGTCTGTTTTGTTATAAACTAACCGTTGTCTAAGTGACACGTGTACAGGTCCCTCCGAACTTTAAGGAAAATATGACCGTTGGAGAAGGAGCCGACCTTACCTATAAATAGGAGCTCATTTGAAAGAGCTCGTAGCTGTTGGAAAAACAACTGAGTTTTGTGCCTACATGCTGTTGAAGTGAATTCTAGAGAGAGAGGCTCTTATTAACTCTCAAAGCTTCGTGCGACTCCGAATGTTGGTGATTACATTCGAGGGCTTCCGGGGATAGGAAGACAGAGGTGCCGACTACCTTAAAGATCGAGGGCTTTTTTGCTGAGAAAGACAGAGGTTACCAACTACCTTGAAGTTGAGGGCTTGCGGGGATAGCAAGACAGAGACTCTGATCTTCGTATCGAGGGCTTACCCTGGTGTGGGTAAGACAGACTTTCTTGAAAGTATAAATCAAGGGACCTTTATCCAAGGTTGTTGGATACCCTTCTCTTTGGGTTAAAAGACTTATATCTTGTTACTAGTAGTTTAACTACTTGTTTTTATTCCGATGCAATTTGTATCTTAAGGAAAGTATAACTTTCTTATACTTTCTTACTTACTCTGATTCATTTAGATTCTATACGCTTTAAGGTAGAATCTCATATTGTAACTTTTGTTAAGTTTCAATTTCCGGAACCATATTTCCGGAACCTACTTTTGGAATCTCTTTCCAAGTTTAGTTCGGTGTTAGAGGTGTTGTGAATTTACTTAGTTTAACTTTGTTAAACTTAGCCTTTTCCTTTTCTTAAGGAAACTTTAATTATTCTTAACTAACTTTAAAGGTTCCAAAGGAATTTTTAAAGTATACAATTCACCCCCCCCCTCTTGTATATTGAGCATCTCATATTATATTTCGATCCTACAATTGGTATCAGAGGTTGGAAACCTCTTACTCTATACCATTATTACATATGGGAGATTTAGTTGGGTGAAAAATCTCCCAGGTTTTGGGAGCTCTAGTTTTCCTCGAGGGAGAAGAGTAGATGAAGGAGCACAGGTGGGATTCCTTGACTTACCATAGAAGAAATAGTGATCTAGATATGTTTTGATCATCTTCATCTATGCTTCGTGAGGAGCTCTGATGAGGTCCTAGTGTTCCTTGGTGTTCCTTTAACCATGATGGAAATGACGATTATATAGGAGTACAGTCTTGATGACCCTAACAATAAGACCTAATTACATAGCGGATCTTTGAAAACACATAGGAGAGATTTATCCCTAGTAAGGGGCCTTAGTATAGTATTCCTCTTATTTTCTATCGATTATTTATGTGTTGTATTTGATTATTCTTTGGGTCTATGTTGCATGTGTTGTTTGAGTTTTTTCAAGGTGAACAGTATATATTGAATCCCCAACTTGGTTCTACTGTGAGTCCTGGCATTTCAAGAACCTAAACATTGGATATTTTCCTCATGAACATTTTTCTTACATGGTTATGTTTCAATGTTTAACACATATCTTTTATAATCCCATTTTTTCATAGTGTAATCTTGGTACCCCTCTACCATGCATATAGGACAAATAGATAAATAATTTCAAAAAACTATGGTCCTATTTATGATTTGATTACTACTTTATGTCAATCATTTCTATTGATCATCTTGCTTATGTTTGAGTCTGTTATCTCTAATAGTTCTTGGTACTTATCAGTATTAATATCAAACTGGTTATATATAATCTCATTAGCATGTTATCTATTGTAAATGTTTACATGAATTTGTACTTTTTATTCTCTCGTTCTTTGTTTATGGTTTGTTAGAATCAGCATGTTACACTTTCAATTATGAGAAATCATTACAAGATTTGTATTATTCATGTTTTCTTGATTCTTCCTACTATTTACATAATTATAAACATGTTAATTTTTTTTCTGTAATTTTGAGAAACCAAATTATACCCATAAAAATAAATTACTTTATTGAAAGTGGGCTACCTCATAGCACAACCCACAGTTTTTTTATAGAATCTGATAAAAAATATTTAGTAAGGCTATTATTGGGATCAAATATTATTGGAAATTTCATGATGTGATAATTGTGAGATAAAATTAAAGTAAAAATGAAAAAAAATGGACAATAGATGTAACATATAAAACCCAACATATAAAGAGTGGTTAAAAACCAAATAAAAATAGAATGATATCACCATGGTAAAAGAGGTAATACACACTCTCTTTCTGTTATAATTAAAATATCCATTAATTAACTCTCTCGAATAATGTATAATGCACCTCACAAAATACAACACTCAAAATGTTGAAATAGGAAGCTCAATACTTGAGGTGATGATGCTAAAACTGTTAAAGTGCTTTTCCTTTTATAGGAAAGGCCCTTACTTGATCTTCCTCATCTATTTATCTCCATGGGTTAGTTTTTTCACCCATCCCACTAACCACACTAGCCCCCTTTGAAAAATCAAGGGGTGAAACTGTTTGTGAGAAACAAATGCCAATATATATCACACGTGGATATCTGATTGGGAACCAATAATATTTCCAAAAATCTTTTCTATCTTCCAACCATGATTCTCTTATATCTATGATTACGATTGAGGATTTTTTCTATATTAACATAACAAAGTTAATAAACTTCAACATAAAATTAACCTAATTTTCTTTAATATAAATTTTCTGCATATCCACTCTTCCTTCCTCCACCACATCTGGAACAGAGTGATATTGTACCATAATTTTCTTTATCTTGGAATGAAAATATAGATTCCTTTTAATTTTAAAGGTGCTATTATTGTCACAAAACAATTGGTTATACTTTTTTCATTGTCCGGGATCCTCTGAAAACCTTCACATCTAAATCACTTCTTTGCAAGCATATGTAGTTTTCATGTACACTACCTTAGTCGTGGATAAATATATAACAGACTACAACTTTGAATTCCAGCTCACAACTCATCCTATAAAATTAAACACATAACCCAAAGTGTATTTTCATTGGTCATAATCACCCACAAAATCTGAATTTGCGTAGTCTCTAATAGTGAAATTTGATCCTTAATAGCATAATATAGTATATGAGATCTCCTTGATGTATCTAAGGGTCTTCTTTAATATGTTCCAATGCTCACATATTTAATTCTCCACATACCAACTAACATCTCTCACTACATGTGCAATTTCTAGTCTCATATAAACCATAGATAATATCATACTACCCAATGCCAGTGCATAAGGTAATTGAGACATCTACATCCTCTATACTTCACTATTATCACTGTTAGGATTCATCATAGAAGATAACATAAAATTAATAGTAAGTGGGGTAAATATAGGCTTATAATGTCGCATCGTGATGTATTTGAAGATATTCCTCAAGAAATTATTTTTTGACAGCTAAATCATACCCTTGTTTCTATATAATTAAATATGTATCCCAAGATATTATTTTTTGGTCCTAATTCCTTCATATCATACTCCCATTAAAAATATCAACATGTCATCCACATACAATAGATTAATGATAAAATCCTACCATATGAACCCATGAAATAGGCACAAGTATCTGAATGAAGTATTTTGTGTACAATACTCATGATATTGGAATAAAATCACTTGTACCAACACCTTGGTGCCTACTTAATACCTTAAAAAGTTTTTCTCAACCTAATAACCAAGATCAATTTTCCTTATTCTGAAAAACATTGCGATTATAGAATATATATTTATTTATCAATATCACCATGTCGAAAAGTTCTCTTCACATCTAGCTACTCTAGAGTTCAACTATAAATTGCACACACCCCCATAAATATCTGAACAGTCGTTATTCTAAAAGTGGGAGAAAATATTTCCTTGAAATAAATAACTTCCCTCTATGCATATCCTTTGACCACCAGTCTTTCATGATATCTTTACAACTATTACTTTTCATCCTAATTGATCTTAAAGAACCTTTTTTACTGATAGTATTCCTTCCATGAGGTAATGGATCAATATCTCCAGTCATGTTCTTGTGAAGGGAATCAAGTTTCTCATGAATTTCATCCATCCCTGTGGATATTTCTGAACTCCACATCACCTCCAAAAAAATAATATGGATTACCATCCTCGATCAATAAGTAGTACACAATATTTCTCTCATTGATAAATTGTAAGTGCCATATTGGTTCTCTTTTATCTTGAGTTCATCGTCATAGTCCAAAATCTATCATAACATGATCATCATGGTCCTCAAAAGAAATTGGTTCTTCTACGGCTTCTTCCTCCACCCCAACGATTATATTATATGTCTTCTCTTTCTTCAAGTCCGCATTAATCATCACATGCACCTTATCTTCTAGAAATATAACATCGATGCTGATGATAAGTCTATGGGTAGTGGGGTCCCACATACAGTACACCTTCACACCATCAATGTATCCATAGAATATATATTCATTGGATCTCAAATACGACTTCAATCATTCCTGGTCATTAAAAAATAGAGATACCTGACCTCCATAAGTGTGTAACCAAGCATAGTCTGTAGGTTTAACACTCCACATATTCATTAGTGTTTTCATATCAATCATCACAAAAGTAAATCGATTGATCACATAACATGTTCCCTTCATTACATTATCCAATAACTTCTTCAAAATTACTACAGTCTTTAATATCTCCCTTGTTCTATCCAAAAAGGTTATCTTCACCCACTATGAGACTCCATTTTTTTGAATAGTGTACGAAACCAGGAATGGTCACTTGATGCCTTCTCATTGAAAAAAAAGTATCAAAATCCTCACATGAATATTTTCCACCACTTTCAATCCTCAAACAATTGATCTTCTTTCAAGATTCCATCTTCTTCCATGATTTGAATGTTTTTAAGACTTTAAAAACACTTGATTTCATCTTTATTGGGTACACCTAACATCTAATGGAATAATCATCAATGAATTATACAAAGCACCTTTTTCTTCCCAGGGATATAAACAGTGCTTGCCAAATATTGGAATGGATCAAAACTAAGATATCCTTGCTCCTCATTGTCGGCGTCACAAAATTCAACCATTGTTGGTTGAAAAAATCATAATGATCCCAAAATGGAAAAGATACCTTCGTAATCTTGGAAGAAACTTATGTTCAGTAAGAATCATCAAGCTTCAATCGAACATAAGACCAAGCTTTCGATACCATGACTTCCTCAATTGTTTTTTTGAGGTAGTTAACAGGACAACTATTTAAATGTCTCAGAAATACCATATAATTTTTTTTAATTATATGTAATTATTTCGATACCAAAAAATCTAATGGTGCGTGATTCTAAGGCCCAAGGTTCCTATAATGATCCGTGGAAGTTTTGTTAAGTTTTAATTAGCGCATGTAAGCAGTTTTCCTGAAAAAGTTTAATATTTATTAAATGGTTACTTGAATTAAAAAATATGAGGGCATTGTTGTGCTCAGAATGGCGGGTTTACCCTAGGCATGGCTTATGTTTAGTTGGTGCGGGCCTCCTATGAGAAAACAAAAAAATGGCATAACCGAAAATAAAATTATTAAATAAAATTATTTTATTTTTCAAATTCTTATAACTCATGAACGATAACTCGGATTAAAAATCTAAGACCACCACTGAGCTCATGAAGGTATTCTCTCTTTAAGAAGATACTAACTTTGGCCGGAATAGGCCACCTGTGAAATTTAGTTTTTGGCCGCAAAAAATAATTAAGTGACAATTATTTTATTGTAAAATCCATAACTTTTAAATGGTAAATTGGATTGGAAATCTGAGAGTAACGTTGGGTTCTATGGGGCGTGTTTCAATTAGGAAAATCCTAACCTCAACCGGTGTGGGTTGACTGTGACTGTTAATAATTTTCCAATATTTATTTTGGGTACGTTCAGTAAACATGTGAGCGGCGTTTTCTAACTTTTCAACTATTTTTCGGCTTAAAAATCTATGTACATTGATGAACCCACACCGCCGTGATTCGCTTAAGAGAGGTATCACTTCGACCGCAGTAGGTCGGGTGAAAAAGTTATTTTTGTGGACTTTTGAAAGATTAATAAAATTACATGTTTTGTTATTTTATTTTCCTTCTTTCCTCCAATGGACGAACGACATTGGAGGGATCGATGATGTGTTAAGCCAACAAATGGCTTAACTCTTCTTTTCTTATAACCACGACATTGGAAATTAGGGAGGTTAATTAATAAAATGAACCTCATTAATTCCCCAAGTGTTATACACTCCTTCTCCTCTCCTATTTATATGGAGCTCGGGGAGGGGTGTTGGCACGGCTTCACAAAATGATGAAGCTCTGGAAAAGTATCGTGACTCCAACCACTAGGAGGACGAGACTGGTTCCAACAAGCGGTGATGAGAACAACCGAGTCACGAACTGATGAAAATGATAAAGGAGGTTTTGTCGACTGTCGTCAGCGGACATCTCATCCATGCAGAAGGTTATTTTCGTTTGTGCGTTTTTGTTTCCCTCGTCTACATTTTTGAAATTAAACGAAGAGAATGGGTCAACCGAAAAACAGGTTGACCTGTGATTCTTCTGTCTTTACGGGAGTTATCGAAGGGAATCTTGCGGGGTTAATCTTGTGTTCAATACAATAGTTTATTGAACTACCTTAATATCCTTTATATTGCGAGAAAACACAGAGGGTGCGGTCCTAACAAGCCCGGCCCAAACCCTACACTATCCTTCATTCCTTGCACCACATCAGAAGACCCCAAACACGTTGACGCACGCCTCAAGAGGACGGTCACAGCTCGTCAGTTGCGGCGAATGGAGGAGGCAGCCAGCAGGATGGCTGACCGCGGGAGGGAAGGTGATGCGACCGCCATGCCGCCGATGAATGGAAGCTGCGGCAAAGGCCGAACCTACCTCCAGAGGGTTCCGCGGCGCCCACACGGCACCGCCGCCTCACCAACTGAATAACCACTGGGCCTTTCAGGAATCTGGGTGATAGGGGGGTTACACCCCCCCCCCTCACATCGGACTGAACTGGGCCACAGCCCTCGGAGCGGGCCGCCACCCTCGAGTCTGGGCGCCGCCTACAAACCAGGTCGCCGCCCTCGGACCGGGCCACCGCCCTCGATTTGGGCCGTCGCCCTCAGACCGAACTGCCTCCCTCGGAGCGGGCCTCTGCCCTCGCACCGGGCCCCCGCCCTCGCACTGGGCCACCACCCTCGGAGCAGGCCGACGCCCTCACACCGGGCCGCCACACATAGACCGGGCCACCACCCTTGAAGTGAGCTGCCTCCCCGGAATGGGTTGCCACCCCATGCAGGTCGGTCTGCCCCTTTGCAGGCCTCCCCCTTGGGGGCGGCCCTATTCTGTTCGGTCCGCCCCCCTAGCGGGTCAGACCAAACATCATCCCATCGGGCCGATTCCAACCAGGCCCATCGGGCTGAGTCCACCCTGACCCAGCCCAGAGCGAGTCGGGTCGGGCCGGTCCAACCAAGTCAGACCAGACCCAGGCCCAACCGGACCCTGGAACACTTAAATGAGCATATCTTGTGAACTATATGTGTGTTTGACGAACCATATACAGCGTCAGGATCCTTGGATCGAGACGGTCATTTTGGTATTCTCCAATTGAATTTTTTAGATAGTTGAAGTGTGGACGGGTTGGATCGAACCCGAATCCAACCGGGCCCTCGAAGCTAAAACGCATATAAGTCACAGACCGAGCGTCTGATTGACGTGCTGTCAATTTCATTGGAACCCTTACGACATGGAGGTCCTTTGATTTATTCCTTTGTGGAGTTTTGTGGCGTCCGAGGTACGACCGATATCTCCAGGAGGAGATTCTACGGAACTTGAGTGTACCGGCACTACTACAAAAATGGGCTTTATCAGTGCTCAAAACAGGATTTATCAGCACTAAAAAAGCGAAGTAAAGCTCGGCGCTGATATAGGGGGGTACCCTTTATCAGAAATTTTTTAGCGTTGATAAATGTATATTTTATCAGTGCTAAAAATCGGTGAAAATGGACATTTTATCAGTGCAAAGAGAGCGATGATAATGGATTCCTTTATCAGCAATCTGTTAGCACTGATAAATGTTTATTTTATCCGTGATTTCTTAGCACTAATAAAGTCTTCTTTTATCAGCACTAAAAAAGTGCTGATCAAAGCCATGTATGGTGCAAAAACAATTCTACAACAGCACACCCAAACAGCCCCTGCAAATAATTCAGCATCTCAATATAAAAACCCACACAAAATTAACACATAAATCATAATATAATTACACCATGTATACCCATTCACCATTAACACATAATTCATAAGTTAATTAAATACATAAAGAGTTTTATTCAGAATTCATGGGGTTGGGGAGGCTGTTCGGGGGTATCGGGTGGCTGTCCAAGGGGGGTAGGGGGTGTCCGGGGGGATGGGGGTGTCCAAGGGGGTGGGTGCAGTCCAGGAGGTTGGGGGGATGTCCAAGGAGGGTGGAGTTGTCCAGTGGGGGTGGTGGTGTCTAGGTGGTGGGGTGGTGTCTAGGAGGGGGGTTTCCAGGTGAGGGGGGCTATCTAGGGGGTGGACTGGTGTCCAGGGTGTCGGCGGGGCTTTTAGGAGGTGGGTGGGGTGTCTGGGGGGTGGGGGCGGTATGGGAGGTTGGTGGGGTTGTCCAAGGGGAGTGGGGTGGTTTCCAAGATGGTGGGATGGGGGAGTCTGGGGATTAGGGTGTCCAGGGGGTGGGGGTGTCCAGGGGGTGGGGGGGCAGTCCAGGGTGTTGGTAGGGTTGTCCATGGGTGGTGGGGTGTTGTCCATGGACGGGGTGTTCATGTGGGGAGGCGGGGTCTATCTATGGGGTGTCCATGGGGGTGGGTTGGTGTCCAGGGTGTTGGGGGGAGGGGGGTTTTCTACCAGGGGATGTCTGAGGGGGGTACAGGGGGGTGGTGGGGCGTTCCAAGGGGGCGGGATGGTGTCTGGGAGGGTGGGGATTGTCTTCCATGGGTGGGGGTGTCTAAGGGGTTGGGGGTATGTAGGTGGTAAGGTGGTGTCAAGGAGGGGTGGGGTGTCGTCCAGGGGGTGGTGGTTATCTAGGGGTTGGGGTGTTCGGGGGGGGGGGGGGGTAGGGGTTGGGGCTATCCAAGGTGGGGGGGATGTCCATGGGCGTGTCCAGGGAGGGTGGGGTGTCTAGGGGATTGAGGGGCTCTCAAGGGGTTGAGGGGGATTTCTAGGGGGTGGGGGTGTCTAGAGGGGTGGGGGTGTCCAGGGGGTGGGTTGGGGTCCAGGGGGTAGGGGTGGTCTAGGGAGTTGGTGGGGTTGACTCTAACATGTCACAAAGGATCCATGGATCATTCTCATAAAGGATCAATACAATCCGAATGTGTTTGGTCGTATTTTTGTAGGTTAGTTGTTGTTTTCACTTAAAATTGTGTCCATTTTAAACAGAAGAGGGACCCTTTGAGTGGTATCGGCCACTCCGTGCATCATATTTATGTGGGGATGACACGTACATGTCACAAAGGACCTATGGGTCATTCTCCAAAAAGAGAAAGAGAATTTGAAGGCGTTTGGTTGAATTTCCATAGGTCAGTTGTTGTTTTCACTTAAAAATTTGTCCATTTCAAACAAAAGTGAGACCCTTTGAGTGGTACCGGACACAATGTTCCTCGGATTGAGGTAGGGATGACTCATGCTCTCAAAAAGGACTCTCTGATCATTCTCCTAAGGGATCAAGACAATCCGAATGCGTTTGGTCGAATTTTCGTAGGTCAGTTGTTGTTTTCACTTAAAAATATGTCCATTTTAAAAAAGTGAGATCCTTTGAGTGGTACCGGCCACACCGTGCCTCGAATTAAGGTAGGGATGACTTTTTCATGTCCCCAACGCACCCGTGGATCATTCTCTTAAAGGATCAACACAATCCGAATTCGTTTTGTTGGATTTCCTTAGGTCAGTTGTTGTTTTCACTTAAAAATCGGTCCAATTTAAACAGAAGAGAGAGCCTTTTAGTGGTAACGGCCACACCGTGCCTCGGATTGAGTCGGCGATGACTCATGAACGTCCCCAATGCATCTATGGATTGTTATATTAAAATATCAAGACAATCCTAATGTGTTTGGTCAGATTTCCGTAGGTCAGTTTTTGTTTTCACTTAAAAATTTGTCCATTTCAAACAAAAGAGAGACCCTTTGAGTGGTACTGGCCACACCGTGCCTTGGATTGAGGCGGGTATGACTCGTTAATGTTACAATGGTCTCGGGGATCATTCTCATAAAGTATCAATACAATCTGAATGTGTTGGGTGAGATATCTGTAGGTCATTTGTTGTTTTTACTTAAAAATCTGTCCGTTTTAAACAAAAGAGGGACCCTTTTAGTGGTACTGGCCACACCGTGCCTTATATTGAGGTAGAGTTTACACTTACAGATCATAAAGGGCCCATTTATCTTTCTCAAAAAGGATAAAGAAATTCCGAATGTGTTTGTTCAGATTTTCGTAGGGCAGTTGTTGTTTTCACATAAAATTATGTCCAATTTAAACAGAAGAGAGACCATTTGACTGGTACCGGCCATACCGTGCCTCGTAATTAAGCGGGGATGACTCCTACATGTCACAAAGGACTCTTGGATCATTATACTAAAATATCAAGGCAATCCTAATGTGTCTGGTTGAATTTATGTAGGTCAGTTGTTGTTTTCACTTAAAAATTTGTCCATTTCAAACAAAAGTGAGACCCTTTGAGTGGTACCAGCAACGCCGTGCCTCGGTTTACGTGAGTATGACTCGTGCAGATCCCCAACGCAGCCATTTATCATTATCTTAAAGAATCAAGACAATCCGAATTCATTTGTTTGAATTTCCATAGGTCAGTTGTTGTTTTCACTTAAAAATTTGTCCATTTCAAACAAAAGTGAGACCCTTTGAGTGGTAATAGCCACACCGTGCCTCGGATTGAGGTGGGGATGACTCGTGCACGTCCCAAAATACCCTTGGAACTTTAAAATAAAGGTTCACGATAATCCAAATGTGTTTGGTCGAATTTCTGTAAGTTAGTTATTCTTTTCGTTTAAAAATATGTCTATTTTAAACAAAAGTGAGATCCTTTGAGTGGTACCGGCCACACCGAGCCTAGGATTGAGGAGGGGATGACTCATAAATGTCCACAATGTACCCGTGGATCATTCTCTCAAAGGATAAACATAATCGAAATGCTTTTGGTTGGATTTTCATAGGTCAGTTGTTGTTTTCACTTAATAATCGGTCCAATTTAAACAGAAGAGAGACCCTTTGAGTGGTACCGGCCACACAGTGTCTTTTATTGAGTCGAGGATGACTCGTTCAAGTCCCTAACGAACCCATGGATCATTATAATAAAGGATCAAGACAATCCAAATGTGTTTGGTCGGATATCCGTCGGGCAGTTGTTGTTTTCACTTAAAATTGTGTCCATTTTAATGAAAGAGAGGCCCTTTGCGTGGTACCGGCCACACCGTGCCTCAGATTGAGTCTGGGATGACTCTTTCATGTCACAAAGGAATCTTGGATCATTCTCATAAAGTATCAAAACAATATGAATGCGTTTGCTCAGATTTTCGTAGGTCTGTTGTTGTCTTCACTTAAAATTGTGTCCATTTAAAACAATAGAAAGGCCCTTTGAGTGGTACCGGTCACACTGTTCCTCAGATTGAGGCGGGTATGACTCATGCACATCATAAAGGACCCGTGAATAGTTCTCATAAATGATCAAGAAAATAAAAATGCATTTGTTCATATTTCAATAGGTCAGATGTCGTTTTCACTTAAAAATCTGTCCATTTTAAATAGAAGAGAGACCCTTTGAGTGGTACCGGCTACACCGTGCCTCAGATTGAGGTGGGGTGGACTCTTACACATCAAAAATGACCCAGGGATCTTTCTCATAATGTATCAAGTCAATTGAAATGCTTTTGGTCAGATTTTCGTAGGTCAGTTGTCGTTTTCACTTAAAATTTTGTCCAATTTAAACAGAAGAGAGATCCTTTCAGTGGTACCCTACACACCGTGCCTCATATTGAGGTGGGGATGACTCGTACACATAAAAAATTACCCTTGGATCGTATTCCTAAAATATCAATACAATCTGAATTCATTTGGTCGAATTTTCGTAGGTTAGTTGTTGTTTTCACTTAAAATTGTATCCAATTTAAACAGAAGAGAGAACCTTTGAGTGGTATCGGCCACACCGTGCATTGGATTGATGTCGGGATGAAACATATACGTCACAAAGGACCTGTGTGTCATTCCCCTAAAATATCAAGACAATCCGAATTCTTTTGGTCAAATTTCCGTAGGTCAGTTGTTGTTTTCACTTAAAAATATGTCCATTTCAAACAAAAGTGAGACCCTTTGAGTGGTACCGGCCACACCGTACCTCGGATTGGGTTGGGGATGACTCATTAACATCTCCAACACATTCTTGGATTTTTCTCTTAAAGTATCAACACATTCCGAATGTTTTTGGTTGGATTTCCATAGGTCAGTTGTTGTTTTCACTTAAAAATATGCCCAATTTAAACACAAGTGAGATCCTTTGTGTGGTACCGACCACACCATGCCTCGGATTGATGTGGGTATGACTCATGAACATCCCCAACACACTCATGGATCATTCTATTAATGTATCAACACAATCCAAATCTGTTTGGTCAGATTTCCATAGGCCAGTTGTTGTTTTCACATAAAAATCGGTCCAATTTAAACAGAAGAGAGACCCTTTGAGTGGTACCGGCCACACCATGCCTCATATTGAGGTAGGGATGACTCTTTAACATCCCCAACACACTTTTGGATTGTTCTCTTAATGGATCAAGACAATCCTAATGCGTTTTTTCAGATTTCCGTAGGTCAGTTGTTGTTTTTATTTAAAATTGTGTCCATTTCAAACAAAAAAGAGTCCCTTTGAGTGGTACCAGCCACACCATGCCTCGGATTGTGGCGGGGATGACTCATGAACGTCACAAATGACCCTTTTATTTTTATCATTAAGGATCAAGACAATATGAATGCGTTTGGTCATTTTTTCCTAGGTTAGTTGATGTTTTCACTTAAAAATCTGTCCATTTTAAACTGAAGAGAGACCCTTTGAGTTGTATCAGCCACACTGTTACTCGGATTGAGGTAGGGATGAATTGTGCATGTCCCCAATGCACCCCTGGATCATTCTCATAAAGGATCAAGACAATCCTAATGTGTTTGGTTGAATTTCCGTAGGTCAGTTGTTGTTTTCACTTAAAATTATTTCCATTTCAAACAAACAAAAAAGACCCTTTGAGTGGTACCGACCACACCGAGCATCATATTGAGGCGAGGATGACTCGTGTATGTCACACATGTCACGTGGATTGTTCTACTAAATGATAAAGACAATACAAATGCGTTTGGTCAAATTTTCGTAGGTCAGTTGTTGTTTTCACTTAAAAATAAGTCCATTTTAAACAAAAGTGAGATCCTTTGAGTGGTACAGGCCACACCGTGCCTCTGATTGAGGCAGGAATGACTCGTTCATGTCTCCAATGCACCTTTGAATTGTTCTCTTAATGGATCAACATAATCCTAATGCGTTTGTTCGGATTTCTGTAGGTTAGTTGTTGTTTTCACTTAAAAATCTGTCCAATTTAAACAGAAGAGAGACCCTTTGAGTGGTACCGGCCACACCGTGCCTCGGATTGAGGAGGGGATGACTCGTGCACGTCCCCAAAGCACCTGTGGATCATTATCTTAATGGATCAATACAATCCAAAGGCGTTTGGTTGGATTTCTGTAGATCAGTTTTTTCTTTCACTTAAAAATATGTCCATTTTAAACAGCAGAAAGGCCCTTTGAGTGGTTCATCATTCATGCATGTTGTTGGTGTATATCATCTGTTAAAATGGGAAATTGACTCATTAGATAAAGGATGTTTTATTTAATAAAAATTTCAATATTCGAACCAACATTTACATATAACCATGTGTTATCTATTGATCCCATAAACCCCTCTCAAAAATTACCGCCAATTGTACACATCCCCAAGTCATATCTTCATGTTATTTGTGCAAAATCTGTCATTAGGTATGCGGCCCACTAATTTCTGAACATATCCATATCATATTGTGAGTATGAGGCTTTTCAGCAGTCAGAGTAGTACTTGAAAATATAAAAATAAAGAATTAATAAATAAATTAAATGAACTAGTAGTTTTTTTTTGAAAATACATCTTTAGGGATTCTTGTTTCTTGATGAAAAATGTTCTCCTTCATAAACTTACATACATAATAATTGCAATAATTATCGTTTGTTTTTTTTGGGAACTGAAATAAAATTGATCATTAGAATAATAAGAAACTTCTATTGAGATATGTTTGGATAATGAAATTTTATTATATATACCCTGATATTTATCCAGAAATAGTACTTGCTTGCCTCCTTATGCTTATCCCCTATCCTCATTCCTTTTTTTAGATGATAATTATACACTGCAATATCATAACAGAAACTTCAGTAAAAGATAGTATAAATTATATTACTTGAGGTTTAGACCTAAAACGTAGGATGTAGTGTCTTATAGATTCACAAACTCCATCATTTGTGGTCGGTTTGATGGATATCCTTGCTTTGAATTCAGAAAATAATTCTTTGGAGTATCCAAGTTCACCACAACTAGCATCTGGTGTTTCCTAAAAACACAAAAAAGGAATAAGTCATAAAAAAAAAGTCAAAATATAGTTGATATGATTTAATCATAGAGTTTTACCCCTGCATGGTTGGTATTAATAAGAGTCTGTCATTTGTAATCTTGCTTTCAAATGTTTTCAGTAAGCCATTCACTATTTCATTCTTTTTTTATGGCTCTATTTTCATCAGATGTGATGATGTGGTATGAGGACTAATGAGTCCAAATCTTGTCTCATGTGAAAATTCCTTCAACTTTTTTTCATATATACGTCTATCAACAATATAAAATAAATTTAGTCATAATTTTCACATTTGATCAGCTATTAGAAAATCCATTCACATAAACGTACCTCATATATACATTTACAACTATAATGCCTAGCCAAACATTTTCAAGGATCTCATTTACATTTTTCGTAGCAATGAAATCTTGACTTTTCACAGCATATATATTCTCTTTGAAAACCACTATATGAATACTACCTCCTCTTAAGTTCATATACACATGAGTCTTCAATGCTAGTAAATGTAGATAGAGAACAGGTGGTGTTATTGTGCTTTCAGTAGCTCCTTGGGATCGGTTGGTCGATCCTTTAGAGGGATTTGAGCCGACGTTTATCACCCCTTTCCATTTCTCGGTTTGTAATAACATTCATTGGTTCAGACCCTTTTTTCATTAATTGTTAATGTTTTAGCTTGAAAAAAAGGAAATAAGTACCTCTTTGGCCGCATGTACTCTTACAAGTTGTGACGGCCATGTAATGAATGTCCCAATAGCCCTTTCGACCATATGAATATGATCCCCATCATGTGGAATAGATAGCTCTGCATTTGGATCATAAGCTACAGTAATCGTCACTTTCAGATGATCTTTCGGAAGTGGTCTATTCTACAGCGTGTCATCTGGGATTTTGAACACTGTAGGTCTCGCTACAAGGTGATAGGTTGGTGTTGACAGATATAAATCACTGTCACTATCACCCTGCAGAAGCTCAGTACAGGAAAAGTATATGTGTTTGTCTGATTCACATTTCATGGGAACAATTATTAGAATATTGATTACCACGGCTAAGATAGCTCTTTGAGGGAAATGGCTCGCCTCAAAGCTGGTGGGGGTGGGCGGGATCTCCACGCACTGGTTGTTCCTGAGTTGTGTCTTCTCCATTCTTCCCACCCATAAAAGTTTCTATCTACTCTCCCTGCCATTGCAATCATTCTTCAAGGGTTGCTAGTTTTTCACTCATTTGTTTCAATGTTTCAGCTCTATCAACCATTTTTCTTCTTCTCAAAATATACTCGGGGTGTCACCCCAAACCCCGCACCCCTGACAGAACCGTATTTTTCTGGCTGCTTCAAAGCCATCAATAATTGGTCTGCATCCACTACATGAGTAGCTGATTCCTGTGACTGTCGGATATAGGAAAACAACTAATAATTTTTATGTAATAGCAATTTAAAACAACTCTTTTTATCTTCATTTCATACTTACACAAATTTCCCACACTTTTTATGTGTTCTCATCTACTAGCTTCCCTTCCTTATTCACACATGCCTCCATCCAAAGAACATGACGTGGGATGGAAGTGTATTTGGTTTTAGATTCATCAATCTATATATAAAAATATAATTATAATTATGATGTTTTTTGTTGGAATCTAACAATATTACTGTAAATTTAAAATATGTACCATTTTCTTTGGTAGTGAAGCTTACCTCATCCTTGCTTTATGATATGGGTATGTTGGTTTTGATGCAAGTTCCTTATTTTCTTTACAGATTTATTGTTTCATAAATGAAATATTGACAATCAAATTGATGGATACATGTATCCTTAAACAACTTATTATCACCCATAATGTACTTGAAACTTCTCATCCCCACAACGGCCAATAAATACATCCCATGCTTCATAAGATATCAGGTTAGCGTAGAAAATGGGTGGGTGCGTGTTTATTTTTCCTTTGGAATCTTTCAGGTGACATCTTGTTAAAATAGTGTGAAAACCTCGATAAATCCTTTATACAAGCCTTAGTACATAATCCTTGTGTGAATCATCTACTATAAAAGTTTTCTGTAAGATATTGAGAAGAGTAAGACATTGTTTCATTATTTTATTTTCTAGTAAATTAAAGAAATAAATTCACAATGTTACCGTAATTTCTTCCAAGATCACAGCTTTCATCCCGTACACAACATGGGGCCATGAATCTATGTCAATCTACACGTGTTTCTGAGTGACAACTCCAATGTTACTACTAAAAACATCTTTGTTTGGATTCACATGTTGGCCTCATTCATTCCATCCGATGTCAAATTTGATGCCTTTTCTTTTTGCCTTATGAACTTTGGCTAACACCGTCAAACTACGATGCACCTGTGTTTTCGGTGACGTTGATCCTTCATTCCCGAAATCGATATCTACATCATCTATATGTTCATTTGAAATGGTAGAAACGACATGCAATGCTGGTTGTTGGACCTCAACACAAGGAGAAGCAGGAGCCATAGGAGCCGCAGTAGTAGGAGCAGCTGGAGCAGTAGAAGCAGCAGTAGGAGCAGCATTAGCCGCCACAGCAGCCGCAACAGCAGCTTGAAAGACTTGTTCAGCCTCATGGTTAGGATCCCATTAATGTGAAGAAGTCATTATCTGCAAAAGTGGTTGAACAGTTAATTTATATTACAGAAATTCAGTAATGATAATATAATAACATGAGATAATAAGATCTATATTACAAACAAAATATAACCTATTTATTGAACTATCATTCTTTTTTTCAAAGGCTGAAGGGATTTGACACCTCTATCGATTATCCAAATCCCATCATTGTGGTCTCCTCTAACATACAAAACATCATCTACATTGGGACCGATCCGAAATGACTGTGACGTACCACTGAAAGGATCATCCTCAACTGAATTTTCATTGAAAGCTTCAGTAGTTTTGGACTCTAACAGAACAATCGACTACTTTCTTTTTGCAGGGTCTAGAACATAAATTTTTTTTACTATTTGTGATGCCCTTAGAAAATGTTCGTCTTTGAACCCATCTTTACTAAAATCAACTTTCACAAATCCCCATTCATCTATTTTAACACCACTGTTATTATCAACCCATCTGCATTGAAAAATTAGAAATTGGAATGTCATATAATACAACTCCCATAATAGTTTGATAATGCCAAAGTATGACATATTTTCATAAATTGGATTTCTTTTCTTACTACCAGAAACATGCATCGCTTTAGCCACTACTGTAACTTCACTATTTTGCATGGTACTATCTTCATCATGTTCATTTTTATAGAATGTATAACCATTAATTACATAACCACTGTAAGATAATACATACACACATGGTCAAGCGGCTAGCCATCAAAGTCAATCTAAAATTGAATTCGGGTTTTCATCCAACGGCTTAAAAATATGGTCACGAAACCATCCTATGAATGGGTGATTATGTGTACTTGATAACCATTTTCAAGCCCTTAATGGATTCATCTTCCAAACAATTTCTTTGTGAGTTTCAATATATGGAGAAACCACCCAACTGTTATGAAAAAAATAAAGGTGGGCTTGTACCAAATCTATAATGGTGATTGTCAAAACATCCCTTCCAGAAATTCCCTCACCCTCAATGCGTCCAGTGTGATGGGATTTCGGGAGACCAAATCTTTCCACATCAGATAGGTATTCGGTATAAAATTCAATGACTTCATCAAAAATATATCGTTCCACTATAAAACCCTCTGGCCGACTTCGATTTTTGACATACCCTTTCGAAATATTCATATACAGTTCAACAGTATACATCCATCTATAGTGCATATGACCACAAATTCGAATCTCTCTCACCAAGTGAATCATCAAATGAACCATCATATCAAAGAATGTTGGTGGGAAGAACATTTCTAATTCACATAATATGATGACAATTTCTTTATCCATAGTTGGCAATTTCTTCGGGTCTAAAACATTGCTACAAATAGCTTTGAAAAAGAAACAATGTTTTCTTAACATATAACGAACATTCTTGAAAAAATTAAACGTAAAGCTATAAGAATTAGATCTTGCATCAAAACATGGCAGTCATGTGATTTCAAACCATTTAACATCAAATCATTCATTGACATAATGTTCTTGATATTTGATGAATAACCCTCTAGAACCTTTACATCAATGAAGAAGTTTCAAAACTGGTATCTCTCCTCCCTAGAAAGAGTATAAGTAGTTGGATGATGAAACATTCGATTTTCACCCTTCTCGGGATCCAACTCTTCTTGTATTCCCATGCCAACCATGTCCAACCATTCCTCAATTACATCTTTTGTTTTTTCAGGGGCATTTAGAAACGTTCTGATAACAATGACACATACATTTTTCCCACATGCATCACATCAAGAAAATGTCTGACGTACGAAAAATTCCAGTATGGTAATTCAAAAAAAAACTGATCTCTTTTTTCAACCAATTTTCGTAAGGTTTTTCGAAAATGGTTTACCAAAAATAGTGTTCACATCTATTACTTTCTCAAACAGCTGATCACCTATTAGTGGAATTGGTGATACGCATTGTTCTGAACTTCCATTGAATGATGTCGTCCAAGATCGATACTTATGCCGATGAGGTAGAAATCAACAATGTCCTAGAAACACATATTCCGATGACTGTTTCAACCTAATTGATTAAGTATCTTCTTCACACACGGGACACCCTTTAGTTCCTTTAATGCTATATCTTGAAAAATTTCCATAAGCAGGGAAATCATTTATTGTCCCATACAACATCGCTCTCAATGTGAATTATTCACTTTTTTAAGCATCATACAACATAACACATGAATCCCACAATAACTTCAAATCCTCGATCAAAGGATCCAAATAAACATCAATATCATTACCTGGTTGTTTTGGTCCTGATATAAGCATAGATAACGTGATGAATTTCTGCTTCCTGCATAACCAGGGTGGCAAGTTTTAATTTACCAACACAATAGGCCATGTAATACGAGTTTTGGTTTGAAAACAAAAAAGGATTTACTCCATCTGTAGATAACACAATAAGAAGGTTTCCTGGCTCTTTTCCAAAATCAGGATACTCATGATCATTTTTCCTCCATTGAGGAGAGTCTGTCGGATGACGTAATCTCCAATCTTTATTTATTTTATCAGCATACCACGACAATTGTCTTGCAGTTTCTTCAATTCCATATAGACACCTAAACCTATGAATGATTGGAAAGTACCATACAACTTTTGTATGATTTGATTCATCTTTCTTGTATTGAGAATCACCACACATTGGGCATTCTGTAAGTGATTTTTTCTCCTTGAGAATCAATATATAGTCTTTCGGGTAGGCATGTATTCTTTCAGAAATCATACCCATCGAGCGTATCATTCGTTTAGCTTCATATGTCTGGCTTGGGAGCTCATTATCTTCAGGGAGCATGTCATTAAAGAGAGAAAGTAGTTCCTTAAAACTGGCATCACTCCATTTGTTGCCTGCTTTCAATTTATAAAACTTCAGTACAGCTGAAAATGTTGTATACTTGGTGCAACCAGCAAAAAATGGTGTGTTTGCACAACTCTTTAACTTCTCAAACAATTTTGGGCAATCACGGAGTTCATCTTCAATTGTCTTTTTCATTTCCTCAATACAATCTTCATCATCATTGACATCTATAATCACATCTTCTATACGGTATTCATCATTTTCCATAGTTGTATTCATATCTGATGATCCATAAAACGTAGTTTTATCCCAGCCAATAGCTACATTCGCTATTTCTCCGTGTTTATTCCAACGTTTATAACTCTGATCTATACCGTGACATATCAAATGTTCTTCCAACTCCTCTGGAGTAAGTAGTCTAGAATAACAACAACGTAAACATGAACAAAGGATTTGAGAAGGATCCTTTGCGTGATCCTTTGCAAATTTGATGAACTCTTTCACTCGATTCTCATACTCTATTGTCAAATGATTATCATCCATCCAATCTTTATTCATCTTCATCCTATTTGAATCTCAAATATTAGTATTTATTGTTCAAGTACAAAATACAGGACATCTAATTACAATAGAAGAGAACCACTTCCTTATAAAAATAGAGATAAATAGAGTGTAACCATTAGTATTTATTTGTCTTCATTAAATATAATTTCATTAGATTCATTATAGATTCCTCAAATCACCCCAGACCAAATAGAAGAATAATCAAGAATGATATATCTACCACTCCTAGGTCTCTTCCCTACATTAAATATCATCATGCCTAAATACCCATATATCCACACATGTACATGTCACAAACACATATAAAACCATATCCACATCAGAACCAAAGTACCAATATGGATTTCAATCAGGTTACTCGACTCAAGTGGTGGTGTGTAAGAAATAATAAAAAAATATAATAAGTATATAGTCACACATATATCTCAAACTGGTGTTAATAATCCAATAAACCCAAGGTATCATTCCATCTATCAGAATACTCTGAAGGAGCCCATATGCGACAGTAGTCCCATGTGGTGAAGGTTCCTGAGAAGTAAGGGGTGAACACGCACCTATCAGGGTTCAAGGTCAGGTCACTGAGGTTGAAGGTGGCCCGATACTCCTACAAGGGTTCATTCCATATTTCACAAACCATGTCTTAGTACCCTAGGATGTTAACACACTGCTGGTGGAAGTGAAACCATTCCTGATGATCATGCCAAGAAGAATTGGAATCCAAGAGGGGGGATTGGTTCAAAATATATTAAGCATGATGAAAAAACATGGTATTTGATAATAGGTTAGTGTATTTCATGTTGGCTAGACACCTATCCAATAGACTCCACAAGTGGTGATGGCCCCTACAGTTGTTGCACCCGGTGAAACTGTCACCTGAGAAGCTGAGATCAATGAGGCCCTTCCCTGCCATGAACTGAACAAACTCCATGATGGAATTCCTTTGATGGGGGTGACATTAACGTCATTTCCAACCGAAAAGGAAAGGAAGGAGGTGTCACTGTTGGACACCTTGGTAGTGACGAATTGATTGCAATCTTGAACAGTCTCAACAACATATTTATTGTGCCAAAATACACATTTGTGTCTGTTCGAGGGGTCATAGTGTAGAAATCCATGCAACTTAATATTCTAGGAGAATTCTATGATTATTTTAGGGTTTTTTGTGTTATTTGACAACAACAACAATGACATTATGCTTTTTGATTTCTATGGTGAGGAAGCCCAATTTAACATGGGCACTAAGACCATGAGCATTACATATGAAGATAATAATGATGGGTAGGACATGGATATGGCATTGGATCTAGATCTAGTAGCCTTATTGAAGTTTGAGGGTGATCTCTCATTGAGGTCCCTTGATATTGAACATGTTCATAATCCCTTCTAGTCGGTAAGCTTCATATGAGTGGGAGATGACGATCCAAAGGGGCAGGTTAAGGATGGGTAATGGAACATGGGGGTTGGTGAGGGAGTTCCCTCTGGATCAATAAATATTTGGAGTTGGATGACATGCTCAGATCCAAGGGAGACAGAACAAACACCGCTAGGAAGGGGCCTGGCAACTACAGAGAAGTTGTTAGTAACCTCAGTGAGGGGGAAGGACAGAGATGGAGGTAGGGGTGGCAAGGCTAGAAATCGTGGTGGTCTGGGCATCATGCCATACAAGTGCACTACCAGGAAAAGTCAATTAGATAGCATGACGGAATGAAGGGGGGAACCCCTCGAAGATAATAGGGTTCAAGCATTGGATGACCTAGAAATGCATAGAACCGGGTGGTGATGTCCTTAAAGAAAAAGGTTATCCATCATTCCTTACTTTATGGTGACATGGTGTTGGATCTATGGGAATCGATGATACCTAGGAGGAATCTAGTGATATTTTACATGAATAAACCATCCCTTTTAAAGAAATTCAACCCATGTGAAACATTCCCCAATGATTCCACATTTTGATTTACAGTAAAAAAACTATACTAATAGAAAATCATTGAATAATGGTGTTATGATAAAAGAAAAAATAAATATGTAATAGCCACATACGTTCAAATAGTATGTGAAATTATAAAAAAAACCCCATAAAACACCACTAAATTCAAATTTCAAACAAAAATATGATATTGGATCATGCCTCAAATCATGATAATACTCGTGCTTTGATACATGCACCGTGATATGCCTGATCAACATCATCATCAACAACTTCACTAACAAGATAACAAACTAGAATTCATCACCTTAGGAACCTCATCACCCATTTCCAACCCAACATAACCTAATAATATAATTAAATCATAGCATATATATTCTATAATTCAAACCACACCTTCTCATAATGGTGATTTTTGGAAGAATTTATATAACATATCCAACCATACCACCATCAAATTGAATGGTTTCTAGGATCTAGAATAAACAAAAACCAAATCACCTAAAAACCCACTATAGTCATTAGAAAAAACGATAAATAGTACTCCATAGCATTTAGAGAAGTCAAATATGTACCATAACATAGTAATCCATAACATACATGATTGACCATCACTTTAGTTTACAACAAAGATTCATTTTGATGTCACAAACCAATCGGAGAAAGCCTGGAAGGTGCGGGTGTCCATGTGGTAGTGTTTTTGGATCATGTCATGGAAGGTGGGCCATTGGAAGTCTAGGTACGCCCTTCGCGGGTTCCCACCGGCCATCAACTGTGGCGGGGGTCTCACCACCCTATCCCTCACCGGACGCAGAAAGACGCTTATCGACTTCCTCGCCCTCCGCTCATTCACCACCACCCTGTGTACGCAGCTCTTGTACATCCCATTCGCCAGAGCCTGCGATTTTACCTCTCATTATGACTACGAAAATCAGAAGTGGTGAATGCGGATACGTATACCATAAAGGTGTCGTCGACGAGAACAACAGACGTGGATGGAGCGGGGGCGACAGAATGCCACCTCCCATCGTAGGAAACTTGGAGGCCGCCCACGTGGTCCTAGTGGAGGATGGTAATGGAGGTGGGATCGTAGAGGGGTCCCGTCCCCACCGTCACCTCCGATCGCCGGCATGGAGGGTAGTAATTTAGACACACATTCGATTCGTTTCCAATGAAGAAATCCCGAAGGTCGTTGCGTCCCACCCCAAGGCCGACGCCCATCACCTCCATGATCGCCACCGACAGACCGCTCATGGACTCGCTGTACTCCTCCCACTCCTTTGTGCCCCCGACACAAAAGGATCATTGAATATATGGACCTTTTCCGACTTCTAATCACCACCAAGTGGAAATGTCAGGCATTTTTCTCATTTAATTCTCAAAGAATTACCCAAAATCACGAAAATTTGTGCCCAAGGTCTGCACGAAGTACTTTGCCACGCTCCTGGTGGCGGCTTCAGTGAAGTGGAAGGACAAAATCTCTTTCCACAGAAACTGCGTCGTGATCCTTTTGGTGAGGCTGTCGGTGTATCCTTGGTGATCCCCAGAGCTCCTCTTCGCCCTCTGCTTCTCCTGCGGCGGCAAGCTGAAGAACCGCTCCATGCCGGCGTGGGCTCGGGCAACGAGCTGCGGGTCCACACCGTGATTCCGGACCAGAAACACCATGTGCCTCCAACACGCCTCATCCACCACCCCCGCGGCCTCATGCATGGAAGGGACTGGGGGAGAGGTAAGGATTCGGCGTTTCCATGGACAGAGTTAGGGGCTGAGGGGAAATGCTGAGGATGAGGCAACTCCCTTTCACTTATATAACCAATGCTCGCGATTTTTTTGCGGGGATATAACATTTTTATTATCGGGGAATGAACAAATAACTAATCATTTTATGACCGACGGTTAAATTTGGAAATTAAATATTTATTTATTCATTACACATTTTCAATATGAATTTTAAAATGCATCACACAATACTTTTAAAACATTCGCCCTCCTTTCCACATGCAAATAGACAACTCCACAACTTTACGATGGACAAGTTGCTGTAAAAAAATATTGTTATGAGATATCATCGGTTGAAAAAAAAAATGAGGGATTATCTTTTGTTTTAAGACCAAAGAAGTCATGATTAACTGTGTCGTGTGTGTATAAATAATACCCTATTTAGTATATCATATTGGAAATAAATACATATCTCCTGGAAAGATGTGTCATAAATCTTCCTTCAAATTTGTAACCATCAATGGAAACCTTAATGACTTCAAATCTCCCCCAAATTTGTTATACAGTCGCTCCTATGTGTCCTCAGGGTATCCCCCAAATTTTTCATAGCTGAGACTGTCGAATTCTGTATAATAAAAACCACATGGAGTGATTTAGAATTCAGATTCAATAAATTAGAATATATAGAGTCAATGAATGGTTCAACTCCCTAAATCCGTTCAGCTTCAATCTCTACCTCAATGGTAAGTGCCTCTTGGAGTAGACTCTCTAAGGATGGAGGCAGGTAGACGGGCTCCTCCATCTTGACTTCAAATTCCACCACATGGGTGGTTTCTTCTTTCAGTGGTGATAAATCTTCTTCTTTTTAAGGTATGGGGAGGTCAGTTAGTTCCTCACATTTAATCAAGAATTCATCCAAAATTTTTTGATCTCCCACTTGTAGCTCACTAGGTAGGTCTTCCTCCCTTGAATCCTCAGTTTCATCAATTTCAAATATAAGTGGTGCAATTTCTTCCACCACTTTCTCAGGTTCTTCCTTCAGCTTAGGGTTGGGTAACTCCATTAATGTACAAACATAATCAAATGCTCTATCATCCTTTCAAGTTAATTGTTCAATTCTTTCTCTAAGTTCATGCACCTAAGCTTTTCTAAAATATTCATCATCTTCTTGTTGTTGTTACTCCACCTGTGAGTAATTTTTTCATGCATAATATTCTGAATTTGAATACATCATGGAAGTCTTTTTTTGGTTTTTAAAACTGAAATGAAATCTAACTGAGATGTGAAAATAGAAAAAGTAAATAAGCTAATCATTGTCTCCTTAGAAACAATGTCAGTTTTGACGCAGGACTGTCGCGGGGCGTGGAAAAAAATAATTACATTTTTCCTAGTGCAACATAGTGGCTGACCAGGGTAATCTATCTTGAAGAGTCTTCTCAATGTAGTTCACTTACTTTATCTAATTCACCTATTATATCTATTTTTTAGTTTTGTTTATTAAATTAAAGTGATAAAAATATTTTTGGGTTTTTTATTATTTAAAATAATGACATGTCAATCAAGAATTCTAAATTTATACTAAGATGCAAGTCTAAACAGAATGAATTAAAAAGAAAGAACTTGGTTTTGGGGGTTGGTTAAATGTTCAATCATTATGATGCTTTATATGTTTTATTTTTGTCTAATAATCCAAACATGAAATCTCATGTTTGAACTACTATTATTTAATTACAAATTGTGAAATATCATTTAATGTTTGAGCAATCTCAATTCCACCTCCTCCTTTAATCCAAGTTGGCGACACACCTTTTTCTAGAATGTGTCATCTTCCAGGACCCAGTTCAATCGAAGCCGTTTTATACATTGATTAGCTCAAATCCAACGTGTAACGAACTAACCAATGGAGAGAGGAAAAATTGATTAAATAAAAGAATAGGGATAGGTTGAGTTGCATTTCATTGGAGGCAGTCACAAAATCAGAGACTTTCGCCTTACCTGTGCATGCAACTCAAATCTATCAACAAACTTAAAATTAAACATTAATGAAAATTCATGATCACCTTCACCTCTTCCCGGGCAAAGTCTCGGGGTCAGCCCCTCATTTCTGAGAGTAAGATATTACTCAGTGGAGTGGGTGGAAGATAAGAGATAGGGAGGGAATGAAATGAAGAAAAGTGGATGGAGAAACACAAAGGCATAGATTAATAAAACTAAAATTTTAATTACAATTGAAAAATAATACAAAAATAAAATTAAAATAAAATATATAGAATAAATTTGGGGGGAAAGAGTAGAAGAAGTGGCCCATGCCCTGGTGGGATCCCTCCACAGTTGTGGGTGTTGAGCTGATGATTTGGGAAGAAGGAGAGGGCCTCCTTTTATAGGCAGAATTCATTCCTCTGAATGTTTGAACATTGTTGGCCTATTAAATGTTAGATTAATGTGTGGAATCATTAATAAAAGTTATTCAATAATTTTTTTCCATTCAACCTCCAAATTTCATCTCATTTAGCCACAAGGAATAATGAGTTATGGAATTTTCATTGAATAATACTTTTTATGGCAAAAATTTCTAGGAAGTTGTCTTCAAATTTATAATGATCAATGGAAACCTTAATGAATTCAAAATCCCCCCAAATTTGTTTTAACGTTGGTCATATGTGTCTTAGTGCTATCCAAGGTGGAATCACCTAAATATGAGGTGAGGAGACTGATTTTTTCATCCGTTATAGTGGTGGGGTCCATATTATTTTCCTAGAAAAATTTCCAACTTCAATGAATTTTTTGGACTAATAGATCATTGAATCAACTCTATGTTCTTAAGATAAAGTTGAATGAAATAAAATAATTATTTTAAGAAAAAGAATCATGAATTTTGGAATTATATTTTTTTTAAAATTATAAAAATTCCTTTGTATTAAAAATCTGTCAAAAATACAAAATTATGCACTTTTCTCAATTTTGCTCATAATAATTCTAAAACTCAAATTACCCATTATTTTAATAAAAATTTGAAATACACGGGTTTTATCATTGAAAAAAATTAAAAAATCCTCATTATTTGATTAAAAATATGCACATAAATTTGCTCTCTCAAATACCCCCACACTTAAACCATGATTGTCCTCAAGCATAAAATCTCAACATAGAAATTATAGGACACAAATGTTACCAATATTCAAATTACAATTCAATTAAATAAAAAAAAATTCAATGTGAAATCAAACATTCAAAAATTTGAAAAAATATAAATTTAATTTCCAATTTTTCAAGGAAACAAATAATTCACATATTTTACTTTTACCATTTGAAAATTGATGGAACTTCTCCTTTCATACATTCAAGATCCTTGATTCATTATTATTAAACATGCCAAGTCATGATTTACCTCACTTTTGATTATTTTCTCTCATTAATCGTTATACAATTCAAGTAGTGTTATTCTCATATCATGAGAACATGCTCATTATCCATAGGCTTGTAAATAAACTACTTTCTCCACTTTGTAAAGACAAAATGCACTTAAAATCACGAAGACTTGTAATTAATGTTCTATTGACTCTGTGGTTTTAGTTTGGTAGGATTTTATTATTTGAAAATTAAGGCTCAAGGAGGAGGCTAATATATTAAGTACTATACATGATATCAAAAGTTAAAATATAATGAAATTATCCCCTTCATTGTAGCAATACCCAGTTCCCAAAACTCAAAGAAAATGTTATGATCAAGTAAGCATAATGATTGATTTTTGAAACCTCTTGATATTTTTTAAATTTTTACTTTATTTTATTTTTTCAAAAGTTATGATTATATCAGACCTCACATCAATCACCTAACCATATACACTCATAGGATCGTCGGTCTAGAAAATGGTGATTTTGGGTTTTCCCAAATCATAACCCATTTTTTCTCTTTTTGTTGGTTCTTTTTTTCATTTTTCCATTTTTTTAAATTCAAGAGGGGACAAAATAGAGTATAATGAGTGATTCCACAACCTTTTACAATTACCAAAATTAAACCCCTACAATTATTCCTTACAATGTATATCATCATGTCCACCATGATTCTCTTTACCCACACAATTCAACTTTAAAATATCATGATATTACTCAGAGGAGGGTAGGAATGTATAAAAATGGCTTGAAACATCACTAATTCCTATAAAGGTCCTTCATGGTCTCCATGTGATAAAAGGAGGATTGATTTAAAGGTAGTATTTCAAGTAAAATTATGTTTTCAAAGGATAACTCAATAATTATAAATTTGTTTTTGCACAGTCATAGATTTATAATGTTTCAATACAAGTTATGGTTGGTTACATGTCCAAGGATTATTCAAGAAATATGCTCAAGAATAAATAGGAAGTACTTGGTCTAGAAATCTTCTCGGGAATGGGAAATATAACATTAGACGATCACTCATGGCATGACTAATAAATCAATTCACATGGACTTCAGAAATTCAAAGCATGAAGGATGGTAGGGAAATTTAATTTAAATGAATCAATTAATTCCTTCAAATCATGAGTCATTACTTCAATATCCATGCTTCATTTTAAAAAATCAATTATTAATTTCAATAATTTAATCATATCAACATTGAAATCTAAAACATGGCATCACAGGATTCCTAAGAAACTCATGTCTCCTAGAAAAGTCGAGTAAAACATGAATTCATGTTTGGGAATGCAATATTATCTTTAACACTCAAAACATTTTGTGGAAAAAATGTGGTGAGTTTAAAAGATAAAAAACTAAAATTGAACACCCTTTTCCCATGAAACATGGTCCTTCCCGTTCACTGTCTGGGGATTCCTTCTATCATTATGATCCTACAAAATAAAATTACTCAATTAATCACAATGATTATTTCATTAAAGCTAAAAATGAAAAGATGGAGGAGGCCACATGATAAATTATATCAAAGAAAATAAATTGACATCTGAATTCCTAGAAAGCAAGTAAAGATAAATCTTTGTATTATCCCCTAAGCCGTCCCTGAATTTTGACTACCTCTAGAGGGAAATATTGGCTATTATCCAAAGTCTGATGGAGGATGAAGCTTCTTTGATTTGAACCACTGCATGTGGCTTTTACCAGCTTGTGATTCATTCTTCTGGGTTAGTAATGATCCAGGGATAGAGTACACCATATCCCCACCCCCTTAACAATGAGGTATATCTTTCATGGTGGGGGTATGATGAAGTATGAATCATCCTCCTTCTTGGTTGCTACTTTTGAAACCTCTAATTCTCTGTCCATTGGTTCCTCGAGGCATGCTTCATCAAAAGAATAGTCAATGGGAAAGTAAGAGTGTTATTCTATTTGAATAATATTAAAATATGAAGTATCAATATCAAATTCTTCCCCATCAATGTAAGTAGATTTTATCCTGGTTTACTTAGGGAAAACCACTAGTATCTCTTAACGAACTTCCTTAAATAAATATTCAACAATCTAGGGAGATCCATAAGTTCCTCAGCATGTGAACATATAGGTTCTTTTTCATCCTCCAAGGCATAGCTGAGATTTTTTGATTCTGTATAATCAAAACCAGAAGGAGTGATGTAGAATCCAGATTCAATAAAATTAGAAGGGATAGTGTCAATGAATGGTTCAACTCACGGAGTTGGTTCAGCTTCAATCTATGCCTTAGTGTTAATTGCCTCTTGGTGTAGACTCTCTGAGGATGGAGGCAGGTAGTCGGGCTCCACCATATTGAATTCAAATTCCACCACATGGGTGGTTTCTTCCTTTTGTGGAGTTGAATATTCTTCTTTGTATTGTATGTGGAGGTCAGGTAGTTCCTCATATTTAATCAATAACTAATCCAAACTTTTTTTATCTCCCACTTATAGCTTAGTAAGTACGTCTTCCTCCCTTTCCACCTTAGGTTCTTCAACTTCAAATATAATTGGTGAAATTTCTTACACCACATTCTATGGTTCTTTCTCCAGCTTAGGGTTGGGTTGGTCCATTAATGCACGAACATAATCAAAATCCTTATCGGCCATTCTTGTTAGTAGTTCAACTCTTTTTCTAAGGTCATCCACCAGAGATATTCTAAAATATTCATCTTCTTCATGTTGTTGTTGTTGCACCTGTGAGTAATTTTTCCATGCATAATATTCTATTTTTGAATACATCATGGAAGTCTTTTTTATTTTTTTTAAATTAAATGAAATCTAAATAAGATGTGAAAATAGAAAATGAAAATTAACTAATGATTGGCTCCCCGAAAACAGCTTCAGTTTTGACGCACACCTGTAGTGGGGTGTGGACAAAAATAATTATATTTTTCCTAGTGTAACACAGTGGCAGACCATGGTCGTCTCTCTTGAGGATCCTTCTCAATGTAGTTGAATTTAATTATCAAATTCACTTATTCTATCTCTTTTTGTGGTTTTTTTATTAAATGATAGTGATTAAAATCTTTTTGGTTTTTTTATTATTAAAAATAATGACATGTGAAGCAAGAATTATAAATTTATACTAAGATGCAAGTCTAGATAGAATGAATCACTACTGGAATTTTACACATTACCAATGGTTGTAAAACGTTGGTAAAGGCCTGGAAACCATTGGTATATAGTATATCCACGGTTCCCTCAGTCGTGGCCACGTAAGGCGTGAGAATAGGCCTATACCAACAGTTCTGTGAAAACCATTGGTATATGTGTCAAAATAGAATGTATACCAACGATTTTCTACAAATTGTTGGTATTTGTTTGTTAATGTATAAAATATACCAATGTTTTGTAAACTTTTGGTATAAAGGGGATATAGAAATCCAAAAGTCTATACCAATGGTTTTGTTAGAACCATTGTTATAAACCTTTACCAATGGTTATAACAAACCATTGGTATAATTATGTTATAGTATCTATACCAACATTTTTGGAACCATTGGTATACAATTGCTCAGCTCCACAGCAGCAGGCCCCTTTCCCCTCTCTAGACCTACAACAACACAACAACCACTCTCCAGACCTGCAAAAACACCAATTAAAAAATCCCCATCCAAGGTATTCAAAATTTATAATTCATTCCAGAATTTAGAAATTTATAAATTTAGAAATTCAAATGCAATAACACCCATAAGAGAAAAATCCTACATGTTATAGGAAATGCAATAACACCGATAAGTGTATTCGAAATTTAGAATTCATTCCTCACTCAAACCACAACACCAACACACATAAGAGTATTCAAAATTTAGAATTCATTCCTCACTCAAACCACAACACCAATACATAGAAGAGAAAAAAGCTACATGTTATATGATGAAAATGGGATGTTTAGTCATGGTCTTGGGTTGAGTATGATAAAACCAACAGAAAAACTTGGGTAGAGTGGCAAGGATCATGAAACCCATAAGATAGACAATGGTAGTGGTCATGTGCTTAGAACTAGGATGAGTTATAGGATGCACATTGGATGTTTATATTCCTCTAATGAATATATATTTATGTATAAATGGTTCTTGATGTATTAGTGGGAAACATCGGCCAATATCGACATATGAGATGGGTTACCGGAATAGCCTACATTTTTCTCATATACTATTCAATTAGAATAACGGGGTTTGTGGCTAATTGTAATTTTCTCTCCTGGGTGTGATGTGAGATGAATCCCCATTTTGGGTAGTGGGTATGATTATTCAATTAAGTCTTTGGTATTGGGTTCCCAATGGGACTTTGGTTTGGTCCTAGAACCCAATGTTTGAGGATGGGAGTGAGGTTATCCATGGGGTTATGGTGTCACCATATGTATTCCTCTCCATTGGGGTATTTTTATGAGACTTTGAATCTTATTTTTCAAGAATCTATGTGTAGCCTTGATGACCAATTTGTTATATGGAATGCTTGAGTGTTCATATGTTTCATATGAAATCATTATATGAAATTTATTTCTTGTATGTTATTATATAGAATGAACGACCCGTGATTGGGAATTAGAACATGAGTGTTGGTTCATGTTCATGATGGGATGTCGAGACTCATTCCTAATAAAATTCATGTTTTTCTATATATACTATGACCCATTGTGTTTCAATCTATGCCTTGTGAATATTTTCTACTAATAACGTATGACCAATAGACCATATTTTATTTTTTATCCCTTAATTTCAAGAAAATATGTGTAGCGTTGTGAATATTTTTCACATGTTAGTTGTTTTTTCACTTAAAATGTTGTCCATTTCAAACAAAAGTGACACACTTTGAGTGATACCAGTCACACCGTGCCTTGAATTGAGGTGGGGTTGACTCGTACCCATCAAAAATGATCCATGGATCGTTGGGAGGGGGGGGGGGCTGTTCCGGGGGGGGGGGGGGCTCGTCGGTGGGTGGGGGGTGGGGCTGTCCGGGGTGGGGGGGTTGTCTGAGGGGTGTGAGGGGCTATCCGGTGGTGAGGGGGCTGTCCGGGGGGGGGGGGGTCTGATGTGTGTTTTCGGCCACCGCGGTCACACAACACCTCCGATTGACATGTCGTCTAGCTGACCATTTTACAATTAACCCACTCTTTATTGTCGTCTAATTTCATGATATTTCGAGGTCGTTCGGCCAGTTTCGACAACCCCACACACGTTTTTCAAGCGCGCCAAACACCTAAAAAACACATATTCTACCGTTCCATGCAAATGGTGCTTCTGAATGACATGTCATCTTTTCGTACACCTCAATAATAATAATTAGGGTGTTTTCATGTGATTTCAAGTCATTATGATGTCGTTCGGTATGTATTTGACTGTAAAACACATGTTTTGGCCATTTACGACACATAGAATGCATTTTCGGCCACTATGGCCACATGAAACCTCTGATTGGAGTGATATCTAGCCGACCATTTCACAATTCACCCACCATTTGTTGTCGTCTGATTTCATGGCATTTCGAGGTCATTCAGCTCATTTTGACTACCCCACTCACACTTTTTAAACGCACCAAACACCTAAAAAACACATATTTATTCATGTCATGCAAAGAGTGCATCCGAATGACTTGTTTTATCATCATACACATCACAAATAATAATAAGGGTGTTTTTGTGTGATTTCAAGTCATTTTGATGTCGTTCGGTATGCAGTTGACCGTTAAACACATGGTTTGGCCATTTACGACACACAGAGTGTGTTTTTGGCCACCACAGTCACACAACACCTCTGATTGATGTGACGTTGAGCTGACCATTTCACAATTCACCCAAACTTTTTTGTCGTCTGATTTCATGGAATTCTGAGGTCATTCGGCCTACGTACTCTTTTCAAGCGCGACAACACATAAGAAACACATATTCTTCCATGCTGCGCAAACCGCGGGTCCGAATGACGTGCCGTTTTTACGTACACCTCAAGAATAATTATTATGGTGTTTTTATGTTATTTCATGTCATTACGATATCATTTGGTATGTATTTGACTATAAAACACATGTTTTGGCCATTTATGACATGCAAAGTGCATTTTTGGCCACCACGGTCACATGCCACCTCTGATTGGCGTGCCGTCTAGCCGACCATTTCACAATACACCCACCCATTGTTTTCATCTGATATCATTGAATTCTGAAGTCGTTCGGTTGGTTTTGACCACCACACACACGTTTTTCAAGCTCGCCAAACACCTAAAAAACACATATTCAGTCGTGTTATGAAAAATGTGCGTCTGAATGACGTTTCGTCTCCTCATACACCTCAAAAATAATAATTAGGGTGTTTTCGTGTGATTTCAAGTCATTTCAATGTCGTTTAATATGCATTTGATGGTTAAATGCATGTTTTGGCCATTTACGACACGTGGAGTACCGTGGTCACACGAAACCTTCGATTGACGTTCCATTTAGACAAAAATTTCACAATTCATCCACCCTTTGTTTTCGTCTAATTTCATGACATTCTGAGGTCGTTCGGCCGGCCCTGACCACCCACGCACACTTTCCAAGCGCGCCAAACATCTAAAAAACACATATTCAGCTGTTCCGCGCAAACCACGCATTCGAATGAAGTTTCATCTCCTCATAAACCTCAATAATAATAATAAGGGTGTTTTCATATGATTTCAATTCATTATGATGTCATTCAGAATTCATTTGATAGTTAAATGCATGTTTTGGCCATTTACGACACGCGAAGTGTGTTTTTGGATAGCGCGGTCAAACGAAACCTCTGATTAATGTGTCGTTTGGCTGACAATTTCAAAATTCACCCACCATTTGTTCTTGTCTGATTTCATGGCATTCTGAGGTCGTATGGACAATTTTGACCACCCCGCACACGCTTTTTCAAGTGCGCCAAACACATAAAAAACAAATATTCATCCATGCCGTGCAAACCGCGTGTCCAAATGATGTTTTGTCTCCTCATACACTTCACAAATAATAATTAGGGTGTTTCTGTGTGATTTGAAGTCATTTCGATGTCTTTAGGAAAGAATTTGACCGTTAAACACATGTTTTGGCCATTTACAACATGCAAAGTGCATTTTTGGCCAGCACAGTCACATGACACCTCTGATTGATGTGATTTCTGGCCAATCATTTCACAATTCACCCACCCTTTATTTTTGTCCGATTTCATGGCATTCCAAGGTCATTCGACCGGTTTTGACCACCCCATGCACGCTTTTCAAGAACGCCAAATACCTAAAAAACACATATTAAGCCGTGTGGCACAAACTGTGTGTACCAATGACATGTCGTCTCTATGTACATCTCATGAATAATAATTAGGGTGTTATCATGTGATTTCAAGTCATTCTAATGTCGTTTGACATGCATTTGAATGTTAAACACATATTTTGTCCATTTACGTCATGTGGAGTGCATTTTTGGCCACCTCGGTCACACGAAACCTTCAATTGATGTGTTGTCTAGCCGACCATTTTACAATTCACCCACCCTTTGTTTTCGTCTGATTTCATGGCATTCCGAGGTCATTCGACTGGTTTTGACCACCCCACGCGTGCTTTTCAAGCGCGCCAAACACCTAAAAACACATATTCAGCCTTGCTGTTCAAACCACGCATCTTAATGGTGTGTTGTCTCCTCATACACCTCATGAATAATAATTAGGGTGTTTTTGTGTGATTTCAAGTCATTCTGATGTCGTTAGGCATGCATTTGACCGTTAAACACATGTTTTGGCCATTTATGACACGCAGAGTGCGTTTTTCAGCCCACACGGTCACACGACACCTCTGATTGACGTTCCATCTTTTTGAATATTTCATAATTCACCCACCCTTTTTTCTTCTGTTTTCATGGCATTTTGATGACGTTCGGCCGGTTTTGACCACCCCACGCTCACTTTTCAAGCGCTCCAAACACCTAAAAAACACATATTCAGTCGTGCCGCACAACCCGCTAGTCTGAATGACATTATGTCTCCTATTAAACCTCACGAATAATAACTTGGGTGTTTTTGTGTGATTTAAAATCATTTTGATGTCTATCAGCATGCATTTGACCGTTAAACGCTTGTTTTGGCCATTTACGACAAGCAGAGTGCGTTTTCAGCCATCGCGGTCACACTGCACCTCTGGTTGAGGCGGAGTTGATTTTTACCCATCACAAGTGACCAATGTATCATTTTACAAAAGTATCAACACAATCCGAATGCGTTTGATCAGTTTTCCGTATGTCAGTTGTTGTTTTCATTTAAAATCCGGTCCATTTCAAATAAAAGTGAGACACTTTGAGTGGTACTGGCCACACCGTTCATCAGACTGATGCCAGGTTTACTCCTACACATCAAAAATGTCCCATGGATCTTTTTTCTAATGTATCAACAATATCCGAAAATGTTTTGTCCATTTTCCGTATGTCAGGTTTGGTTTTCACTTAAAATGTTGTCTATTTCAAATAAAAGTGAGACACTTTGAGTGGTACCAGCCACACCGTGCCTCAGATTGAGATGTGATTGAGTTTTACACATCACATATAACACATGGATCGTTTTCCTAAAGTATTAACACAATCCAAATACGTTTGTTCAGTTTTCTATATGCCAGTTTTTTTACTTAAAAGGGTGTCCATTTTAAACAAAAGAGAGACACTTTGTGTGATACCAACCACACCGTGCCTCATATTGTGGCATATTTTACTCGTACATGTCACATATGAATCATGGATCGTTTTCCTAAAGTTTAAACACAATCCAAAGGCATTTGGTTGGTTTTCCGTAAGCCAGTTAGGCAAATCGTGCAACAACAGTGATAATTTGTTATACTAAAACTATAGACATTGTGCATGATGTGCATCCACTGGTTCATGGTTAGGGAAAATCATGCACATTGCTTCTAATATATATCCCTATATTGTTGGTAGATACCCTGTGGGATAGAATTAATTTTTTTACTAACCATGAGGAATAGTGTTTTTTATGCCGATTGGGGTTCCGAGCTCCGAACAAGCCCCAGAAGCCCCATAAACCATTATAACATCATTAGGATTTCATATTTGGTAAAAAATAAAGAGTTATACTGAATTTAAAAATATCAATACCAGAGTGAAAAACCAGGTTAAAAAACTAATGAGTTATAGAGAATTCAAAAATATAATGGATCAATCTGCCCCTGATCACCATCACCATCACCACTATCATCATCAACCTCATCGTTTCCATAATCTTTGTCCTCATATTCATCCTCATCATCGTCCCCATGCTCATCCTCGGCCCCATCCTCGCCCTCAGCCCCATCCTCTCCCTCGTCCTCTTCAGCATCCTCGTCATCACCAGGAACATCATCATATCGACCGCCAATAGAACTACTGCCTGGTGCATAGGATAATTCACCCATTAGTGACATATATGTCTGATAAGTAACGCTGGCCTCTACTTGAAGTGATGAAGATAAAGCATTGACCAGTTTCATAAATTCTTTCTCCCTCATTTGAACTAGTTCTTCCAACTATGTGAACCTTTTATCAGACTGTCCTACATGCTCCTTGACCTGTTCCAACTCGGTGGTACTAGAATTGACACCTGGAGAGGAAAAATACCTTGTCGGGACTATATTCTTATCAGGTCGGCATCGTAATCGACCAGAGTTCTCATCTCCCAAAACCTTATATAAATGATCGTGTGGCCCTAAATTGTCAAGCTTCAGGGAATCAAGGGACTCTAAATCAGCCTGTTAAAAATATTAATATATTATTAAATTTCAAAATAGATATTAATATTTTAAATAAACAAATTAAAACTTACAATCTTTTCTTGTGTCGATTCATTAACCGCAGTTCAATCTTTTTTCCTTCTACTAGAGCAAAACAATTTTGGTCGAGGGAGACGTCCTTCAATATTCAATTTTTAGGTTCAGTAATGACATTGAAACAATATAAAGTACAGGTATAATCATATATTCAATATTCAATAAATCACATATTTTAAGTTGGAAATAATAAAATGTGAAAGTCCTAAAGAAGAATTATAAACAACTATATCGTACCAACTTCCTATCATGATATAACGTAGTAGTGCACCCCAAAGTGTGGAGGTATTGCTTTGAATCAATGTTTTTTTTGTTTTTTTCATAATATTACCAAATAATGTTTAATAATAAATAATATAATATTAATGAAAAATATACAAACTTTCATTTAAATACCTAAAATGGGATTAATACCTAAAATTTGGTAGTCGCCCAATGTGTTATCATTTGGTGATATTGCTCTATCGGGCATTCATCCATGATAGGTACTGTCTCCAACTCTGTGCCCACTCTATCACACCATCCAACATTCTGCTCATGCTTATAACCTCTCGAAAGCTCTCCTAGCTCCTTTAAACGTGATGGCCATCCACCTTCGCAATCAGGGAAGTTAAACCGAAGCTGAAAACCAATAGATTAATTCATATAAATATAAAAAAATACTACATTAAATACAATAGATTTTTTACCCATATTTGTTCCCATGCATTAACCTTGACTTCGTGTGGCATATGTCTCCAAGAGAGAGGGCTGACCAGAATGATGTCAGAGTATTTGGCTAGCATCACCAAAAAACCCCGACATTCCTACCCAGATTTATAAATCATTTTACATTCATCATTGTATTCAACCATCAACTGTGTCTGACGTTTCCATACCGAACACAAGCAAGTACGCCCCCTCCCCCGCATCCCACGCAAGCGAGTATGCCACCTCCTCCCCCTTGTACCACCGGCCTCAGTACCTGGATCAGCAGATGATTGTCTAACTCTGACACCACCCCCCTCCTACCACCAGCCTCTGTACTGGGAGCAATATCAGGCTCCTCATCGAATATATCTCATCTAGTGGGTCGATCCTGAAGAAACAGTTTAACAAAAAACTAAAAACATGATATTATAAGTTATTGAAATATATATATTTGAAATAAAATACTCACAACATGGATGAGTGGAGGAACGCCCATTTGTGTCATGCGATGATTATTTTCTATCATCTTTTTCCACCGAATCTCTTCAATGGGTTTCATTTACTGCAATGAAAACAAATATGGAAGTAATTTGAAACAAATAACTAATGTGTAACCCAAAAAAAATAATATGGAAAATCCATCCCGATAAAATAAACATAAATAAATAGAAGATTTATGGTGGTTTGGGGGTAGGTACTAGGATACACACTCTGAATGATGTAGGTGTATTCATTGAATCATGTCCCAATTGATTTTGGAGAGTGGACTTAAATAGTTATAGGTATGGGTTTGACTAAAAACACCTATAAAAAGGATATCCAGGAATTGTGATGTCCCAAAATAGGATGCCACTCATTAGTGACCCAAACACAGATGGCCACATGGTCTCAAGCACATCTATCAAAATTCCAAATGTTATTGACTAATTGCGAGAGCCTTTACTGTGTCTGGGGGAGAATATTCCCTCATTAACTAAGTTGCACAATTTTAATATTATCTGTTAAAAAGTTGAATAACTATAACAATGGGAAAATATTAGAAATGGATGAAAATAACCAAATCAGAAATACAAACTAATAACAAAATCGTAAGCTGAATGATTGTAATGTATGTCATGTATCAAGAATAAAAACATGGTAAAAACTATCAGGAAGTAGTACAATACAAGAGGCTCAATAAATTCTAAAATTCGACCTAGCTTCTGGAGCTAAAACCCAATCATCTGGTTCATCAGTGGAAAGAGTGTGATTCAGGTCAATAACTCAAAATCCCCAATCATAAATAAAGGTGCATTTCCTCGTCATTGAATAAAATCATTAGTAAAGTGAAGAGTTTTACCAATGGTTGTGCACAACCATGGGTAAAAGATGACTTCAAGGCCCCTTTATAGGCATCCCAAAAAGAGGCACATGCCTCAGGCCCCATTATGTGTTACAGGCATCCCAAATCATTCACTCATGTTCAATAAATCATTCTTGGAACCTCTATGGTCAGAATTTTCATTACCCAATTAGTTCCTCAAGTCAATCGCACCCCATGGGTGGATAAAGTTTAGGCATCTACACTAATAGGTTGATCATGTCTTGTAAAAAGGTTTAATTTCATAAAGTATGGACAAAAAAATTTATTTTTAAATTTGAGATTAATAATAATCTATGTCAATGATAACAAGATTACTGAATTAATCTTGTGACTTTTCTGACATTGTAATAGATGTATACACATGCCAGCATGGCTAGTGAAAAGAACCCCACCATCATAAAAGTGCGTATTGGCCTAGAATGAGAGATAATATACAATGTACAATGAGAACCATATTTAATTGACCCTAAATTTATATTAGTACAATCATCTTAGGAAGTCAATTATCACTCATGACTAACCATTCCACTATAAACAACCTGTAGTGTATGAGTTTTATCTCTGATCTTAACAACATCATCACACATTCTTACCATGATGTGAATCATGGGGATTATGGATGATATTAACACAAAATTTCCAGCAATACCAAGCCTTCTATGAATTGAAAATTTATGGATGATATTAACACATAATTCATTTTGAATCAAATTTGATTCAGTGTCGAAGCCCAACACAAACACCCAAATCAAACAGAAAACAAAAGTCATAAACACCCAAATCAAAATAGAAAACCAAAACAGTAAATGTAGAACATTAAAATGAAAGTATCACTTACAAATTAGAAGGGTAGTACTAAGAACTTTTGAAAATGGACCGGAACGAAGAATTTCCGCAGTAGGGTTAACCGAATCCCGCTTCTCCACTTCACCCAAATGAAAACAAAAAACCAAAATAGTAGATACAGTATCACTTATATAATACAAGGGAAGAACTGATAAATCATAAATATAGAAGGATTTCAGCCATAGGGGAAGAAAAATCCCAATTTTCCCTTCGGTTTAGTACTACAACCGCGTGGAATAAGGAGTTCGAGCGTTTGTGAATTTGGGGAAAAAATTTCCCAACAGTTTGTAAAAACCATTGGTAAAGGATGATTTAAACCTCTCTATATCAACAGTTTAATAAAACCAATGGTATAGAGTATACATTTCCAAACAGTTTTGAAAAACTATTGGGAAAAGAATATTTAACCATCTTTTACCAATGGTTTCCTTCAATTGTTGGTAAAAGTACTCAACATGCGTTGGGAAAACCTCCATTTCTAGAAGTGAATTAATATGAAATAATTTGGTTTTGGGGGTTGGTTAAATGTTCAATAATTATTAATCTTTATATTTTTTATTTGAGTTTGATAATACAAACATTAAATATCATGTTTTAACCACTATTCTTTATTTATAAATTGTGGAATATCATTGAATGTTTGATAACTCTCAATTCCACATACTCCTTTAATCCATAATGGTGACACACCATTGTCTAGAATGTTTCATCTTCCAAGACCCAATTCAATTGAAGCCGTTGCATCTATTGATTATATCAACTCTAGCGTGTGAAGAACTAAACAATAGAGATAAGGAAAAATGATTAAATAAAAGAATAGGGATAGGTTTAGTTTCATGTCATCGGAAGTAGTCACAACATCGGGGACATTCGCCTTACCCATGCATGCTACTCAAATCTATCTATAAACTTAAAATTAAACATTAAAGAAAATTTCCTGATCACATTAACCTCCCCACATGCCAAGTCTCAGTGTCAACCTCTAATTTCTGCGAGTAATAACTTACTTGGTAGAGTGGGTGGAAGAGGATAGAGGGAGAGGTAAATAAATGAATAAAATTGGATGGAGAAACACAAAGACATGGATTAATAAAAATAAAATTTGAAATAAAATTGAAAACTAATAAAAAATAAAAATAATATAAAATTAAAATAAGAAATAAGTGGGGGAAAGAGGAGAAGAATTGGCCCATGCCCTGATGAGATCCCTCCTTATTTGTGGGTGTTGAGCTAATGATTTGGGAAGGAGTCGAGGGCCTCCTTTTATAGGCAGAATTCTGTCTTCTGAAATTTTGCGTGTTGTTGGCCCATTAAATGGTTGATTCACACGAGGACCCCTGCATAAAATTTGTTCAAAAATATGTATTTCATTAACCCTCCAACCTTCATCTCCTTTATCTATAGTATTAAGGAGTTATGCAATTTCATTTAAAAAGGATTTTTATGGCTGAAATTTCCAGGATGATTCCTTCAAATGTATAATGATCAATGGAAACCTTAATGACTTAAAAACTCAACCAAAGTTGTTTTAGAGATTTTTTGATGTGTACTAGTCTTATCCCTAGTGTAATAACCTAAATGGGAGGTGAGGAGACTGATTTGTGAATCTGTTACGGTGGTGGGGTCCACGCTGTCCACCCAGAAAAGTTTCCAACTTCAATGATTTTTTTGGACTAATAGATATTCGAATCAACTCTAGGACCTGAAGAGAAATTTGAATGAAATAAAACCAGGATTCTAAAACAATCATGAATTTTGGAATTATATTTTTTATGAAATGACAAAAATACCCTTGTGGTAAAAATAGTTCAAAATTCCCAAATTATGCACTTTTATCAATTTTTCTCATAATCATACTAAAATTCAAAATACACATTATTTTAATAAAACATTAAAATACATGGGTTTTATCATTGAAAAAAATTAAAAATCCTTATTATTTGATAAAAATTATTAACATTAATTTGCTCTGTAAAATACCCCCATACTTAAACCATGCTTGTCCCCAAGTATAAAATTTCAACATGGAAATCAGAGGAAACAAATATTACCAATATTTAAATTCCAAGGTAATAAAATAAAAAAAAATCAAGGTGAGATCAAACTTTAAAAAATCTGTATAAAATATCAATTTAATTTCACACATTCAAATAAACAAATAATTCACATATTTTACTTTTACCCTTTGAAAATTGATGGAACTTATCCTTTCATTAATTCAAGATCCTCGATTAATTATTATTAAACATGACAAGTCATTATTACCTCACTTTTGATTCTTTTATCTCATCACTCATGATACAATTCAAGTAGAGTTATTCTCATATCACGAGAACATGCTCTTTAGCCAAAGTCTTGTAAATGAACTACTTTCTCCACTTTGTAAAGACAAAACACACATAAAATCATGAAGACTTTCAATTAAGGTTTTATTGACTCTGAGGTTTAAGGTTGGTAGGATTTGATTCGTTAAAAATTAAGGCTCAAGCAGAAGGCTAATCTCTTAATTACTATGCATGATATCAAAAGTAAAAATATAATGAAATTATCCCCTCCAATGTAGCGACACCTAATTCCCAAAACTCAAAGAAAAGGTTATGATCCAGTAAGCATAATGAATGATTTGTGCACCCTATTGATTTTTTTTTTTAATTTTTATTCTTTTTTTCGAAAGATATGATTATATAAAATCTCACATCCATCATCTAACTGCATACGAACATAAGATCATCGGTCTGGAATGTGGTGATTTTTTTTCCCAAATGACAACCCATTTTTTCCTTTTATGTTGGTTCTTTTAGTCATTTTTGTTATTTTTTTAATTCCAAAGGGGAAAAAATATAGTATAATGAATGATTCCACAACCATTTATAATTTCCATAATAATACCCCCACACTTCTTCCTTACAATGTATATTACCCGTCCACCATGATTCCCTTTAAACCAACACTTCAACTTTGAAATATAATGAAAATACTCAATGGAGGGTAGGAATGGATAAAAATGGCTTGAAACATGACTCATTCCTATAAAGGTCATTCATTGTCTCTATGGGATAAAATAAGGATTGATGTAAATGTGGTATTTTAAGGAAAATTGGCTTTCCAAAAGATGCCTCAATCATTTTAAATGTATTTTTTCATAGTCATAGCTTTGAAAAGTTTCAATACATGTTCTTGTCAGTTACATGTCCCAAGATCATCCAAGAAATATGATCAAGAATAAATAGGAAGTACATGGTCTATAAATTCTCTTGGGAATAGAAAATATAACATTGGACAATCACTCATGGAATGACTAATAAATCAATTCACATGAACTTCAAAAATTCAACGCATGATGGATGGTAGAGAAATTTCATTCACATGAATCAATTAATTCCTTAAAATAATAAGTTATTACTTCAATATCCATGCTTCAATTTAAAAATTCAATTATTCATTTCAATCATTTAATCATATCAACATTGAAATCTAAAACATGGAATCACAAGATTCCCAATAAACTCATGTCTCTTTGATAAGTTGAGTAAAACATGAATTCAAGTGTGGGCATGAAATTTTATCTTTAAAGATAAAAAATTGTTGTGGAAAAAAATGTGGAGAGTTTAAAAGATAAAACAATAATATTGAACACCCTTTTTCCATGAAACGTGGTCCTTCCCCTTTACTGTATGAGGCTTCCTTCTACCGTCATGATCCTACAAAAGAAAATCCCTAAATTAACCACAACGATCAGTTCGTTTAATCTCAAAATAAATGAGGGAGGGGACCACTTGTTAAATTATTTCAATGAAAATAAATTTAAATATAAATTCCTATAAAGCATGTAAAGATAAATCTTGGTATTATCCCCCATGTCAGCCTTGAATTTTGACTGCCTCTAGAGGGTAGTACCTACTATTTTCCAAATTCTGATGGAGGATAAAGATTCTTTGATTTGAATGACCTCATGTGGCTTTTACCAGCTTTTTCTTCATCCTTCTGGGAAAGGGTACACTATATCCCCCCTTTACTATGAGTTATAACTTGCATGGAGATGGTAGGATGAAGTATGAATCATCCTCCTTCTTTGCTGATACTTGTGCAACCTTTTCTTCTCTGTCCATTAGTTACTTGTGGTATGCTTCACCAAAATAATATTCAATGGGAATGTCAGAGTGTAATTCAATTTTAATAATATTAAAACATGAAGTATCAAGATCAAATTCTTCACCATCAAAGCATATTTTGTCATGGTTTCCTTAGGGAAATACACTATAATCATTTCATGAACTTCCTTCAATAATTATTCAATGTGTCTAGGGAGCTCCATATGTTACTCAACATGTGCACATCGAGGTTATTCTTCGTCCTCCAAGGCAGAGTTGAGGTTGTCTAATTATGTATAATAAAAATCACATGGATTGATGTAGAATTCATATTCAATAAAATTAGAAGGGATGGAGTCAATGAATGGTTCATCTCCCTGAGTCAGTTCAACTTTAATCTCTACCGTAGTGGTAAGTGCCTCTTGGAGTATACTCTCTGAGGATAAAGGTAGGTAGTTTGGCTCCTCCATCTTGACTTCAAATTCCACCACTTGGGTGTTATCTTCCTTCAGTGGTGCCGAATCTTATTCTTTGTATTGTATGAGGAAGTTATTTAGTTCCTCATATTTAATCAGGAATTCATCCAAACCTTTTTGATCTCCCACTTGTACCTCAGGAGATAAGTCTTCCTCCCTTGCTTCCTTAGGTTCTTCAATTTCAAATATAAGTGGTGAAATTTATTCCACCACTTTCTCTTGTTCTTCCTCTGGAATAGGGTTGAGTTTCTCTATTAATGCATGAACTTAATCAAAATCTCTATTATCCTTTCTGGCTAGTTGTTCAATGCTTTCTCTAAGTTCATGCATCTGATATCTTCTAAAATATTCATCTTCTTCTTATTTTTGTTACTGCACCTGTGAGTAATTTTTCCATGCATAATATTCTGAATTTGAATACATCATAGACGTCTTTTTTTAGTTGTTTAAATATAATGATATATAACAAATATGTGAAAATATAAAAAGTAAATGAACTAATTATTGGATCCCCAGAAACAACGTCAGTTTTGACGCACATCTATTGTGGGGTGTGGACAAAAATAATTATATTTTTCCTAGTGCAGAACAGTGGATGACCAGGGCCATATTTCTTGAAGATCCTTCTCAACGTAGTATACAAAATTTATTTAATTCACCTACTCTATCCCTTTTTTTGGTTTTGGTTATTATATGAATGTGATTAAAATATTTTTGGGGTTTTTAATATTTAAAATAATAACATGTGAATAAAGAATTCTAAATTTATACTAAGATTCAAGTCTAAATAGAATGAATTAATAAGAAAGTACATGGTTTTGGGGGTTGTTTAAATATTCAATAATTATTCTCTTTTATATTTTTTATTTCAGTTTGATAATCCAAACATGATATCTCATGTTTAAACTACTATTAATTATTTATAAATTGTGGAATATCATTGAATGTTTGAGTACTCTCAATTCCACCTCCCCCTTTAATTCAAGTTGGTGAAACACCTTTTTCTAGAATGTGTCATCATTCAGGACCCGGTTCAATTGAAGTCATTTCATCTATTGATTATCTCAACTCCAATGTGTGACGTACAAACCAATTGAGAGAGGGAAAATTATTAAGTAAAATAATATGGATAGGTTGAGTTGCATGTTATCGGTGGTAGTCACAACATCAGGGACATTTGACTTACCCATGTATGCTACTCAAATATATCTACAAACTTAAAATTAATCATTAAAGAAAATTCATGATCACCTTCACCTCCCCTTTGGATATTTCATGGGGTTATCCTCTCATTTCCGAGAGTAATAGATTACATAGTGGAGTTGGTGGAAGAGAAGAGAGAGATAGGGAAAGAAATGATGAAAAGTGGATGGAGAAACACAAAGCCATGGATTGATAAAAATAAAATTTTTATTACAATTGAAAAAATACCAAACTAAAATTAAAATAAAATGAAATGATGGATTGGGGTGGGACGAGAGGTGTAGCATCGTCCCATGCCCCATTGGGAACCCTCCTTGGCTATTGGTGTCGAGTTGATGATTTGGGAAGGAGGCGAGATCCTCCTTCTATAGGCAGAATTCTATCCCCTAAAAGTTTTTTCGTTGTTGGAATAATAAATGGTCGATTAACACATGGAATCATTCATAAAAGTTTTTCCTAAATGTGTTTTCCGTTCAACTTCCACATTTCAGCTCATTTAGACATCATATTAAGGAGGTATATAATTTTCATTGAATAAGACTTTTTGTGGCCGAAATTTCCAGGAAGCATCCTTTAAATGTATAACGATCAATGGAAACCTTAATGACTTTAAAACTCTCCCAAAATTGTTTTAGAGTCATTCGTATGTGTCTTAGTGATATTCCAGGTAGAATAACCTAAATTAGAGGTGAGGAGACCAATTTTTGCATCTGTTACCGTGGTGAGGTCCACGCTGTCTGCCAGGAAAAGTTTCCAAATTCAATTAATTTTTTGGACTAATAGATATTTGAATCAGCTCTAGTTCATAATGATAATGTTTAAGAAAATAAAATCAGTATTATAAGAAAAAAATAATCAGTAATTTTTGACTTATATTTTTTAATAAATGACAAAAATTACCTTTTGGTAAAAATCTGTCAAAAATCCAAAATTATGCACTTTTCTCATTTTTTCTCATAATCATTCTAAAATTCAAATTACCCAATATTTTAATAATAAATTGAAATACATGGGTTTTATAATTAAAAAAATAAAAAAACATCATTATCTGATAAAAAATATGCACATAATGTTTTTTTGTTAGAGATGTTCTGCCTCCTTGACTTCTGTTATCATAATTTGTCATTCCAAAATTGATTAAATGCTTAAATAGAACTTGTTAAACAAGTGGGTATACTTGTTAGTAGTTTTTAGATTGCTTAAATGGTTTTTGGTAATTATGATTAATGGGTGGGTATATCCATGTGATGTGTTAAATGGAAATTGGTGATAAGTGGGTCGGTATAACCATGTGACATGATTAAACGGAAGTGGAGTACATGAGTGGATATACTCATGAGATGTAATGGTTTAAATGAGCAGGTATACTCATTGAATGGTTTTGAATGTAATTGTTTATATGATTGGGTAGACTCATATGGATAGAAATTGTTAAATTTATGGAATGGTTGATGATTTACATAGATTCCAAGGACGAATATCCATGGAATTGGAACACAGTAGTGGACACCTTGGTTGAGTATTCACCTTGGGTCTTAATTATGTGGGATGTCTCAGGATTTGTTTTACATTAGATCCTTCTCGATTGGACTCCCGTAGGACATGCTTGTACACATGCTCCTAGGACTCCAACCAATTCCTATACTGAGTTTCTATCAAGATGATACTAGGACTTGATGATGACGCCTTGGTATTCAATACATTGGATTCATCCCTTCATGGTCTACACTTCATTATATGGCACAATCGTGGGATATATGACTGTGGTTGTACGACAAAGTCCTGGGATTTTGATATGATTTTCTTTATAGAGTTAGGCTATGTGGACAGGATATGGATTGTTTTACAAAAAGGTTGTGTTATTTTTTTATATTGCCTATATGTTCTGTTAGGAGCTGTCACAAATTGCAAGGAGCCACAAGAGGTTGTTCGGTATAACTTATTTGTGTTGGTTATATGCCTTGGGCTTTCACACTTACATTACTGCTTACTTTTACTTGTTTCGCATATTTCATAGTGCAGCTTAGAATTGTATAGATCTTTTGGTGGAAACCTATTGGGATGTTTATCTCACACTTTGTTTGGGCCTCCTTACGGACCCAAACAAATAATATGGTTTCAGATGATAGTAGGGGAAAGCTCACTAACACTAGTTGTTGATCATTTGTTTAGAGCATGGGAGCATGAGACCCAGCTAAGGCTTGCGATGCTACTATGACACTTTTTTATATTTTTGAATTTTGGATACTTGTATTTTAATTTATTTCTATGTATATTTTTTGGTTGTTTTCTAGATAAATGTATCATCTGCATCATGGTATATGAGACACTTATGGCTTGTTATATATTCATGTCTTACTTATCTATTTTACCTATTATCTGCTTATTGTATTTACTTATGCTATTGAATTTGATTGACTTCCACTATGATATACTCTGGAAATGAGGGAATAGTCTCCCCAGTAACTCAACTAGGCCCTCACCACTAGTCGGAAGCATCTGGCATTTGAGGAGTGCGCTTGAGGCCATGTAGCCAACTGGGCTTGGGGCACTATTGAGTGGCATCCGAGTTCAGGATGTTACAAAGTGGTATCAGAGACAATTTATTTTCTGGTTTGATTTATAGTTTGAGAAAATAGACATGTATATGATGGGAAATATAATTTGTTAATGAGAAATGGTCGATTGTAGATAACCCGTGAATAATAAAAATCCAAATTACCCTAAATGAAATTGGTATTTTCTGGTTTTGACTATTACAGTTGATTTGATTTCCCCATTAGGCGATACACATGATTTATGCTGATACTATTGATGCAATAGGGGGTTCTATTTTTTTACAACCCAATGAGACGAGGGTATTCCATCTCATGCATCATATAGTCGCTTGTTAGAAATCACATATCATGCATTATATCATTCCATTTAAGATTAATTATTTGAGGCATGCTATTGTGAAAGGTGCTCTAATAGTTTTTCCTGATTTTGTGATAGACTTTGTGCAAATGATAGAGAAGTGACACCATCTTTCAATTCATAAGGTGTATGGGCCCTTACGAAATAGAAAATTAAGTACCTTTTAAATTAAAATTTTAATGTGAATTTGATGTGTATGGATTATATGGGAATCAAATTTTGGATCATGAAGTGTTATGGGTCCTCAAGGATCAGAACTTGGTGGACCATTGGTTAAATCATGTCAAATAACGTCTGTTAAATGAAAATAAATGGAAAATAGAGACTTGACCTACACCCGGATTTTGAGTGGGTGAGGGGTAGTGTTCCTAGTTTTTTTGTGGTTGTTCTTTATACAGTCATGGATTTAGGATTAGGTTTTGGGTTATGACTTGTTTTTAGGAGGGTTTTGACCTGTCCTATGCTTTTGAGATGCGACTTTGATATCATTCCTTTCTGAGGCGAGTGTTTGTCATTGTAGAGGCATGTCACCATGAATTATTCCAATGGTATGCCGAGAGGTTGGCGATGACCATGCCTCGAAGGTGGTGGGCCATGAGATATTAGTGGATCCTCTTTTAGTGGTTTTTGTGGTACAATAGACTATTTTATACATAGGTGCTGAGGCATAGTTCCATGAGGGGTTATTTTTCTATATGCAGAATTTTCAAGGAGCACTGTAAGCCTACCATGACTATGGACAACCTGACATGGGTGTTCTAGCAGCAACATCCTTTCACGTTTTTGGGGGATGATGGTCCACAACTTCAGAGTTGTGGATTGAGATCACACTAGCTATCTTCGAGCATCTGAAGACACCTCTTCGGTGGAGGGTCATGCTCACCCCTTATATGATACATGGAGTAGTAAAGTACTGGTGGGATGTTCTGAACCAGGCTGAAAGGCTACGAGATATGGGTTGGACTGATTTCCATACCTACTTCCTTGAATACTTTTACCCCAAGACACTATGTGTAGAGTGATCTAGTGAGTTCATGCGTATAGAAAAGGGCACCATGAAGGTTATAGAGTACTCAACATACTTTACAGAGTTGCATAGTTTTGTACTGATGTACCCTACTGATGAGCTGTCGAGATCGAGATGCTTTGAGTAAGGCCTATAACATACTATCAAATCCTAGGTCAACGTGTTCATGTTGATATCTATCCCTGAGATTGTGAATTAGGCACTGATTATTGAGTGTAACCTAAGGGAATTTGAGGATATAGAGCAGGGAAATGTTTCTCCTCCTCCTAGTGGTTCTACATCTTCAGGAAGGAAGAACCATTTTGATGCTTCCCATGAGATGAGCATCAGTTAGGCTATCAGTTCTAGTAGTTTGGTGTTTTTTCAATAGTGTGGCAGGAGAGGACACATGAAGAATCAGTGTGACTATGATCCAGTCGAGTGTAGAGCTTATGGAGGGATGGGCCACATGAAATGGTTTTGCAGGAGAAGGTTTCTATGATATGTGTCAAGTAGGGAGCTAGAGCAATGCAGGCTGATCGGGCTACCGAAATAGTGGTCTTTGCTGAGGTATCCATACACCAATTACTCCTATACATCTAAGGGGACCTACTCTGAGAAGTGATGTTGTTTCATAGGGCCGTGGTATAGGTCAATTATATTATGTAAAACCTACTCATGAGGTACAAGGATTCATACTGTCTATAGTGAGAGGAATGATCTTAGTAGCTTCTACTATTGCATCTGCTCATTTTAATATAGGTGTATCTCATAGTTTCATATCAGCAACTATGGTGAAAATCCTTGGGCTTGTTGTGTGGTATTTTGAAATCATTTTAATTCTAGAAATACTATTGGGAATCAGGATGGATAATGTGCTCTAGTGCAGGGAGTACCCCCTTGAGGTGGGTGGGTGTCACTTCATTTGAGATATTTATGTCTTTAAGATGATAGGGTTTGATGTCATTCTTGGGATGGATTGTTTAGTATTTTATCGATCTTAAATTGTCTACTATCGACTAAGGGTAACTTTCACATCACCAGAGGATGTAGTGTTTACTTACAAGGGTGAATGGGGTGTCTAGGAGAGTTGACATGGACTAGATTATCACGAGTTAGGAAGAATGATATCCTAGATTGCTATTTTTTATTTTGGATGATCTGGGAGTGAGTCTGGTAGACTTCCCTCTAATGGTGTATCATTTCAGGGATATGTTCCTAGATGAATTTTCTAGTATACCTCTCAAGAGATAGGTTGAGTTCTCCATTTAACTAGTGTTATGAGCTGCACCAGTATCCAAATCTACTTACTAGGTGGCTATGATGGAGTTGTAAGAAATTAAGTGGAAGCTAGAGTATTTGGAGGCAAAGGGGTTTACCTGACCTATTACTTCTCTATGGGGTTTTCCAGTTATTTTTTTAAAAAAATTTGGATATAACTCATACGATATTTAAGGATTATTGTAATTTGAATCAGCTAATGGTTAAAAACTGATATCCCTTTCCACAAATAAATGAAATGTTTGATAAGATTCTAGGATCCCGAGTATTCTTGAAAATTTAACTAAGGTTAGGATATCACTAGGTACATATTTGACCCACAAACATACCTAGTACAACCATTCATTGTAGGTATGGTCTATATGAGTATCTGTTTATACCATTTAGTCTCACCAACATGATAGTAGTTTTCATGGTGCTGATGAACCGAGTGTTCCATCCTTAATTGTGACACATCAAGTATTATGCTGGTAGTAGTGCTGATGTAGGGGTATATAGTTGTGGCATATGAGTCTCAGTTTCTAAGGCCATGTGAGAGGAATTACCCTATGCATGATCTTGATCTAGATACAGTTGTTCATTCTTTTCACTAATAGAGACATTATTTATTGGGAGATCATTTTTTGGTCAATACAGAATAAAAAATATTCAAGTATATATTTACTCAGTATTATTTGAATATGAAGAAAAAAGGTGGGTGGAGTACCTATAGTATTTTGGCTTCAAGCTTGAGTACATGGCTGGTAAAGGTAATGTAATGTTCAATGCACTGAGCACGTGGGCTCAAATACAGACAGTGTAGCAGGCAAGTAGCGAGTGGAAACTTATGGCGTTATTCTCTAAGATCTACATGGAGGTGCACCATAGTTAGGGATAGATATATCTAACATCCATATTTGTGACCTCTACCCTATTGGATAAAGTAATTATGAGGCAATTATCAAATTCAGAGGGTCTAGTCCTATGGGAGTGTGGATGGTGTGGACCCTCCTCCTGGTTGGACCGTAGGTGTTGATGATATCTTACATATCCTTGGATGTGTTTGGGATCCAGTGGATATACGTGGGGATATGATGTGGGAGTTTCATGCTTCATCATGGGCACTACATCCCGGAGTCAACAAGATGTACCATGACTTGCATCATCAATACTAATGGACAAGTATGAAAAGTGAGGTAGCTAGTATTGTTACGAGGTGTTACACCTATCAGCATGTGAAGGAGGAACATCAATGACAAGCAATGATTTTATAGCAGTTACTTATTCCAAAGTTGAAATGATGTGATGTCATAATGGATTTCATGACTGATTTACTAAGGTCACCTTGAGGTAATGATTCTACGTGGGTTGTTGTTGACAGGATCAAAAAGTTTGATCATTTATTACCGATCAAGGATACCTTCAATTTAAATGTTCTTGGAAGGTTTTATATCCTTGAGATAATACAACATCATGGGTTCTCACATTCTATCATTTCAAATAGGGATTACCACTTTACATCTCGTTTCTTATAGAGTTTTTAGAGGGCACTGGGTACATAAGTGCTTCAGAGCACAGTACACCACCCTTAGACTGATGGACAATCAGAGTGTATGATACAAGTGCTAGAGAAAATGATGAGAGAATGTGTCCCAGATTTTCAGGGATCTCAGGAGAGACACATTCATCTAGATGAGTTATCCTATAATAACAATTATCAGAAAATGATACAGATGTCTCCTTATGAGGCTTTGTACGGTAGGCTATACCAATCACCCTTGTGATGGCTAGAGGCAGGCGAGGTAGCTTTACTGGGACCGTGTCTCATGCAAGAGAATTCTGAGTATATCCAGTTGATTTAGAAGTAGATGGTTGCTGCACAATCTTGATAGAAATCTTATGTCGATCACCTTATATGACCTCTAGAGTTTGAGGTTAGGGATCAGGTCTTTTTATGTGTTTCACAATGGTTAGGACATAGAAAAATCATGATACGGGGTAAGCTTTCACCACTATATATTGGTACATTTAAGATTCTTGATAGAGTCAGATCAGTAGACAATGAGTTTTAGTTACCTCAGAGGTATTGATCCATGCATGACGTCTTCCATGTATCACAACTACACCATTATAATTCGGACCCATCTCACGCTTTTCAAACCGAGGAGGTTGAGCTACAATTTGATGCATCCTTCAAGGAGAATCTAATTAATATTGTTGATAGGAGAATGAAGGTTATACAAGTCTAGTTAGTTTCTCTAGTACAGGTTCTATGGAAGAAAGACCAATCACAAGATGATACTTAGGAGCGGGAGGTCGACATACTTGCTCAGTGAGAAGAGTTTTTTCAAATGGATATTGACTACCCATGAGAGGGAAATTCGGAGAAGAATTACGTTTACGGGGGGAAGATTGTAAGATCCAAGGTTTTTCATGAGGTATGAATCTTTTACATTCTTTTTTAACTTAGACCCTAAGCTGGGCCGTGGACTGGTTGGGTTGTTTTTGGTAAAGAATAGGAAATAAGGTTGTATACTGGTTACAGGCCAATTACACGATGTGTAATTAGATTAGACACTATGTAATCCGATTTCATAACATGTAATGGTTTGTCTAGGACCTTTCACGATGTGTAAGGGTTTACACCATTAAATTAAAACTGAGCATTACAATCCATGTAAAGAAATTACTTGTCATCTAATTGCCCGACTAAGTTTTCTAAAAATAGAGGTATGAACCTCTATTTTTTGGACAAAAGCCTTTTTTTATCTCTTTTGAAGCCTAAAAACATTCTTATCTAGCTTTTTAGATCTAGAGCCCATTTGGATTCCATTTCTTTCCCTGTCATTTTTGTTGGAACCGTGACGGTAAGATATTGATTCCTTTTTATCCATTCTTGAATCTTCAGAACAATAGTTGCATTGTTTGGATTTAGGCTTTTATTCCCTAATTTCTTGTTCTTCATATGTTCTTTAGATTTATTCCCAACCATGATGAATTAGGACCTGATACTAGATGAGAACTCCACTAATGAGATAAGGTAGGCGGTCTATACTTTTCTTTCGGCTTTTGATGCTTTATAATGCTATTGAACTTTTTTCTACCCGCTGGATTTTTTAGTGCGAGCCTGATTTTAAAGTGTTAATATGAAATAGATGAGGTAAGACATATTTGGGACTCCCTTAGGTTCTTTGGGATACGTTTTTGGTTGCTGACCTAGCCCAAGGACACCCATGGGTTGCAACATGCCTTTACTTTGGTTTTTAACATTGATGAACTACCCATGGTGTGTGACCTAAAGTTTTCCAAGTTTAAGGAAGCTTGGTTGTACTTAAATGAGGCTGAATTACATAAATAGGAGATATCTTGCATCCTTACCTTGTTATTGTAATATTCCATGCCTAAATTGATTAAATACTTAAATAGAACTTTTTAAATGATTGGGTATACTCTTTGGCTGTTTTTAGATTGCTTAAATAGTTTTGTTGGTAATTGGGATTAATGGGTGGGTATGACCATGTGATGTGTGAAATGGAAATTGGTGATAAGTGGGTGGGTATATCCATGTGACATGATTAAATGAATGTGGAGTACATGAGTAGGTATACTTATGATATGTAATGGTTTAAATGAGTGGGTATACTCTTTGAATTGTTTTGAATGTAATTGTTTATATGAGTGGGTAGAATCATATGGTTTGAAATTGTTAAAGGCATGGGATGATTGATGATTTACATAGATTTCATTAATGGACCTCCATGGATTTGGAATGCAGTAGTGGACACCATGGCTGATTATGAACCTTTGGTCTTTATTCCATGAGATGACCTAGGCCTTGCTACCCCGTGGATCCAGCTATCATGGACTCACGTTGGACATGTTGGTATACATGCTCCTAGGATTCCAATCAGTGCCTATGCCATGTTTCCGTCGATATTCTTCTGAGACTCGAAGATGATTCCTTGGTCTTCAGAACCATAGATTCAGCCCTTCATGATCTACACTTCATTATACGACATGACTGTGGGATATATGATTATGGCTGTACGACAAGGCCGTGGGTTATTGATATAGTTTTCTTTATACGGTAAGGACGTGTGGACATGATATGGATGGTTATGTGGAAAGGTTGTGTTGTTTGTTTATATTTCTTGTAGATTCCTTGTTAGGAGCCAAAACATGTTGCAGGGAGCCACAAGAGGCTATTTAGTATTACTTGTATGTATTAGTTATATTCCATGGACATTCACACTTACATTACTACTTACTTCCACTTGTTTAGCATATTTCAGAGTACTTCTTAGAACTGTATAGAAATTTAGGTGGAAACCTACTAGTATGTTTATTTGAAATCCTATTTGGGCCTCCTTGGGGACCCAAACAGATTATATAGTTATAGGTGATAGTAGAGGAAATCTCCCTAAAACTATTTGATGATCATTATTTTAGAGCATGGGAGCATATGACTAAGATGAGGCTTACGATGCTATGGGGTAACTTTTTAGTCGTTTTGGATTTTAGATACTTGTATTTTATTATATTTCTATGTACCTATTTTGGATATTTTCTAGATACATGTATCATCTGCATCTTGGTATATGAGACACTTCTAGCTTGTTACATATTCTTATCTTGATTGTCTATTTTATCTATTGTCTGCTTGTTGTATCTACTTCCACTATTTAATGTGATTGACTTCGATTGTGATAAATTATGGTAATGGGGGTATAGTTTCCCAAATGACTCACCTAGTCCCTAACTACTAGTCATAAGCCTCTGGCATTTGAGAAGATGTGCTTGAGGCCGTGTAGCCAATCGGGCTTGGGGAACAATTGAGTGATATCCGGGTTAGGGATGTTACATTTGTACAATGATTCAATGATTTCATTTCAAAATTTATTGATGTAATATGAAGATACAATATGATCTTGTGCATGAACATACTATATCACATCTAGGTGTGAATAAATTTCATTAATGTAAAAAATAAATTCCTTTGGGTGATAATTCTTATAGTGAGATAAATTACTTAAACTAATAAAAAATACTATGGGTGAGAAAATTCATAATGTTGGAAAAAATTCTAGTGAGAGAAATACATTTTTTCGAGAGGTTGGAGAGATTGTATTTCTTGGTAACTTTTATAGCTTCATAATTGATAAAAAAATTATATATGTCACTTTTAGGGTAATATTCAGTCAAACTATGTCATCTAGCACTGCAAAAAATAGTGGTCCTAGTGAAAGTTTATTAGTGGAAGTGCTAATAATCACTATTAAAAAATATTATTAAATATATTGTAAATATAGTGGCGGCTTCAATGAAACCGCATCTAATATTTTTAAAAAATAACTGACCCCACCCCCTCCACCTGATGCCCTAACCCCCTCGCTCCCATGGTGGTGCCACTCCCCGACGCTGGCGACTGCCCCTCCCGCGTGGCGGCGCCTCTCCTCGACGTCAGCAATCACCCCTCCCTCGTGGCCTTGCCTCTCCCCAACACTGGTGACCACCCCCACCACAATCACGACTCTCCCTGGTGCTAGTGACTCCCTCCCTCCCCCTACCCTACACTGATCCCTCATCCCCACCTCTCTCTGACGTTGATGACCACCCCTCCCCCTCGACCATGCCCCTCCCCGAACATCGGTGACCGCCCCTCTCCCTCGATCGCGCCTCTCCCCAATTCCAGCGACTGCCTCTCACTCTCGATCATGCCTCTCCCCGACGCCAGTGATTACCCCCCCCCCCTCTACCCAAACTATCCCCAACACCGACGACCACCCCTCCACCTTGGTCGCACCTCTCCCCAATATAGGTGACCACCCCTCACCCTCGACCCCACATCTCCCCGACACTAACCCCCATTCTCTCCAACAACATACCTCTCCCCCCTTCCCCCACTTCCCCCTGACGGCTCACCCCTCATCCTCAATGGTGACCACCCCTTTTCCCACTCTCACATATGATCCTCGTGACCCCAACCCCACTTGCTACCTGATGATGACCCCACAATGACCCCCTGCTCCTTGATGGCGATCCCCAACATCGACCCGTCTCTCCCATTTCTCGGAGAGTGAAATCCCCAATCGTAAGGTGTAATTTTTTAATATTGTATGATTGGTTTGCTATATAATTATGTAGTATATCATATTGTACAATCAAATGATAAATTTTATCACTTAGGAATCCTATACACATAACTATCATTAATTATTATTATAAATAAGGATCATGAATCATTTATTTGATGAATTATTGATTGTCTGTGGGGTTATAAATAGTCTTTAATTGCATAATTAATTTATCCATCATGAATTATTGGTGAGTAAGCCTTAGGGAGTTTTGGACAATGGTTGATCAGAGGATAGGAAAACATTTGTTTTTATTGATTATTCACTAAAGTTTTAGTATGCTTCTACCACACTAGAATGATACTTTTTAAGTAAGAACATACTGAGTGTACATGTATGTTAACCATGATTTTATATACTATATTTATATAATTATAGGTTAAATTAGGTGACCAAGCTTAACGAAGTTAATTGATGTCTAATTTTAATTGTAATTGTTTGATTAACCATTTATATCTTTATATATGAATATACAGGGAGAAGAGTGAAAATCCAATACCTATGGATAAAAGTTGGATTACATTACCTCGAAACAAACCCCGTTATGAAAAGAGTTTGAAAAAAAATGTAATTAAAAACTGACCAGTGGATGGTAGAATAAAATATGTATGTACCGACTAAAAATTCAATTGATTGTTAAATAGAAATAAAGCACATGATCATTTTATATAGAAAGAATATTCTGATCAATTTGTATGTAGGATTTGGAATGGTGAATATATTTTTATGGAAATTCAAAACTAAGATAATCCTATCAACAAAACAAAACGTGACCCTCCAGTGGGGAATTCAGTTTGAAATTTGATAAATGAAACATTTGTCTTTACAAGATATAATATCCAAGATTTCAATAGATCAAAAAAACCTTCAATTGACCTGGAGAATTTTAATCCTTCTAATAAGTTCATCGACCAAAAAAATGAGCTTTATGAATTAGTTGAAGATGTGAAAAAAGAACTGTATGAAGGGTGTGATAAGTATTCCATTTTTTCTTTTCTACTTAAGTTGTATCATATAAACTGTCTCTGTGAAATTATTGACAATGAAATGTACATGATTTTAGAGTTTTGTCATGAGTCATTTAGTGAAGATATGATCATTTCATCATTCTATGAGATTAATAATTTCATAAATAAACATGGACTGTATTATACAAAGATACATGAATTCCTAAATGATTGCATGCTTTAATAGGGAGAAGAGTCCAACAAAGGAGAATTCATAAGATGTCATAAAAGTAGATGAATGTCAATGATAAAAATGAGAGTATAAATCAATGAAACCCCAAGAAGAAAAAAAAAACTCCTTCAACTTTATTTTATTACTTTCCTCTGATATGATGCTTGAAAAGATTATTCATGGCATCTAAGACTACATACGAAATGAAGTGACATGATCAAGATAGTAATGATGTCTTGATGAGATATCCAAAAGATTCAACATCATAGAAAATGTTTGATTTATTATATCTATATTTTTCCTCAAATCTTAAGAATTCACATTTGGGATTAGATTTTGATGGTTTTAACCGCTTTTGTACTTTAGGTAATAATTATACTATTTGGACAATTGTTTTGATCCATTATAATCTACCTCCATAGATGTTTATGAATAAATATTATTTTTTAATATCGATTATTATTTCTAGAAATAAAATTCCTAGTAATGGAATTGATGTATACCGTAAACCTCTAATCAAATAATTGGGAGAATTATGAGATTATGGAATGGAAACATATGACGCTTCAATGAGAAAACTATTAAAAATACTTGCTAATTTAATATAGACAATAACTAACATTCATGGATTAGGAAATTTATCTGATTGGAACCCTCATACTAGTTTTTCTTGTCTAGTTTGTAATTTTTTTCATCAAAAATTACCTCATAGAAGAAAATTATGTTTTATGTGTCATCAATGATTTCCTTATTTCTTCTCATAAATATAGGTTTAAGAAGACACAATTCAATGGAGATATTAAACTGAAAAATCCACTAAAAGTGTTATTAGGTTCAGAAATCATTTGACAATTAATGTGTGTCATTGAGGAATTTGGAAAATATAATCATTTTAAAGATGGGGTAAAGGGTACAAGGTAAAATATTTGAAGCACCTGGAACAAAAAAATAAAGGGTATATTTTTCAAAATTCCTCATTAAGAGTTTAATTTGAAATGTTATAATCTTGACATAATGAATATTGAGAAAAAATTCTGGGGAAATGTAATTTTCACATTGCTTAATGATAAGGGTAAATAAAAGGATCACATTAATGCTCATAAGAATTTGGAGTTAATTAATATAAAGCATGATTTTTGGGAAAATAAGAATAGAATGTATACTTCAACTATTTTTACAATTAAAAATCAATAAAAATACATATTCCTTAAAAATTTAAAGAATTTAAAAGTGGAATATAGACATTCAAGTAATATATCAATGTGAATTGACTCTAAAATTTAATGTTACATGGATTGAAAAGTAACAAATCATGTATTTTGATGGAAGAATTGTTTTCATTGGCATTTTGTAATATGTAAACTGAAAAATAAACTATTCTTCCTTTTTCAAATAGCTTTGTAGAAAAAATATAAATCCAATTGATCTTGATAAACATCAAGAAAGAATTTTGTTGACACTTTTTAATTTGTAGACGTTATTTCCCCTTCATTGTTCATTGTGATGATTCATTTGATTGTTCATTTGGTTGAAGAAGCTAAACTTGGTTGACCAGAACATTATCAATTGATGTATCCAATTGAGAGGTATAATGATATAATTTTTATTTTCATTCGTGAATTTAATTTTATTAAATTATTGAATAATTTTTTTATATGCTTCTTATTTTTTTCATTAGGTACATTGGTCCATTGAAATCATATATGATGAATAAATATCAACCAAAAGGCGCTATTGCTAAAGGTTACATATCCAAAGAGTGATTGACAATATATTCAAGGTATTTGGATGGGATGGAGACTAGATTCAATCGTGTTTAATGTTTTGATGATGTCTCCACTAATTATCATTTTGAGAACTAGTTATCAATATTTCCAATTATTAGATAACCAATTGGAAAGGGGTCAAATTTTACACTGAATGAATTGGAGTTTATATAAGCGCATAGGAATTTACTACTAAGTAGTCTTATTATAGTTCCATTTATTGAAGAAATGTGATGTCAAAAAAATAAGTGATTAAGGGGTATATCATGAAATGAGATGGAATTAAAAAAATATGTTAATAAGGAGATTGTCAAATGGATCACCCATCTGGTAAGTATATACTCATATTAATATTATTGACATGTATTTATTTTTTTCTATGTTAAAACTAAACATTTATATATATTTTTCTAAATAATGAATGTTGAAAATCAAGCTGAAATATCAAATGCTTTTAGGTTTTTTTGGATCGAGGTCCTCTAAGAATGTCTAAGATATTTTATGCCTACAATATTCATGGATTTAGGTTTCATACAATTTATCAGGAAGAAGACGTAAAAACTCAAAATAGTGGTGTATTTATACTTACAGAGGTGGGATATTATGGAAATTTGGTTGATATAATTGAGTTAAACTATCGTCGTTAGTTTTTGGTTGTCTTATTCAAATGAGAGTGAGTTAATATTGATATGAGTATAATGAATGATTTTTTACATTTTAATTCTATCAACTTCTCTCGATTTATCCATACTAATGAGCATGTAGAGAATGATCCATTTATTTTAGCTTCCTATGTGAAGATAGTTAATTATGTGGATGATGAAATACATGAAGGTTAGAGTTTCTTGATATTTAAAGTAGAGATAATTATATGATATGAGTGATGGAGATCAATTGGTACTTTGTTATAGTGAACCTAATCAACCACAAAACATTGAATAATTTTTTAATGACAATATGGAAACAATAGAACATGCAATAGATGGTGAAAATGAAGCACACATCACGATAGAGGATTATAATAATGAAGACAATGAAGATGAAGATAATTGAATGTATAAATTGTTAATGAAAATATATTACAATTTCTCATTGATAAGTGGTTCATACATATATACATTGTTCTAGTTTTTCTTTTTTCTTTTTGTAAACTTTTATTAGTTTTTAATTTTCTATACGTTTAATATATATGAACCAATTGAATTGCAAGAATGCTGAGAACAAATAAATTTCAAAATCCCAGCTGCTTATCATCTCAGAGCACACCACATCTACCGTCAGCTTCAGTGGATCTGAGTGATTTGGTTGAACATGAGACTACCAACGAGCCTTCCATTCCATAGATTCTTTTAGTATCCCACCATCCAATTCACCTCCAGCTATGGAGCAGTTGGTCATCCCTTCATCTAGTGGATATCGATGAGTTACTATTACTAGTATGTATGTCATTGTAAAAAAACTATATATTTTTTTAATTGTTTAATTCATTTTTCAAATAGATAAAAATAACAATAGAAGATATATAAATATGAACATGAAATATGTATGAGACCAGAAGGAATTCAATATTATCATTCCATTTGATGATTTTGAGGTGCCTGCTGATGATGTTTCCAGAATCTATGGGTAGATTATTAGGCAGCTTATTTGTGATACAATGAGCATTCTCATTAATTATAAATATTTAAGGCATATTACTACAACTTGAAAAAATGAGGTTTTTGATACTTAATTAATGGTAATTTAATTTAATATTCCTTGACAACTAATTTACATGACATGAATAAAATTTTGTAATATTCTTATACAGTGTTATGTTTTTTATTTCTAGATGTTTTTTCATTTGGATGTCCTAGGCTCTATTTCAGACCTATGCACTAAGAAAAAATTAGGAAAGAAATGGTGAAATTTTAAATGAATATTATGACATGAGTTTAATGAAATATAGTTGAGCTCATGATAGATGTATGAGAAAGTGTGAGAATGAATTTCTCATGTGAAATAGAATTCATTTGTTGATAGTAAAAGAGATGCATCTCATGAGGTAATTGAATATTTTAGAGTATCGTAAAAACAAAAGAAAAATAATATTATAATTTTTATTAATGTTTCTATTATTTGTAAGAATTATTGAAAAAAATTCTATGAATCATGAGAAATAATTCATTCTTTATATCAGTGTGTCTTAGAGATTTTTTAGAAAAAGAATAATTTTGGTTTGTATTTTATTCATTATTATTTATATAATTTTATTATAAGTCAAATTTTTTCTAACTTGTTTATATTTTTTATAAAGGCTAATGAATTTGGTTACTCTGTTGGACATACATAGACGTGGTTTAAAGTGCATAGGGAATCTGATGTCAGTTTTGTAAATGACCCTACCAAAGATGTTAGAGTAAGTATTTCTCATTATCATTTCATGTTATTTCATTACTATAATAAATAATAATGAAAAATATATTATAAAAAAAACCCTTAAACCCAATTAAATGAGGCTGGATACATGGATAAAATGATGCCAATTTAGCACCATTTGATACATCTATCCAACCCCAATTAATTGGGTTTAAGGCTTTTTGTTGTTATAATTTATTTTTCAATATTATGTTTTTATAGTAATGAAATAACAATACATAGTAATAAAAAATTTATTAACTAGATAATATTATGAAGTTAAAATATTTAAAAAAATATTTGTTAATATTTTTGTATTAACAGGTTCAAATTCAATAAATATGGGATGTGAACCCTTTAAAATAATCATCAGTTTCCCAGAATGATGAAGTTCCAATTGTGTTAGGGAAGGAGAATCCCAGACATGTACAGGGGATGGGTTCTGGACATACTCCTTCTATTGTCTTTGGCAGGGAGTCATCATCAGTTACTACTACACCTAATAGGGGTTCGAGTAGTGCTATTGATAGGGAATCATAAAGATGAATTGAAAGGTTGAAAGGAAAAGTGCGAGAACATGACCCTTATTGAAAAACATAGGATCAATGGTGAGAGAAAATGAAAAATGATTTAGTTTTTATATTTCAATGCATTACTAGAATGATACCCAAGGAAATTTCCAGCCTTATAGATTATCCTATCAAGTTAAATTCTAAATTTCATTGATCATTCACAAATTTTCAAAGAACACATACAACTTCCTTAAATAAAACTAAAATGACACTTTTATATTGAAAGAATGCGCTTCGAGTCATACCGATAACATCTTGCGCCGGATTGATGTGTTTTTGATTCCTACACATAAAAAATAAATTATATACTGTTATCCTTAAGTTTGAAAATCATTCAAGCTCATTTTCTCAGTTTTGACTTAGTAAATAGTTTGTAACGGTGCCAAATCCTTTAAAAACATGTGTGTGTGGGTGGAGGGGGGGGGTCTAAAATAGGAATTAGATTCCATATCAACATAAAATAAGAGGTAAATGACTGTGGATTGATTTTTGAAATGTAGGAATAGATGACACATCATTTCGAGTTATATTTTACCAGAGATGCGTGTAAATGTATTTTTAATGTTTTAAAACACCAAAACATGTGTGTAGTGGTTAAAACCAAATAAAAAGATATAATATTGAAATGAAATCATGAGAAAACCACCACTGAATTATTTTTGACATGTACTCATATAAAAAATATCAATTAGAATTGCGGTGCAGTCAAAATTCCTTAGTAAATAGTATTTAAAGGTAAAAATCTTTTAAAAATGCATGATAGGGGGTCAAAATTAGAAATATTATGTTGGATTTACATGAATTTAGAGGAAAATAACCCTGGTTATTTATTGAAATGTAGGAACCCACAATATGTTATTCCAAGTTACAGTTTTCCAGGGATTCCTGTAAATTCATTTTTAGTGTTTTAAACTACTAAAATATGTGTATAATATTCCAAACAAAAGTAACAAACCTCATATTGAGTTGAAATCATAAGAAAACCAACATTGAATTATTTTTGACACGTAATCATAGACAAAAAATAATTCTGACGTGTAGTGTGGTTTGAATGACTTAGTAAATAAAATTTAAATTCTTTAAAGCCATTAAAAATGTGTGTTGGGGTGTCACAACTAAGAGAATTTCATCATAATTCCATAAAACCAGATAGGAAAAAAATTGTTTATTGATTTTTGAAATGTAGGACCAGAAGATTTAAATGTGTTACAAATTTTTTAGAATGTTCATAAGTGGGTTTTTAGTGTTTTAAACCACATAAACATGCATGTAACAATCAAAACAATAGAAAAAGGTCTCTGATTGACATGAAGTCATGAAAAAAACCATTGTTTATTTATTTCTAATGTGTATTCATAGATAACACATCAATCTGATATGCAGTGTGGTCCGAATGGATGGTAAACATTTTTAAAGGTCCAAAAGCCTTTAAAAATGTGTGTTAGAGGGTCAAAACCATGAAAACATTGTCAAATTCCCATGAAATTAAATAAAAATTAATATAGATTAATTTCTGAAATGTAAGAACTGATAACATGTCATTGTGATTTATGTTTTTCTTGGGATGACTGAAAACACATTTATAGTGTTTTAGAAGAGTAAAACAAGAATATAATGGTAAAAACCATAGAAAAATGACTTATATTGATGTCAAATCATGCTAAATTAACTATTGTGTTATTTTTGACATTTATGCATAGAAAAGACATCAATCTAATATGTGGTGTGGTTGGAATGACACAGTAAATGATTTTTAAATATATGGAAGCCTTTAAAAACATTTATATAGGGGTTAAAACTAGGAAAACATTAGTATATTTCTATGAAATAAAAGTAAAACAACCATAGAATTATTTTTGAAATGATGGAACGAACAAAACATCATTATGAGTTATTATTTTCCCGGGATACCTATAAATGTGTTTTTTGTGTTTTAAAACACTAAAATGAGTGTATAACATTCAAAAAAACTGAAAATGACCTCTTATTAATGTGAAATCATGGTAAATATACCAAATAGTTATTTTTTACATGTACTCACTAACAACACATCAATATGATGTGTGATGTAGTTGGAATGGCTTAGTAAACTATTTTTAAAGGTAACAAAGCCTTTAAAAACATGTGGTGGGGGTTCAAAACTAGGAAAAAATAATTTGATTTCCATGAAATCATAATTCGATAACCATAGGTGGATTTTTTAAATCTATTAATAGATGAGATGTCATTTTGAGTTACAGTTTTATTAGGATTCCCATAAATTCATTTTTAGTATTTTAAAACATTAAAACATGCAATAGTCAAAGCCATAGAAAAAAAAATCATATTTATGTCAAATCATGGGACAACGACCATTGTTTTATTTTTGAAGTGTATGCGTAATGTCAATCTGATGTGAACTGTGGTCAGAATGGCTTGGTAAATATTTTTTAAAGATACTGAATCCTTTAGAAACATGTTTCGGGGGGTCAAAACCAGGAAAATGTAGTCATATTTCCATGATATCATAGAAAAATTACCATAGATTTATTTTTGAAATGTAGGAAATGAAATAACTTCATTTTAAGTTACGGTTTTCCCGGGATGTCTTTAAATGGATTTTTAGTGTTTTAAAACACATAAATGTGTGTGTAATGCTAAAAACCATTGAAAATTAATCCCTATTGACATGAAATCAAGGTAAAACCACTATTGAGTTATTTCTAAGGTATACACATTGACGACATGTCAATCCAACAAGTTATGTGGTCAAAATGGCTTAATAAATAGTTTATTAGAGGTATCAAAGCCTTTAAAAACATTTGATAGAGGGTCAAAACTAGGAAAAAATCATCAAATTACCATGAAATCAAAGTAAAAAAACTATATATTGATTTTTGAAATATAAGAAATAACGACACATCATTTCAAGTTACAGTTTTCCTAGGATACCTGTAAACACATTTTTAGTGTATTAAAACACTAAAACATGCATGTAATGGTCAAAACCATAGAAAAAGACCTCAAATTGACATGAAATCATGGTACATCTATATTTTAGTTATTTTTGATGTTTAAACATAGAAAAAACATCAATATAATGTGTATTGTGATCAGAATGCATCGGTAAATAGTTTTTAAAGGTACTGAAGCATTTAAAAACATGCATCAGGAGGTCAAAACGAAGAAAACATCATCTAATTTCTATGAAATCATAGTAAAATGACCAAATATTTATTTTTTAAATTTAATAATTGATGACACATCATTTTTACTTATGGTTTTCCTATGATTCCTATAACATGTTTTTAGTGTTTTAAAAAACTAAAATACACATGTAATAGTCAAATCTATATAAAAAGACTACATATTGATGTGAAATCATGGTAAAACCACTATTAAGTTATTTTGAACATGTAATTATAGAAAACATGTCAATCCAGTGTGTTTTGTGTTCAAAATGGATCGATAAATTGTTTTTAAATGCATCAAAGCCTTTGAAAACGTGTATTAAGGGTGGCCAAAACTAGGTAAACATCATCATATTACCAGAAAATCAGAGGAAAATGACCGTATATTTATTTTTGAAATTTAGGAATCGAAGTAATGTCATTTCAAGTATGGTTTTTCCTAGGATGCCTATAAATAGGCGTTTAGTGTTTTAAACACATAAACGTGTAGGTAACAATCAAAACCATAGAAAAAAACCTCAAATTTCTATGAAACCATGGAACAACCACCATTGATTTAGTTTTTTAATATAGTAAATGATTTTATATAAAATTATTAAAAAAAATTTATGTAATATTTAAGAACATTGCAGATCGATTTATAAATCAATTAGAATTTTATATACTTATCCCTTTTTAGTTTTAAGTGTTGAATCATATTTTAAATAGGAAAATTTTTGTTTTAAAAGTGTTTTTCATTGTATATTATTTGTTTTATGTTAAAATGTCTTTTGTTTGATTAACAAAATAAAATATTTTATGTGCAACATTATAAATATATTCCATTTCTTTTCACTTTTGTATTTATTTTCTTAAATGTTATGGTTTTTATTGTAGGTGATAGATGTTAACCAAAGGAAAGAGGTTGACCATTCAATTCAAGACATTAATTATAAGGTATTGGTGATGGTTCTTAGTTTCATTGGTATGTTTAAATTTTATCAATGATTCTATTGTAATTCTGATTTATTATGTTTAGTTTTAATTTCTGTCTTTTTTATTACAATTGATGAGATTATGTGGTATGATTCAATTGATGAGATGATGTGGAAGTAGAAGGATGAAACATAGGTCATGGGGTCGGAATATATTGGGCATGGGTTGTTTTTGGACATATTTTATATGTATATATTGATAATTGAGGTATGGGTTGACTGAGGTAATCAGTTGACTGAGGTTATGATGACAATGAATGTATATGTATATAACTATTGATGTATCTTGTATGATGTATGTATGATGGGTTTATTGTGCATTTATGTTTTAGATTATTACATGTCAAAGTTTTTATATTTTTATTTTTTTATTAAATATTTTTAAAAATTATATATTTTTAAAAATATTGAGAGGTGATTTTTAAGAACCACTGTTAAAAAAATGAATTTCAATCATAATTATCAGTGGTTAATATTAACTACCAATAAACCTAACATCCACTGAAATATTTATCGGTTGTTAGGTTCATCTTATCTATTTTATTTTCAAGTTTTTTAAAAAAATCACCATTAAATAAAATGAAAATCATTGCTAAATTCTCAAAAAAAAATCACATAAAAACCCAGCGCTGAATCAATCAAACTACTGGAAAATGACTAGCGAACATGAAATACATGGAGATTTTAGTAACCACCACTAAATAATTATGAAAAGGTTTAAACTACTTCCACTAAAAGAAAAAACCACTATAAAGAACTGTATTTTTGGTAGTATGTAGTCTTTTTTAATGGTTTTTGTAATACCTTCACCTGAAATGTCGGGTTCGAAACGGAGTGCTACAAGACCTCATGTATGCCTCCCCGCACACAAGAGGTTTCTGACTAGCAGTGAGGGGCTATGTCCATCAGCGGGGATACTATACCCATAGTATCATATCATAATACCAATAATACATAATAAATAATATAATAGCAACTAGACTAATTATGTGAAAACTTAAAGATGAGACACATGTCATAAAATAATAAACGGGGTTATAAAGTGGAAATCTAAACACGAGTAATAATAGGCAGATAAATAAATAAAAAAATATCAGGGTCCCCCAGAGTCCATCTCGATATACTACCATCTCCATTCTCATTTGCTCAGCCATCAACCATCGGTCCCTTTTCCTTATCCAAATCCCTAAACATTATGTCTGAATGTGCTTCAATATTTTTATGGAAGGTGTGAGTAATAAAATTCAGTAGGACACCACTAATTCGTCCTTAACAAGTGAAATCATGTTTAATTGGTGTATTCAGTGATAATAATAAATGAAAAATAAATCGTAAAATAAAAAATCAAATAATGAGTGGTTGTGCGTTAACCAAGCCGCTACAACCCCTGAATGTACTTGATTCAACTCCATGTTGAATGGAAAGTCAATATATCGGATGTAATCAAGATATTCCCATGAGACTAGTGAACATACTTCTTGGAATTGTGTGTATATACTACTCGACATCCCCTGAGCTCAAACATTAGACTTCTGCACCCACATCTCCCCTTGGATCTATCCATACTGCCAAAGGATCTAGGGAAGTGTCACCTTATTATGGTTCCGGGAGTAGTGGAAGCATGTGGTGGTGGGAAATATATTACAATTTCTTTTAATGTTTATATTATCAAAACCATGAGTGAGGATCTTGAACACCAAATTTTTAATTAATTTATTAAATGTCATAAAAAATGATTACCTTACCAAAGGAATATTTCTTCATTAATGATGTTAATCATATCAAAAGACCCTTTCAAATTGCCTTCATTGCACTGTGAGAATCCAAGAATAGAATCCCTCTAGCGAAAATCCACACATGCTCCATTGATATCTGATAAATGTTAAACGTTCTCTATGTGCTAGTGTGGGGAATAAAATGTCTTGCTTTGTTCATTCTTGATCACTCATTATTTAATCTTTAATAAATCTCTCAAACATTTATTTTTCTTGAGAGGGAGAGAGATAGAGGAGTTAAAAGAAAATTCATTATTTGAAGTAATTATCTATTTTAAATTACCTTCACAATAGCCATAACAGGCTATCTATTGAGGTAGATTTTAGGTTAGGATATTTTTTTATTGCATTCTAGCCATTAAAAAAATACTAAAACCATTAATAAACCTCATTCCGTATAATAATAATGTTCTTATTATTATTCTATGGTGCGCTCCAACTTGAGCGTCAAAAAATATTATCTAACCATTTTTTAATTAATATTATTTATTAGACATGGTCTTGGTCTAATAAAACTCTTATTTTATTTATTAAACACCTAAATATATATTTAATTTAAATATTTCTTTAATCAATATATATTTGTGATCAATAAAACATGAATAAAATTATACCTCAGTCTTGATAATAATATTTATTCAATTAATTAAATTCAAATTGTATTTAATCAAGATTATCCGAAACACGTATTGTTTGACACTCTATGATTTTTTCTAACTATAATTAAGAGCCCTTTCCTAATGTCCAAAATTACTATCTAGAAATGAGGCAATGCACCCAAGATAAATAACTTAATTTTGAAATGATGAAAACCATAAATGAACACTCACTATATAATATAATCCCATTATCATAATATCTCATCATGCAGGTTTCACATCTATGTCACCAACCTATTTTCATGGTACATATTTCATTAAATAACTAAAATAAACACATCGTTACACCATGTACTTGGAATTTAATTCAATCGATCTATTTAAATCAAATGGATGAGATATCAGTTTCCATAAATATAGAAGGGATAAATCCTTCTTTAACTTATTCATTAATGACATGCGAGCCATGACAAGAACAATGTAACCTAACATACCATGAATATATGCCGTCATGGTTTTCATCATAAAATATAAGTGCATGAGTTATAAAATTCATTAATGATAATTTTAATGTCCAAGTACCATTACACATGCTCGCATATAGGAATATCTGATAACACCGAACATGTGTAATTCCTACCAGTGATTCATTCTCATAATCTCCCATATTTGTGATTACCAAGTGAGAACTTCATGATACTAAGACTTATCCTCTTATGAGTGCTCTCACTTAACATTATATGAATTATGTGTCCCATCATAGTACGTTATCCAAGAGAAGAAAATTCTTTAATAATATCATCATAACACTTCAAGGTTCTCAATATAACAGAGAACTACTATGACCTTATCAATGTGACATATAATCTAGGACATTATTACATTAGAGTCTTAATGAACAATGGACAATATGTAATAATATGTTTTATTAATATTCAATATATAAAACATAGTTGTAATTAAAATACAAATAGCTAATCCTAGGACACCAACTCCAAGAAACTCCCATGAGGACTAGATCCAACTACCTATAACTTTCAGTCCAATTGAACTCACTTAATAATCATATTTATGGTGACTCAAGATTTTAGTCAAGGGGTATGATATATTTTCTTCTTTGGAAATACTTCTCACTAAAACCTCACCTCTCTTAAAAAAACCTCAAGAAATGATACTTCCAAAGTACATGCTTCGTCAGTTGATGTGTACTTGGATCTTTTATGAGAGACACCACTACAATATTATCACAGTAGATTGTAATAGTATATTTACTATTATATACCAATTCATGATCTTGAATGATTTTTTGAATCCATAATGCTTATTTAGCTACCTCAGAAGTCACAATATACATGGACTCCACTGTAAAATCTATGACCATATCATTTTTGAGCTCTTCCAGCTCACAATACCTACATTTAAAGTGAATATGTATCTCGTTTGTTACTTCATGTAATCTTGATAAGTTTGAAAACTATAATCTTCATATCTTTTGATGACTAGTTACCCACATCTTCCATAAACTTGGAACAGATCCTCAGTACACCTCAAATAATTAAAGATATTGTTGACTTCCATCTAATAGAGGTCAACTAGATCATCTTAATATCTTCTTACTGCACATGATGAATTGGAAACATCTATCCTAGTACATGTCATAATATACATGAATGAACCAATCACTGATGCTTATGAAATCCTTTCAATTCTATTTATTTCCCCATGTATCCGAGGAAACATTTTCCTGGAAGGATGAATGCCATGTGACATTGGAAACAATCCCCTTTTGGATTTTCCATAACAAATATCTTAAGTATTTTATCAATGTTTTTACTTTGACTTCGGCTGATCAAATTCTTGGATCTATCATGATAGATCTTGATTCAAAATATATATGATGTCTCACCCAAGTGCTTCATAGAGAATCATTTATTCAACCACATCATAAAAAACAATAAGACTAGTGTTTGATTTCCTATAAGTAAAATGTCATCAACATATACTATTAAGAAAATGAATGCAATCCCACTAAATTATTTGTAAGCACGCGGATCACAATCATTCTTTATAAAGACACATTCTATTATAGATTCATCAATAATGAATGTTCCAGATCCTAGATACTTGATTTAATCCATAAATGGATTATTTTTTAATTTGTATATATTTTAATCCTTTGGAGTCAACAACCCTTCAGGTTATTTTATATCAACATCTTCCTCATTGTTCCAATTAATTAAAGAAGTTTTGATATCCATTTCTCAAATCTTATAGTCACGGTAAGCCTCAATGTCATGTATAATTCTGATGGATCTCAACATTACATCTGGTGAAAAGGTTTTATCTCATTTAATTTCCTGATGCTATTTCAATCCATTTACAACTATTTATACCTTATATATACTTAATTTTCCTTCAATTTCTAGTTTCTTATTGAATACCCACTTGCATCCAATGGGTTTTACATCCATTTTAGGATCTACCAAAATACATACATGATTTTCTTAGATGGAATCCATTTTAAAAATGATGGATTATTTTCACTTGGAAACATCTATTCCACTTACTGCTTCATTTTAGGTTATAGGATAATTATTATAAACTAATTATTAGTCACCATCCTGGGTGACAAGAAAACCATACCATTCTGGTTCTTGAACCTCTCTTGTACTCACACACATTACTTGTGTCTCTAGAATAGTTTATTCCTATTTGGGGATTTATATAACCTGTTCCTATGACAAGTCTTATGTACCTTGAGTCTCAAATTCATCTAATTCTATCTCCATCCCACCATCACATTTAGAGATGTTTTCCTTCTCAAGAAATATGGAATGTCTTTCCACTATTACTTTTTTTCTAAGGGTTCATATTGGTAATATCCCATTGTTTCTTTGAGTTATCCTATAATGTCACGTTCTAAAACTCAAGGATAATGTTTCTTCCTAAAATATGCCTTAAAAAATTATTTCCAAACCAAAAAATGCAATTATTTCAACATAGGTTTCTTTCTATTTCATAAATGGTATGGTATATTGAATAACTTTCGTGATGTTTTTTTAAAAAAGTTTTATATTTGTAGAAAACTAATCTATTGAAAAATAATGGTTTTTGAAAAACTGGTGAATGTTTCTAAATTTTCAAACCTAAACATAAATAGGGAGAAAATATTTGTTTTTGAGAAAGCTGTATTCTAGATACAGATGAACAGACTAAGCATCACCAATCAAAATGTATCAAACTATGTAGCACCGATCAGATAAGTTGTTAGAATAATAAATTTATTGACCAGACTCATCATTGGTCTTAGATCCATTAGCATGAAGGTCATATTTCATTTGACTCAGTGTTGGTTATAAAGTCAAAATGTTATTGAAGAGTTTGAATAAAGATAGTGATGTTAGGAGTTATAAAGTTCTAAACTTTATAACCTTCATTCAGATGATTATTTTCTAGTTTTTAATTCTCATATATCATAAATTGCCTATAATAATTGTGATACAATACTTATGAAGAAAAGGGTGAGAATACGTGAAACAATTCATATTGGGTTTTGGTTGATATGAAACAATGTTTTGAAAGTAATATAAGTCATGATAATTTTCTATGTAAGTCATAAGGTGCTTTTCCAATATTGAAGTTATCATAAATCATGAAAACTATCATAATAAATGATTTTGAATAAATGGAGGAATCATAATGATTTTTTTAGTTATAGGAATCACTAAAAAGTTTGCATCGGATCCAGAAGTACTGAGCACAAAAGTTTTTATATGTATGAATGAGTTATATATAGTAATGTTTGAAGAATATCAAAGTTGCATAATTTAGTTTCCATCATAATGAGAATTCCATCGTTATGAGGATTCTATCAGACTAAAGCTAAGGATGATCCATCAGACTAACTATGTGGAGGAAATTCAATTAGACTAACTCTGAGGAGGATATTCAATCACAATGACTTTGAGAAGGAAATTTAATCAAGATTGACTTTGAGAACAAATGTCAATTAGACTAACTCTAAGAAAAAATTCAACCAGACTAGCTCTGATGAGGAAAGTCAATTCAGAATGAGATGAGGAAGTTCTGCCATAATGAGTTGAGGAAGTTCCATCCTAATAAGCTAAGTAAGTTACATCATAATGAGATAATGATGTTCCATCATACCAAATAAAATTTTGGAAGTCTGATAATAATAATTTCAAATAAGAATCAATAAGATTTCAATAGATTTGTGATAATTTTAAGTGGTCAAAATTCAAATTCAAATATACATAGATCTTGATGTATTTGAATTTAATTAATTAGGAAAAGTTTTCCAGTTTCCTGCCTTTGTCTTTCTGAGATTCCTATTAATATATTCACAATAAATTTGTAGTTTAGATCTTTTTTATGTGATTAGAAAAGGTGGAGCATTGTAGAATCCATGTTAATGATATCTTTTTGGACTAAGACCTCATTATAAAGTTGGACATCTTAATGTTGTTTTACCAAACTAAGGAATATCTAACTGAGAATTTTAGAAGAGTTTGAGTAATATATATTGCGAATGAGTTCATCTTAATGTTTCCATTAGACTAAAGTCATTGGACTAAGTCCATTATACCCATCCCCATCGGTATGAGAGAATCAGGCCATGCCACAATGGACCGAGGATTCCAGATAGGGAATTTTTGGAGAAGTTTCAAGAAAGTATTTATTATTTTATTTTGTCTCTATTGTTTGTAATGAAATTTGTAAGGTTATGGGAGTAAGTATAATAATTTCTACTGAGACATAGAAGCTATCTAGCGGGAGTTTGCATAAGTTGTATTCACTTATTCATTATAGAAAATTTATATAGACCCACAAGAGTGGATATGTAAAGGATGTAGGTTCTCACACCGAGGACAAACCTTTTAAATCTTACATGATTAACTTGATTTACTAGATTTTCATGCATGGGTATTTACTTAAAGAAAATAAGGATATAATCTTTAACAGGTTTCAATGGTTATGTTTTTTAAAAGTATTGCAACTTATAAAAGTGACCATCTAATTCAACCCCATTATAAGTTGTTATTTAATCCTTTGAAACTTTAATTGGTATCATAGGAAAGGTTTCCTTATTTAATCCTTATCAACGATAATATCAATTCTATCAATAGTAGTGAAATTCCTACATTTGATGGAAAAAATTATTATGGGTGGAAAAATTAAATGATTCTTTATCTCCTATATTTTGGCCTAGAAGTGGTTGATGCTAATATAATTGGTTTTACACCTATTAAGAAATATTCTACTATGTTGTTTACTAATAAAATAAATATATAAGTTGATGGAAAGGATAGAAAATCTATTATTATGACATTATCAGAAAATGGTTATATTAAGGTGATGGGATTCAAAACATCAAAGAGTATGGGGGATAAGCTGGAAAGTATATTCAATGGGAATACTAAAGTGATGGAAGAAAAGATATATATTTGTAATAGTATGTATGAAGACATAGGAATGAGAGATGAAGAATCCATTGATTAATACTTCATGAGAGTAAATGAAATTATTTGTGTAAGATCCCGACATTTCCTAAAGACGACTCGAGATTAATTTCAGGTATTTTTTTTCTTGTTTGAGAATACTTGGGTTGGGTTTTACATTGGGGTTTGTTTGGGAGAAAATTTGATAAAATTGGAAGGGAGATGATAAATTCATGGCTGGGGCATGGTATTCCCTAGCCATGTGCCCCAACCCATCAAACTGTGCAACACTAGACAGAGGAATTTCACGGTTAGCGCACAGTTTTTAAAACCATGCACCCTCTAAGGAGAAATAGTGCACCCCCATAATAGAGGTGCATGGTTAGGCTCATAGTTAGGGGGAACCATTCACCCATTCCCAACTAACCTTTCACTACCTTTTAAATAACCCAAAAATTATATTTTGAATCACTCAAACCCCCATTTTAACTTTTATTTGACCCCTATTTGACCCTATATTATATTTCATGATTTTGGAGCCTCCTAGATGGTTTAAAAGTCATCATGACCTCCATTATTTGTGATTCAAAGACAATATCAAATATATTCACCCTTCTTAGTAAGAGGATCTCATCTCACTTGGTTTCTCATTCCTTCCACCTTCTTCTCCTATTTTAGTTAGGGTTTGTTATTCTTATTTTGATTGGATATATACCTTGTCTTTTCATATAGATATATTATTGTAGATATATATATATATATATTTAAGATATCTTTATTTGTTCAATCTGATTTAGGGTTTTAGATTCAGAACTTGCTCTATGTCATTGTGCTGCTCAAATTTTGGGGATTTCTGTTGGACGACTGCTTGTCAATGAATCGAGTTAGTTGGTCTATAATCTGAATCCCAAACTCTTTATTTAAATTATGTATACTTTATTTTATAATTTCTGTTAAATTTTTGTAAATTGTGTTCTTGACTGAATTAATTAATTTAGTGAATTAATTAATTAAGGAAATTTGAAATTGGGGATTTCAGAAATTATAGAATGAGATAATTAATTGTAGAATTAATTGTGAGATATTGAGATTTGAGGATTGAAATATTTAATTTTGTGATTAATTATGATCTATTGAGGTTTTGATTGACATAATTAATTATGGAATTAATTATGGAATTTTTGAGTTTGTGGATATTGATTAATTAATTGAAGAATTAATTAATGTGATTGATATACTCAATTAATTTGGGAATTAATTAAGGGTATTTATATGATAAACTAATAGTTTAATTAGTAATGAAATTTGTGGTGTTAGTTAATTGTTTAATTGACTAATATAATTTATGTTATTAATTAATTGTATAATTAATTAATTTACATGATGTGGTTAATTTATTTTTGAATTAATTAATGATATTTATGTGATTAGTTAATTATTGAATTAAATAATTGAATCTTTGTGTTTAAATAATTGTTGAATTAGTAATGGAATTTATTTGGATGTTAAATTGTTGAATTAATTATGTGTTATGAATTCTAACATGACAATTTAGTTTAGAATTAAATAATGGGAACATGTTCATTATAATGTGTAAGTTATGAATGGTAGCATGGTTATTTAGTTGTGAAATAAAGAATGGGAATATTATCATTATAATTTGTACGGTATGAATGGTAACATGGTCATTTAGCTATGAATTAAATAATGGGAACATGGTTATTCTATTGGGTGATGTATGAATGGTAACATGGGAATTCAAGTATGAATTAAATAATGGTATCAATGACATTATGAGATAAGATATTCATCAGACATACTTCAGGACCCGGTATGAGACAAAGTAGGTATTGAATGGTAAAAATGGAATTGTGAGATATGAAATCCATTAGACATACTTTAGGCTTCAGAATGAGCCAATGAAAGCATTAAGGTACGAGTGTCTATGAGAGTTTGGGGGTTTATGTTGTTAAATAAAGATAAATTGATATTGTGATAACTATTTAATTATGAATTGTAATTATGTATTTATACAACTGCATACACTTTCTATTAACTATATATTGTTTTATACACTGTTGGTGGTGGCCTACTGAGTTGTACTCACACCCTACTCGGGAAGCCTCATTAGTACCCCAATAGACTTTGTGTTTTCTGGATACATTAAGGGAAAAATATCCTTGTTATATGGATGATATAGGGTAGAGCATGGATGAGTAAACTAGAAATTATTCGGGACCCAATTAGGGGTGTCATCAGTGTATTTTTTTTAATTTTATAAACTTGACACGTACATTGGCATGGTATATTTTCTTCTTTAGTTTTGATATTGTATTTCCACTTTTAGCCATCTCGTGATACCAGTTATTTCAGGTTATGATTACATGTTATTTAGTTATTGTTTCTTATTTTTTTTTCTAGTGTATTTATTCTGATAAAAGGGGGTATAGTCTCTCCATTATCGATATTTCAGACCATCACTACAATTCGGTATCCTCTAGCATATGGGGAGGCACAACTGGAGTCATGTGACAGACCGACTCGAGGCACCGATGAGTGGCACCTAGGTCAAGACATTACAATGTGGTATCAAAGTCCATTTTTATTTTCTTTTTTATTTGGAATTACTATTTGGAAAAGGTAGACATGAAACTAGAATGATTCGGGCCTTGGTTATGATCTCATGCATGGGAGTATCTAACCCATTTAGGGAGGAGAACCCAAGTACCCATGGTGGGATTGTTGTTATTCTTATTTGCTGTTACAGTTGAATATTATTTTTACTTGGTTGACACACTTGTTGTGTATTGTGATTATTGATGTTAATTTTTTCTATGTTTTGACTTGTGGACTAGTATGGAACAAGATTTGAGTTACATGCATCATTTTAGGACCATAGGGTTATTATGACATGCATCATTTTAGGCACACATATAAAAATGGGTTATGGGTATGTTATTGAACTTGAACTATTTTTCCTTTCTTGTGAAATTGAAATGAAAATGGAACCTAACATGAAATTGATAATGATTGTAGAATGATGTAAGATAAGAATAAATGGGTGTCTAAATGAGAAACTTGAATAATTAGAATGTGTTTACACTTGTTATCTAGGACCAAAGAGTAAGATTGTTAACGGTAGTGATAACACCTCAGTTTTGACTATGTGGTTGGGTTTGGGGAAATGACTTGTTGTGGAATATTTTATCTTACCTTAAATGTGTTAATTTTTTAAAAGGTGTCCTAAGGTACCTATTTGTAATGGTATAGATATTTCTCTATGATGATTCTTATTAAGAGGATAACATGAGGATATGTCTAGAGATGATCTACCAGTAGTAGGAACCAAGGAACCAATTGTGTCAGGTGAGGAATTCAGGGAGAAGTTCCAAGATAACATTTCCCACTTTATGAAATTCATGGGAAGAGACCTAGGGTGGGTTGTGAAGAGTATGTTTGATCTAAAAATCGAGTTACAAATTCAACACCCTCCTACTTTTATTGGAGAGGGTGGACCTGAGAGAGGTGATTTCTGGGTTGAGTCCATCAAGACTATAATTGAACACTTTGAGACTCTTGTAGAGAGGATGGTCATGTTGGATATTTACATGATACGAGTATCAGTGAATCACTGGTGGTATGTTCAGGCGTGGACTATATAAGAAAATGGTATGTTATGGAAGGAACTATTGGATAAGTTTCTAGAGAACTTCTAACTAGAGATTTTGAGGTATTAGGGATTAACTGATTTCATGAGGTTGAATTGGGGGAGTATTTATGTGATAGAATATATTGGACACTTTACACATTTGAAACACTTTTCTCCAGCACTGGCAGTGGATGAGATAACTACAGCGAGACATTTTTAGGATGGGCTTAAATGTGAGATTAAATCCCAAGTTATCCATTTTCTGTTAAAGGAGTTGGCTGAGGTGGTGGATAAGGATCTCATAGATATTGGTAACCTGAAGAGGCTTCCAGTGTAAGAAAGGTGGTTCCATTTGGATTATTAGATTGTACGACTTCTAAGAGTAGGAAGCATTGCTATGAAAACATCAACCAGGGAAGTGGGAAACAGAGTACCTAAAAAGAGGGATCAGTTACATAGGACCATAATCGAGTGATCTATCACTAGTGTGGTAGATTAGGTAATTATTGAAGATAGTTACCTCAACCACCAATATAGTTATAGTCTTTCAGAAAGATGGGACATCTACAAAAGTTCTATAGGACCCAGTGATAGATGAGTAGTAAGGGTATAACTAGTCAGAATTAGAGTGTAGGAAGAGGATATTCTGTACCATATCAGTCTTGCATCTGGAGTTCTACTTGACAAGGTGGTAAATGTAGTGTATGTGGATCTTTAGGGTAAGATCACTCATATTAGTAGAGTAGTGTAGCACATGGGACTTAGACTACATCACGGGGAAGTGGGGTAAGACTGTTTCATTCTATTCACCCTACACTTGTGGATATCAAGGATGGACCATTGACAGTGAGATGTACTATTTTTATAGATTCTATGATATCTAGTGCCTTATTTGATATCTATTCCTATCATTCCTTTATTTCAACAAAACATGTTAATGTCTTGAGCCTCATTATGGAGTTTGTGAGTGGGGTGTTGACGACAAACACACCTCATGGAGTTCTGTCAAGATACATTTTTTTGTGCAAGGGGTGTACTCTTGAGGTTGAGTAGTATCGATTTCTATGGGATCATTATATCATAGACATGTCAGGCTTTGAAGTAATTATGGGTAAGGACTTTTTAGTATCATATTGTTCCCACATTGATTTTTACCATAAGAGAGTGATAATTACATCTCTTAAGGGTTACAAATATGTTCACTGTGGAGAGTGGGATATCGAGCCATTCCGAGTAGGGCCAATTACTCCTCAAATAGGAGAGATCACAACCTAGGTTTCTAGTTTATTTATGGATGACAGAGGTGTAAAATGAGATGTATTTCCACACTTAGTGGATAGATTTTAAGATGTGTTTACTTAATATTTCTCAAGGAATCCACCTGAGAGAGATGTGGAATTTAGCATTGAGCTCATACTGAGGGAAGAGATGATTTCTATTCCACCATATAGAATGTCATCGAAAGATATTCAATATCTCAAGACTCGTCTGGAGGAAATAGAGGATAATGTATTTATTTATCTGAGTATATCGCCTTGGGGTTCACTAGTTTTGTTTGGAAAGAAGGCTGAAAGGAGTTTATGCTTATGTGTTGATTAACAAAATTTGTACAAGATGACTGTGAAGAACCAATATCCTCTCCCCCATATCGATTACCTATTTGACTAGTTGAGAGGAGATTGTGTGTTATCAAAGATTGACTTATGATTAGGGTATCCTAAACTGAGAGTTCAAACTTTTGATATACCAAGGAATGGATTTAGAAGCAGGTATGGACTATATGATTTCATCATAATATTGCTTGGGTCGACGAACATACCAGTAATGTTTATGGACTTCATGAACAAAATCATTAATATATACATAGATCAGTTTGTATTAGTGTTTGTGGAAGACAACTTGGTGCACTCCATGACACATGATTATTATTACCAACATCTTGATATCATCCTAAGTAAACTAAGATATCATTGGCTATACATCATGATATCTAAGTAAATTTTTTTGGATCAATCAGGGACACTTCTTGGGTAGCATCATCTCAGAGGAATGTGTGTTGGTAAATCTAGAGAAGGTTCAAATAGTGGTTTCTTGAGAGCATCCCAAGAGAATGTTTGATATCCATAGATTTCTTGGATTTTTTTTTAATATTATTAGATGTTTATTCAAGAAATTTACCAATTTGAAACATTGCTGACGAGATTTGGCCAAAAAATGGATAAATTTTTTTTGGTCATAAGATTGTGATAATTCTTTCTAGACATGTTATTGTGAATATGGATCTAGTATTTTAGATCTATATCTATATTTAAGAGATATTCATTGATTTGATCTTGATTTAGGTTTTTAAATTTGAATCTCATTCTATATAATTGTGCTGCTCAAATTGTGGGGATTTTCATTGGGTGATCGCTCATTGACGAATTGAGGTAGGTTGTATATAATTCAAATATCACAGTATTTATTTAAATTACATGTATGTAATTTTATAATTTCTATTTGATGTTTAGAAATTATGTTCTTAATTTAATTAATTAATTTGATGAATTAATTAATTGAGGAGATCAGAAATTGGGGATTTTGGGAATTAGAGATTGAGATACTTAATTATAAAATTAATTATGAGATATTAAGATTTTAGGATTGAGATATTTAATTGTGGAAATAATTATGTTCTATTGAGATTGTGATTGAGATAATAAATAATGGAATTAATTATGTGATTTTTTGTTTGTGTAAATTGATTAATTAATTGAATAATTAATTAATTGGATTTATGTACTCAATTAATTAGAAAATTAATAAAGGGGATTTATGTGATAAACTAATTATTGAATTAGTAATAAAATTTGTGTGGTTGATTAATTATTCAATTTAATAATAGAATTTAATTTATTAATTAATTTTAGAATTAATTATTGTATTTTATGTGATTAATTATTTTTTGAATTAATTAATGTTATTTATGTGATTAGTTAAATTTTGAATTAACTAATGGAATTTTTATGTTTAACTAATTATGGAATTAGTAATGGAATTGATGTGGATAATTAATTGTTGAATTAATTATGCGTTCAGAATGGTAACATGGTCATTTATTTGTGAATTAAAGAACGAGAACGTGGTCATTATAATGTGTAAGGTATGAATGGTAACATGACCAATTAGTTGTTAAATAGAGAATCTGAACCATATTATTCTAATGTGTATGGTATGAATTGTAACATGGTCATTTAGTTATGAATTAAAGAATAGAAATATCAACATTCTATTGTGTGATGTATGAATAGAAATATGTGAAATAAATTATGAATTAAATAATGATATCAATGGAATTATGAGATATGATATTCCCCAGACATAATTTAGGCTCCAACATATTTCAGAGTAGGTATTGAATGATAACAATGGAATTATAAGATTTGGTATCCCTCAGACATACTTCAGCCTCTAACATGAGTTGAAGTGAGGATTGAGGTATAAGTGTCTACAGGAACCCAAAGTTTTATTTAGTTAAATAAAGATTAATTGATAATGTGATAACTATTTACTTTTTCATTGTAATTATTTCGTTATACAACTACATACACTTTCTATTTATTAGATATTGTTTTAGTTGTCATTAGTGGTGGCATACTATAAAGCCTTATATTTTCCATGCACTATTTTTTTGGATACTCTATAGATTATTTGTGAGACCAGGCACTAAGATGCTATGCGATTCTGAGGTCGTTGTTCCTATAATAACTATGTTAAATATTTTAAATAGAATGCATGCACAGTTTTCATGAAAAAGTGTAATAACTTCTTAAAGGGTACCCTAATCAAAAATATGATGGTACCGCTAAGTTCAGAATGCGAGGTTTACCCTAGGAATGGCTTAACATTAGCCAGTTTGGGTCATTTGTAGAAAAGTAATCACAGGCGTGGAAATGAAAAAAATTATTTAATAAATAATTTTATTTCATTTCTGTAGATGCAGTGATTGATGGAATTTAAATAGACTATTATGAAGAAATAATAGGGTTAGTTTTCCAACCCTAGAACTGTTGGAGAGCCATTGGAGATATCATCAGTGAATCCTCTCAAGTGAATGGGGATAGGATCTTTGATCAATGATCGATGCAAAAAAGATTCAAAGGATCTCACCAAAAAACCCGACACAACACCATTCTTCAATAGTGATCGATTTGAATCAAGGTAGGGCATGTATTTTTATTTTATTCTTCCCCATTATTGATTTATAAAATTAACATGAATAAATCAATGAAAATATTGATCTAGGGTTTGATCATTATGCGGGATGAGTTTATTTTATGAAGTTTTGATGGGAGAATATATTTTTAATATTATTATTTAGATTTTCATTCTAATAATGAGGGATCAAGATAAACATGAACATCGATCATGGTTTTTTACTCCAATATGTTCTTGTTATTTTCTCCCCCCATTCATCGTTCGCCACGAGCATTATCGATCAATCGATCTTTGCGCACCCATTTCTTGGTGCAACGATCCGATATCACAGATCTAAGATTGGAATATCCTGATAGAGGTGTGATGATTGAGATAAAGCAATTTAAATGAGAGAGGATACCCAATTTACCATTCTTCAACATACAACAAAGAATGAAAATTTGATTCATTTTTTGAGTAGATTTTATGGTGTAATTCATTCTTCATCGACAAAAAGGATTTGATGAGTTGGGATCTTCCATATCATGGTGAAACAATCACCAGATCAAAATCTGGATACCTTAGATCAAATACGGGAGTAGATATGGGATTCTGAAAAATCATGAACAACACATTGTTTAATCTGGATCTATATGTTGTGTGGGGCCACATGAGTTGCGTTTAGGATTTCCATATGAAGTTAAATATCACATGGAATGTGACCCGTTTCACATAGCATGTGGTATCACCTGGGTCACCCGGTATGTACTTCGGAATTACACGTGCTGTTTACATGGGAAGATGATCACAGACTAAGCTTTGTACTGGTAGTTGAGAAGACATGCATAGGATGATGACATGTACTAGCACATGGTTAAGGTAAATTGGATACATACTTGGTGTGTGATACTACATGGACCCAGTTTGATGAGATGAGCCATTTACATAGGAAAGACCCGGGTTTAAGGGACATGGAGTGTGGCCCCTAATACACACTATGTACACTTTTATACATGTCTTGGAGCCCTTGTACTCTATATCTTGGAAAATTTTTGTTAGGGGTTTTTACCTTTATCTTTTCCATGAGGGTTAGTATGCAATCATTTTTTACTCCAGGGACAATGATCCCTTCAGCAGTAATTCCTAGAAAGATTTGTTGGAATCCATCTAAGAGGCCCAAAGTGAGATACTCTATTCATATTAATGTCCTAGGTGGAGTTATTGGTATCAACGTGACCATAACTACATGGGATTCAATCCTCTTCTAAGCAGGTTAATCCAGATTGATTTGTTGGTATCACCCCATGTCCTTGCCAATGATCCTCATCTATGTATTGTATTCTATTCAAACTATTAGCATGATCTTTCTCATGAAGAGACCCGATAAGAAGTACCTATTGGACGAACATCATCAGTGCTATAAGATTTAGGAGTGTGTTCTCTCAGGTGAGTGCTTTGTGGAATATTCTATATGGAATCATAGACTAGTATAATATGGTTGTGACTTACCTCTAGAATAAGTGTCTTTGTTGAGTATACCTTGATATTCTTGTTATATGTGTTGTAGAAATATACATGTGTAGAGATGAATGTATTTACATTGTTTTATGTGGCACACACCTATCACAGGGCATGGAAAACGCAATTTAATTTTCCTAGTGTAGTATAATGGACGATAAGGTTTCTCTTACTTGATGAACTTTATCATATGTTCACTCACATAATTTAATTCACCTAAACTAATTATTTTTAATTGTTTTTTAATTTAGGAAGGATATGAAATTTAAATTAATGAAAATATTAAACTAACATTAAATGAAAAAAATTAATTAGTGAATAAAGAACTTTGAATTTATGGGTTGGTTTGTGGGTTCCATCATTCTCCTTATGGGTGTTTAAATAAAGAATGATAATTCAATTTTGTGATATCATTCTTGAAAAACTATTATTTTATTAATTGGTGTGAAATCTTGAATGCATTTAGCAATCTTAACTTCCCCTCCTACTTTAATCAAGGTTGATGGAACAACTCAATCGTGAGTGTGACAACTTCCAAGACTTGGCTCTATCGTATGCCATTTCAACCACTGAATGGCTCAAATACATCGTATTAAGAGATTTTATTCAGTATAAGGGTGGGAAAATATTTAAAAAAATAATAGAAATTAGTGTGATTTTAGTTTCCTAGTGGGATATTGCCACACTTGTTCAAGTCACTCTTTCTCATCAAAAACTTAAAAAAACTTAATAATTTTTCTGTAGAATAAATGAAATTGACATATAACTCCCCTGAGCCAAGGATTGAGTAAGTATATCATTTTTTTGGGAAATAGGTAATGGTTTATAGAATGAGAATAAGAAAAGAATAAAATAAGGCTAAAAGATAAAGAAGAAAGTAGGGTGGTTGGCTGGAAGAAAACACAAAAATAAAAACCATGCATGAATTTATTAAAAATCCCAATTACAATTGAAATCAAAAAAATTAAAAAAAATTAAAAACAATTAATAATATTATACTGGAAATATTTGTGAACGTCCTCCCTTGGTAGAGATCTACCCGTGGTTCTTTAGAATAAATGTGTTGGAAAATGGGATGAGATGAGAGGTGGGATCTCCCCTCCTTGTAGGGGAAGAAATTGTCCTCCTAAAGTTTTCACATTTATTGAAATATAAATAGATGATTAACACATTCCATCCTTCCTTAGAGTTTTAAATAAATTACTTTTTCATTAAACCTCAAAATTTTATATTAATTGGACTCTTCCAGAGGGATTTATGTATTTTTTATTGACAATTTTTTTTCCAAATGAAATTTCCATGAAGCTTCCTTCATTGTATACCATCTCTTTGCCACCATAATGGGACAAAAACTCCATGAAATTTTTTTAGGTAGTGTATATATGTGTCCTACTTCATATCCATTTCTAATCAACTCCATTCTAGGTGTGTATCTTGATTTATACATCTGTTATGTAGGTGAGGTCCACGCTGTCAACCCGTACAATTTCCAAACATCAATGATTTTTTCGGGCCTTTAGATATTAAAATGAGACTCTAGTCTAGAAGAAAAAGTTAAAGGAATTAAAATAAGTATTCTATAAAAATAATCATTCAATTTGGAATTTTATTTTTATATTAATGACCAAATTACCCTTGACGTAAAAATCTGTCAAAAATCCAGAATTTAATCACATTTCACATTTTAGCTAAAAACACACCATAAATCAAAAATTGATCCATATAAGCTCAAATTGATACATTAAGAGGATTAAAACAATTGAAATGCATATAAACAATGTGGAAAATATTAGTTTTATCAGTATATTTTTTGGTTTTTGGGTGTCCTACTAAGTATAGTTATACTCACCCATATAAGGGGTTTTCTATCATGTGTCGTGTCTTGTGTAGAATAATGAAATTTTGATAGAGTCATAGGGGGACCAGGACTATAAGGCTCTAAGTGAGACATTAAAAAGTTATCAAAAAAGGATAAATAACTAGTGAAAATCTTTTTCATGTTGGAGAATTTAAAAACCGTTGTTATCTAAGTGCCAAAGATGAGAATAAGTTGTGGTGCCAAAGAATTCTCCAACATGGGAAGAAAAGAATGAAAAAACTTTTTAATGTTCATTATGTAAAAAATTTTCCAAAATTGAAAAGAAGAGAATAAGATTTTGGTTTTTTACATGTTAGAATGGGAACATGACTAATAAAAGTCATAAGAAAGTTGAGATTCCATCTACTAGGACTCTTTAACTTATTCATTCCAATTTATGTGGGTCAATGAGACCTCAAAAAAAATTATATTTATAATTTATCAATTGTAATGGTGATTTCACTCAAATTAAAAACATCATGTTTTTGAAACACAACTCAGACCCTATAGAAATGTTCCGGTTTTTCAAAAAAGAAGTTGATAAAGTGTTGGGGGTTTATATAAAGAAATTGATAATGGATAATGGTATTGAGTTTACAAGAAATAATTTCGAAAATTATCTTGGTGATAATGGTATTAAACATTAGAATAGTTCTCTATATACCCCACAAAAAATGGAGTAGTAGAAAGGAAGAGTATAAGTTTGGTGGAAATGGGAAGAATCATGTGAGAAGAATATAAACATTCAAAGTTCTACTAGAGTGACGTTGTTATAATTATTTTAAATGTTTAGAAAAAAAAATTTAAGTTTGGAAACCAACATGAGTTCTTATGTAATTTTCTATGAGGAAAAACCTTTATTGAAGTACATCAATGTTTTTGGAAACCCATGTTTTTTTAAAATAATAAATTTGGATCAGGGAAAGTATGATGAGAAAGATAAGGAAGGAACTTCTATTATTCACCCAATGGAAGAAGTTACAAATGTTGGAAAATTTTTTTATAAAAAATGGTGGAATAATATTATTTGGATGTTATTGAGAATAAAACTTATTTTACAAAATTTTATGGGGATTTTGAGGAATAAAAACTATAATTTTCCAATGAAAATTTAAGTGATAAAAGTAATGTTCATGAAGATTCAGATGAATCATATTATGAGGAATGTGAAGAAGGAAGAGGAACTCTGAAATTTCCTAATTTAAAAAAAATTGAGACTAAAAATCATTAGGGGAATTAGAAGGCTCTAGTTCAGGCTAGAAGAAAGATGAGATTAGAAAATAAAACTAAAATCATCTCAAAATTTGAACAAGAATAAGTCTCATAACCTGTTCAACACAAATAATGGGTGAATTCGATGAATGAAGAGTTGGATCAAATTGAGAAAAATGAAACATAGGAACTTGTTTTATGTCTGAAATAAAATAATTTTATCATAAAAATTGGGTTTATAGATATATTTTGAAGTAATATGGAGATGTTTCAAGAAAAAAATCTAGGATTTTTTATAAAGGGTATGTGCAGGGGGAATGCAAAGATTTGATGAAACATTTTCCCCTATTTAATGGTTAGAAACTATTATAATGTTTTGAGTTGTGCCTGGTCATCAAAATTAAAAAGTGTATCAGATAGATATAAATTTGGATAAATTGAAGAAGAATTTTACAATGAGTAACCTTTTGGGTTTCTTCTTGATAAGGATGAAAACAAAGATTTTAGATTGAAGAATGATTTATATGGGCTAAAAGAAGATCCACATTCATGGTATTCTAAGATTGATAATTATTTGAGAATGATGATTTTTTAAAAAGGAAATAGTGACATAAACTTATATATAAAAGATATTGACTTTGGAACTCTAATTGTAATTGTTCATGTGGATAATATAATTTTTTCTCGGGATGAAGAAAATTTTGGTAAATAATTTTCTTAAGAAATGCAAAAGAATTTTGAAATATCAATGTTGTTAGAATTAACTATCATCCTTGTCTTACAAGTTCAATATAAGGAAAAATAAATTTTCTTATCTTAAGAAAAGTATGCAAGGGAATTGTTACAGAAATTTGGAATTGTAGAATATTAAGAAGTTTCTACTCCTATCTCAGTGAGGATGAAGATGAGTAAAGATGAGTCTGGAAAAAGTTTGAATTAGAAAGGCTTTTGGAAGATGATTGGAAGTATACTTTACCTTATTACATCAAGCCTGATATTTTTTATGCTATAAATTTGTGTTATAGTTATCAAAGTAATCTGAAAGAGTCAAATATGTTGGAAATAAGGATAATTCTAAGATATGTTAAAGGAATAAATTAACAAATATTGTTATAAAAACAATAATGAGATGAAGTTTCATGGTTATACTAATATTGTTTGGGAATGATATTGTAATGATAGAAAATCAACCTTAGGAGAAACATTTTTCTTGGTTGAATGTTTTGTAAATTTTCATAGTATGAAACAATGTTCAATAAAATTTAGAAAAGGGGAATTAGAATATGTTGTGACTATTCAAGTATGTACTCAAATATTGTGGATGAATGTTCTATTGGAAGATTTGAATATAAAAGTTTTTAAACTATTGAAGACACTTTATGTCAATCAGATTGCAATTGATCTTTCTAAAAATCATGTCCAACAATCAAGATCAAAACACATAAATATAATGTTTCACTTTATAAAAGAGAATGATGTTTTTAGAGATGTTTTTTTGGAATATATCTTAACGAAGTATCAAATAATTGATATATTCACAAAGTCAATTCCAAAATAAAGGATTGATGAGTTGAGGTTGAAAATTCATGTTCATCCTCATATAATGACTTCCTAAAACTCATAAGGAAGTCCCCTACCATGCTTTGGATAATATTTACAAAGGGGGAGAAAAAGTAACAACTTTTAACTATGTAAGAAGTTTTTAATTATCTATATTTTATGAATATAAAGTTGTATTTATCATATAATTGGGGAGAGGAAAACAAAATTTATAGAAAAATAAAAGTGATAAAATATAAAAGTCAGGGGGATTTTATCTTAGCACGTCCATACAATTTACTTCTCACCAAGGGATGTATTTTTTTCAAAAAAAAAAACAGTTTCTTTTAGTGTGGTGTCTAAACACTGTTTTAATAAAGGATGTGTTTTGGTAAAATTCAATAAACTTGAGTTGTTTACAAAAGTTGAATTGTGAAAATTTTCTGAGAGATGAAAAAGTTATTAATGAGTGTTGTTAAAAAATCCAAATGGGGAGACTGAAGAACCTTTTTGATTTTTTTAATAAATTTTTGTATTTTTTTATAACTAATGTTTTATAAAATAATGGTTTTGAAAAACAAGTGAATGTTTCGGAATTTTCAAACCCAAACATAAAGGGGGAGAAATGTTTTTTATTTGAGAAAGTTGTTTTTTAGACACAGAGGATTGAACTGAGAAACACCAGATGAAAAGTATCAAACTGAGCACCACTGGTCATTGAATACATCAAAAAGATGGAGTTTTTTATTAGACACACCATCAGTCTCAGATCCAATGACATGAAGTTCAAGTTTCATTGGACTCAATGTTGGTTAGAAAGTTAGAATACTGCTAAAGAGGTTGAATGAAGAAAGTGATGTCATGAGTTAGAAGTTTCTTAAACCTTCTAACCTTTAGTCAAATATTTCATCTCTAGTTTTTAATTCTAAAATATCATAAGTTGTCTGTAACACTTGTGATGTGATCCTTATGAAGAAAAAGGGAGAATATGTGCAACAAATTATATTGAGTTTTGGTTAGAAATAAAGAAGGTGTTAAAATTAAGGGAAGTCGTAATACATTCCTATATAGGTCATATAATACTTTGATAATATTGAAGTTCTCATAAATCAAGAAAAATAAAATGATAAAATATTTTTAAGAAATAGAGGATTCATAAAGATTGTATTGATTCTAGGAATCAATAAAAAAATTTTCATCAGATCCATAAGTAATGAGCATAGAAGTTTTCAGATGCCTGAATGAGTTATAGTAGATGTGGTTTGAAGTATTTCAAAGTGGTAGATTGGAGTTTACATCGTAAATAAAATTCCATCATAGTGATAATTCTATCATTATGGGGATTCCATTGGATTGAAGCTGAGGAAGTTCTATGAGGTATAATCTGAGGAGGCAAGTTAATTAAACTGACTCTGAGGAAGAAATTCAATCAAACTAACTCTGAGAAGGAAATTCAATCAATACTGACTCTGACAAAGAAATTTAATCACACCGAATACGAGAAATAAAGTTAATTAGACTAACTCTAATGAGGAAATTAAATTTAGAATGAGATGAAGAATTTTCCTCATAATTAGATGAGGAAGTTCCATTATAATGAGTTGAGTAATTTTTATCATACCGAATAAAAGTTAGGAAATCTGAGAAGAATTATTATAAAGAATACATAAGAAGAATTCTTAATATTTTTGAAGAGTTTAAGTGGTCAAACGTGAAATTAAAATATGTATAGATATTGGATTTTTTAAATTTGAGTAAGTGGGAAAAGTTTTTTAGTTTCATAAATTTGTCTTTTTGGGATGCCTAGAAATAGAAGAATTGCATATTCATACATTTCAACTTTTTTATGTGAGTGGAAAAAGAAGAGAACTACAGAATTCATGTCAAAGTTATCTTTACACATTTAAATATCGTTAGATGTTTGGTCATATAAATGTTTTGTTTATTGGACTGTGTAAGATCGGACTGAGCATTTGAGAAGAGTTTGAGTAATGTATATTGAGAATGGATTCATCAGACTGAGTCCATTAGATGGAATTCATTGGATTGAGTCCATTGGACCCAGCCCTATTAGATGGAGAGAATCAGAACTAACCACATCATAATGTTGATTCTGATTTGATAATTTGTGGTGTAGTTTGAACAAAGTATTTTTATTTTGTTTTATCTCAATTTTTTGTAAGAAAAAATTATAAACCAATTGGATTCAGTAATATAATTACAATTTGTATATATAATGTGTCTAATGGGAGTTTTCACAAGTTTTATTCACTTATTCATTTTAGTGAATTTCTATAGACCCATAAGAGTGTCTATAAAAATGATATAGGTTCTCACATTGAGGTCGAACCTTGTAAATATCATGTTATTTATTTTTTTACTAATTTTTTATAAATTAGTATTTATTAAAATATGATAAGGATATAAACATGAACACGTTTCAGGGTTTAATATTTTTGAAATTATTTAAACTTATAAAAGTGAACAACTAATTCAACCCTACTTCTGAGTTATTATTCGATCCTTTGGAACTTCATATACTGTTTATCATTTTATTTGAAACTTTTTTTAATATTTTTGCTACTTTTTTTTAATTAAAATCCCTAAAATAATAATTTAATACACTCATGACTCATTATTGATCTCACCATGTCCAACAAAATGTGGTTCCTCCTTTCACTTACATCATTCCACTGAAGTGTATAAGGAGGAGTGAGTTAATATAGGATCCCAAAATCCTATAAATAATCAATGAATTATTGATTGAGATATTCTCCACCAAGTTATAAGAGGATTTTCTTAATCATATTACCAATTTGGTTCCCATATTCATTCTTTGTTTTCTTAAATTTATCAAAATAACCTGACTTATACCTCATTAAGTAGACATATTCATTTCTACTAAAATCATCGGTAAAATTTATGAAGTATGAGAACCCTCCACTACCTCAATTGGAAATGGTCCACACACATATGTATGAACTAATTCATGAATTTCTCTAAACGTTTCACCTTTTCTACTAAATGGGGATTTATTCATTTTACCATATAAATAAGTGTGACACATACCAATTGGTTTTAGATTAAAAGAATCTAAATATCCATTTTGGTATAACTTAGTCAAGCATTTTTCATTTACGTGACCAATCCAATGATGCCATAATTGGGTGTGGCACTAGTTATGTGAAGTAGATTCATTATCAATTTCTATTACTTGGTTTGTGTAATACGAAAAAAATTGTTATTTAAATTCACCATAGCATAACAAATGTTATTTTTATAAAAGAAGCAACATTCATTTCCAAATATTGAAATAAATTCATATATATCAAGTTTAGATATATAAATATTTTTTTTGTAATGGATGAAACCTAATAACGACCTTTCAAAACCAATATCATTATAATATCCCATATTTTTCTATATACGTCCCACTCTGAGGTTTTCATTGAACATATTTTGTTGGGGTTTCCTTTGCAATTAAGCCTTATTGACTAAGTCTTATTTGATGACATAGATCCTTTTTTGGAGAAAATAACCTTAATTTTAGGCATGTATATCTATTTATATTAATGGATTCCATGTATAAATATGTTAAATGGGATTACTAGGGTTTTCTATGTGTTTAGAAGGTTCATATGTGGTTTGTTCACTTTTATATAAGATAGTATAAAAACTATTCAATGAAAAATTATATGTTGTGTACATGTTACATGACATGTCACTATTTATGGATGCATTTCAGGAACTAGATTATGATGTGATGTGGTTACAAGTCATGAACCTGATTCACATCGTGTAAATGTTGAGAAAAATAAGTATTAACCCGAGGCAAAAGGTTTTTCCAGCATAACTTAAAAATGGGGAAATACATGACATGAAAGGATTACACATCATGTATTCCTCATACCTAGTAGTTTTAAGTGTGTCGTGTACTTATGAATCACATTAATTTTTATTATAGCCTATCCTCTCTCCCTCCTAGGGTGAACTCTAGGAAATTTTGAATTATCTTCCCCCCTTCCAGATGTCCCATTTTCACATTTGATCCTTGGTGAGTTTATTAACATTAGTTTCCCTCTTCTCACCCATTATTACTTTTCATTGTACTGTACATATTTTGAACATGGGTTTTGTTTTGGTATTTGATCTTGTTTTGGTTTAATCTAGGTTCTTCTTGTGATCTTCTATGACTTCTTCTTTAATGGATTTTGTCATTAGAAGCGTTGTGTTAATCACATGTTAAAGGTATGGAGACTAAACCAAACCCTATGTTATATTTAATTGTGAATTATATGAAATATTTTGATTATGACCATGTAATGTGAAGTATAATTAATTAGATGATTTATAGTAAATCATGGATTATATTCCTTTAGATTCAATGGTTGATACAACCTGGATTATGGATACCTGTTGGGTGAGAAAACATTTGAGTAAAAAGAACATGGATAATGGTTTAAAGAATGGTGTGTATGACATGATATCTTAGGTTATTGATTGACATATAATCCCTAGGTAATCTATTATATATTATTTATATGACTGTTGATCATTTGAGAGATAAATGAATGTTTATTTGAAAGAAAACGGTAATTTTCATAATTAACCATTGAGATTTATGATGTGATATTATGATATCCATACTATTATGACTTGTTGAGTTGGTGATGAAATGATTATATATAGGGATATCCTATTAGTGTTTAAATTATTATATAGAAGTCTTGGATCAGTGATACATGCTAAAATTATTATATATAGGGATTTACGTTGGGGATGAAATGCTTATATATTAGGCAATTCCCAGTGATACTTGGTGAAATGCTTATATACTAGGCTACACCCAATGACACATGCTGAAATGCATTTATATAGGGTAATGATTGGAAGATGAAATTATTATACAAAGAGAGATAACTAATTATTTTATTTTTCCATGGTATATAGATATAGATGGAATGGTTGTGATACATGCTCAAAGACATTTCATCATGGTTTTGAAATAGGTTAATTGATATATTATATTAATTAGTTAACTAATACATCTATTTATCACTTTATTGCATATAATTATTATCAGACTGGTTTTGTTTAGGGATGGTGGTGTTGACCTACTGAGTTTTATTAGAACCCTATTTGGGAACCATTTGGTACTCAAGAAGATTACATGGATGCATGTTTGGACAAGGGAAATGGACATTATTGTTGATTATTTTGTTTCTTGCTAGATGGGATGGATTTTGGTGATGGGTCTAACATGGGGATCGGGACCAGAGCCTTTTGGGATTATTTAATGTTATTAGATTATTTTGTTTGTATTGGTTTTAGTTTTACTTTTAGATACATCTTAGCTTGTCATTACATTATTCATCATTATATGTTCATCCTTTTATTTTCCTAGTTGTATGATATAATATTTATACTATTTCACTGTTACTCTAAATTTTATTACTATGGTTTAGTTCCACTATGTTTTACCCGGGTGTATAGTCTCCCCACTATAAATACCACAGCCTCGCTACTAGTCAATAGCCTCTAGAATATGGGGATACATTATTGACGTCTAATAACTAAATCATTTTGACCATGTGAGAGAGTACCAGATCGGTGGACATTATTAAGTGGTATTAGAGGATCATATTGTTATTTTATATTGCGTTATTTTTTTGGAAAAAGTTGAAAGGGGACTATGATATATTGGGATTTGGTAATGAGAATATTAATTAGAGTAGAAAACCCATGTAAGGGAGGAAATTTGAGTTCCAGGGATGGGATTATTGTTTATGTTGTTCTCTTGTTTTAATTGATGTTATTTTACCTTGGTTGATTTATATGTTGTGTGATGTTATTATTTTGTGATGTTATTGTTTATTGATATTTATAGTCATGGACTAGTATGGTGAGATATGAGTATGCATGCATCATGATACACACATAGGGATATATTTATATATATATATGTATATATATTGTCATGCATTGTCCATGAGAGGGACATGTTTATTGCATGTGTTATATATTTTCCAATATGAATTCTGAAATAATATATCTATTATATTTGATAAATTCAATGAAATAAACTATTATTTAATCATAAAACACTTATAATATATTGTTAGAGAGACATAGATTAATGGTTCTCTACTGTTATCACCTCTTAAGATTGACCTTATTTTTAGCCAAAGTTTATAAGAGTGTGTTTTTCTTGTAGATAAAACGACTCCTCATCAACTTTGAGTTGAGTTCTAAGAGAGTGGAAATCAGTTATCTCCTAACGTAGATGAACTGGAGCTTCATGTATCTCTTGAGGATCAAATGGATGTTCATCATCACAACAACATCATAAGGGTCATGTAATCCATGGAAAATGAGACTATTTTCATCACTCCTTTGATGTATGAGTTGATGAGAGAGATTCAGCTACAACATCCACCTATGTTCACTAGGGAGGGAGGCTCCGAGGTAGATGAGTTCTAGAATGAGTTAATCTATACAATCTTCAAGCATCTTGAGACACCCACAGATAAGCGGGATAATCTTGTTTTGTATATTCTTAGTGGACCTACCAAACATTGGTGGGATAATCTAGAGCAGGATGGGATGAAGGAGGAGTTATCATGGAAGGAATTCAAGGTGAATTTATTGAGAAACATTTATCCATATATGATAAGGGATGAGAAGGATCATTAGTTCATGTATCTATTATATGATATAATATCAGTGATGGATTATGTTTAACATTTCACCAATCTTCAATGCTTTCTGCCATATTTAGCTATTGATGAGATCTCTAGGGAGAAACATTTTCAGGATGGTATTCACAATGAGGTCGGGTCATAGGTGAATGTTTTTATTCTGAGTAACTTTTTAGATTTTATGAATCATGAACTAATCACAGCAAAGAATATGAGAGAGGATGCAAGAGCTATCCAGGCTATTTCCATAGGGTAAACTAGGATCACTTATTTTGGTGGCAAGAAGTGATCCTATGATAGTTTTTTCCAAGGAAATGACATGAAGATCAGTTAGGGTAGTGGGAATCTATCTTAGGATCATATTCAATTGTAGTACATTATTTTATAATTTTTAACCACAAGAAACCATAGTTTTCATACACCACTTTGGAGTGCCATGTTTGCGGCAGGATGAGCCATCTTCAAAAGTTTTTTTAGAACTTCTCATAGTATAGTAGTGGTAGGGGAGTAAGATAAGAACTAGAGTCTAGGAAGGACTCAAATACTCCTCATCAGATAGGTATCTAGAGTTCTAAAGTACATTTAGGTTCAGGTGTGAGGTGTGTTACCCTATTATAATTACATAATTTTTATTATTAAAATTTGTTTCCTGAATAAATATGTGTTGTATTATATTATATATTATACACATAAAAAATATAAAGAAAAAAAATAAAAAACTATATTAATATTTATTGTTACATTAATCATCAATGAAACCAATTAAATTTCAAAATATTACAACTAGACAAAAAGTATAAAATATTAAAGCTGAAATGAGAAAATATGGATCTACCTCATCTACTAGAATTATTGGCCCCACTACCAACATTATATAAATAAAATAAAATTATAGAAAACCATTAAAAATTATTTAAAATGGAAATATAGAACCTTGAGAAGAATTTATTTGAATATTGATTGAAATAATTGAGTGGTATATATATAATGTAATGTGACTGTGGGAATAGTAATGTGACCATTGGAAAGGTAACCTGATCATTGGGAATAGTAACCTAACCATTAGAAGAGTGATTTTACCAAAAAAATAATAAATTATGATATAAATAACATTTATCATGATTAATGTATGTAAATAAAAATATTATAATTCAATAAAACAAATATCATGATTAAAAACCACAAAGAAAATAAAGCATATTTTTAATATACTATATTTTAAATTATTTTGTAAAAATCATTATTTTCCTGTTAAAAATTATATTTTAACTATTTTAGATATATTTATTTTTATTAAATTAATATAATTTTTTAAATGATCATGTTAAAATTTTCTTTGGGTGAGTTTTTGGTAATTTTATGAAATACTTCAATTTTTAGGTGAATAGTAAAAATATAGTTTTTCACATAATTGATGTATCTTAAGTTACATCATTCATGATGTAATAATGACATAATAATTTATAGAAATTTATATTCGGACATTACATATTTAATTTCATAAATGAGTCATTAAAATAAAATAAAATTAATTTTCAAACATAAAAATCACTTTCCAAAACCTAAATTCAAAAGTGATTCCTTAAAATATCAATTTCATTTTTCTTCACTTTTCATTTTAATAAGTTAATGAATTATAATTATAAAGATTATTTAAAGTCTTAAACACATTATATTATATTTATATATAATTTATTTTGTCAAAAATGCACTATTACATGTTTTTCCTTTGATATATTATTTTATTAAATATTTTATTCTAAAAATACCCCTCTCTTAAAGTATAAATAACCCCTCTCCCTTCCATTGGAAACACACTCCTCTCAAACATTCTAAAGTACAATATCTTCCCAAATACTCCCTATAAATACCCTTACATTACTTAGGAACATTTTGGAGCAATCCAACTCTAATCACCAATGGTGTTATAACATTTTATAAGAGAAGCTACATTGAGGATAGAGTAAGTCTCTATTAACTTTTACCTTTTTTATTATTCTCTTTATTATTTTTACAAATTAATTTTAAAACCATATACTATAAAACTAATTATTCAATAATTTAAAATTATATTATTTTTGTTAACATGATGTAATTTTCATATTTATGACAAAAATAAATGCAATACTTCTCTTTCCCACTCTTTTAACAACGTCCCGTTAATGGTTGATTAACCACCTACGAAGACATTTCTAAGACAATTCTTATAACCGCCTTCATGGATGGATATTATTAATTATATATAATATAAAAATAATAAATTAAATTTATTATAATATACTGGAGTTAATCATACTTTTCTATAAATGACTCTCAATGAAAATTGAGAAGTCAAAGTGATACACGAAATTATTAGGAAATTCAAGATATCAAAACACTTCAATTTCATCAATATAAATTAATAAATATAATAAAATTATTATAATTGATAAATAATCATATAAATGGATATAATTAACATATTTATAAGGTTTTTAGTAAATATAAGTTTATTATTCAAGAGGCGCAGAAGTGACAAAATAAAGATGGAATTAAGGTAAGGGGATTCATGAACCCAACTCTTTTTCATTGGGTTATCCATATTTCATGACATATTTTGAATAAATAGTCCTCTAATATTCCTTAAATATAATTTCATTATTCCTCCCTCTTCATTTTTGGGATATACATGTTTTTTATTTGACTTTATGGAAAATACAATGATTTTCCAAAATAACTCTTCTTTCCGAAACACATATTTGAATCCTCTTGAGTTGTTTATTATTAACTAGAGAATGATGATTCTTATAGAAAATATGTTCTTCCATTTTAAATTTTGGAACCTGAAGTTTATTTATGAAATCATATTTTTTGAAATCCTTATGAAACCCATTCCTTTCCATGGGTTAGTTCCTGAAATGATTGTAAAACATTCTATGTGACCTGCATGATTATGTAAATATTATGATGTGACGACTAGACCAATATTATATTTCCCTCCAATCCATTGGGTAATGTGTTTTATCTCATGTGATAATGTTTATTATATGTGAACATGATACTGGATTTGTTTATAGTGATGATGTTATGATTATTTACATATGTTATGTGTTAACATGATGAAACCTTTATTCACAACTATATGTGGCATTTGACCACTATAACATGATGTTTCATTTTTATGCATTTCCACATTCAATGAATTTATCACATTTTTACCTCACGATTTTGATAATGATCCAAGGGTTTTGAAATGATGATTATGCTCACCCATGTTATATTGATTCAAGTTTTTTATCCATCCTCTTATAGGGATTTTATCTTACCCCTTTCATTGATGTAAATCCTTAGGTAATTGCATGTACTAAGGATAATGTGAGATTCTAGAAGGATAAAGAAGAAGGATTTAAATAAATTTTTATGTTTTATTATGTATAATTTATTTGTGAGCCTAATTTTTCTTAGAAATAAACCTTTGTATCCTAGAATTGTAACACTATTATGTTGTTTATCATTAAAATGATGTAATAGTTAGGTGTGAAAAATTAGGGTCACTATAGTTGGTATCTAATAATGGTTTAGTTAATTTGGGAATTATGATTAGAAAACAAGAGAAAAAACCATTAGTATAAATATATGTATAGGTAAAACATCCTAGAAGATTATTTTTATAAAAGTATAGGCATAGGGATCCCATAAGATATTCCTTTAGTGTTAATTTTATAAAATAATAAATTACTCATGATTTATTTAATTATGTTTTGTTCTAACATTTTCTATTCTAGAAAATGGTAGTAATCAGGAGAAACTAGGCCTAAAACCTGTGTGAGTGACAATGATATAATTATCAAAATGAGATTCCCAATTGCATGGGAGGTTGAGTTCCAAACATTGTAGAAATGATTGCCTAGTTGTCTCGAGTTATGAATAATAAAATGAACTATGTGGAATGCCCATATTCACCAAATAAGGATCAATTATCCAATGAGTCCTTAATATAAAAAATTTCATCGATGTTTAGTGGAACATCCAATCCATTTGATGTGGAATAGTGGGTTAACTCAATAAAGAAGATATTTTATATGATCCATTTCACTAATAAAGAGATGGTGACTCTTGAAATTTGTCATTTATATGTAGAAGCTATTAAGTAGCAGGAATTGATAAAGAAAAAAATTCCAAAGGATTAAATGGAAGATATAGAGTGGAAAGAATATAAGAAATTATTTCTTACAAAGTATTTCCCTTTAAATCTAAAAAAAATATTGAAAGAGAATTCATATAGCTAAAGAAAAAGTAAGGTGAAGTTGTCATGACTTATGATGAAAACTTCATAAGGTTTTAAATGTATTCCTTGGGTTTTTATCAACAATGATAAAAAAAATAGACATGTTATTTATTTTTATTAAAAATACTCCTTCAAAACGATCTAGAAATATAAGAATTTAGGAGTTTTGAAGATGTGGTTAAATGTCATCTTAAAGTAGATATGGAGTTCAAAGAATGGTCCCATGGTTATGGAGATAATAAGAGAAGAATGGGGTTTCAAGATTGTGGGTCAAATGAAAAATGTGGAAATAGGATCCAACTACCCACATGTAAAAACTGTGGGAAGAATAATCATGTTAATTGACTCAAAGGGATGGGAAAATTCTTCATGTGTGGGAGATAATGACACCAAGATAATGAATATTGAACATACATGAAGAAGCTGACCAACATGACAGGAGAAAGGAAGGAACATCCTAATGCACCACCCATGGTTCAATGCTTCCAATATACGTACCAAGGGTGTTATGCAAGAAAGTGCACTAAACCACATGTCCTTGAGGGAAACCAGTGTCAGAAATCACCAAAGTCAAAGGAGCCAGTGAAATCTTATATCATCACTACTAATGAAGTGGAGTGTGAAAATGAATTCCTAAAAGGTATGATTCCTATTCACTAAATAATAGAAAAATTATTATTTGATTCTGGTTCTACTTATCCATTTATATCCTAAAAGTTTTCTAGAACTACTGAATTGAAAACCCAATACCTTTAAGTGGAGATATCCATAAAAAACATAGTGGTGTAATCATTACGACCCAAGTGTTGGACTCTTCTCCTATAATCATATTTGGGATGATTCATCTTGCAAATATTATTATATTTCCCTTGTTGAAATTTTATTCTATATTGGACATGTTTTGGATTTCATTATATATAGAAGAAATAAACTATTGGAAAAATATCTATTTTTATATTATGATTCATCCCACAATCCTCTAAAAATGCATGGAAGATCATGAATCTTCTTTGGAAAATCCATCAACAGTGTGGGTGTTGATACCCTATAGAGAATCATACCTTTCCCAAATGGTTGAGTCAAAGGAAGGTATTAACCTGGAGGAAATCTCCATTGATTGGGAATACATTGATGTATTTCTCAAAGAGTTACTTGGAATCCCCGGATCATGAGGTAGAGTTCTCAATAGATCTCATACCCAGAGCCACTCCTATCTCAAGACTCCCATATAGGATGTCCTTGATTGAAATGGGGGAGTTAAATAAGTATACACAAGAGAATTGGGAAAAATGGTTCATACTCCCTGGTACATCACCTATGGGTGAACCAATTCTCTTTGTCAAGAAGAAAGATAGATAAAAACAGTTGTATATCAATTACTAAGATATCAAGGAGATCACCATAAATAAAAATTATCCTCAACAAAGGATTGATGACTTGTTCAATCAACTACAAGGAGTGAAATAATTCTCAAAGGTGTATCTTTTTTGTGGATATTATCAAGTAATGTTGAAGAAGGAAGATATTCAAAATACTGTTTTCCTTACAAGGTATGGGCACTATGAGTTCATAGTAATTACCTTCAGATTTACTAATTTTCCTACAATATTTATGGATTTGATAAATATATTCTTTAGAAACCACCTCAATAAATTTTTGGTATTGTTTATCGATTATATTCTCATTTTTTTCATGATTAAGTAGGAACATGATGATAATCTAATGATTGTGTCGGTGATATTAAGGAAGGAGAAAAAGTATTCTAATTTCAAAAAGTTTGACTTTTTGATGCAAAAAGTCTCATTATTGGGGAACGTGATCACAAGCGATGGAATTTATGTGGACCCTTCAAAGAGAAAGGCAATTGATGAATAACCTAGACCCACTAGTGGCATAGAAATCTATAGTTTTATAGATTAGCTGGTTACTATTTACATTTTGTGATAAATTTATCATTATTTTTTAGCCATCTAACTAATTTACCACAAAATGGGGTAAATGTTTTATGGATGAAAGATATGAGAAAAGATTTATGGAGATCAAGAAGAGGCTAATCACTATTCTTGTATTGTAATTTCCCAGTTAAGATAATTGTATCACTGAGAGGGGGAGAGAGTGAATGAGTGATATATTTTTCTTTTATATTTCCTTAATTATGTAATAACATTAGAATCCTATTAAATATTTCATTCCATATTGAAAACAATTAAAAAACACATCTATAGGAACATAAGAATTTTAAATGTATCACTATTCCACAAGAATAGCTACATCCTTTTTATGATTTTAAAATGATCTAATACCACACAATCTGTTATAAAATAATCCTTTTTTGTGGAATACAATGATTAGGATATTCCACTTCACTCATGTAGATCTATATAAACAATTCAATAGTGAATGTGATCCTTCTATAAAAAATGATGAAATACAATGTTTTGTAACAACACATGATATGGTGAATCTTTATCAACTTCCACAAATGTATTAATTTAAGAAAAATTATTCAATTTCTTACCCAGATGTTGGTACGAACATTTATAAAATTTGTTACAAAACTATGTCTGATTTCCCAATCCAATTCTCCCAGACCGATTATCCCAGTTTTGTTTCTCAATATGAAAAATATATTACTTTTTTAGAATAATGTTGAGAAAATTCTGAACCACTTCTTCTTCAAACCAAAAATCCCTATATGATTTTCCATATCCAATTATTCAGCCCAATACGATGATCAGTTGAAAACAAAAAAACAAAATTTGGAAACCTATTCATCTCTTTAGAGATATGTCTTCACTATTCTTCTCATTGAATAATACATCTATCAAAAGTACAAAGTACTTTCCCTTTTATACTCACCCAAAATATGGTTTGGGTGGGATTCCTAAAAAATTTCCCACTCAATCAAATTTTCTGAATCTACACATTCCTTTAAATTTTGGGTTTATATTAACTTCATAATATCTTCTCAACACTTATTTAACATTCTAAAATATTCTCACAACTTCAACTCTGCTTTAGAATTTCTGTATACATCATTCTAATTCTGATTTCCCATTTCAATTTGTTCTTATGACCTGCTTCATTATGATGAATACAAATTTAAAACAATATATTATTATTCATATCTTCTCGTGACCCACATGAATTATAAACGAAGTAATTCAAACTATTTTAAATGGTCAACTAAATTATTGATATAGCTATTAATTTCTTCTTCATATTGGCCACCACATAATTTTCCTATTCTTTTCATTCGTCAATTCCAAAATATTATTCCTCCGATGATTATTATGGAATACCGAGTATGGACTGGTATCACCAGCTTTAACATAATAAAATTAGTTCTCTTATGAATATGATACCAATAAATTTTTATAACAAACAATTCTGCCTCTAATTAATATGATGACATACTGAATTCGACAGATCAACATTAGTAACTTATGTTTTTTTTGAATATGATTCTCAAAAACTTTTTTCTTCAAGGATTTAAATCTTCAAGATTTTGGTCTGATGGAAAACTATAACCTTTATTATGACTATCCTACCCTACCCTTAAACAAATCTGTATCCAGAAAAATCATTACGATGTTATTTAGACAAGAACGAATAAAATACATAAAATTTCATCTTTAATAAACTTTTAACAAGTATCATGACTTTATTTATGACTTTTATTACTTTGAAGATCAACTTTAGCATCATCTCACTTACCAAGTAAAGTCTTGAAACTTCCCTATCATTCATAAACATATTTATTTCCTACTCATCTTGAATACGATTAGCATGATTACAATCGGAATAAATATGATTGGAATAAAATTTTTCTCCCATTTCTTTCATCACACTTTCATCACAAGTTTTACAACTTACTTATGATTGAGGAGAACTACAAGATCAAAAAAGAAACATCACATTTTCATCAAAGTTAGGCAGACTCAAATTATTCTCCATTATGATCAAACATTTCATTCCAAACTTTGGCTGAGTCTGATGATCCTCTTCATCCAGAAAACATATTCCCAATGTGATGGAATTTCTTAACCATTGTGAGTCTGATTTTATTGAATATGATGGTCAGTCCAATTTTTATCAATTACAAAGTGAGGTGATTTATTTCCATCTTAATATCCATTGATAACAAATAAAAATACCTGAATATGATATTAATCTTTATCATCTTGGTCGAAACAATCTCCCACTTTGGATTTTTTTGTCAACCAAGGTTCATAAATCACTAAACATTTTATCCTCAAGCTATGTATTACATAACAATAATTATAAGACTACTTGTGCTAAGTCACTGTAGGAAACATGAATTATCACTACTGGAAAACTAACCTATACCAACAATTTGGAACTATTGGTATAGGCCTCCAAACCATTGGTATAGCCTATACCAACGGTTTGGAGAACTGTTCCCAAGTAAGCCGTTGGGATAGGTCTATACCAATGGTTTTCCCAAAACCATTGGTATAGACCTATCCCAAAGGTTTTCCCAAAACCGTTGGTGTAGACCTATCCCAGCAGTTTTGGAAAGCGTTGGTATAATTAATATGAAAATCTATACCAACGGTTATGGAACTGTTGGTATATGTATTTAAAAAAAATAAAATATTCGCTGGGATTTGATCCCAGGACCCCTAGTTTATCATTGAACGACATAACCACTAACCTAACATGAATTTTGTTAATATTATTATATAAATATATATATTTATTCTCATAATTATTTTAAATTTTTATTTATATAATGTTCTGGGTAAGATCAAATGATAAAAAATCAAAGGATCTATACCAACGGTTGTGACAACCGTTGGTATAGATTTTGATTCTAGATTTGTTTTTTGTTTGGAAGGTTGGGTTGTGGGGGACCTTTTCCAACAGTTTTCCCAAACCGTTGGGAAAAGTTTCCACAAAGTAGACTTTTCCCAATAGTTTGGATAAACCGTTGGGAAAGGGTATACCTATCCCAACAGTTTTCCCAAACTGTTGGGAAAGGTGGCCAAAATGGGGGCTTTCCCAACAGTTTTGCCAAACCGTTGGGAAAGAGAGAACCTTTCCCAACGGTTTGTTCAAACCCTTGGGAAAGGTGGCCTCAAAGTGGTATTTCCCAACGGTTTGGCTAAACTGTTGGGAAAGGGAACCTATACCAACAGTTTTTTCGAACCGTTGGTATAGAAGCGTTGGGAAAGGTCAGATTTCCAGTAGTGTATTGACATAAATTTCATGATGTCCAAATGTAGTGATTATGAAAAATTTGCTCATATTTTCTTCCTCAAATTTTAATCCTCCATAGAATACAAAAAAAAAGTTTCCAACAACCACTCCAATAAATAGTTTGAATAGTTCACACACTTACAATGATGAATTCACAATTTACCCACAAATCTCTCTATTTACATGCTTCCATAATGATAGATTTATAAAACAATTCCCCCCCTTGAAAGCACATTCCAAAGATAAGATGAGAGAGGGAACAAAAACACATACCTCTACCTTGACGAGAATGAGGTTAAATGACCTTGTTCAGGATCAATTTACAGAATGCTTCCCTTGGTAAAGGTTTTGTGAAAATGTCATGAGATTGTTCCAAATTAGGAAAAAAACTCCAACTCCAACTCATTATTCTACACATGATATTTGCTGAAATAATTGTTGATATCAATATGAATTTAATGATAATGTTTTACCCTATTCTTGGAATGTCTTATTTCACTTTGATTATCCCAACCCAAGATATAGGGTAACTTCAATTCAACAAGTTAGTATTCTAACTGATTCATCATCCACATAAGTTGGGTAGTAGATTGTGTAGTAGAAAAATTTTCAGATTCAGTTGTAAAGAGAGTTACTGAATTCTATTTCTTTATATTCCAAAAAACATAACTTTTACCTAGAAATAAAACTCCACCTGATGTAGATATTTTAACATCAACATTTACTTCCAAATCACCTTCTGAATACCCAAAAAAATCAATACTTTCTAAGCTATCATACCTGATTTCGAAATGTTTTGGGCCTTTGATGTATTTGAGGATTCTTTTTCTAGAAATTAAATTTGTTTATTTAAGATAACTATATATTCTTTCACATAAGGTAACATTATAACAAATATTGGGTCCTATGGTAGTAAAATATAAAAAAAATCCAATCAAATTTGGAAACTCTTTCTGATCAACTTTCTTGTCTTCTCCTTTTTTACTCAACTTGGTTTCCACTGATATTGAGATGTAAACTAGTTTTTAATTATCTATTCCGAAATTTTTAATAATTTATTTAGCATGCTTTTCGTGAGAAAGAAAAATGTGTTTCTTATTTTATAAATTTTTTTAACCTAATAAAGTATTAAATTTCTCCCAACATGGAAATGTCATACAACTTTTTCATTTATTTATAAAACTTTTAACAAGATATTTTATTATTCATAGTGAATATAATGTCATTAATATATATAATTATGATGAAGGAAAACTCTTTAATTTCTTTGATGTCAATATTTTTATCAACTCTTCCTTTCTTAAAACTCATATTCTTTAAGAATGTGTCCAGTTGGAATACTATGCCCTCATAGATTTCTTTAGTACATACAAGGATTTGTTAAATATGCACATATAACTTTCCTCTTTCCCAACAATAAATCCACAAGGCTATTCAATGTAAACTTCCTCATTAAGATCAACATTTATAATTGCAGACATTACATCCATTTGAAAAATTTTGTAACTCCATTGTGTAGAAATAACATGAAAAATTATGATTGTTTCTAACCTTTCCACCAGAGAAAATGTTTCATTAAAATCAACACATTCAATTTTAGAGTAACATTTACATACTAATCATTCCATGTTTGTTATCACTTCACCTTATTCATTCTTTTTGTTCTAGGAAACCCACTTTGTACCAATAACATTTTTTTTATCTGGATTAGGTACGAGTTCATATGAATCATTCTTTTCTATCTGGTCTAACTCTTCATTCATGGACTGAACCCATTCTAGATACTCAAAATCTTATTTCACAGCATTCAGCCCAATTTTTGTATACAAAGAAGTACCTGTAATAGAATTTTTTGTTCTAATTGTTTGAACCTTTTTATGTTGATCACCAATAATTTTCTAAGTTTCAACTAGCTTCCTAATCTTGGGATGAGATTTTAGTGATTCTTAATCATCACTTGAAATAACTGAGTCTGATTCTTGTTTTTGAGTAGGATTACAATTGGATGTATCTTTATTAGAAATGTTGACAAAAAAGTCTTAATCCTACTAAACTTACATATTTGTTTGATTATATTTATCCTTAATATATTTTTAAATAACATTAAAATTATTAAAATAAAAAATTCTTTCTATTTCTTTGTTGAAAGATCTATATCCTTTTCCTTCTACAGCATAACTAAGAAAAATTTGATCTTCACCTTTCTGCTCAAACTTTCCTAGATTTCAATCTTTCTTCTTTATAATGCGTAGACTCCTGAAAACTCTTAAGTGTTTCAAAATGTAGTTTTTCTATAATTTTTTTATGGAGTCATATACAAACATGGCCTATAGAAACATCAGTTTTGAATATAAACAACATTACTCATGGGTTTCCTCCAATATGAATGAGAAAGACCTTGTTCAAGTAACATAGTTCTCCCCATTTCCACCAAACATCAATTATTCCATTTATCAACCCCATTTTGATGAGGTGTGTATAAGGAACTATAATCATGAAAAATTCCATTCTTCTTAGGATAACATTCAAATTCTTCATTCTTATACTCATCACCATTATTAGTCTTCAACTTTCTCACTAAATACTCACTTTTCATCTTATCTTTTCTCTTAAAACCATTAAACATTCTTAGATCATATGATTTGTGTTTCATATTTATAACCCATGTAATGTGATTAAATTCATCAATGAAAGTGATGAAGTAATTATCATCATTTTTTTATTGTTTTCTCATTGGTCCATAGATGTCAGAATGAATAAGTTCCAATGGGTTTTTTGAACAAATCTCAACATTCTTATACACAGACTTTGTAATTTTTCCCATATGTAAAATAGTGCAACAAAAATCTCTTATTTATTAAAAATAAATAATATCTTGAAAAAAATATCACTTTCATAGAATAAATTTTTTATTTGACACATATTTTCCATCCTTTTATGCTATAATTAATTTTCTTCTACCATACCCATGTAACAAGAGTTTTGTAACTCACCAACATGAAATAAGTTTCCCTTTGTATGTTGGCCTCTTGTAACTATCTTTTCATCCATATCAATTTTCACAAAAAATACATCTTTCCTGAAGGTAACTTTGTTACCATCATCACATAATTTTGAAACACTCAAGAAGTTATGTTTCAGCTCATCAATATATAAATATTTCTTAGATTTAATCTTTTCTTTCCCAATGATAGTTGATCCAACACCTTTGATTATTATAGTTTCATCTTTGTTGAATGTCATAGTTACCTCTTTTATGTCTTTTAAATTATTCAAAAAATTTAAATCTTCTTTCATGTTTGAGGAACACCCGCTATCAAGAATCCAAGGTCGTTCACCTTTAAATGGTTTGAGGGTAGTTTTAACAACAAGAGATTTTTCTTTCTTCACCTCTAGATTATGAGAAATGTTAAGAAAATTATATTGTACCAGTAAAAAAAAATAAAACCCTTATCAAGATTATCTAATTGTTCACATTGTTCACAAATAGTTTCTTGTGGTTGGAACCTATTTTTAATTTTTACACCATCATTATCAGGTTTCTTTTGAACTTCTTTTTCATACTTATTCGTTTAAGAAGATTGACTCCCCCAAAACCTATGACTTTTATAACCTATAGAATAGTAGTAACGTTGTTGGTTGATCCAACACATATTTGTTTTATTAATGATTCCATTACAATACCAGTAGTAACTATAGAAAGAATATTTTCCTCTATAACTTTGATACTAACTGGAGTTATGAATATGTTTCTTAGAAACCTTCTTATATGAATTTGGTTGACCATAATCTTTTCTGTTATTAATCAAAATCTTCTTTTTTAGCTAATTTCTCCTTTTATCCTTGTCATAACCAGAAATAATAGTAACATTTACATATTCATAATTTTTAGAATCATTTTAGGCTCTGGTTTTTAAAAAACTTATGAATTATCAACTTTGTTAATCATAGCCACATACATAATTTTCTAAGCTATCTTATTTCCAGAAAAAATTCTATATTTCCTATCAACTTTTGATGGTTACTTTTTTTATCCTTATTAGGTTTTTCTTTATGAAAACTTTCACCAACTTCATATATAGAATTTTTGGAAAATATAATTTTATTTTCATCTTTACAATGTTTTTACTAGACAAGTTCTAACTATTATTTTTATTCCTTTAACTTCAATTCCAGATTTTCATTACAATTATTTTCTTCCTTAAGATATTGTTTCAAATCACTAATATCCTTTTGCATCTTTTTCTTCTCATCTAAAATAATTTCCTAAATTTTTATGAGGAAAATTCATATTACAACTTCTTGTTTTTTTTCAAGACTTCTAATATTAATCAAATATATTTCAAATTTTATTTTAAATGAAATTTAAGTTGATTTTCTTTTTAATCAGAACTTCTAATTCTGAATTCTTCATCATTAATTGTTACACTAAAATTATTCTCACCAAAATTCTCTGTAGAATTTTTGGATTTATCTTTACTATATTTTTATTCTTTCTCTTTAGATAAGAAAATACAGCTTTTAGATTTTGAGAATTTTTTACCCTTCCCTATAGAATAAAATTTTCCTTTCCACCCTATTTCTTCCATGACCTTCTTGGCCTTATTTCTTCTTTATCACCATCTTTTTATTTCTTTATTTATGGAAATTGTTTTGTAAAGTTCCCAATGAATCCATATTCAAAACATTTCAAGGGAAAATTCTCTTTATATTTACATATACCTCTTCTCAATTTTTTTTAAAAAAAAGATAAAATATCATCAGGATTTTTATATACCTCATTTTCAGATTCAAAATAACCACCTTCTTCTTAAATATTAATCTTCTTTGAATTTTCTTTCTTCGCAATCTTGAACTAAATTTCTCTATCAATTTTTTTTTATTCTCATATCATTATACATTATTATTTTATAAGTGATGATAAATCTATGAAAATCATATATAGATAATTTTTTATGATATCTATCTTCTAATTAATAAAAATTAGCATCAAACTTGTTGGGAATAATTCTTAATATCTTTTCAATATCTATAGAATCCTTGAACTTTTAACTAAGACATCTGATTATGTTGATGATGTTATTTAACCTGGTAAATAAGTCCCCAATAGATTCATACCCACCCATTTTCAAGTCCTTATACTTCAGCCTCTAGATTTGTAATTTTTTTTCTTCACTTTTGTGTTGCCTTCATATATGTTTCTTATTTTATCCCATATACCTTTACCTACGGAAACACCCTTCACCAATAAAAATACACTTTTAGAAAGTGATGATAGTAAATAATTCATGTACCTTCCATCACTCTCAAGATTATTCTTATCAATAGATTAAGATGAAATTTATCATAAATACGAGGAAATACATCTGTTGCATCTTCAAGAAAATCATATCTAATAAAAATAAAATGGGGAAACATTATATATTTCCAGATATGATAATTATTACCATCGAAAACCAAGATTCTTTTATTGATGACACAATTCAAATTATCTATCAACTTCTCTTCCAAACTTCAACAAAGAATAAATGAAGGGAACCTGTCTCTAATATTAATTGTAATTGACCAGTCAAGATAATTGTATCACTGAGAGGGGGAGGGGTGAATTAGTGATATATTTTTCTTTTATATTTTTTTACTTATTAACAAAAAAATTTCTCCGGTTAAATATTTCTTTTCCTATTGAAAATAATTAAAAACGACATCTATAAGAACATAAGAATTTACAAGTTTTATTATTAAACAAGAATATATACATCCTTGGTATTTTTTGAAAACGATCTAATACCACACAATCCACTAGAATACAATCATTTTGTGTGGAATACATTTACTAGGATATTCCCTTTCACTTGTGTGTCACTATGTAAACAATTCAATAGTGCATATTATCCTTCAAGAATAAATGATGTAATATTTTTTTTGTAACAAACCATTTTATGATGCTTCTTTATCAACTTTCACAAATGTATTTTTTAAAAAATATATTTACTTTCTTACCCAGAAGTTGGTAAGAAATTTTTTTGACTTTGTTATAAAACTCAGTCCGATTCTCCTAGTCTAATTGATCAATAAGAAAAATATATGACTTTGTCAAAATATATTTGAGAAAATTTTGAACCATTTATTATTCAATCTAGAAATCCTAATACAATCTTTCCAGTCCGATGATTTATCCCAATACGATGACCAGTTGAATACAATCTTGTCTCTCCTCATATGCTTCTATCTAAAATACTTATTCAATAAATTCAATCAGGAAACCACTTATTCCTTATTAAGATTTTCATTGTCTCTTATTCACCCTAAATAGTACATCTATCATAAATTAAAAAGTAATTTCTCTTTTATACTCATCCAAAAATGGTTTGGGTGGGATTCCTGGAAATTTTTCCTCCCAATTAAATTTTACAAATCTATATGTTCCTTTTAATTTTAGGTGCATCTTGCCTTCACAAACTCTTCTCGACACTTCTCGAGCCATCATGAATATTAAAATAGCTTTATCTATAAATTATACTTTCTTTAAAAACATTAGTCTGATTCTAATTTCCCATTCTGATTTTCATTATGATTCACCTCATTACGATGATGACAAATGTAAAATAATATATTCTTCTTTATCTCTTCTCTTGACCCACATGAATGATAAAAAATGTTAATAAACCTATTTTAAATGGTTGACTATATTATTGATTAATCTATGAATTTATTCTTCATATTGGCCACCACATACTTTTCATTTTCATTACATTCATCAGTTTCAAACAATTATTTCTCTGATGATAATGATGGAATACCGAGACCGATGGACCAGAATGAGCAGCTTCAACTTCAACAACTTCTTTCTCTTCTAAATATGATACTGGTCAATTTTTATCACAAAAAAATCTTCCTTTGATGAATATGATGACATACTAAATCCAATGGATCAACATTGAGAGCTTATTTATTTTTTGAATATGCTGCTCACTAAATTCATTCTTTGAGGATTTAAATATTTTTGGCATTTAGTTTAACTAAAATCTTGCACCTTCATTACGATCATCCTCCTTGGTCATTAAACAATTATTGATCCAGATATATCATTCTGATGATCTTGAGACTGGAATGATTCAAATTCCTCGAATTTATTCTTTCATAAACATTCATCAAGTACCCATAATTCCATCATGACTTTGATTATGTTGAATTCCATTTTCATCATCATATAACATACCAAGTAAAGTGTTTCTACTTACCTATATTTTATCAACATCTTTCTTTCCTTCTCAACCTAAATACAATTGGTATGTTTATGATCAAACTGAATATGATTGGTAGAATCTTTTTCTTATTTTTATTTCATCAATAATTCATCACTAGTTTTATAACTTACTAATAATTTATGAGAACTCCAAGATCAGCAAAGAATCATTACATTTTAATTAAGGTTAGGAAGACTCTGATTTTCCCCATTACAATTAAACCCTTCATTCCAGACATAGGGTGAGTATAATGATCCTCTTCATCCCAAAAACATATTCCCAATACAATGGACTTTATTAACCATTGTGAGTCTTATTTCCTTGAATATGATGGTCAGTCTGATTTTCACCAAATTAAAAGTGAGGTGATTTATTTTCATCATAAACTTCCTTGACAACAAAAATTAAAACCTAAATATGATTGTCATCCTTATCATCTTGGTCTTAACATGTACTCACACTACCAATATGTGGAGAAGGTTTTGTGATATATAGTGATTATTCAAAGAAAGTATTGGGTTGTGTACTCATGTAGAATAATAAAGAGATATCCTATTCCTCAGGATAGTTAAAGATCAATGAGAAGAACTACTTGGTGCATGATCTAGAGTTAGAAGATATGATCTTTGTTCTAAATATTTGGTCGCACTATCTTTATAGTGAGAAGTTTGACATATATACTGATCATAAGAGTCTAAAGTATATATTCAAATATAGGTATATCAATATGCATCAAAGAAAATGGTTTGACCTAATCACGGACTATGATTTCTCTATTCACTACAATCTGAGAAAGGAGAATAAGGAAGATGATGCTCTTAACAGAAAAAAACATGCTACTATATCCATGAGGAAAACTGAGAGAGACCTTATCTTCTTGTATATTAAAAGGATATATCTTTAAATCATAATGATATGGAATATATCATACCTCTCCCAAATGATTTCCCGACCATCTATACAAGAGAAGATCAAGGAGACATAAAGGGATGATCTAGAGCTAAAAAAGTTGAAATCAATAAAGGAAGGGGAGCTACATGATTTCCAAATTGATGATGAGAGTGTAATTTAGTATTGAATGAGGCTTTGTGTTCCTTCATCACCTAAGATAAATACCATGCTATTGTATAATGCACATAGCCAATCCTTCTACACCACCCCAAAAGTACCAATATGTACCATGATCGTTTATGACACTTTTTATGAGAAAACATGAAGAAGGAGATTACAGAGTATTTATCAAGGTGTTTGGTATTCCATCATGTTAAAGTAGGGGGAAAATATTCCAAAGGGATGAAAAAACCATTTCTTATAACCATGTGGAATTGGGTGAATATCACAATGGACTTTATCTTCAGTCTCTAAAAAACATCCACTGAAAAAATACGATATGGTTTGTGGTGGATTGACTCACCAAGACTGACCACATTATCACTATTTGGGAAGATTTCTCACTGTAAATAATTTCCATGATATATGTGAAGGAAATGGTGAGGTTTCATGGGGTTCCACTTTCGATCATATTTGATTGTGATCCAAGGTTCACCTGTAAATTCTATAGAATCATTCAATAATATTTTAGTACTAAATTAAATTTTAGCATTACCTATCACCCCAAACTGATATAAAATCTAAAAGGACTATTCAAACACATTAGGACTTTCTAAGATCACACTTGATTGAATTTAAAGGAGGATGTGATCAACATATCCCATTGGTTGAGTTCTCATATAAAAACAACTTCCACTAGAGTATTTAAATGGATCTATATGAATCTTTGAATGTTAAGCAATGTAGAACTCTATGTTTTTTCGGATGAAGTTGTGGAATGAAATATACATGGACCTAATCTTGTGAAAGTGATGAAAAAGAAGTTTAAATCCCAACAAAAACATATAAAAGCTACCTAGAGTCGGTAAAAGAGTTATAATGACTAATACCAAAGGATATTTAATTATGATGTTAGAGAAAAAGATTTCCTTTGAATATATCCATGGAATAGAGTCATAGACTTTGTAAAGAAATGGAATTTTTAGCTTGAGGAATATTGACCCCTTTGAGATCCTTGATCGCATAGGATTAGTGATATATCAACATTAATTTCCATAAAGTATGGCTCAAGTTCATGATTTTTCTAAAACCAATTTTATGGAAATAATTAGGCCATTAACCTTCCATTATTGAGTTTGGTTTTTTTTATGACTTTTTGTTAGGTAAAAAATGTGGGTAAACCAAACTTGTTTTCAAAATACCTAGTGAGTCCTTTTCCTCCCTTATAAAAAGTCACAACCTCTCCTCATTCCTCAAACCTCTCAAACCAATTAGTTTAAACCAATATCTTCCCATATAGATTCCCAAAATCTCTCCCCTAAACCTTGAATACTCCCTCTGATTAGAAATCCTTACAAGGAATCCTTTTGGTACAAACCAAAAGTAGTTACCCGATTAAGAGGAAACATCTTCTCTCTATATTTTTAGTTTTATTTAAATTATCCAACCCCTCATATCTTATTATTTGATTCTTGTATAAAAAAACCATATCCTCAATATAATAGTTTGTTTTATTCTAAGTATTAGACCTACACATACACATAAATAAATTTAATGGGTAATGAACATATTGTGTCTATGTATAGTGAAATCCTGCCTCACAAAACAACGATTGTTCATTTTACTTTACCAATATTTATAGTTGGACATTATGATGGAAAATATATTTTTATATGATATAAATGATATTTATTAATTCTTTATTCAAATTTAATCTTTTTATAATACACACCTTTAATACTTTCCATTTTTCATTAATACGATACCATCGTTTGAGGAAGTGTGGACTACCGCCCCCTCAAAGCGATGTGATTTATTCACATGATCCATGTAATGTATAAAGAATGATTATAATTAAAAATATGTGAAATAAACAAACTCTATATGATATAAATAAAATAATAACCTTTTTGGGAATATACTGTGTATAAATATCAATTTCTTTATTACCCTTTCACAGACTTAAAAATTGATAACGTTATTCATAGATGTGTGGACTATTTCCTCCTCGACACGATGTGATTTGTTTTACACCACAATAATTATATATATAAGTATATATGATTTAATAATATAGTATTAAGTATATATTGGTCATTCTGGAAATAGTTGGTGTTACTTACCTTCCTTTCATAACAATCATTGAAAAATAAGAACGTCACTCATGCGTACATACAGCCTACCATCACCATGATTGTAATGTTAGTTCATTTTTCATAACCATATTTAATAATTTATTTTAAATGTATAATTAATGAACGAATATGATAATTATTTCATGATTATTATTCTGTAGATGTCATATAATGACCCCTTGGACAATAGTTGACCTACCAATGTTGTTTTTGAGACATAATCCGAATTTGGTGTAAACAGACGATGTAAATTGAATTGTTTAAGTGGTTTTCTACAATATAGTATAAAGTGAAATAAATGTAATATTAAACATGAAAAATTTTCTAATGAAATTATAAAATTAACATAAGTTTATTATACAGGAAGTCAAAGGATGTTCACCCAAAATGAAACTCAAGGTAAGGTATTTAAATCTCACTTTTAACATCTATGAGATAAATGTCATGTCCAACATTTAATTATTTTGAGTGGTGTATATAATACCCATTTTGATATATTATATAATTAATTATTTCATATTTATGGTATTTAAAATATTCATTCTATATTATTACTTCATCATGGTTATGATTTAAATTGTTTTAGAGTGATATGAGACACTTTGGGATGTTTAAAGATTATTTTTCTTATTAATAGTACTTATGATCTTTCAATGAAATTACCATTATAGGATATTATATATCCATTTTTAAATAAAACCTTTCATTATTGTCTGGTTATTCATGACCATTTTCAAGTATTAGTTCTATTTTTTCAACTATTTGTTACTCAAAATGTTTTAGAAAATATTTTTAAGAAAAGTAAACTTTATTTCACTCTTTAGTCCGAGAACCTGTTTTCTTCTAAAACCCATGTTTTAATATATAAAAAATTCAAAAAAATTTTAAAAATGTTTTGGTAATGAAATTTTTACCCTTTTTTCTTTACCATTGTTTTCAAAGGAATGTTCTTATCACATTATGAACAATTCATTTTTTAACCTTTAACAATGAAAAAAGAATGTTCTTTTACCTCATATAGCAAGTACAAATTTACCCACCATCATTTATTTGAAGATTAATTTTCATGTATAAAAGGTTAATTTTTAAAGAAAATGTTCTTAAAAGTGATTTTCAAAGAAAAAAATTTCAAAAAGGTTTTTTTATAATAAAAGGATATTTACCTCAGGGATTTTATTAAATATCATTTTATAGAATTTCTATTCATCATCAACAATAACAATTTATTTTTACTCCACTTGAGGTTTCATTATTGATACCATCCTTATTCTTCTTATGGGTGGCTTATTATTGATTTTTCCAAGGATAGTATTCACATTCACATATTTGGATCATTTTTTATTCCCATTGAAATATTCAATCTTCTATGATCATTGAACATTGGATTTACCCCTAATTATCCATTTCATTTATCATGTATGTTACTATTACCTACACCCTATACCATTTTATATACAATGTATACTTCGATAGTTATTTAATTATTTGGGAAAATAGAGATAATTTCATATCCTTTATTCAATATAGATATTTGATAGGGCATATTATTTATTTTGATTATTCAATATGAGGAATGATTTGGAAAGGCAATGATGGGAGGAGCCCAAAATTTATATAGGTCCTTAATGAATCAATATGTTCTCATGAGAAAAATTAGTTTCACAAATTAGAATTGTTTAAATCGTATTGTGTATGGTATTAATGGTATAGGTTTTCATGTTACTCAAACATGATGTCTATTAAGATATAATTTCCCTTGTTTAGTTTTAGTTATTATTGATCCATGATATTTTACGTCGACATATATATTGATACATTTCATTTTCAATTATTTATATAGAATGTGTTTCAGTTTCTTACCTTGCAATATTTATTTTGCCCTATGTAGTTATTTCAATGGAATGTGTTTTCAGTTATTACCTTTCCATAATATTTATTAACTTCCTTCTTAGTTTATTGATTATATAGTGAAATTCCTTTTCAGTTTATTGATTATATGGAATGTGAGTTCAGTTATTCACCATGTCATAATTATTATTCTCATTGATTCATTATTACTTTCACTATATTCTTTCCTTACTGAGAATTTAAGCTCACCCTTTTTATGTTTATTTCCCTAGGAATCCAAGAATCGTACTTTGAAAGATATATAGGTATTTACTAGATGGATTAGATTTATCCGTGAAGCTATTTATTTAGAAAGAAAAAAAATTATGTTTTAATTATTATATTCTTTTCTCATGTATGTATCTTGTTTACCAAGAATACTAAACTCTTGATCCTTCGGGATTTAATTCCCTGTAATATTTCCAATGTAATAGTTTTAGACACCGACTCTGGGCCTTCTGGGGTAAAGTTACTACTATTGGTATTAGAGTAAGTTTAGTATCATCCTTGAGAACTAGATTTAGGAAAATATAGGTTAGATAACATAGACCTAAGGTATAATTTGAGGATAAGTATAGAATATAATCCTTGAATTTTGGTAAGGTAGATGTTATGTGGTTCTTTATATTAATATATCCATATGTGGATACTACATGTGTATGTGTTTTTGATACATATGTAGCTAATATTAGTAACTATGACAAGTTATTTTTAGCCTAACTTGGGGTAACCTGGTATACAACAACTGGCCTTACTACACAACTGCTTTGACACTCATGCGGGATATGTTTAGGATAATTTACATTTTCTTTAAAAACCACCATGAATGATTTTTACAATGAATAACATAGGTTAAAATTAGGGTGTTTAGATTTAAAATAGGGTATCATGATTTAAAAATCCTATAAATGATTTTATGGATAATCTCTAGACTAAGGAAAGATCTATGTGGAAATAAGTGGATGAAGTATTTATGTATTAGGGTTGTACTAAAAAATTTAGTTAAAAGTCTATTTTGTGATTAACCTAATTTAAAGGATTTACATCATATTTATTTTAGGAATTATATGAATTTTGTTTTAGAAAAGGATGACCTATAAGCTGGGTGATAACTAATCAAATCTGGCAAGGCTGTGGGTCTTAAACCCACGACCAATGGATGATAAAGGGTTCTTGCCAACCAATAATCTATTAAATTTTCTGGTTAAGTTTTCATTGTTTTTAGTTAAATAATTTTATGAATAAATGTTAATGATAAACTAGTAGTTTCACTTTTTATGATTAGATATTAATCTATTAACCATATTTGTTTTGGAATATAGTTAAAGAAAATAGTTAGAATTTTCATTCTTTTATGAGCCTCACTATCCTTTAAATGTTTCTTTTAGTGCTTCAGGCATAAAAAATCATTATTGGTAATTAAAATCTAGGAGTAAATGAATGAATTAGAAATTGATCAATGTACAACCAAAATGTAGGATTTTTCATATGAAATTCAAACCTATCGTGTTAGAATATTTCATTATATTCTTAGGTAGTAAAATAATTACCCAACATTAAGAAAATGTCTTAAAAATAAATTTTTTTCCTAATATCTTAATTTCTTTTGAATCTGTGGTCTTCTAAATCATCATAGAATTATGGCTTTGAGGTCCTCATATTTCCATTGATCATTCACTTGTTTGTGATTGATGACCCCATTCACTCCTTATAAATATTTACATTTTCCCTACAAGTAATTATCTATACTTTACACTGATGTTGTCCTACTTAGAGACCTAGTTACATGGTAGTCCATGTGACCTATGTACTTTCTATTATCTCTTTTATAGAGGATGACTTATAAACCCTTCTAATGATGTGGGATTTCAAACATAAGAAGTATCAAACAATCTATCACCATGATCAAGTTTAAATTGTGACGATGTAATTTAAATAATGTGGGGAGAATGTGATGAAATGAAAATATAAAGTAAGAACCTATTATTCGATAGCGTGTATGACACATGACACCGAACAGGTGAGGTAATATAATATCTTGATAATTTATAAAATATTTTCTATTTAAAATAGATTCTATGTATTTCAATACATGAAACACCGAGTTAGCTTGTTTTTCATGCAAGAGAGGCCTCCCTTGATAGATTATGTTACATGCAAGGGTGGCCTTCTTTTATAGATTGTGTTACATGAAAAAATGACCTTCCTTGATAGCTTCCATTACACACAAGACTGATTTTCACCAAATAATAATGTATTATTAAAATATTATTATTTAATATAATATGATAAAAACTAGTTTTTATGTTAGCAGTTTTAAATAGTATTAACTAACGTAAGAAAATTTATAGTTTATATTAATATAAAATGAATTCATTGGTTACTAACAAATAATAATTGAAAATAAGAACCAAATGGATATAAAAAATAAATATTATTATTTATATTCATCCAAAAGAGTTTTGTCTTAATAAATATAGTTAAATAAAATTAATGAATGATTTTAATGAAATATATATGTTATATATTAAATAGAATATTTTTTATATTAATCCATTATGTTTGATATTCATAAGATCAGAATTAACACTATTTTATATATAAAACCTATATTTTTATAAAGGAAATTGTAACACCTTTTAATAGAGAAACCATTTTAAATTATAATTTTGATACTTTAATTGATTTAATATCTAAAAATAAACTTAATTTTGTAAATATAAATATAATAATTATTTTAGAGTGAATTTTTGATAATTTTCTGAAACATTTCATATTTAATGAATAGTTAAAAATACTGAATTTTAGTTCAAAACTTATTTTTTTTCTAATTTATTTATAAGGTTAAATAATATTTTTAATTGGTATTAATGTTTAATTAGATAATATGTTTATAAATTAATACAATGTATGTCCTTCGAATAAATTTTAATTTTAAATTGATTATAAAAAATAGAAAACATTCATACCTTTTTACCTTAAAAACATGCATTGTCCTCCCATCTTCAGGATTAAATTTAAATTAATTTCTACCACTTTTGTGATTTGAATATGTAAAAATGGATTCCATATTTGGAATAAAAATAATATATAATTTCTAATAAGACCAAATTTGTTTTTTATAAAAATATTAGTGAAAGCAATTATAATTAATTACAATTATTAAGGATATATTAAGCTTAATAAAGGACGAAACTTTAACTTAATAGGCCAAATGATATATAAACTTCTCCAAAAACCCTTTTATGGACATAATTAGGACATTAACCTTACATTATTGAGTTTGGTTAGTTTTAAATGACATTTGTTTGGTTAAAACATGGGCACACCTAACTTTATTTCAATAGACCAAGTGAGTCCTTTTCCTCCCTTATAGAAGGCCACCACCTCTCCCCATTATTAACAAATCTCAAACCACTTATATTTGAAAAATATATTACCATATAGATTCAAAAAATCCCTCCACTATAACATTAAGCCTCCATTTCAATATAAAAAGTTCCAAGGAATCCTTTTGGTAGAAACCAAAAGTAGTTACCCGATTAAGAGGTAATGTCTTCTCTCAAGATTTCTAGTTTTATTTCTATTATCTAACCCCGAATATATTCTTATTATATTATTATATAACAAAACAATTATCCATAACATACTAGTATTTTTTTTATGCTAAAGTTTTTACTTACACTTACACACACTTCCATTTAATGGGTAACGAATATATTGTTTCTGTGTACGACAAACTACTGCCACACAAAATGATGATTGTTTATTTTCCTTTACCAACTTTCATGGTTGTAAATTATTATGGAAACATTGATTATATATGATATATGTGATATTTATTATTTCTTTATACTTATTTAATTTTTTTATAATACATCCCTTTAATACATTCCATTTATATAATACGATAACATTATTTGAGGAAGTGTGGATTACTGCCCCCCCAAAGCGATGTGATTTGTTCACACGATCCATGGAATGTATAAATGATGATTATAATAAAAAATATGTGACATAAAAAAACTTTATATGATATTAATGAAATAATTACCTTTCTGTATATATACTATATATATATATATATCATTTTCTTTGTTACCCTTTCACACACTTAAAAAGTGATAACGTCGTTCGTGGACATGTGGACTACCAACTCCTCAACACGTTGTGATTCTTCTTACATCACAATAATTATATATAAAAGTATATATGATTTAATAAGATGTTATTTATGATATAATGATCATTTTGGAATGATATGGTGTTACTTACCTTCTTTCCATAACAATCATTGAAAAATAAGAGCATTACTCATGCGTACGTACAACCTACCATCTCCATGATTGTAACGTTGGTTAATTTTTCATAACAATATTTAATGATTTATTTTAAATTCATACATAATGAAAAAATATGATAACTATTTCATGATTATTATTTTTGAGATTTATATAATAACCCCTTTAACCATAGTTGACCTACCAATGTTTTTTTAACACATAATCCGAATTTGTTCTAAACACTCAACGTAAAGAGAATTTTTTAAGTTGTTATTTAAAACATAGTAAAAAGTGAAATAAAATTAATTATAAACACGAAAAAGTTTCTCAATAAATTAGAAAATTAAAATAATTTTATTATACAAGAAGTGAATGGATTTTCACCAAAAAGAAAACTCAAGCTAATGGATTCTCATCTCACTATTTACATCTGTAAGATAACTGTCATATTCAAAATTTGATTATTTTTTGTCGTGTATATACTACCCATTTTGATATATTATATCATGAATTATTTTATCATCATTAAATTTGAAAATTCCATTAAATATTATTCCTTCATGAGGCATATCATTTAAAAAATTTCAAAGTTGTATGGGACTCCATGGGATGTTTAAAGATTATTTTTCTAGAGAATAGTACTAATAATGTTGCAATAGAACTTCCATTAGAGGAAATTTTATAACAATTTTTCAACAAACCCTTTCATTATTATCTATTTATTCATGACTATTTTCAAGTATCAATACCATTTTTATGCTCTTTGGTGCTGAAAATGTTTTAGAATTTTTTTTATGAAATCCCCACTTTATTTATCTCTTTAGTTAGAGAAATAGTTCTCTTTTAAAAATCATGTTTTAATAAAATGTTTTCAAAAATATTTTTAAAATGATTTGGTAACGAAATTTTTATCCTTTTTTTCTTTTACCATTGTTTTCAAAGGAATATTTTTTTCTCTTTTTAAACAATGTATTTTTCTATCCTTTAACCATGCAAATAGAATGTTCTTTTACCTCGTACGACATGTTCTAATTTACCTATCATCATTTCTTTGAATCTTCACTTTCATGTCTAAAAGGTTAGTTTATGAAGAAATTTTTATCAAAAGTAATTTTCAAAGAATATTTTTTCAAAAAGGTTTTCATAATCATAGGATATTTTCCCCAATTTTTTTAATGACCATTTTATAGTATTTCTATTCATCAACATCAACCGAAACTACTACAAAACTAGGTTTATCCAATACTAGGGCTTTAACAGTGCTAGCTAAAAATGATGTTAAAGACCCCTATTGTCAATGATAAAAATAATTTTTAAAGGAGGTCTTTAATAATGATAAAAATAATTGTTAAAGGGGGTCCTTTATCATCCCTTTAAAAAAATCACTGATAAATGGGATCTTTTAACAGCACTTGTTAAAAAACACTGTTAAAGGGGGTCCTTATCACCGCTTTTTTAAAAGTGCTGATAAAGTCCCCTCTTTATCAACGTTTTTTAGTAGCACTGATAATGATATACATAAAAAAATTCATTATGAATAATATATTAATATATAAAAATATTTATATTGATATAAATATAATATATATTTTTTAAAATATGTTTTAGATAAGGTAAATAGAATTTTACACTTAATATATAAGATATTTTGGGAAAATAGATTACAAAATAAATAAAAAAATATTTTTAATTAATAATTTTATTATTATGTCCGATTAATAGTCATTTAATATCAATTTGAAGATAGAAAATCCAAAAGATAACAAAATATCTAAAATAAGTTGAAAACAAAACTCAAACATTAAACAGTGATAAATTTTGATCTCGGTGTCCATTTATGCTCTACTACATATCAAATCAATTTTTTTGATGAAATATACAACCTTAGTGACAATGGTAATCGTCTATCACTTGTTTAAAGGCCAAAAAATCTCATAAGATCTCAAAAATAGAGTTTTTAGTCAGGGTACCCTTATTTTTTGACATTTGATGGATTTTCAACCTATATTAAGGGGGTCTTATTGCCTTTTTTGGTGGTAACTGATTTTATTCCTACGTATTACATTTATATTGATAATATGGTTTAAAAACTTTATCATTTTTCATATTTTAATCTTATTTATAGTTAAATATATGCATGTTTATTATGTTTACATATAATAAATCACTCATATAAATACATATATCAACATATTTATGAAAAAATGTATATTATAATATTTGTAAATAATTACATATTCTAAAGAGGTATTTAAAATAATATCTATCCATTTTTACATTATATATACATATACATATGTGTGTATTAATAAAGAGATATATATTTATATTCTATTCCATTATATATAAATGAATTTAATATATAATATATTTAAATAAATATAAGTATATATATATCACAGACACACACACATATATATTGTATAAATGTATTTTAAAACAATTATATAAATATCTGTAAATATATATATATATATATATATATATATAAATAGAAATATCATTAAATAGACGTCAAAACAACATTCTGTAGTGGTAAAGGTGTTCTATCTTTGAAGGAGAGGTGTAGGGTTTGAATCCATGAAGATTCACATAAGGATATAAATTCACAATGTGATGATAAAAGGTGGCGGTGTGAAAATCACTTATAAGGGGGGGGGGGGGTGGAGCGCTATTAAAGGGTTCGTGGAAGCGCTGATAAAGGGGGTCAAGCTCATAAGTGTCCAAAAAAATATAATTTTACCCCCTTTAACAGTGATGCCTTTATCATCACTAAAAAGTTTTATTAAATGCCCCCTTTAACATCACTAAAAGTGTTGTTAAAGGACCCTTTTAACAATGTATTTTTATCATTGTTAAAGGGGGACTTTAACAGTGCTTTTTTAGCACTGATAATGTTTTGAACTTTTATCCACGCTCATATTGTCAGTGTTTTATTATAATTGATAAAGGACTATTCTATCACGTTTAAAGGCCTATTTTGTAGTCGTGAACCATTTATTTTTACTCCACTTATGCTTTTTTTGAATTGATATCATCTGTATTCTTCCTTTGAATGGTTTATTATTTATTTTTCTAAGGATAGTATTCAGATTAACTTCCTTGAATTATTTGTTATTCCCCTTGAAATATTAAATCTCCTATGATCATTGAACATTGAATTTACCCCTAATTATCCATTTCATTCATCATGGATGTTACTATTTCCTAAACCAGATACCATTTGACATATGACGTCTACTTTGACAGTTATTTTATTATTTCAGAAAATATTGATAATTTCATCTTCTTTATTCAATACAGATATTTGATAAGGCATATTATTTATTTTGATTATTCAATTTGACGAATAATTTGGAAAATAAATTATTGGAGGATACTAATCATTATATAGATCCTAAATGCATTTATTGGTTCTCATGAGACAAATTATTTGTGAAAATCAGCTTATTTTAAACCGTCATGTTAAAGGTCTTGACGGTATAGGTTTTCATGTGCCTTAGACATGATGTCAATTAAGAAAGCATTTACCCAATTTAGTTTCATTTATTATTCATCCATGGGATTTTGTGTCAACATATCTATGGATACATTTCATTTTTAATTATTTAGATAGTATGTGTTTTAGTTTCTTATCTTACCATATTTGTTTTTCCTTATCTATTTATTTTAATGTCATGTGTTTTCATGTAATACCTTGTCATGTTGTTTATGCACCTCTTTATGAGTTTATTGATTATATGGCATGTGAATTCAGTTATTCACCATTTCATAATTATTATTCCCATTGATTCGTTATTTCTTCCACTATATTTTGACCTTACTAATTATTTTATCTCACCCTTATTATATTTATTTACCTAGGAATCCCTGAATCATACTATGAAAAATATGTAGGGATTTACTAAATAGATTAGAGTTATCCTCAAAGCTATTTATTTAGAAAGAAGATGAAAAATATATAGTAATTAGTTGATTAATTTCTCATGTATATATCTATTTTATCGTGACTACTAAACTCTCAGTCATTTGGGATTTAATTCCCTATAATCATGTCAATGAAATAGTAGTAGACACCAGCTTTGGGCCTTCTGGGTTTGGGTCTCTACAGATCTCCTCTTAGAGACGCTCGGGATAGTTCTTTGAGAATCCCAGAACCTCTAATATGTGTATATGGAATTTAATAAGATAAATTGGTAGGGTTTGGTCGATCTAGAAGGTTCAAATTGGTGTATGTAAGTGAGGGAGAATGTTCCCTTTTATAATTTAGGTTGGGCATTTTAGGAAACTGCCAAATTGTTAAATTAATATTTATTATTTTTTAATTAAAAATGTCTTAAAATTGATTTATTTAAAACCTATGATGATTATGGGTCTAAATCCACTCAAAAATTAATTTTTAGACATGTTTAGCTCATAATTTTAACCATATCATTTGTCTTTAACCCTTAGTTAAACCCTTTAACTCTTACCAAGGCAACTTTTTGTTACTCTTTAGGTATAATATAGTTACTTTAAAATGATAAACGAACCCCAAATGGATAATTTATGACATATTTAACCTTATTGTAGTTATTTGTACGAATTTATATTTTTATGAATTTTATATCATTTAATAAAATATTATTTATTTTAAAGTATCATTTTTTTTCATTTTTGATATTATTCAATATTTGTCTTTTTAAAAATTATCCTAACTTCATGATAACTTCGAACCAAAACATATAATATATCACTAACATTTATAAGTTATCTATAAAATTAATATATTTAATTTATTATGTCAAATTTTATTTATTTTAATGTTTTTAATATCATTTACTTTTTTATTTCCATTAATTAAACAATTACTACATCATTATTATGAAAAAACTTAATTAAATTATTTTTCTCTAGATTTCTTAAATAAATTATCATGATGATGATAAATTTATTAACTTTTAAATGAATATATATAGTCTAATTTATCTTTTCTATAACCATGTATTAAAAATGTAATACTTATTAAAAACATGAGTATGACATTTTTAACTTATCTTTAAATAAAATATAATAAATTTATTATTCTCATCCAAGTGGCTTAAAAAGAGTATAATTTCTTCCTAATGATGATTTTGGTAGAAAAACACTCATTAAATGAAATTAGGACAAGTGTTGGGTTAATTTTATAATATCATTTATATCTATAATTACCTAATTTACCCTTAACTGTGGTAATTAAAATGTTACCTAATTTTACTATTCATATGACCAAAAATAAAATAAACCTATTTACATAAATTGGACCCACTAATTCCAAATATAGAATCCATTTTTCGTAATTAAATACATATAATTTGTAGTGATTAATTTAAAATTAACCTTGTTGACGGTGTGAGAAAATGAGTTATTAAAGTTTAAACCTCTAAATGATTGAAACATTTTTATATCTCAATTCATTGTAAAATTTATTACAATAGCCTAAATTGTATTAAATGATAAAAATAATCAATTTATACTTTAAAAACATTCAATAATATAATTTATCACTATAAATTGTTTTGATGAAAAAAAGTTGTTTTCAATTAAAATTTAGTATTTTTCACTATACATCAAAACATGAAACTTATCAGAAAAACACCAAAACATTAACTAAATTAAAATTTTATATTTATATTTAAAATATGATGTTTAATTTTTCAAATATTAATCATAAAATTGTCAAAACTTCGATTTAAAATAGGTTCTCTATTAAAAGACGATAAAACAGTTTTTATAAAAACATAGGTTTTATGTGTAATATTGGGTTTGTTATTATCTTATACCTCTCAAATATATTGTATGAATATCAAAAATATTATATTTAATATATAAAATATATATTTCATTAATATCATTCTATAATAGTAATTAATTTAATTTATTAGAATAGAATGACTTTGAGAGCATAAAAATTGTTCTTTAAAAAACATCTCATATATATTCAGTTGGTTACTATATTCATTTTTAATTAATTTAGAACCAATGAATTCAACCATATATTTTCATAACATAGTTAATACTATTCATAACCACTAACTTAATGGCTAGTTTATATCTAATTATATTAAATAATAATATTTTAATAATATATTGTTGTCTGGTAAAACCCGGTCTTGCACGTAACGCAAGCCAACTCATTGTTGTGTGTAACATAAACATATTTTTGTATTGAATACAACATAATCTTTCAAAGAAAATAAATTTATTTAAGAAGTGACATACTATAAAATCTTGTGGTGTTATAGGTGAGGCAGGGACATCAGGTGTTTATTTTAATGTATTTCATCTATAAGGTGGAGATTTTTGAACTTTATTCACTCAATATTTTAAATTAAATGATTTTAATTCCATGCATTATGTGAAGACCCGACCCCAGAAAAACCAGGATTCAGTGCCTTCTGAACATTATGTGTTGTTTTAAAACAAAAACATGCACTGATAAACACACATCACGTCACATACAGAGGATCGAGTTCGGTTCGAGCTATGGGAAACCGGTAACTTCAGAAATGATTCATCGGATAAAAGCTGTTACCTGAAAATTTAAAATTCAAAACGTAAGGTGAGAATAAGAATGCCCAGAAAAAGGGTTTAAAATAAACCAATAAAACTTTTGAAATAATTTTTTAAAAACTTATCCAAAGAAAATTCTCTTTAGAAAACTGTAACACATGTAAAATAACATAAAAGTGATCAACTAAGATTTTTAAGGAATAAATGAATCAGTTAGGACATTTTCAAAAAGGGGTGGTAAATGATATCCTAAACAAGTATGACATATGAATTTTTAATCACAAATTAAATTGTTTAGAGTAATACTTAATCAGAGTTGTGCGTGAAGGAAAAAAACTTAAATTTCATATGTTAGTAACAATTTTACATGAATCGTGCACCAAACTTTTACTTGTGACATGAATAAAAACATGATAAAAACATAAGGGAAAGAGTAGTGAAAGAATAGGCATATTATCTTGAAAAGAACTTGTAACATGACTTTAATATGTGGATTCAACATTTAATTTAGACATTCATGAACATAACACCATGGTTCATCCCCAAGGTGTCAATAAAGAAAAATTACCGAGGTTATTCACCAGGGTGTTGTGAAGCCTGTCATCTCTAGAGATTAATTCTTTATCCCATGCATTGGAGCGCTGTTAGGGAACACCCTTGATATGTCTTTACTTTCATGTGAGCCACATAAATTAATACTATACTAAAACGGGGTTGTATATTCAATATGTCACATACCACCTTGAATAGTTCTTTCATAGTTGGTCATAGTAGTTGAATTTACATATCTAATAAGTGAGAAAGGCATCTAGATGATTAAAACCCAAGATAACAATCATATGACCATTATTAAAAGGAAATAAGAAAGGTAGTTTATGGAATATACATTAACATATAAGGTACTGAAATAATAGAAAACTAGAATTTATCACATGCAAGTTTGTTCTTGAAATTCTTAAATTTTATCATCCAATTGTTTACAAGGTGAACCAAAAATCTCAAGTAGGGTTTTGAGATTTCACATGCTAAAACATTTAATATTTTTAAGCCTTTGCATAATACTGAATAATTTCCATGATAGAAAGCATGAATCTTCACCATAAGTAACATCATTTAAAACATAAAAAAAACAAATAAGTTACTCTTAAATGTGGATAAAAGTTTTGTTTAACACCATATTTTTTATGTTTTTAAAACTCCAACTAAACTTGAGACTTAATGTGTAAGGACCATAACAACTGAAATCAAGGTTCACGTAACATATAAAATATATGTATGTACCTGAACTCAAACTAAAATATTGGCACACCTATGTGTGTTAATCCCCTATGAATATTAGTTCAACAACATTTTTAATAGGGTAGGTCATGCCCTTAGTCATAAAAATTTGTTTATGAAATCCTACAAAAAAATAATTTTATAAAAACTTGATCATATATATAACATTTTCCAAATTGATTTATTATTTAAATATGAAATTAAGTGTATGTGAATATGTGCAGTGCATGAACAATTATACACAAACTTTATACATATAACCGAATTAGAAAGGTCATGCCCATTCCTGCAAATAAATGACGTATATACATATAACCAAAAGTATATATGTACTTTCAAAACAACAAAACGAGGCTAGGTATAATCCTTAAATTCTTTAAGCTATGTAAATGCAAGAGAATCTGAAGGCCTTGGTTAAACATTTACAAACGGCTGGACTGAACCTTAAGGTAAAAAAAATATCTTTTTTTCAAATATATAAGTGTATGTATTCTCAAAGAAGCAAAACAAAGTAATACTAAAAACCCTTACATTAAAAACCAGGGAAAGGAGGACTTTAGGGAGGGTAGGTAGGGCTCGCTTGAGACTTGAACGGGAGAGAAGAACTGAGAGGTCTCAGATTTTTATATACAAAATCTCACACACCACCTTCCAGGCAAAAATGTACCCACTTCCATTGCATTCAATGGGAGGTGTTGTGCATGAAGAAAACGAGGAGACATGGGGGTCCCCGACGATAAGAGGTGAAGAAAACAAGGGGTGTTCCATAGGGTAGGGTTACTGGTGTAACCCATGTGTGGAGGAAGAAGAATACACGACTAGGGTAAATGTCGGGGGGAAACGGACGGTCCAGATCGATCCCAACGTCAATCCAAGGGATGAGATGCGTCTGCTGTTTTAAAATAATTGAGTGGCATAGATTAGATCTATGTTTCATCGGATAGTCTATGTTCGACGCGAAAATTTATAAACCTAAAATGACCATGATTAGATAATTCCGGATTGAGCGGTTGCAAAAACCACAGAGAGAGACGTGGTTGCTGAGGGTCAAGCGTGGGACCAGAAACAACATCCGAGATCGCGCACGATGTGATCCAACAGTCCAGATCGCATTTCTCCCGAAGAAATTCATCTCACATCGAAACAGAGAGAGGTTTTCACCTCCCTTATAACCCCAGGCCTCCCAACGAGTGCTCACATATCACACAAAAACCACGAAGGGGGATATATAGACGGGCTCCCGCCCGCAGGCCTTGGCCTACCCAGACCCCGCCGCGACCTCACACCCGCACTGGTGCACCTAGGTGCTCTTGCTCGCTCTCGAGCACCCTTTAGGGAACCTCTTCTTGAGCACGGGCCAGCCTTGGCTTGGGTCTGATGGTCAAGCTTATCCACTTCATGTGAGTTGCCTCCCTCGACCCTATCCAAAAATGGATGGCCCTAGTGGGCCTAATTTTTTTTTAAAAAAACTACACTAAAAAATGTTTTAAGAAGAGGAAACAATCCATTTATTAAAACTATATAGAATATTATATTATTTAACATTAATGAATACAAATTAAACTTATTTTAGATTGAAGTATTTCTAAAATTAAAAATAGTAACCCCCTTTTTTTTAACTCAAAAAGTTATGAAATATTTTTTTAGTAAACCTATATTATAATTTATATACCTGTATCAACAAAAACATAGTTCAATCAAAACATAATTTAATTTGAAAAATATAAACATAGTTTATAACATTATTTAAGAAATGAAAATAATTACATTTTATTTGAAAAATTCACAAAGTGTTTTGAATTCCTTAATTCTTTCAAAATCACTTGTGGGAAAAATGAATTTTTACACCATATCCTTTTAGAGTTCATAAATGATGGTTTAATTATAACCTTAATCATAACTCAATTATTAGGAAACTAATTAATATTTAAATATGTTCACTTATCCTAACAATGTCCAACGATAATTTTTTTATAATTGTTATCTTCCAACGATCACTAGAGAAATGGTCAAAAAATGTGTCCTATAAAACCAAACCTTATAGTGTCCTAAAACTCATAAGGAAGAAGATGGTGTTTCCCATTCCGCTGATGATGAGAATGGTTTTTATGATCACAGTGGTGATGTTTTTATCTTTAGTTGACTCAAAGGTTCTCCGTTACTTACTGGGTCTCGTTGTCATGATTGGGGGTCTTCCAGTAGTTCTGATAGGGTTTTTAATAGGTATATTTGGGTAGCATGATTACACTTTTGATCTCGGTGTATTGTAGACACTACGCTATTCTTAATTAAATAAAGAGCCTTATGTTTATCCTTTAAAAAAAATTCTTGCTAAAATGTATTTAACAAAGTAAATGCATAATATCATCATTATATGATCCCAAAATTCAGGGTGTTACATTACTCCCACCATCAAAAAATTGAGTCCCCAAAATTCCTTTCATACAAACTTTCTAAGAGGGAGCTCTCAGTTGTTCCTACCATATCCCCCATCAAAGAGGTTCCTCAGGTGCATTCAATGGAACACCCAAATTAATGCTCAAATCCTCTAGTACTCTGATCCAGATACACTTTGGGAGAAGGAGTTGAACTTGTGCACCGAACACTCGGGATTTTAGAGGGAGGCTCGAATGGTACAAAGTTTGGAAGTGTCCATATAGACCAAAATACGAAGAACTTGCCGAATTATGTCTCGATCGAGAACAAATAATTTATAGACGTTTTCGTACTAGCTAATGATGAGGAGTTTCTACATGTAGGTCGCATAAATTTTTCCCTCTAAAGCACCCTCTTGAAATTTTACTCTGGCCGTGTAGTTCCGGCCTAGGCTGAGACATAGGAAGAGCCCTTCGTGTTATTTTCCTCTCTGCTTATGCTTGGCCAATTGTGTTGTGCCTATGCGGTAGTAGATGGGAGCATTCACTTGACAGGTGTAGAGAATCCTTAGACCGTTTGTCACCTCAAACAATTTCTTGCACATTCCTCACAGGTTTTCAAAGGGACGATACTCATCTTTAGAGGTTTTGATTGCAATAATATCCAGTATCTCAGTAAGAAGAGATAACATGTGGGTTTTTCCTTCCATATGAAAGTTTAAGATGAGAGTTCAATCACTTGAAATCCATCCAAAAGTATAAAAAAAGTAAAGACATAAGAGGTAAGAGATAACAAAATATGTTTGTTATATAACTACTAGTGCACAACTTAAAATTGGTCTAATGGTTTCCCAAGTTCCCTAACACACGAATTCGCAAGATAAGCTTGAAACTCTCTATCTCCCTAAACTATATGCAACCCGAGAAATAAGGTTCGATGCCATAGGATCACATATGGTATCTCCAGAGTCTGACATGTGGGGTTTACAACTGTGAGACATCCCTATGTACTTTTTGTCTATACACAGAATGAGAGGCTTTGTATTCAAGGATTCCAAAGTCCATCATTTGACCAAAATGGCCATAGTACAAGACTGACACATGTATGCTGTGTGGAGATCTCCCTCTGCAACAACCTATTAGAAAGCCGTGAGGGACGAGACACCTTCTTCTTTGGTGAAGCATCTAAAAAATCCCTCGTAGTACATCCCCCATCATGTGTAAGATGGAAACTGGGCTTGCATCATAAAGATGTAATTCAGACCCATTCTTCGATGGAGTTTAAGTACTCGGGAAGAGTTGGACACATCATAAAGATGTTTTCACAACATATGGATATGGGCATAGTTTATAAAATCTTCATGGATGGCTGTGGAAATTATGGTTTCTAAGGCCTCATTTGGAAGAGACAACATATTAGTACCTTCTTTTTCCATCTAAAAATTAAGAAAACTCATTTTTAGTAATTCTGAAGTATATTTTAATTTGTTTCAGTTCTGGCTTTCCAGAGTTATCGAAACTGAATCCTCTAATACCAAATGTGAAGACCCGACCCCAGAAAAACAAGGAGTCGGTGCCTTCTGAACATGATGTATCGTTCTAAAATAAAAACATGCACTAATAAAGACACATCACATCCCATACAGAGGATCGAGTTCGGATCGGCCTCTGTGAAACAAGATACTTCAGAAATGTTTCATCTGATAAAATCTGTTACTTGAACATTTAAAATTCAAAACATAGGATGAGCCTGAGAATGCCCGGTAATGGGTTTAAAATAAACCAATGAAACTTTTGATAGAATTTTTTAAAAAATTACCCAATGAACATTATCTTATAGAAAACTGTAATACATGTAACATAACAAAAATGTGCTCATCTAATATTTTTATCGAATACATGAATCAATTAAGACATTTTCAAAAAGGGGTAGTAAATTATATCCTGAACATGTATGACGTATGAATGTTTAAGCACAAATTAAACCGTTAATAGGAATACTTAATAAGAGTTGCATGTGAAGGGAAAAACTACAATTTCATATGTTTGTTACTATTTTACACGAATCATGCCCCAAACATTTACTTGTGACATGAATGTGTACTTGATAAAAACACAAGGGCAAGATGTGTGAACGAATAGCCATATCATCTTATAATGATCTTGTAACATGACTTGAATACGTGGCTTCAACATTTCATTTAGACATTTATGAACATATCACTGAGGTCCATCCCCAAGGTGTCAATAAAGAAAAATTACCAAGGTTATTCACCAGGGTATCATGAATCTTGTAATCTGTAGAGATTAATTCATTACCCAATGCATTGGAGAGCTATCAGGGTGCACACTTAATATGTCTTTACATTCATGTGAGCCACATAAATCAATACTTTACTTAAACGGGGTTGTATATTCAAGATGTCCCATACCACCATGAATAGTTCATTCATAGTTGGTCATAGTAGTTGAATTTACATATCTTATAATTGAGATAGGCATATAGATGATTAAAAAACAAGCTAACAATCACATGACTATTATTAATAGTAATGAAGAAAGGAAGATTATGGCACATACCATGAAATGTAAGGTACTGAAAGAACAAAAAACTATAACTTATCTCATGAAAGTTTGTTCTTGAAATTCTAAAATTTTATCATCCAATTAATTTCAAGTTGAACGAAAAATCTCATGTAAGGTTTTGAGCTTGCACATGCTAAAACATTCAATATTGTTATGACTTTGGATAATACTGAATAATGTCCATGATAGAAAGCATGAATCTTCACCATAAGAAACATCATTTAAAAGAAATTGAAAACAAATAAGTTACTCTTAAATGTGGATATAAGTTTTGTTTAACACCCTATTTCATATGTTTTTAAAACTCCACCTCAACTCAAAGGTTAATGTGTGAGGACCTTACAAATAGAAATCAAGGTTCATTCAATATATAAAATATATGTTTTTACCCGAACTCAAACTGAAAAATTGGAACACCCATTTATGTTAATCCCATAAGAATATTAGTTCAACAACATTTTTAATAGGGCAGGTCATGCACTTAGTCATAAAAATTTGTTTATGAAAACCTAAAAATAATAATTTTATAAAAACCCGATCATATATATAAAATTTTTAAAATTTATTTATTATTTAAATATGTAATTTAGTGTATGTGAATATGTGCAGTGCATGAACAATTATACACAAACTTCATACATATAATCGAAATAGAATGGTCATGGTCATTCCTGCACATAACCGACATATATACACATAACCAAAAGTATATATGTATTTTCAAAAAAACAAATTGAGGCTAGGTATAATACTTACATTCTTTAAGCTATTTGAATGCAAGAGAACCCGAAGGCCTAGGATCGACATTTAAGAACATTCGGACTGAACTGTAAGGTTAAAATATATATATATATATATATTTCGAATATATACGTGTATATATTCTCAAAGAAGAAAAACAAGGGAAAAATAAAAACCCTTACTTTAAAAACCAGGGAAATGAGGACTTTAGGGAGGTTTGGTTGGGCTTTCTAAAGACTTGAACGTGAGAGAAGAACCAAGAGGTATCAGTTATTTATATAAAAAAGCTCACAAACCACCTTTCATGCAAAAACGTACCCACTTGCATTACATCCAATGGGGGGTGTCGTGCTTGAATAAAACAGGGAGACATGGGGGTCCCCAGCAGTCAGAGGTGAAGAAAATGAGGGGTGTGCCATAGGGTAGGGTTACTAGTGTAACACATGCATGGAGGAAGAAGAAGACACAACTAGGGGAAATGTTGGAGAAAAACAGACTTTCCAGATCGATCCCAACATCGATCAAAGGGATGAGATGCGTCTGTTGTTTTAAAATAATTGAGCGGCTTAGATTAGATCTAAGTTTCAACAGATGGTCTATGTTTGACGCGGAAATTTATAAACCTCAAGCGACCATGATTAGATCATTCCTGATCGAATGGTTGACAAAAACCGTGGAGAGAGACGCAATCATTGTGGGTTGAGTGTGGGATCAGAAACAACGGTCCAGATCGAGTGTGACGTGATCCAACGGTCCATATCATGTTTTGAATGAAAAAATACTTCCCACATTGAAACGGAGATCGGTTTTCACCACCCTTATAACCTCGGTCCTCCCAACTAGTTCTCAGAAATCACACAACACCCATGAAGGGGGCCCTTTACACGGGCTCCCGCACGCAAGCCTTGGCCTACCCAGACCCCGTTGCAACCTGACGCCCACATTGGTGCGCCTATGCGCTCCTGCTCGCTCCCGAGCACCCTTCGGGGAACCTCTTCCCGAGCTCGGGCCGACCTTGGCTTGGGGATGAGGGTCAGGCTCAACCACTTTGTGTGAGCTGCCTCCCTTGGCCCTAGCCAAAAAGGGATACCCCTAGTGGGCCCAATTTTTTTTTTGAAAAAGCTACACTAAAAAAATGTTTTAAGAAGAGGAAGCTATCCATTTATTAAAACTATAAATAATTTTATATTCTTAAACATTAATGAATAAAAATTAAAATTCTTTTAGTTACAAGTATTTCTAAAATTAAAAATACTAAACCCATTTTTTAACTAAAAAAGTTATGAAAAGGAAATATTAATAAACCTACATGATAATTTATATACTAGTATCCTTGAAAACTTAGTTCAATCAAAACATAATTTAATTTGAAAAACATAAACATAGTTTATAACATTATTTAAGAAATGAAAATTGTTACATTGTATTTGAAAAATTTGCAAAGTGTTTTGAATTCCTTAATTCTTTTCAAAATCTCCTAAGGGTGAAATGATGTTTTACACCATATCCTTTTAGAGTTAAAAAATTATGGTTTAATTATAACCTTAATCATAACTCAATTATTTGGAAACCAATTAATATTTAAATAAGTTCACTTATACTAAAAAGGTCCATCAACTATTTTTTTAACTGTTAGCTTCCAAAGGTCACTAGAGCAATGGTTGAAAAAGTGTCCTATAAAACCAAACCTTACGGTGTCCTAAAACTCAAAAGGAAGAAGACGGTGCTTCCCATTCCGTTTATTCTCAGCATGGCTTTTATGATCACAATGGTGATGTTTTTTGATTTAGTTGACTCAAAGGATCTTCTTTACTTACTGGGCCTCGTTGTGGTGATTGGGGGTCTTCCACTAGTTCTGATAGGGTTTTTAATAGGTATATTTGGTTAGCATGATTACTCTTTTTATCATGATGTAATGTAGACACTACGGTGTTCTTATTTAAATAAAGTTCCTTATGTTTATCCTTTAAATTTTATTTGGTTAAAAGGGATTTAACAAAATCAAATGCATAATATTATCATTATATGATACCCAAAATTCAGGGTGTTACAAATTGTTTTGTTACTTCTCATAATATTCATTTTCATTTAATTTTTGGAATTTTTTTATGTTGTATTTAAGTTTTATTGAGCTTGATCTTCTTTTATTAGTTCATGTATGCCTTTTGTTCAGTTTATACATTGGGCATGTGCCATTAGTTTTGGTCTTATTTCCCATTTTATCTATGTCATCCTCATACCTGATGTTGATGCATTAATCCTTATGATCCTTTGGTTTTCTATTCCTCCCTTTTTTCATTCTTTGTGAAACTGATTGGCTTGATCTATGGGTGAGCCTTGATAGCTTATCCTCTGATGTCATATGTCTTTATTTTGTTGTTTAAGTGGTTATGTTGGGACACTTCTCTAGATTTTTTATATCCTTGGTTATATGATCTCGTATTCCTCTACCCCTACTTGAATGAATCCTCGATTTGGAAACTACTTCTCCACTTGTGGGAGATTTTGTTGGGTGAAAAATCTCCATGGTTTTGGGGGCTCTAGTTTTCCTCGAGGGAGAAGAGTAGATGAAGGAGCACCGGTGGGATTCCTTGACTTACCAAAGAAGAAATAGTGATCTAGATATGTTTTGATCGTCTTCATCTATTCTTGGTGAGGAGCTCTGAAGTGTTCCTAGGGTTCCATCGTGTTCTTTTTACCTAGATGAAAGTGACGATTATATAGACTACAATCTTGATGAACCTATCAACAAGAACTAATTACATAGAGGCTATATGAAAACACATATGAGAGATTTATCCCTAGTAAGGGGACTTAGTATGGTTTTCTTCTTCTTTTCTATCAGTTATTTACGCCTTGTATTTTATTATTCATTGGTTTTATGTTGCATGTGTTGTTTGAGTTTTTCCAAGGTGCACAGTATATGATGAATCCCCAACTTGGTTCTACTGTGAGTCCTAGAATTTCAAGAACGTGAACATTGGATATTTTCCTCACGTGACTTTTTCTTATATGGTTATGTTTCACTATTTATCACATATCTTTTATAATCCCATTATTTCATAGTGGAATATTTGTACCCGTGTACCATGCATATAGGCCAAATAGATATATAATGTCAAAAACATATGGTCCTCTTTATGATTTGATTACTACTTTATTTCAATTGTTTCTATTGATCATCTCGCTTATGTTTGTGTCTGTTATATGTAACACCCCGAGCTTCCACGATACGCTTCTCATTCAATAATGCAATAGCTTGCATTGTACGCAACTTCGAGTTCTAAAACACCGCGACTAATCAAAGTAGCCGTTATGAATAGTAATAACCACTTTTTAAAATTATAGAAATTTTATATTTCAAAATGGACTTCATTTTTGTATTCGTAATATCGAAATTATCCAAAGTTGAATTTTTTGTAATTTTCTGAGAACTTCCAATTTTTTATGAATAGTGAAAATTACTTAAAAACAACTTTTTTAATAAAAATAATTTATAGTGATAAATTATACTATTTAGTGGTTTTAAAGTATAATTATAATATATTTTTACCATTTTATCCAATGGTGGTAATTAGAATTAATTTAACATTGAAATTGGACATAAACAATTGCCAATCTTTTGATATAAATTGTTTCTTAAAAACACGCTATTTGTTGTAACAGCGGGAATTAATTATAAAATTAATTAATACAACATATATGTTTGGAATTTTTTAAAATAGACCACATTTTTGAATTAGGAATATCAATTATAGCTTAGGGTGAAATTTTGGCCTTGTTCTGAAAAACTTCAATTTTTGATGAATAGTGAAACCACTAAGTGGTAGTTAAATAACTGATTTTTCGTTTAAATGAAATATTACCACTTCTGTGATTTGATTTTCAAAAACCGACATACATGGTTTTAATTAAGAAGTAAAATGTGGTAAATGAGATTAAAATAATTTTTTGGTGAATAGTAACTTTTAAGTTCTTAATCGCGATTAGAGGTAATTAGTGTAGTTTAAGGTACAAATAATGTTTTAATAATATGAGATGAGCATGACACATGTACTACTCCTATTGGATGAGTCATGTCCGACCAAGACAACCCATGGGACAACTTGGGGACCCCATGGAGCCACTTTAGTTGGAAAATGACATTAATATGTATTTATTTAATGTTAAAATTAAATTGACACAAACATGAGTTATTTTACTAAAACAGTTTTTAAGTGGGGATACACAAGTCCAAATTTTGACTATAAATATTAATTAGAAATCTAAACAGATTTCCTACATCATTTTATTTTTTTTATAATTTTTAGAAAATAAATAAATTAAATTATTTATGAGATTATTATGATGCAGCAATGACCTCATTATTTAACGATTTAAATAAAATGAGAAGATAATGCAAACTCCAAGGCTTACACATGTCCAAAGCCTATTTTATGAGGAGATTTATAAACATTATCACCTTATCCTCGAATTATATAAGTGTGGGACCTTTATAATCCGAAAAGCATTGTGAAATAATATAACATTTCAATCATTCCAAAAGTGCCCCTCCTCTCCACTTATAAAAGGCCCCCACCTCTCCCACCTCATTTACACTTTCAAGCCATTTGGCTCGGCCAACCTCTACCCAAATACTCTCCTAACTTCCCCCTCTTACTCCTAGAAGCCTTACTTTGGGCAGAACTCTTCCCAAGGAAGCCTTTGGCTCAAATCAAAAAGAGTTACCCGATTTTGAGGTAATGTCTTCTCTAATGTTGTTTTGTTTTATTTTTCTTCTCCAACCCCCTAAAAACTTTTTATTAATTTTTTTTGTAAAAAAACCAGTATCATAAATATACTAGGATGTTTTTATAAGATGTATTCGAGCTACACTTACACACACCTACATCTAATGGTTAAAGAACATACGGTTTCTGTGGATGGCGAATTTCTGCCTCACGAAACGATGATTGTTCAACACTCATATAACACCTTAAAAGGTGGCCATTAAGATGTCACTATTTTTATATATGATATATAATATGTTTATGTTTTACTTATGCTTCTGTATTTCTCATTTATGGCATACTTTATGATTTCCATTATGGGTAAAACGCGATAATTTCATTTTAGGAAGTGCGGACTACCGCCCCCTCAAAGTGATTTGAATCGTTAATGCCATATGTGGGATGTATAAAGGATGGAGTAAATAGTATTATACACTATATTATACTGGAATTATATTATACATTTATATCATTATGATTTAGTTCCATTAAATATGAAATTGAAATGAAAGTAGCGTTCATGCGTACGTACGACTTACCGTCTCCATGAGCGGTGCATTTCATTTCCTACCTCTAAATGTTACGTAATATTATAAATGAATGTATATACTGGATATATAAGATATATATGACATCTAAATCATGAATATAATTCTGGATATAATGGATATTCTACCACATGAACAACTTGTAATTATAAGAAGTTTATTGTTGACTCAAGTTACCAAAGATCGACAAAACGATCGTTATTAACTTGAATAATTACATAATATTCATATCATTGTAATAATTGATATAATAAGGATAATGAAATTGAAAATGGTTCTTAATAAGGTATATATTAACTCTAGTTTATTATTCAGGAGGTTAAAGAACGGTTGAGTCAAGTCAGACACGAGGTAAGAGAACTTCTTAACCCAACTTCCATTCTTTGGGTTAATCTCCTACTTTCAAATTATGTCATGATATTATTATTTTTACTTTTTTATGTGTACCTATAGTGAATACACATAATAGATCTATTTTATTTAAAAAAAAAGATCTTTGTAAGGGAATTTCTTAACCCAACTTCCATTGTTTGGGTTAATCTCCTACTTTCAAATTATGTCATGATATTATTATGTCCTATTTTGTATTTTTTACGTTCTTTATGTGTACCTATAGTGAATACACATAATAGATCTATTTTATTTAAAAAAAATGATCTTTGTAAGGAAACTTATTAACCCAATTTCCATTCTTTGGGTTAATCTCCAACTTTCAAATTATGTCGTGATATTATTATGTCTTATTTTGTATTTTTACTTTATTTATGTTTACCTATAGTGAATACACATAATAGATCTACTTTATTTTAAAAATGATCTTTTTAAGGACTTCGTCTCAATCTACTTTCATTGAGGCATATTTGGTTTTATACACAACTTTCTTTTATACGGTGTATAAACCCCTTTGACTTTTACGTTTATTCGAAAGGAATCTTTTTTTATACGAAGCGTTTTACTAAACGACAAAAAGGGAATGTTTTTCTTTCCGTACATATGCGGCGACAACGACTTCTCCGCCGCCGTGACCATTATTTGAGTTTCGGCTTCCTCTACAAACCATCACTTTTTTTAATGAAAAATAAATACAATGTTTTAACTTTCTTTTATTTTGGTAATGAAAATGGTTTTGAAAGCGTTTTTATTATATCAATGTGTTGTATTTTTATCTTGTGATTGAAATTTGGAAATGTTATGTTTCCTTTATGCATGTTTTATGTGATACGATTATGTTATGGTTTATGATATGTTTAAACCTATTCACATGAGGAATGCATTGGACTTAATAAGTGACGGGTGGAGCCCGCTATAGCTCCTCGATGCATCGGCAGGTCTCATGAGACAGACTAGTGTCTTGGCACGAGGCCTTGACAAAATCTTATTTGTGGTCTTGGCACGAGGCCTTGACTACGTGGTTATGATAGTCGGGTATTATGCATTCCATCATTATGAAAGTGGTTATTGATATTGCATGTGATTATTCGACCAGTAGAATATCCATGTGAAGAAGTAAATGGAATTATCTCATTTTACTTTTGCCATATTATGTTGAAGTTCAAGTTTAAAAGGCTTTTGTTTTAGTTATACATTGCCTTAAATGTTAATGTTTATTTATGAAAGCTTCCGCTATATTGTTAACCTTACTGAGCATCTGAGCTCACCCCTTTCAATGTTTTAATATTTTTCCAGGATGTGAAGAAGTATTTTATGAATGACCTACAGGGGTAGTCAGAAAGGGATATGATTTTGGACTATGAAGAACATGTTATTGTAGTTTGTTTACTTTTTGATGTAATGAAAGACTTATGAATGTATCTAGTGTTTCCAAGGCTACTAAACTAATCGGTCTTTCGAGACTTGATCTTTTGTGATCATGCCAATATTACGAAGTAATGCACCGACTCTGGGTAGCTGGGGTCGGGGCGTTACAGTTGGTATCAGAGGCAGTTTAGTACTAACCTTGGAAGCTAGATTTAGATAAACTCTGATTAGAGCACATAGCCCAAAGATAGGCTTTGATGATTAGTATAGAAGAACTTCCTAGAATTTTGTTATTGTAGAGATTTTGTGAGTTTTACGAGCAATAAATCCCTATCTGGATACGAGCAAGTAGAGGCGGCTCTGGCACAGATGTACCTAGGGGTAAAACCCGAAAACACCGCTTTGAGCTAGACTCGAACGGGAACTGGTGCACGACAACGGGCCTTGCTGCACTCTTGGTTACGACACTCCCGGGGGATATGCTTTGGATAATTCTCATTTTCTTTATAAACCACTATGAAGGGTTATGTGTATATACTTCCTCAAAGAAAACATTTTTATGGATTATATCCATAAATAGTTTAGTTTATGTTAAGTATCTTACAAGTATGGAATTATGTATTTTGATTTATAAACTAATATAGTTTATTCCATTTTTCAGAAATGGCGCCTAGTGGAAGGAATTGAAACCGTATCAATGCACGCACTCCGTGTAGGGATTTCCCTCCTTCTCAAGATAATTATTGTGGATCTGGAGAAACAACTGGTTCTGATCAACTTATTACCATACTGGGACAACTCACTCAGGTTATGAATAATAACCTTACTCGTATGGAGTACCCTGATCCGCAACGTGGAGGATCAATGTTAGACCGCTTCATGAGGCGAAAACCACCAACATTCAATGGAAGTACAAATCCTATAGTAGCTGAGCAATGGATAAATTCCTTAGAGAAAATATTCCATGCCTTGGGGAGTAGTGAAAGGGAGAAGGTTGTCATGGCAGTTTACCGCCTCACGGGAGATGCCGATCAGTGGTGGTCGCTGATTCAAAACACAAAGGAAGATGATGACGTATCGAATATGGAATGGAGGGAGTTCAAAGAGCTTTTCTTAGAAAAATACTTTCCTCGTGACCATCGAGCAGATATGGAAAGGCAATTTCTGAGTCTCAGGAAGAAGGAGGATGAGAATGTCGCAAAGTATGAGGCTAACTTTACAAGGTTAGCGAGACATGCTGCCGATTATTTACGTAACCCAAGGAGTAAGATTGATCGTTTCTTTGATGGGTTAAAACCATTTCTCCGTAGAGATTTAGTATCACAATCCTTATCATCATACGAAGATATTGTCTCATGTGCTATTAAGATGGAAAAGGAATTCTCTAAGTCTTATGACAACAAAGTAAAGCAAGAGAAGAAGAGAACGGTGGAACAAGAGACAGATAAAGGGAAAAAGGGAAAGAAGGATTTTCCATTATGTGATAATTGTGGGAAGAATCACCCTGGTACTTGCCTAAAAGGAATGAGAGTTTGTTATAAATGTGGAGAAAAGGGTCACCAGGCTCGTGATTGCAAGGGAAAGAATGAGGCTATCAATGTTGAATTCTACAATTGTAGGTAAATGGGGCATTATGCAAATGAATGTCCTAAGCGTCAAGGAAACTTACCTCAGAAAAGGCCAAGGGATCAAGGACTATCTTATGCTGTTACTATAGTTGAAGCAGAATAACTAATGTAATGTTTCTTTTGGACTCATGGATTATATTATGGTTATTAGAATAATGAGATATATATATATATATAAGGATTGTACTGCAGTACTTGTTGATTTCAGTAAGGTTTTTATATTTTTAGTATGTGACAATAATAGAAACATTACTTTGTTTGGGGAATCTGATAAATTGATTTTGGAATTAAGAGACCTTTTAGAGAATGTCTGGACAGAGGTATTTTGGATAACTATAAAGGTTGGAGTGGATTAAGTTGATCTTTGGATAGTATTGTTTAAGGTTAAAAATTTATGAAGATTATTTTTGAATATTATAATACTATAGTTTTAGGAAAAGGACAACCTGCAGGGTGGGGCATAACCCGTCGCGTCAGAAAAAGCTGCAGGAATCGAACCCACAATCATAGTGCGACAAGCCTTTATTTCCTACCACTAGCATACAGGAAGTCCCTGGTTAATACAAAATAATTTTACTAATCTAAATGGTATGTGTTAACATTTAGAACCTTATACAATTAGTTTAAGTATAATATTTTTGAGTTCTATTATCTTTTTGAATGAAAGATGAGTTGATGGTTGAAACTCTAACTGTCAAGCATAAATATATATATACCTATCTCTTATTCAATGAATAAATTAATTCTTAAACTTTAGTAAAGGGATATTAAAACAAAAAAATGTGTTATCCTAATACCTTATGTCTTGTTGAACTGATGATATTTTAAATCAACATAGATTGAAGGCTTTGAGGCCTTGAATTTGGAAGTTGATTGTGATTGATGACCTCAATCACTCCCTACAAATATTTACGTTTTTCCTCCAATTATATGTCGTTAATTTCCACCAATGTTCTCCTAATCGAGATCATAATTGGGTGGTGACTTTTTCATTTGCCCTTCCCTCTTATTAAGGCTAAATTTTATTAATCATATTTCCGATGTGGGTTTTCCTCAAAGGTATTTTCTCTTTTCAACCTTTTATTTTCAAAGAAAAATTTCAAATTGCGAGGACGCAATTTATTGAAGGAGGGGAGAATGTAACACCCCGAGCTTCCACGATACGCTTCTCATTCAATAATGCAATAGCTTGCATTGTACGCAACTTCGAGTTCTAAAACACCGCGACTAATCAAAGTAGCCATTATGAATAGTAATAACCACTTTTTAAAATTATAGAAATTTTATATTTCAAAATGGACTTCATTTTTGTATTCGTAATATCGAAATTATCCAAAGTTGAATTTTTTGTAATTTTCTGAGAACTTCCAATTTTTTATGAATAGTGAAAATTACTTAAAAACAACTTTTTTAATCAAAATAATTTATAGTGATAAATTATACTATTTAGTGGTTTTAAAGTATAATTATAATATATTTTTACCATTTTATCCAATGGTGGTCATTAGAATTAATTTAACATTGAAATTGGACATAAACAATTGCCAATCTTTTGATATAAATTGTTTCTTAAAAACACGCTATTTGTTGTAACAGCGGGAATTAATTATAAAATTAATTAATACAACTTATATGTTTGGAATTTTGTAAAATAGACATCATTTTTGAATTCGGAATATCAATTATAGCTTAGGGTGAAATTTTGGCCTTGTTCTGAAAAACTTCAATTTTTGATGAATAGTGAAACCACTAAGTGGTAGTTAAATAACTGATTTTTCGTTTAAATGAAATATTACCACTCCTGTGATTTGGTTTTCAAAAATCCGACATACATGGTTGTCATTAAGAAGTAAAATGTGGTTCAATGAGATTAAAATAATTTTTTGGTGAATAGTAACTTTTAAGTTCTTAATCGCGATTATAGGTAATTAGTGTAGTTTAAGGTACAAATAATGTTTTAATAATATGAGATGAGCATGACCCTTGTCCTACTTCTATTGGATGAGTCATGGCCGAACAATACAACCCATGGGTAAACTTGGGGACCCCATGGAGCCACTTTAGTTGGAAAATGACATTAATATATATTTATTTAATGTTAAAATTAAATTGACACAAACATGAGTTATTTTACTAAAATAGTTTTTAAGTGGGGTTAAACAAGTCCAAATTTTGACTATAAATATTCATAAGAAATCTAAAACGATTTACTACATCATAGTAATTTTTTTATAATTTTTATAAATTAAATAAATTAAATTATTTATGACATCATTATGATGCAACGATGACCTCATTATTTAACGATTTAAATAAAACGAGAAGATAATGCAAAATCCAAGGCTTACACTTGTCCATAGCCTATTGGATGAGGAGATTTAGAAACCTTGTCACCTTATCCTCGAATTATATAAGTGTGGGACCTTTAGAATCCGAAAAGCATTGTGAAATAATATAACATTTCAATCTTTCCAAAAGTGCCCCTCCTCTCCACTTATAAAAGGCCCCCACCTCTCCCACCTCATTTACACTTTCAAGCCATTTGGCTCGACCAAACTCTGCCCAAATACTCTCCCAACTTCCCCCTATTACTCCTAGAAGCCTTACTTTGGGCAGAACTCTTCCCAAGGAAGCCTTTGGCTCAAATCAAAAAGAGTTACCCGATTTTGAGGTAATGTCTTCTCTAATGTTGTTTTGTTTTATTTTTCTTCTCCAACCCCCTAAACTCTTTTTATTCATTTATTTTGTAACAACAACAGTATCCTCAATATACTAGGATGTTGTTATAAGAAGTATTCGAGCTACACTTACACAAACCTACATCTAATGGTTAAAGAACATACGGTTTCTGTGGATGGCGAATTTCTGCCTCACGAAAGGATGATTGTTCAACACTCATATAACACCTTCAAAGGTGGCCATTAAGATGTCAATATTTTTACATATGATATATAATATGTTTATGTTTTACTTATGCTTCTGTATTTCTAATTTATGGCATACTTTATGATTTTCATTATGGGTAAAACGAGATAATTACATTTTAGGAAGTGCGGACTACCGCCCCCTCAAAGTGATTTGAATCGTTAATGCCATATGTGGGATGTATAAAGGATGGAGTAAATGGTATTATACACTATATTATACAGGAATTATATTATACATTTATATCATTATGATTTAGTTCCATTAAATATGAAATTGAAATGAAAGTAGCGTTCATGCGTACGTACGGCTTACCGTCCCCATGAACGGTGCATTTCATTTCTTACCTCTAAATGTTACGTAATATTATAAATGAATGTATATACTGGATATATAAGATATATATGACATCTAAATCATGAATATAATTCTGGATATAATGGATATTCTACCACATGAACAACTTGTAATTATTAGAAGTTTATTGTTGACTCAAGTTACCAAAGATCGACAAAACGATCGTTATTAACTTGAATAATTACATAATATTCATATCATTATAATAATTAATATAATAAGGATAATTAAATTGAAAATGGTTCTTAATAAGGTATATATTAACTCTAGTTTATTATTCCGGAGGTTAAAGAACGGTTGAGTCAAGTCAGACACGAGGTAAGGGAACTTCTTAACCCAACTTCCATTCTTTGGGTTAATCTCCTACTTTCAAATTATGTCATGATATTATTATTTTTACTTTCTTTATGTGTACCTATAGTGAATACACATAATAGATCTATTTTATTTTAAAAAATAATTTTGTAAGGGAATTTCTTAACCCAACTTCCATTATTTGGGTTAATCTCCTACTTTCAAATTTTGTCATGATATTATTATGTCCTATTTTGTATTTTTTACGTTATTTATGTGTACCTATACTGAATACACATAATAGATCTATTTTATTTAAAAAAATGATCTTTGTAAGGAAACTTCTTAACCCAATTTCCATTCTTTGGGTTAATCTCCTACTTTCAAATTATGTCGTGATATTATTATGTCTTATTTTGTATTTTTACTTTCTTTATGTGTACCTATAGTGAATACACATAATAGATCTACTTTATTTTAAAAATGATCTTTTTAAGGACTCCGTCTCAATCTCCTTTCATTGAGGCATATTTGGTTTTATACACAACTTTCTTTTATACGGTGTATAAACCCCTTTGACTTTTACGTTTATTTGAAAGGAATCTTTTTTTATACGAAGAGTTTTACTAAACGACAAAAAGGGAATGTTTTTCTTTCGGTACATATGCGGCGACAACGACTTCTCCGCCGCCGTGACCATTATTTGAGTTTCGGCTTCCTCTACAATCCATCACTTTTTTTTAATGAAAAATAAATACAATGTTTTAACTTTCTTTTATTTTGGTATTGAAAATGGTTTTGAAAGAGTTTTTAATATATCAATGTGTTGTATTGTTATCTTGTGATTGAAATTTGGAAATGTTATGTTTCCTTTATGCATGTTTTATGTGATACGATTATGTTATGGTTTATGATATGTTTAAACCTATTCATATGAGGAATGCATTGGACTTAATAAGTGACGGGTGGAGCCCTCTATAGCTCCTCGATGCATCGACAGGTCTCATGAGACAAACTAGTGTCTTGGCACGAGGCCTTGACAAAATCTTATTTGTGGTCTTGGAACGAGGCCTTGACTACGTGGTTATGATAGTCTGGCATTATGCATTCCATCATTATGAAAGTGGTTATTGATATTGCATGTGATTATTCGACCAGTAGAATATCCATGTGAAGAAGTAAATGGCATTATCTCATTTTACTTTTGCCATATTATGTTGATGTTCAAGTTTAAAAGTCTTTTGTTTTAGTTATACATTGCCTTAAATGTTAATGTTTATTTATGAAAGCTTCCTCTATATTGTTAACCTTACTGAGCATCTGAGCTCACCCCTTTCAATGTTTTAATATTTTTCCAGGATGTGAAGAAGTATTTTATGAATGACCTACAGGGGTAGTCAGAAAGGGATATGATTGTGGACTATGAAGACCATGTTATTGTAGTTTGTTTGCTTTTTGATGTAATGAAAGACTTATGAATGTATCTAGTGTTTCCAAGGCTACTAAACTAATCGGTCTTTCGAGACATGATCTTTTGTGATCATGCCAATGTTACGAAGTAATGCACCGACTCTGGGTAGCTGGGGTCGGGGCATTACATTATCTCTAATAGGTCATGGTACAAATTAGTATTAATATCAAACCGGTTATAAATATTCTCATTATAATGTTATCTATTTTAAATGTTTACATGAATCGGTACTTTTTATTCTCTTGTTATTTGCTTTTGGTTTGTTAGAATATACATCTTAAACATCCTTTTATGAGAAATCATTACACAATTTGTATTATTTGTGTTTTTTTATTCTTTATACTATTTATATAATTATTAACATGTTAAATTTTTGTTCTGTACTTTTGAGAAACAAAATCAAACCCATACAACTCAATTACTCCATTGAATGTGGGCTACCTCATAGCACAACCCACAATTTTTTTATTGAATCTGATAAAAAAATATTTAGTAAGTCTGCTATTGGGAAAAAATATTTTTGGCCCTTTCATGATGTGATAATTGTGAGATAAATGAAAATTAAATATGAGTAAAAATTGAACAATAGATGTAACATAGAAAACCCCACAAATAAATAGGGGTAAAAAGCCATAGAAAAATAGAATGATATCACTATGGAAAAAGAGGTTAAAAACACTCTCTTTCTATTATATGGAAAATATCCATGTAATTAACTCTCTTGAGTAATGTATAATGCACCTCCCAAAATACAACACTCAAAATGTTCAAAATAGAAGCTCAATACTTGAGGTGATGATGCTAAAACCATCAAAGTGTTCTGCCTTTTATAGGCAAGGCCCTTACTTGATCTTACTCCTCTATTTAACTCCATGGGATAGTTTTTTCACCCATCCCACTAACCACACTAGCCCCATTTGAAAAATCAAGGGGGTGAAACTATTTTTGAGAAAAAAATGCCAATATATATCACACTTGGATATCTGATTGGGAACCAATAATATTTCCACAAACATTTTCTATATTCCATCCATGTTTCTATTATATCTATTATTATGATTGAGGATTTTTACTATATTAACTTGAAAAAGTTAATAAACTTCATCATAATATTAACCTAACATTCTTCAATATAAATTTTCTGCATATCCACTCTTCCTTCCTCCACAACATCTCAAAAAAAGTGATATTGTACCATAATGTGCTTTAACTTGGAATGAAAAGATAGATACCTTTTAATTTTCAAGGTGCTATGATTGTCACAAAACAATCGGATATACTTCTTTCATTGTTCGGGATCCTTTGGAAACCTTCACATCTAAATCACCTCTTTGCAAGACCTTGTAGTTTTCATGTACCTTACCTTAGTTTTGGATACATATATAACATACTAGAACTTTGAATTCCAGCTCACAACTCATCCTATAAAATTAAACACATAACCCAAAGTGTATTTTCGTTGGTCATAATCACCTACAAAATCTAAATCTGCGTAGGCTGTAATAGTGAAATTTGATCCTCAATAACATAATACAACATATGATATCTCCTTTATGTATCTAAGGGTCTTCATTAATATGTTCCAATGCTCCCATATTTAATTATCCACATACCAACTAACTTCTCCCAGTACAGGTGCAATTTTTGGTCTCATATAAACCATAGATAATATCATACTACCCACCGTTAGTGCATAAGGTAATTGAGACATCTCTATACTATATACTTCACTATTATCTCTTTTAGGATTCATCATAGAGGATAACAAAAAATTAATAGTAGGTGGGGTAAATATTGGCATATAATGTCACATGTGGATGTATTTCAAGATATATTTCAAGAAATTACTTTTTGATAGCTAAATCATACACTTAATTCTATTTCATTACATCTGTATCCCAAGATATTATATTTTGGTCCTAATTCTTTCATATCATACTCCCATGAAAACTATCAACATATAATCCACATATAATAGAAGAATGATAAAATCATTTCCATCTTAACCCATGAAATATTCATAAGTATCTGAATGAAGTATTTTGTGTCCAATACTCATGACATAGGAATAAAATCTCTTGTACCAACAACTTGGTGCCAGCTTAATACCTTAAAAACATTTTCTCAACCTAAAAACCAAGTTCAGTTTTTCTTATTTTGAAAAACATTCCAATTATAGAATATATATTTATTTATCAAGATAACCATGTATAAATTTTCTCTTCACATATATCTACTCTAGAGTTAAACTATATATTTCACAGATCCCCATAACTATCTGAACTGTCGTTATTCTAACAATGGGAGAAAATATTTCCTTGAAATAAATAACTTCTCTCTATACATATCCTTTGACCACTATTCTTGCATGATATCTTTACAATTATTATTTTTTATCTTAATTGATCTTAAAGAATCTATTTTTACTGATAGTCTTCCTTCCATGAGGTAATGGATCAATATCTCAAGTCTTGTTCTTGTGAAGGGAATCAAGTTTCTCCTGAATTTCTTCCATCAATGTGGATATTTCTGAACTCCACATCACCTCCAAAAAATATTATGGGTCACCATCCTCAATCAATAAGTAGTACACAATATTTCTCTCAGTGATAAATTCTGAGTTCCATATTGGTTCTCTTTTATCTTGAGTAGATCGTCATAGTCCAAAATCAATCATAACATGATCATCATGCTCCTTAAAGGAAATTGGTTCTTCTAGAGATTCTTCATCCACCCCAACTATTACAGTATATGTGTTCTCTTTCTTCATGTCCCCATTATTCCTCTCCTTCACCATATATTCTAGACATACAACATCCATGCTGATGATAAGTCTATGGGTAGTGGGGTCCCACATAGGATACCCCTTCACACCGTCAACATATCCTAAGAATATACATTCATTGGATCTCGAATCCAACTTCAATATTTCCTGATCATTAAAAAATACAGATACATGTCCTTTATAAGTATGTAACCAAGCATAGTCAGTAGGTTTAACTCTCCCAATATTCACTCGTGTTTTCATATCAATCATTAAAAATGTAAATCGATTGATCACATAACATGTTCTCTTCATTTCATTATCACATAACTTCTTGAAAATTCATATGGTCATCAATATATCCCTTGTTCTATCCAACAAGGTTATGTTCTCCCACTTTTCCACTCCATTTTTTTGAGGAGTGTACAAAACCCTAAATTTTCTCTTGATTCCTTCTCATTGAAATAAAAGTATCAAAATCCTCAGTTGAATATTTTCCACCACTGTCAATCCTCAAACACTTGATCTTCTTCAAGATTGCATCTTTATCCATGCTTTGAATGTTTTGAAGACTTTAAAAACACTTGATTTCATCTTGATTGGTAACACCTAACATCTCATGGAATAATCATCAATGAATGATACAAATCACATTTCTCTTCCCAAGGATATAAACAGTGCTTGCCAATTATTGGAATGGATCAACTCTAAGATATCTTTGCTCAACATTGCCGATGTCAAAAAATTCAACCAATGTTGGTTGCAAAAATCATAATGCTCCAAAAATGGAAAGGATACCTTTGTAATCTATGAAGAAACTTATGTTCAATAAGAATATTAAAGCATTATTAGAACATAAGACCAAGCTTTTGATACCATGACTTCCTCAATGTATTTGTTGAGATAGTTAACAGGAAAACTATTGTAATGTCTCGGAAATTCCATAATTTTTTTAATTATATAGAATTATTTCGAGACCGCAAAATCTGATGGCACGTGATTCTGAGGCCCAGGGTTCCTAGAATGATCCCTCGAAGTTTTGTTAAGCTTTAATTAGTGCACGTAAGAATTTTTCCTGAAAAAGTTGAATAATTCATAAAGGGTTACTCAAATTAAAAATTTGAGGGCATTGTTGCGCTCAGAATAGCGGTTTTACCCTAGTCACAGATTAAGTTTAGTCGGTGCGGGCCTCCTGTGAGAAACCCTGAAAATAGAATAACCGTAAATAAAATAATTAAATAAAATTATTTTATTTTTCAAATGCTTATAACTTAGGAACGAGAACTCGGATTAAAAATCTGAGATCACCGCTGAGCTCATGAGGGTATGCTCTCTTTAGGAAGATACAAAATTTGGGCAGCGCAGGCCACCAGTGAACGTTAGTTTTTGGCCGTAAATAAAATAATTATGTGAAAATTATTTTATTGTAAAATCCATAACTTTTGAACGGTAACTCGGATTGGAAATCCAAGATTACCATTGGGTTCGTTTGGGCGTGTTTCAATTAGGAAGATCCTATCCTCAATCGGCGTGGGTTGAGGGTGATTGTTAATAATTTTCGAGACATTTTTAGGTATGTATAGTAAACGTGTGACCGGTGTTTTCTAACTTTTGAACTGTTGTTCAGCTTAAAATTTTGAGGGCATCATTGAACCCGAAGAGTAGGGATTCAATTAAGAGAGTTATAACTTCGACTGCAATAGGTCGGGTGAGGAAGTTATTTTTGTGGAATTTTGAAAGATTAAAAAAATAACATGTTTTGTTATTTTATTTTCCTTTTTCCTCTAATGGACGAACGACGCCGACGGGACCAACGATGTGTCAAAACAATAAATGGCTTAAATCATCTTTTCTTGTAACCACACCATTGGAAATTGAGGAGATTCATTAATTAAATGAACCTCATTAATTCATCGAGTGTTATACACTCCTTCTCTTCCCCTATTTATATGGAGCTCGGGGTGGGGTGTTGGCACGAATTCACAAAATGACGAAGCTCTGGAAAAGTACTGCGATGCCAACCACCAGGACGACGATACTGGTTCCAACAAGCGGTGACGAGCGCCACCGAGTCACGAACTGATGACAATGATAAAGGATGTTTCGTCGATCATTGTTAGAAGACGGCTCTTCTAGGTAGGGGGTTATTTTTGTTTTTTCATTTTTGTTTCCCTCTTCCACATTCTTGAAATTATACAAAGAACGCGAGTCAACTGACTAATGGGTTGACCTGCGATTCATCTGTCTTTGTGGGAGGTTATTACAGGGAATCTTGCGGGGTTAATCTTGTGTTCAATACAACTATTTATTAAACTCCCTTAATATACTTCATAATGTGAGCTAACATGGAGGGTGATGGACTAAGAAACTCGGCCCGACCCGTCCGCTATCTTGCTTTCCCTGCACTACATCAGAAGATCGCGAACACGTCGACACACACCGCAAGAGGAGGGCCACGGCTCGTTAGCTGCGATAAACGGAGGAGGCGGCCGACACGACGGCTGACCGCGGGAAGGAATGTGACACGACCGTCGCGCCACCAATGATTGGAAGCTGCGGCGGAGGCCGAACCCACCTCTGGAGGGTTCCGCGACACCAACATGGTGTCACCGCCTCACCAACTGAAAGGCCTCCAGGCCTTTTGGGAATCTGATTGACTTGGGGGTTACACCCCCTATATCAGACTGCACTAGGTTGCATCCCTTGTAGCGGGCTGCTACCCACGAGTCGGGGTGCCACCCTCGCACCGTGCCCCCACCCTCGTACCAGGCCCACGCCCTCGGAGCGGGCCGACGCCCTCACACTTGGCTGCCGCCCTCATACCGTATCGCCTACCTTGAAGTGTTCCACCTCCCCGAAATGGGTGTCCGCCCAATGTAGGTCGGGCTGCCCCTTCGCTGGCCACCCTAATCTGGCCGGGCCTCCTTTGCAGGCTGCCCCCTTGCGGGCTGCCCCCCTACGGGCTGCAGTGGGCTGCCCTTGCGGGCCAGCCCTCTTGTGGGTCAGACCAAATAGCATTCCATTGGGCCTATTGCACCCCGAACCATCAGGATGAGTCCACCCGAGCCCAGCCCAGAGCGAGTTGGGCTAGGTTGGTCCGACCAGGTTAGACCATACCCACACCCAACCGGACCCTAGAACACTTAAAAGAGAATATCTTGAGAACCAGATGAATTTTTGATGAACTATCTACAGCGTTGGGATCCTTGTATCGAGACGGTCCATTTGGTATTCTCTAATTGAGTTTTTTATGTAGTTGGAGTATGGCCAGGTTGGATTGAACCTGAATCCAACAGGGCCCCCGAAGCTAAAACTCTTATAACTCACAGATCAGGCATCCGATTGACGCGCCATCAATCATGTTGAAACCCTTATGACATGGTGGTCCTTTGATTTATTCCCTTGTGGAGCTTAGTGGAAGCCAAGGTACAACCGATATCTCGAGGGGCAGATTATACAAAACATGAGCGTACCGGGTGCAAGGAAACCTATGGCAGGGTGTAACATGAAGAAAGAACATCGATCATATGTGGTTCAACATCTATCGATCATGTGTGGGTCAGATCTTGTGTGGGTCAGTGCTCAGTGATCTTATGTGGGTCAGCACATATCGATCTTGTGTGGGTCAGATCCTATGTGGGTCAGCGGGGCTTAGTTACCTATCGATCTTATGTAGGTCAGCAGTAGTGCTTCTTAATAGAATAATATGATATAGTTTATGACTAATCATCTATACTTCTGTACATAAGTTATACCTGATTGTGAGCTGAGTCTTTTTCCTGTGTGGTACTTCTTGCTTTGTGGTGTTACCTGTGTGGTACTTCTACCCTTGTGGTATTCTCTTTGTGGTGTTACATGTGTGGTATTTCTATCTTTGTAGTGTTACTTGCGTGGTACTTCTACCTTCGTGGAGTTACCTTCGTGGTTTTATCTTCGTGGTGTTACCTGTGTGGTACTTCTACCTTCGTGTTGTATTCTGTTTTCTTTCCGTTGTATTGTAATACTAGTCGTACATTCACTTTTACAGTTGAGCTTTTATTCCGGCCCCTTTTTTACTTTCAGAACTCTTTTACTAAAACAATTTACTTTATGGTTGCATCTTATTGTGTTCTAGTCTATGTGGTTGCATCTTCATTTGTTCCTAGACTGTGTGTCTATACAGGTGAAAAAAGAAATATGTTCCTATTTAAGGGACACCTTTTCGGTGCTAGTTTTCAGCCTCTCGCCTATGGAAGACAGGTTTGGGGTAGTCACAACATGGGCCCCGAGGGACGGGTCGTGAGAACTATCTCCACCTCCTTGTATGCTTCACCATAAAGAATGCATATATTCTTTGAGATCTTTTCTATCTTCATCACCACAAGCACACCCTTCACAATCTTCCCCACTCCATTGTTAGTTTGAGTCTTACACCTGATGTCATCAAATCCACCCAAAGAAAATATGTTAATCTTCATGATCTTCGCATGGCGTACTCCTTAGGTGGTTTGAATTATATTATCATTCATCTTCAGTTTGATGGTATTAACTCCAAAGAGCTTCAAGCTGTGATTATTTCCCATGTAAAAAAGTCCTTTTGAGATAAGTTCATACTGATCAAACCATTCCCTTTGAGCCATGTTTCTATTGAATCAATTATCCATGCGTTGTTGAGATGATGTCTACCTCCATCCATCATTGATGTTTTGCTGACTAGTATGTCTCCATTTTCTAAGTACTTTTCATATTTCATTGAGAGTTCTTTCCACCACTCTTATTGTTCTAACTATTCTTTTTGGTGTGCCCCTACTTTCCACAACCGTAATATGTGATGTTGTTATTCTTCTTGATTTGGACCTTCCAGGATTTTGGCTCCCACTTAGAATCATGCTCCATTTTCCTTCCTCCCTCTATTGACAAAGTTTTCGATTGGTACAATGTTTTGTGTCTGTTACTTTTCTCTTGCATTGAATTTTTTCTTCAAGAACCACAGCTGCAATGTTGTTGAGCATAAACATGTCCATAATGATATTGTTGGTAAGGTTGATGATCAACTGATCATATGGATTTGTAAATATTTAGAGCAGAATACCAGAACATTTAGTATCCTTAATTTTGTAGCCCAGTGTCATGAGTTGAGTGAATAGGGTATTGATAGTGTTGATATGATCAGTCACTGATGACGACTCTTCATTCGAAGAGTGTATAATTTTCTCTTTAAGAAAATTTAGGTTTGTAGTGACATGCTCTTATAATGTTTCTTATAACATCATAATTCTTTTCATTGTATTTCTCTATGTAATGCTTGATTGGACCATGGCCACCAAAGAAAAAGGGATGTTGGCAATAACATTCATAACCATATTGTCCCATTTTTCCTCTTCTAGACCCACTGGTATTTTTTGGATCACAAGTAGGCAATTTTTATTCCACATCATTGCTTGCATCATCATTTATGAGAATTATTAATAGCTAAAAAATGAACTTCACTAGGCTGTGTATACCAGACTATCACAAACGAAGTGTGTTTTTATCAAAATGATAAATAGTACTCCATAGCATTTAGAGAATCAAATTTGTACCGTAACATAGTAATCAATAATATACTTGATTGACCATAAATTTATTTTACATATCTAATCACCAACAAAGATTCATTTTTATGTCACAAACCAATTGGAGAAAGCCTGGAGGGTGCGGTTTTCCACGTGGTAGTGTTTTCGGATGAATTCATGGAAGGTGGGCCATTCGATGTCTGGGTACGCCCTCCGGGGGTTCCCGCTGGCCAGAAACTATTGAGGGGGACTCACCACCATGTCCCTCACCGTACATAGAAAGAATGTTATCGAATTCCTCGCCCTCTCCTCATTTATCACCGCCATGTGTACGCAGCTCTTGTACATCCCAATCGTCAGAGCCTGCGATTTTCCCTTTCATTATGACTATGAAAATCAGAAGTTTTAAATGGATCAGTGGTGAATGTAGACACGTATACAATAAAGGTGTCGCCGAAATGAACAATGAATGTGGCTGGAGCAGGGGTGATAGAATGCCTCCTCCCGTCGTATGAAACTCGGAGGCCACCCACGTCGTCCTGGTGGAGGATGGTAAAGGAGGTGGGATCGCAGTGGGATCTCGTCCCCAGCGTCACTTCCGATCACCGGTAAGGAGGGTAGTAATTTAGACCCATATTCGATTCGTTTCCAATTAATAAATCCCGAAGGTAGCTGCGTCCCACCCCAATGCCGATGCCCATCACCTCCCTGGTCGCCACCGACAGACCGCTCATGGCCTCACTATACTGCTCCCACTCCTTCCTGCCCCCGACACAAAAGGGTCATGGAATAAATGGTCCTTTTCCAACTTCTAATCACCACCAAGTTGAAATGTTAGGAATTTTTCCATTTTCATTCACAAAAAATTACCCGAACTCTTGAAAATATATGCCCAAGGTCTACACGAAGTAATTCTCCACGCTCCAGGCGGCAGCTTTGGTGAAGTGGAAGGACAACATCTCTTTCCACACAAACCGCATCCTGAACCTGTCGGTGAGATCGTCGGCATATCCTTGGTGATCCCTAGAGATCCTCTTCACCCTATGCTTCACTTGAGATGGAAGGATGAAGAACCACTCCATGCCAGCCCGTGCCCCGATGGGATCCCTCCTTAGCTGTGGGTGTCGAGCTGATGATTTGGGAAGGAGTCGAGGGCCTCCATTTATAGGCAGAATTCTTTCCACTATAACATTGAACGTCTTTGGGCCATTAAATGGTGTATTCACGCATCGACCCATTCATTAAAGTTGTTCGTAAATTAGTTTGCTGTGTATCCTTCAAATATCAGCTCATTAAAACGATGAGATAAGGAGTTATGTAATTTTCATTGAATAAGACTTTTTTATGGCCGAAATTTCCAGGAAGCTTCCTTAAAATGTGTAATGATCAATGGATACACTAATGAATTCAAAACTCCTTCAAATATGTTTTAGAGTCGGTACAATGTGTCCTAGTGGTATCCCAAGAAAAATCACCTAACTTGGAGGTGAGGGAACTGATTTGTGCATCCGTTATGGTGGTGGGGTCTATGCTGTAGACCCAAAAATGTTTCCAACTTCAATGAGTTTTTTGAACTAATAGATATTCGAATCAGCTCTAGGTCCAAAAGAGAGAGTTGAATGAAATAAAATCTGGATTCTAAAAAAATAATCACGAATTTTGGAATTATATGTTTTATGAAATGATAAAAATATATTTGTAGTAAAAATCAGTCAAAAATCCAAAATTATGCACTTTTCTCAATTTTCCTCATAATCATTCTAAAATTAAAACTACACATCATTTTAATATAAAATTCAAATAAATGAGTTTTATAATTGAAAAAAATTAAAAATTTATTCTTATTTGATAAAAAATATGCATAAATATTATCTCTGTCAAATACCCCCACACTTAAACCATGCTTCTCCTCAAACATAAAATCTCCACATTGAAATAAGAGAACACCATCGTTACAAAAATTCAAATTCCAATGCAATAAAATAAAAAAAAATCAATGTGAAATCAAACTTCCAAAAATATGCATAAAATATCAATTTAATTTTTTATTTTCAAAGAAACAAATAATTTACATATTTTACTTTTACCCTTTAAATATTTATGGAACTTATCATTTCATTCATTCAATCTCATTCATTTATTATTATTAAACATGCCAAGTCATGATTTACCTCACTTTTGATTCTTTTCTCTCATCACTCATGATACAATTCAAGTAGAGTTATGCTTATATCATGTGAAACATGCTCCTTATTCATATGCCTATAAATGAACTAATTTCTCCACTTTGTAAAGAAAAAACACACATAAAATCATGAGGACTTCCAAATAAGGTTCCACTGACTCTGAGGTTTAAGGTTGGTAGGATTTGATGTATAAAAATTTAAGGCTTAACGAGGTGTCTAATCTCTTAAGTACTATTAATGATATCAAATGTAAAAATAAAATGAAATTATCCCCTTCAAAGTAGAGACACCCACTTCCTAAAGCTGAATGAAAAGTTTATGATCAAGGAAGAATAATGATTGATTTGTGCACCCTCTGGAATATTTTTTTTAACTTTATTCTTTTTTCAAAATTTATGACTATATCAAACCACACATCCATCACATAACTTCAAAGGATCTTAAGATCATCAGTATGAAAAATGGTGATTTTTGGTTTTCCTAAATTACAACCCATTTTTTTCTCTTTTCGTTGGTTCTTTTTTGTCATTTTTGTCATTTTTTTAACTCAAGTGGGGCAAACAATAGATAATAATGAATTATTCCACAACATTTTAAAATTACCACAATAATACCACCAAACTTCTTCCTTATAATGTATAACATCTCATCCACCATGATTCCCTTTACCCCCACACTTCAACTTTAAAATATTATGCAAATACTTATAAGAGGGTATGAATGGATAAAAATGGATTGAAATATGGCTCATTCATATAAAGGACATTCATGGTCTCTATGGGCTAAAAGAAGGATTTATGTAAAGGTGGCCTTTTAAGGAAATTTATCTTTTTAAAGGATTCCTCAATCATTTTAAATGTGTTTTTGCAAAGTCATAGACTTGAAAAGTTTCAATACAAGTTCTGGTTGGTTACATGTCCCAAGATCACTCAAAAAGTTTTCTCAAGAATAAATTGGAAGTACTTGGCCTAGAAATACTCTTATGAATGGGAAATATAACATTGGTCAATCACTCATGGCATGACTAATAAATCAATTCACATGAACTTCAAAAATTCAAAGCATGCCGGATGGTAGGGAAATTTCATTTACATGAATCAATTAATTCCTTCAAATCATGAGTCATTACTTAAATATCTATTCTTCGTTTTAAAAATTCAATTATTAATTTCAATAATTTAATTAGTTAAACATTGAACTATAAAACATGGAATCTCAGTATTCCCAAAAAAACTCATGTCTCCAAGATAAGTTGAGTAAAAGATGAATTTAAGTGTGGGAATGTAATTTTATAATTAAAGCTCAAAACATGTTGTGAAGAAAAATGTGGAAAGTTTAAAATATAAAACACTAAAATAGGACACCCTTTTCCCATGAAACGTGGTCCTTCCCCTTCTCTGTCTGGGGCTTCCTTCTACCATCATGATCCTACAAAATAAAATTACTCAATTAATCACACTGATCATTTCATTTAACCTTAAAATGGAAAGAGGTAGGGGGTCTCGTGCTAAATTATTTCATAGAAAAGAAATTTACATCAAAATTCGTAGAATGAATGTTAAGATAAATCTCGGTATTATCCCCTAAGTGGGACCTGAATTTTGAATGCCTCCAAAGGACAATACCAACTATTATCCAAATTATTATGGAGGATGAATCTCCTTTGATTGGAACCACCACATGTGAATTTTCTCAATGTATGTTTCATTCTTCTAGGTGAGTAATGATCCATGGATAGTGTACACCATATCCCCCCCCTTTACAATGAGGTATAGCTTGCATGGTGGGGTAGGATGAAGTATGAATCATCCTCCTTCTCGGTTGCTACTTGTGCAACCTCTTCTTCTTTGTCTATTGGTTCCTCAAGGTATTCTTTATTAAAAGAATATTCAATAGGAAAGTTAGAGTGAAATTCTATTTGAATAATATTAAAACATGAAGTATCAAGATCAAATTCTTCCCCATCAAAGTAAGAATATTTTTTCATGATTTCCTTAGGGAAATCCACTAGAATAACTTCATGAACATCCTTCAAAAAATATTAAACGTGTCCAGGGATCTCCATATGTTCCTCAACATGTGCACATCCTGGTTCTTCTTCATCCTCAAAGGCATAGCTGAGATTGTTAGATTCTGTATAATCAAAACCACAAGGAGTGGTGTAGAATTCAGATTCTATAAAATTATAAGGGATAGAGTCAATGAATGTTTCAACTCCCTGAGTTGGTTTAGCTTCAATATCTTCCTCATCGGTAAGTTCCTCTTGGAGTAGACTCTCTAAGGATGGAGGCAGGTAGTCAGGCTCCTCCATCAGGACTTCAAATTCCACCACTTGGGTGTTTTCTTCCTTCAATGGTGTTGAATATTCTTCTTTTTATTATATGGGGAGGTCAGGTAGTTCCTCACATTTAATCAATAATTCATCCAAAAAATTTTGATCTCCCACTTTTAGCTCACCAGGTAATTCTTCCTCCCTTGACTCCTAGGGTTCTTCAATTTCAAATATAAGTGGTGAAATTTCTTCCACCACATTCTTAGGTTATTCCTTTGGCTTAGGTTTGGGTTACTCCATTAATGCATGAGCATAATAAAAATATCTATCAGCCTTTTTGGTTAATTGTTTAATGGTTTCTCCATGTTCATTCACCTATGCTCTTCTAATATATTTATCTTCTTCTTATTGTTGTTGCTGCACCTGTGAGTAATTTTTCCATGCATAAAATTCTGAATTTGAATTCATCATGGAAGTAATTTTTTTAGTTTTTTTAAACGAAATGAAATCTAAATAAGATGTGAAAATAGAAAAAGTAAATAAACTAATGATTGACTTCTCAGAAACAATGTTAGTTTTGACGCGCGCCTATCGCAGGGCGTGGACAAAAATAATTATATTTTTCCTATTGCAACATAGTGGCTGACCAGAGTTGTCACTCTTGAAGAGCCTTCTCAATGTAGTTCACTTTTTCTAATTCACCTATTAAATATCTTTTTGTGTTTTTTTTATTTAATTAAAGTAATGATTATATTTTTGGTTTTTTTATTATTTATAATAATGATATGTGAATCAAGAATTCTAAATTTATACTAAGATTCAAGTCAAAATAGAATGAATTAAAAATAAAGGACATGGTTTTGGGGGTTGCTTAAATGTTCAATCATTATGAACTGTTATATGTTTTATTTTAGTTTGATAATCCAAACATGAAATCTCATGTTTGAACTACTAATGTTTAATTATAAATTTTGGAATATCATTGAATGATTGAGCAGTCTCAATTCCACCTCCTCCTTTAATCCATGTTGGTGACACACTTTTGTCTAGAATGTGTCATCTTCTAGGACCAAGTTCAATCGAAGCCATTTCATACATTGATTACCTAAAATCCAATTTGTGAATAACTAATCAATGGAGAGTGAGAAAATTATTAAATAAAATAATAGGGATAGGTTTAGTTGCATGTCATTGGAGTCAGTCACAACATCAGAGACATTCTCCCTACCTGTACATGCTACTCAAATCTATCTACAAACATAAAATTAAACATTAAAGAAAATTCATGATCACCTTCACCTCCTCCTGGGCCAAGTCTCAAATTAAACCTCTCATTTCTGAGAGTAAGATATTACTCAGTGGAGTGGGTGGAAGAGAAGAGAGAGATAGAGGGAAAGAAATGGAGAAAAGTTGATGGATAAACAAAAAGGAATGGATTAATAAAACATAAATTTCAATTGAAATTGAAAAATAATACAAAAATAAAATTAAAATAAAATATAAAGAAAAAATTAGGGGGGAAAGAGGAGAAAAAGTGGCACATTCCCTGGTGGGATCCCTCCTTAGCTGTGGGTGTCGAGCTGATGATTTGGGAAGGAGGTGAGGGCCTCCTTTTATAGGAAGAATTCATTCCTCTGAATGTTTTCACATTTTTGTCCTATTAAATGTTATATTAATGTATGTAAGCATTCATAAAAGTTATTCAATAATGTGATTTCCATTCACGCTCCACATTTCAGCCCATTTAGCCACAAGATTAAAGAGTTATGAAATTTTCATTGAATAAGACTTTTTATTGCCGAAATTTCCAGGAAGCCGGCTTCAAATTTATAACAATCAATGAAAACATTAATGACTTTAAAATTCCCCCAAATTTGTTTTAAATTCAGTCCTATGTTCCCTAGTGCTATCCTAGGTGTAATCACATAAATATGAGGTGAGGAGACTGATTTTTTCATCCATTATAGTGGTGGGGTCCATTGTATTTACCTAGAAAAATTTCCAACTTCAATGATTTTTTTGGACTAATAGATCTTTGAATAAACTCTATGTACATATGATAAAGTTGAATGAAATAAAATCATGATTCTAAGAAAAAGAATTGTGAATTTTGGAATTATATTTTTTTAAAAATGACAAAAATACCTTGTAGTAAAAATCTGTCAAAAATCCAAAATTATGCACTTTTCTCAATTTTTCTCATAATCATTCTAAAATTAAAATTACCCATTATTTTAATAAAACATTGAAATACAAGGGTTTTGTCATTGAATAAAATTAAAAAATCATCATTATTTGATCAAAAAATTTCACATAAATTTACTCTCTCAAATACCCCCACACTTAAACCATGCTTGTCCTCAAGCATAAAATAGCAACATAGAAATTAGAGTACACCAATGTTATCAATATTCCAATTACAATTAAATTAAATCAAAAAAATTTAAATGTGAAATAAAACATTCAAAAATTTGAAAAAAGTATCAATTTAATTTCACATTTTTCAAAGAAAAAAATAATTCACATATTTTACTTTTACCATTTGAAAATTGATGGAACTTCTCCTTTAATTCATTCATGCTCCTTGATTCATTATTATTAAACATACCAATTCATGATTTACCACACTTTTTATTATTTTCTCTCATTACTCATTATAAAATTCAAGTAGAGTTATGCCCATATCATGATAACATGCTCTTTATCCATAGGTTTGTAATTAAACTACATTCTCCACATTGTAAATACAAAATGAACATAAAATCACGAGGACATGAAATTAAGGTTATATTGACTCTGAGGTTTATGGTTGGTAGGATTTGATGCTTTAAAAATTAAGGCTCAAGGAGGAGGCTAATATATTAAGTACTATGCATGATATCAAAAGTAAAAATATATTGAAATTATCCACTTTATAGTAGCAACACCCACTTCCCAAAACTCAATGAAAATGTTATGATCAAGTAAGCACAATGAATGATTTGTGCACCCTCATGAATATTTTTTTATTTTGTACTTTATTTTCATTCTCTGAACGTTATGATTATATCAGACCTCACATCAATCACCTAACCATATATGCTCATAATATCATTAGTCTAGAAAATGGTGATTTTGGGTTTTCCCAAATCATAACCCATTTTATTATCTCTTTTTTTGTTCTTTTTGTCATTTTGTCATTTTTTTAAATTCAAGAGGGGAAAAAATAGAGTATATAGAGTGATTCCATAACCTTTTACAATTACCACAATAAAAACCCCTATACTTCTTCCTTACAATGTACATCATCCCGTCCACCATGATTCGCTTTACCCGCACACTTCAACTTTAAAATATCATGAAAATACTCAGAGGAGGGTAGGAATGGATAAAAATTGCTTGAAACATGACTTATTACAATAAAGGGCATTCATGGTCTCTATATGATAAAAGAATTATTGGTGTAAAGGTAGTCTTTTAAGGAAAATTATCTTTTCAAAGGATACCTCAATCATTTTAAATTTGTTTTTGCACAGTCATAGATTTGAAAAGTTTCAATAAAATTTATGGTTGGTTACATGTCCCAATATTACTCAAGAAATATGATCAAGAATAATTAGGTAGTACATGGTCTAGAAATCTTCTCGGGAATGGGAAATATAACATTAGACAATCAATCATGGCATGACTAATAAATCGATTCAGATGAACTTTAGAAATTAAAAGCATGAAGGATGGCAGGGAAATTTCATTTAAATGAATTAATTAATTCCTTCAAATCATGATTAATTACTTCAATATCCATGTTTCATTTTAAAAATTCAATTATTAGTTTCAATAATTTAATAATATCAACCTTTAAATCAAAAACATGGCATCATAAGATTCCTAAGAAACTCATGTCTCCTAGATTAGTCGAGTAAAACATGAATTCAAGTTTGGGCATGCTATTTTATCTTTAAAGCTCAAAACATGTTGTGGAAAAAAATGTGGAGAGTTTAAAATATAAAAAACTAAAATTGGACACCCTTTTTCCATGAAACATGGTTTTTCCCATTCACTATCCGGGGATTCCTTCTACCATTATGATCCTACAAAAGAAAATTACTCAATTAATCACAATGATCATTTCATTTAAGCTCAAAAAGAAAAAAGGGAGGGGGCCACATGATAAATTATTTGAAAGAAAATAAATTTACATCTGAATTCCTAGAAAGAAAGTAAAGATAAATCTTGGTATTATCCCCTAAGTTGGCCTTGAATTTTTACTCCCTCTAGAGGGAAATACCGTCTATTTTCCAACGTCAGATGGAGGATGAAACTTCTTTAATTTGAACCACTACATGTGGCTTTTCCCAGCTTGTGCTTCATCCTTCTGGATGAGTAATGATCCAGGGATAGAGTACACCATATCTGCACCACCTTAACAATGAGGTATTTCTTGCGTGGTGGGGGTAAGATGAATTATGAATCATCATCCTTCTTGGTTGCTACTTGTGAAACCTCGTATTCTCTGTCCATTGGTTTCTCAAGGCATGCTTCATCAAAAGAATAGTCAATGGGAAAGTCAGAGTGTAATTGTAGTTGAATAATATTAAAACATGAAGTGTCAAGATCAAATTCTTCCCCATAAAAGTAATCATATTTTCCATTTTTCCTTAGGGAAATCCAATGGAATCTCTTCATGAATTTCCTTCAATAAATATTCATCATATCTAGGGAGATCCATTTGTTCCTCAGCATGTGCACATCTAGGTTCTTCTTCATCCTCCAAGGCATAGCTGAGATTGTCTGATTCTGTATAATCATAACCACAAGGAGTGATGTAGAATTCAGATTCAATAAAATTAGAAGGGATAGAGTAAATTAATGGTTCAACTCCCTGAGTTGGTTCAGCTTCAATCTATGCCTCAATGGTAAGTGCCTCTTGGTATAGACTCTCTAAGGAAGGAGGTAGGTAGTCAGGCTCCACCATCTTGACTTCAAATTCCACCACATGGGGGTTTCATTCTTTTGTGGTGTTGAATCTTCTTATTTGTATTATATGGGGAGTTTCAGTAGTTCCTCACATTTTATAAATAATTAATAAAAACCTTTTTGATCTCCCACTTGTATCTCAGTAGGTAAATCTTCCTCCCTTTCCTCCTTAGGTTCTTCAATTTCAAATATATGTGGTGAAATTTCTTACACCAATTTCTCAGGTTCCTTCTCCAGCTTAGGGATGGGTTTTTCCATTAATGTATGAATAGAATCAAAATCTCTATTAGCCATTCTGGTTAGTTGATCAATGATTTTTCTATGTTCAGTCACTTGATCTCTTCTAAAATATTCATATTCTTCTTCTTGTTGTTGCCGCAGTTGTGAGTAAGTTTTCCATGCATAATATTCTGATTTTGAATACATATTGGAAGTATTTATTAGTTTTTTAAATGAAATTAAATATAAATAAGATGTTAAAATAGAAAAAGAAAATGAACTAATGATTGTATCCCCAAAAATAGCTTCAATTTTGACGCATGCCTGTTGTGGGGTGTGGACAAAAATAATTATACTTTTACTAGTGCAACACAGTGGCCGACCATGGTCATCTCTCTTGAGGATCCTTCTCAATGTCATTCAATATCTTTATCTAATTCACCTATTCAATCTCTTTCTGTGGTTTTTTTATTAAATGAGATTGATTAAAATTTATTTGGGTTTTTCATTATTAAAAATAACAACATGTAAAGCAAGAATTCTAAATTTATACTAAGATGAAAGTCTAGATAGAATGAATCAATACTAGAATTTTACACTTTACCAACGATTTTAAACCAATGGTAAAGTCTTGGAAACCATTGGTATATTGTATATCAATGGTTCCCTCAACCGTGGCCAAGTAAGGCATGACAGTAGGCCTATAGCAACAGTTTTGTGAAAATCGTTGGCATATGTGTCAAAATAGAAGGTATACCAACGGTATGCGACAAAATATTGGTATATGTGTGTTAAAGTATAACATATACCAATTTTTTTAAACCGTTGGTATATGTGTGTTACACTTATACCAACGGTTATAAACTATTGGTGTAGAGGGGATATGGAAATCCATAAGGCCATACCGATGGTTTTGTTATAACCGTTGGTATAAACCTATACCAATGGTTATAACATTCCGTTGATATAGTTATATTATAGTATCTATACCAATGGTTTTGAAACCGTTGGTATACAATTGCTCAACTCCACAGAAGCAGGCCCCTCTCCCCTCTCCAGACCTACACCAACACATCAACCCCTCTCCAGACCTGCAACAACACCAAAAAAAATCCCCATCCAATGTATTCAAAATTTAGAATTCAATCCAGAATATAGAAATATAGAAATTTATAAATTCAAATGCAATAACTCCCATAAGGGAAAAATATTACATGTTATAGGAAATGAAATAACTTCCATAAGAGTATTCCAAATTTAGAATTCATTCCTCACTCAAATCACAACACCAACACACATACGAGTACTCAAAATTTAGAATTCATTCCTCACTCAATCCACAACACCAATACACAAAAGAGAAAAATCCTACATGTTATTGGAAGATAATGGGATGTTTATTCATGGTATTGGGTTGAGTATCTTAAAACCAACAGAAAAACTTGGGTAGAGTGGCAAGGATCATGACACCCATAAAATAGACAATGGTAGTGGTCATGTTCATAGACGTAGGATGAGTTATAGGAAGCACATGGGATGGTTATATTCCTCTAATGATTATGTATCCATGTATAAATGGTTCCTGATGTGTTAGTGGTCAACATTGGCCAACCATGACATATGAGATGGGTTACCAGAATAGCCTACATGTTTTTCATAGACTTTTCAATTAGAAGAAGGGGGTATGTTGCTAATTTTAATTTTCTCTCCTAGGTTTTATGTGATATGAATCCCCGTCTTGGGTAGTGGGTATGAATATTAAATTAAGTCTTTGGTAATGGGTTCCCATAGGGATGTTGGTTTTGTCCTAGAACCCACAGTTTGCGGATTGGATTGAGGTGATCCATGGGGCTATGGTGTCACCATATGTAATCCACACCATTGGGGTATTTTTATGAGACATTGAAACTAATTTTTCAAGAATCTATGTGTAGCCTTGTTGACCAATTTGTTATATGGTATGCTTGAGTGTTCATAGGTTTCATATGAAATTATTGTATGATATTTATTTGTTGTATGTTATTGTAAAGAATGAGAGACCCGTGATTGAGAATTAGAACATGAGTGTTGGTGCATGTTCATGATGGTATGTTGAGACTCATTACTAATATAATTAATGTGTTTTTATTTATACTATGACCCGTTGTGTTTCAATCTATGCCTTGTGAATATTTACTTCTAATAACGTATGACCAATAGACCATATTTTATTTTTTATCCCTTAATTTCAAGAATATATGTGTAGCCATGTGATGATTTTCCGTATGTCAGTTGTTGTTTTCACTTAAAATGTTTTCCATTTCAACCAAAAGTGACACAGCTTGAGTGATACCAGTCACACCGTGCCTCGGATTGAGTTGGGGTTGACTCATACTCATCACAAATGATCCATGGATCGTTGGGTAGGGGGGGCTGTCCGGGGTGGGGGGGGGGGGAGGGGGGTTGTTCGGGGGGGGGGGGCTGTCCGGGGTGGAGGGTTGTCTGAGGGGTACTGAAGGCTATCCAGGGGTGAGGGGAGCTGTCTAGGGGGGGGGGGGGGGGGCTGTCCGGAGTGCATTTTCGGCCACTGTGGTCACACAACACCTCCGATTGATGTGTCATCTAATTGACCATTTCAAAATTAACCCACTCTTTGTTGTTGTCTGATTGCATGGTATTCCGAGGTCGTTCGGCCGGTTTCGACCATCCCACACACGTTTTTCAAGCGCACCAAACATCTAAAAAACACATATTCTACCGTGTCGTGCAAACCACATGTCCAAATGATGTGTCGTATTTTATTACACCTCATGTATAATAATTATGGTATTTTTGTGTTATTTCAATTCATTCCGATGTCATTCGGTATGTATTTGACCATAAAACACATTTTTTGTCCATTTACGACACAAAGAGTGCGTTTTTGGCCAACGTGGTCACACGACACCTCCGATTGTCATTTAGTATCACCAAAAATTTCAAAATTCACCCACCCTTTATTGTTGTCTGATTTCATGCAATTATGAGGTCATTCAACCGATTTTTACTACCCCACGCACGCTTTTCAAGCGCCCCAAACACGTAAAAAAACATATTCAGCTGTGCCACACAAACCACGCATCCGAATGAAATGTTGTCTCCACATACACATCAAGATTAATAATTATGGTGTTTTCATTTGATTTTAAGTCATTCTGATGTCATTCGGTATGCATTTGACCATTAAACGCATGTTTTGGCCATTTATGACACGTGGAGTGTGTTTTCGGCCATCGTGTTCACACGACACCTCCGATTGATTTGCCTTCTGGCCAACCATTTCAAAATTCACCCACCCATTGTTGTCGTCTGATTTCATGGCATTCCGAAGTCATTCAGCTGATTTTGCCCACCCTATGCACGCTTTTCAAGCGCACCGACACCTAAAAAACACAAATTCTACCGTGCCGTGCAAAACACTGGTCTGAATGATGTGATATCTTTTAACACACCTCAAGAATAATAGTTAGGATGTTTTCGTGTGATTTCAATTCATTCCGATATCGTTCGATATGTATTTTACCGTAAAACACATGTTTTGGCCATTTATGACCCGTAATGTGCGTTTTCAGCAACTGCAGTCAGAAGACACCTCTAATAGATGTGTCGTCTAGCTGAACATTTTACAATTAACCCACCCTTTGTTTTCATCCAATTTCATGGAATTCTGAGGTAGTTCGTCTAGTTCTGACCACCCCACGCATGCATTTCAAGTGCTCCAAACACCTAAAAAACACATATTCAGTCATGTCGCGCAAAACACTCATCTGAATGACGTGACATCTCCTCATACACCTCACGAATAATAAATAGGGTGTTTTTGTGTGATTTCAATTCATTTTGATGTCGTTCGACATGCATTTTACCGTTAAATGCATGTTTTGGCCATTTACGACACGTGGAGTGTGTTTTCGGCCACCACAATCACACGACACCTTTGATTGACATTCCATCTTGCCGAACATTACAAAATTCACCCACCCTTTATTTTCGTCTAATTTCGTGGTATTCCGAGGTCGTTCGTCCGGTTTTGACCACCCCACGCACACTTTTCAAGCGCGAAAAACACCTAGAAATCACATATTCAGCTATTCCACGCATAATGCGCATCTGAATGACGTTGCGTCTCCTCATACACCTCAAGAATAATAATTAGGGTGTTTTTGTATGATTTCAAGTCATTCTGATGCTATTTGGCATGCATTTGACAGTTAAACGCATGTTTTGGCCATTTACGACACACAAAGTGCGTTTTTGGCTAGCGAAGTCACATGACAACTCTAATTAATGTACTGTTTGGCTAACCATTTCAAAATTCACCCACCCTTTGTTTTTGTCCTATTTCATGACATTCTGTGGTTGTTCATCCAATTTTGACCACCCCGCGCACGCTTTTCAAGCGCGCCAAACAACAAAAAACACATCTTCAACCGTGCCACACAAACCAAAATTCTAAATGATGTTTTGTCTCCTCGTACACCTCAAGAATAATAATTATGGTGTTTTCATGTGATTTTAAGTCATTCCGATGTCGTTCGGCATGCATTTGACTGTTAAACACATCTTTTGGCCATTTACGACATGTGGAGTGTGTTTTTTTCTAGCATGGTCACACGACACCTCCGATTGACGTGCTATATGGCAGATCATTTCACAATTCACCCACCCTTTGTTGTCGTCCGATTTCATGGAATTTCGAGGTCGTTCGACCGGTTTTGACCACCCCATGCACGTTTTTCAATCGAGCCAAACACCTAAAAAACACATATTTAGATGTGACGTACAAACTGCGTGTCCAAACGACATGTAGTCTCCTCTTACACATGAAGAATAATAATTAGGGTGTTTTCATTTTATTTCAAGTCATTACAATGTCGTTCGACATGCATTTGACCATTAAACACATGTTTTGGCCATTTACGACATGCAGAGTGCATTTTCCACCACTGCGGTCACACGATATCTTCGATTGATGTGCCGTCTAGAAAACCACTTCAAAATTAATCCACCTATTGTTGTAGTCTGATTTTAGGGCATTCTGAGGTCGTTCGGCCAGTTTTGACCACCTCACGCATGCTTTTCAAGCACTCCAAACACCCAAAAAACACATATTCAGTCGTGTCGTGAAAACCGCTCATCCTAATGGAGTGTCGTCTCCTCGTACACCTCAAGAATAATAATTAGGGTGTTTTCATGTGATTTCAAGTCATTTTGATGTCGTTAGGCACGCATTTGGCTGTTAAATGCATGTTTTGGCCATTTACGACACACAGAGTGCATTTTCAGCCAACGCGGTCACACAACACCTCTGATTGGAGTGCCTTCTAGCCGAACATTTCACAATTCACCCACCCTTTTTTTTCGTCCGATTTCATGGAATTCTGAGGTCGTTCAGCTGGTTTTGACCACCCAACGCACACTTTTCAAGCGCGCCAAACACCTAAAAACACATATTCCATCGTGCTGTGCAAACCGCACATACGAATCACTTCCTGTCTCCTCATACACCTTACTAATAATAATTAGAGTGTTTTTATGTAATTTCAAGCCATTCCGATGGATTTCAGAATGCATTTGACAGTTAAACGCATGTTTTGGCAGTTTACAACACACGGAGTACATTTTTGGCTATCGTGGTCACACAACACCTCTGGATGAGGTGAAGTTGTCTTGTACCTATCACAAATGACCAATGTATCGTTTTCCTAAAGTTTCAACACAATCCGAATGCATTTGATTGGTTTTCCGTATGTCAGTTGTTGTTTTTACATAAAATCTGGTCCATTTCAAATCAAAGTGAGACACATTGAGTGGTTCCAGCCATATCGTGCCTCGAATTGCGATGGGATTGACTTGTACATGTCACATATGACCCATGGATTGTTTTCCTAAAGTATCAACACAATCCAAATATGTTTGGTCAGTTTTCCATATGCCAGTTCTTTTTACATAAAAGGGTGTCCATTTTAAACAAAAGAGAGACACTTTGAGTGATACCAACCACAACGTGCCTCAGATTGAGGCGGGGCTGACTCATACATGTCACATAAGACTCATGGATCGTTTTCCTAATGTATCCACACAATTCAAATGCATTTGGTCAGTTTTACTTATGCCAGTTAGGCAAATCATGCAACAAAAGTGATAATATCTTATACTAAAACTATAGACTTGTGCATGATGTGAATCCCCTGGTGTAAGGTTTGGGAAAATCATGCACATTGCTTCTAATATATATCCTTATATGGTTGGTATATACCCTGTGGGATGGACCTAAATTTTTTACTAACCGTGAGGCATAGTGTTTTTTTACGCCGAACGGGGTTCTGAGATCCGAACAATCCTCAGAAGCCCCATAAACTATTATATCATCATTAGGATTCTATATTTGGTCAAAAATAAAGAGTTATACTAAATTAAAAAATATCAATACCGGTGTGAAAAACCAGGTTAAAAAATATAGAGTTACACAGAATTCAAAAATGTAAAGGATCAATCTTCCCCTGATCACCATCACCATCCCCACTGTCATCATCATCCTCATCCTCGACGCCATCCTTTCCCTCATCATCATCCTCATCATCGTCCCCATGCTCATCCTCAGCCCCATCTTCGCCCTCAGTCCCATTCTCACCCTCATCCTCATCCTCATCCTCAACCATGTCCTCTTTAGCATCCTCGTCATCACCAGGAACATCATCATCTCGAAGGCCACTAGAACTGCTTCCTGGTGCATAGGATAATGCACCCATCAGTGACATATATGTCTAACAAGCCGCGCTAGCCTCTGGTGGGAGTGACGAAGATAAAGTTTTGATCAGTTTCATAAATTCATTCTCCCTCATTTGAACTTGTTCTTCCAACTATATGACCCTTTTATTAGACTTTGATGAATTCTCCTTGACCTATTCCAACTCAGTGGTACTAGAATGGATACCTGGAGAGGACCAATACCTCGTCAGGACTATATTCTTACCAGGCCGACAGCATAATCAACCAGAGTGCAAATCTCCCAAAACCAGATATAAATGATCATGTGGCCCTAAATTGTTAGGCACCTAGGAATCAAGGGCCTCAAAATCAGCCTGTTAAAAATATTAATATATTATTAAATTTCAAATTAGATATTAAAATTTTAAATAAACAGATTAAAACATACAATCTTTTCTTGTGTTGGTTCATTAACTGTAGTTCAATCTTTTTTCCTTCTACTCGAGCAAAACAATTTTTCTCGAGGGAAATGCCCTTCAATATTCAATTTTTTTCTTCTATAATGACATTGAAATAATATAAAGTGCATGTTTAATCATATATTCAATATTCAATAAATCACATAATATAAGTAGGAAACAATAAAAAGGGAAAGTCCTAATGAAAAATTATGAACAACTATATCGTACCCGCTGCCTCTCATGATCTGACGTAGTAGTGCACCCCAATGTGTGGATGTATTTCTTTGAATAAATGTATATTTTTTGTTTTTTTAGAAGATACCTAAATAATTTTTAATTGTAAATAAGATAATATTAATACAAAATATGAAAACTGTCATTTAAATACCTCAAATGGGATTAATACATTAAATTTATCAGTCACCCAATGGGTAATCATTTGGCGATATTTATCTATCAGGAAGTCTCCCATGATAGGTACTGTCTCCAAAACTGTGCGCACTCTATCAAACCATCCAATAGATAGCTCATGCTTATAATCTCTCCAACGCTCCCCTAGCTCCTTTGAAGGTGCTGGACATGCACCTTCACCATCAGGGAAGTTAAACCGAAGCTAACACCCAATAGGTAAATTCATATATAAAAAATACTACATTAAATCCAATAGATTCTTTACCCATATTTCTGCCCACGCATTATCCCTGACTTCAGGTTGGAGATTTATGCAAGAGAGAGGGCTAACCAGAATGATTTTAGAGTATTTGGCTAGTGTCGCCAAAAAACCCTGACATTCCTGACCAGATTTATCAATCATTTTTCATTCATCATTGTATTCAACCATCAACTGTGTCTAGAGGTTACATACCGCATGCATGTGAGTACAACCCCTCCCCCGCCTCTTATCTATAGATGAATCTGTTTTTAATGAAAAAAAATATTTGTAAAAGTTATAATAAGAATAAATTTTGGTATAAAAATTTGTTAGAGTTATATAAATATACTTGTGGTAGTCATATCAATGGGCGTCACTGGATGTGCAGAAGCTGAAGGAATATCTTGTACAGGGGGAGTGTCCCTCAGTGTACACTCCGTAGCAATATACTGTGTCTGAGTAGGAGTCGAAGAAGGTGGACTATAATAGCTCGAAAATAATGAACCAGAAGCAAATGATGATGGCATAGACGTCTGGCCAACTGGTAGTGTAAACATCAGAGGCCTAAATATCACGTGTGTCCCTAAAGACACACCATGATCAAAATGGGTCATAAAAGATACGTCTATGGTAGGGGCATAGTCTAATTGGGTATGACTAGTGGATCATCTAACTCTCGCACCACAATCCCTCATACCACTGGCCTCTGTACCAGGATCACCGGATAATCGTCTAACTCTGACACCACCCCCCTCCTACCACCAACCTTTTTACTGTGAGCAATATCAGGCTCCTTGTCAGATATCTCTCATCTAGGGGGTTGATCCTGAAAAAAATTTAACAAAATAGTAAACACATAATATTATATGTTATTGAAATATATATATATTTGAAATAAAATACTCAAAACATGGATGAGTGGAGGAACTCCCATCTGTGCCATGCGACGATTATTTTCTGTCATCTTTTTCCGCTTTATCTCTTCAATGGGTGTCATTTCCTACAATGAAAATAAATATGGATGTAATTAGATACAAATAACTAATGTTTAACCAAAAAATCATAATATATAAAATCGATTCGGATAAAAAAACATAAAGAAACAGAAGATTTATGGTGGTTTGAAGGTAAGTACTAGGATACACACTCTGAATGATGTAGGTGTATTCATTGAATCATGTCCCAATTGATTTTGTAGAGGGTCCTTCAATAGTTATATGTATGGATTTGATTAGAAACACATATAAAAAGGATATTCAGGAATTGTGACGTCCCAAACCAGGATGCCACTCATTAGTGACCCAAACCCAGATGGCCACATGGCCTCAATCACATCAACCAAAATTCCAAATGTTATTGACTAATAGTGAGAGCCTTTGCTGTGTCTGGGGGAGACTATTCCCTCATTACCTAAGTTGAACAATTTTAATAATATCAGTTAAAAAGTGGAAGAAAGAGAAAAATGGGAAAATATTGGAAATGGATGAAAATAAACAAATTAATAATACCAACTAATAACAAAATCATAAACCGAATGATGGTAATGTTTGTCATGTATCAAGAAGAAAAACATAGTTACAACTGTTAGGAAGTAGTACTATACAAGATTCTCAATAAATTCTAGAATTAGACCAAGCTTCTTGAGCTACAACCCAATCATCTGGTTCACAGATGGAAAGACTGTGCGTCATGTCAATAACATGAAATCCAAAATCATCAATAATGGTGCATTGCCTCACCATTTAATAAAATCATTGGTAAAGGGAAGATTTTTACAAGTGGTTGCACACAACTGTTGGTAAAAGAGGACTTCAAGGCCCCTTTATAGGAATCCCGAATAGAGCCATATTCATTAGGCTCCATTTTTTGTTACAGGCATCCCAAATCATTCACTCATGTTCAATAAATAATTCTTGGATCCTCTATGGTCATACCTTTCATTACCCATTTTGTTCCTCATGTCAAGCACACCCCATGGGTGGATAATGTTTAGGATTCTACACTAATAGGTTGTTCATGGCTTGTAAAACGGTTTAATTTCATAAATTATAGAAAAAAACATTTATTTTTAAATTTAAGATTAATAATAATGTATGTCAATGATAACAAGATTACTGAATTAAACTTGTGACTTATCTAATATTGTTATGGATGTATACACATGCTAGAATGGCTAGTGAAAAGCACCCCACCATTGTAAAATTGAGTATTGGCCAAGAAAGATACATAATATACAACATACAGTGAGAACCATATATAATTGACCCTAAAGTTATATTAATACATTTATTATAGGAAGCCAATTATCACTCATGACTAACTATTCCACTATAAACAACCTGGAGTGTATGATTTTTCTCTCCGATCTTAGCAACATCATCACACATTCTTACCATGATGTGAATCATGTGGAATATAGATGATATTAACACAAAATTCCCAGAAATACCAAGCCTTCTACGAACTAAAAATTTATGGATGATATTAACACATAATTCATTTTGAATCAAATTTGATTCACTGTCAAAGTGCAACACACACCCCCAAATCAAACAAAAAACAAAATTCATACACTCCCAAATCAAAATAAAAAACCGAAAAAGTAGATGTAAAACATTAAAATTAAAGTATCACTTACAAATTAGAAGTGTAGTACTATGAAAATTTGAAAATAGACCAGAACGAAGAATTTCCGCAGTAGGTTAAATAGAATCCCGCTTCTCCACTTTACCCAAATGAATACATAAAACCAAAATAGTAGATGTAGTATCAATTACATAATACAAGTGAAGAACTTATAAATATTAAAGATGGAAGGATTTCGACTATAGGGGAAGAAAAATCTCAATTCTCCCTTCAGTTTAGGGCTACAGTCGCGTGAAATGGGGGAGTTCGAGCTTCTGTGAATTTGGGGAAAAACTTTCCCAACGGTTTGTGAAAACCTTTGGCAAAGGATGATTTAAATATATCTATACATATGATTTAATAAAACCATTGGTATAATGTATTCTTTTCCCAACGGTTTTGAAAAACTGTTTTGAAAATATGATTTAACAATCTTTTACCAACGGTTTCCTTAAACCGTAGGTAAAAGTACTCTACAAGAGTTGGGAAAATCTCCCTTTCTATAAGTGAATTAATATGAATGATTTTGGTTTTGTGGGTTGGTTAAATGTTCAATCATTATTATCCTTTATTTGATTTATTTCAGTTTGATAGTACAAACATTAAATATCATGTTTTAACTAGTACTATTTATTTATAAATTGTGTAATATCATTGAATGTTTTGAACTCTCAATTCCACCTCCTCCTTTAATCCAAGTTGGTGACACACCATTATCTACAATGTGTCATCTTCCAAGAACCGATTCAATTGAAGCTATTTCATCCATTGATTAGATCAACTCCAATGTGTGAAGAACTAAACATTAGAGAAAAGGAAAAATGATTAAATAAAATAATAGGGATAGGTTGAGTTGCATGTCATCAGAGATAGTCACAACATTGATGACATTTGCCTAACCCATGAATGCAACTCAAATTTATCTACAAACCTAAAAGTAAACATAAAATAAAATTCATGATCACCTTTACCTCCCCCCAATCCATGTCTCAGGGTCATCCTCTCATTTCTGAGAGTAATATATTACTTGGTGGAGTGGGTGGAAGAGAAGAGAGAGAGAGGTAAATAAATGATGAAAAGTGGATGGAGAAACACAAATACATGGATTAATAAAACTAAAATTTTAATTACAATTGAAAACTAATAAAAAAAATAAAAAAAAAATAAAATTGAAATATGAAATAAGGGGGGAAAGAGGAGAAGGATCGGCCCGTACCCTAATGGGATCCCTCCCTAGTTGTGGTTGTTGAGCTGATAATTTGGGAAGGAGTCGAGGGCCTCCTTTTATAGGCAGAATTTTGTCCTATGAAATTTTGCATGTTGTTGGATCATTAAATGGTCAATTCAAACGTGGACCCCTTCATAAAATTTGTTCATAAATATGTTTCCCATTCACCCTCCTACCTTCATTTCATTTATCCATATGATTACGGGGTTATGGAATTTTCATTGAATAAGGATTTTAATGGGCCAAATTTTCAAGAAGATTCCTTCAAATGTATAACGATCAATGGAAACGTTAATGACATAAAAACTCTCCCAAATTTGTTTTAGAGTATTCTGATGTGTACCAGTGCTATCCCTAGTGTAATACCCTAAATGGGAGGTGAGGAGACTGATTTATGCATCTGTTACAGTGGTGGGGTCCATGCTATCCGCCCAGAACAGTTTCCAACTTCAATGATTTTTTGGACTAATAGATATTTGAATCAACTCTTGGACCTGAAGAGAAATTTGAATGAATTAAAATCAAGATTCTAAAATAAATCACGAATTTTGGAATTATATTTTTTACGAAATGACAAAAATACCCTTGTGGTATAAATCTTAAAAAAATCCAAAATTATGCACTTTTATCAATTTTTTTCATAATCATTCAAAAATTCCAATTACCCACTATTTTAATAAAACATTGAAATACATGCGTTTTATCATTGAAAAACATTAAAAATCCTCATTATTTGATAAAAAATATGCACATAAATTTTCTCTGTCAAATACCCCCACACTTAAAACATGCTTGTCCCCAAGTATAAAATCTCAAAATAGAAATCAGAGGAAACCAATATTACCAATATTTACATTCCAAGGTTATAAAAAAAAAATCAATTTGAAATCAAACATTCAAAAATCTGCATAAACTATCAATTTAATTTTCCATTTTTCAAAGAAACAAATAATTCCCATATTTTACTTTTACCATTTGAAAATTGATGGAACATATCCTTTTATTCATTCAAGATCCTTGATTAATTATTATTAAACATTAAAAGTCATGATTTACCTCACTTATGACTCTTTTCTCTCGTCACTCATGATACAATTCAAGTAGAGTTATTCTCATATCATGAGAACATGCTCCTTAGCCATAGTCTTGTAAATGAACCAATTTCTCCACTTTGTGAAGACAAAACGCACACAAAATCATGAGGACATTCAATTAAGGTTATATTGACTCTGAGGTTTAAGTTTGGTAGGATTTAATGCTATAAATATTAAGTCTCAAGCAGGATGTTAATCTCTTAAGTACTATGCAAGATACCAAAGGTAAAAATATAATGAAATTATCCCCTTAAAGTAGAAACACCTAATTCCAAAAACTCCAAGAAAAGGTCATGATCAAGTAAGCATAATTAATTATTTGTGCACCCTAATGACTTTTTTTATTTTTTACTTTTTATTCTTTTTTTGAAAGTTATGATTATATCAAATCTCACATCCATCATCTAACCACATATGATTTTGTTTTCCCAAATCACAACCGATTTTTTTCTCTTTTTGTTGGTTATTTTTGTCATTTTTGTCATTTTTTTAACTCAAGTGAAAAAAATAGAGTATAATGAATGATTCCACAACCTTTTACAGTTACCACAATAATACCCCCACACTTCTACCTTACAATGTATATTATCCCGTCCACCGTGATTCCATTTAACCCCACACTTCAACATTAAAATATCATGAAAATACTCAAAGTTGGGTAAGAATGGATAAAAATTACTTGAAACATGTCTCATTCCTATAAAGGTCATTCATGGTCGCTATGGGATTAAAGAAAGATTGATGTAATGGTGGTTGTTTTAGGAATATTGGGTTTCCAAAAGATGCCTAAATACTAATAAATGAGTTTTTCATAGTCAAAGATTTGATAAGTTTCAATAAAAGTTCTTTTAGGTTGCATGTCACAAGATCATCCAAGACATATTACTGTTTGGGGCTTCCTTCTACTTTCATAATCGTACAAAAAAAATTACTCTATTAATCACAATGATAATTTCGTTTAATCTCAAAATAAAAGTGGGAGGGGACCACATGCTAAATTATTTCAATGAAAATAAATTGAAATATAAATTCCTATAAACCATGTAAAGATAAATCTTGGTATTATCCCCCAAGTGGGTCCTGAATTTTGACTACCTCTGGAGGGAAGTACCTTCTGTTATCCATGTTCTGATGGAGGATAAAGCTTCGTTGATTTGAACGACCACATGTGGATTTTCCCAGCTTTTTTCTTCATCCTTCTGTGATAGAGTACACCATATCCCTCCTTTATAATGAGTAATATCTTGCATGGTATAGGTAGGATGAAGTATGAATCATCCTCTTTCTTTACTGATACTTGTGCAACCTCTTCTTCTCCGTCCATTAGTTACTTGAGGTATGTCTCATCAAAATAATAGTCAATGGGATTATCAGAGTGTAAATACATTTGAATAATATTAAAACATGAAGTATCAAGATCAAATTATTCACCATAAAAGCATCTTTTGTCATGGATACCTTAGGGAAATACACTAGCATCTCTTCATGAACATCCTTCAATAAATATTCAATGTGTCTAGGGAACCCCATATGTTCCTCAGCATGTGCACATCAAGGTTCTTCTTCGTCCTCCAAGGTAGAGTTGAGGTTGTCCAATTATGTATAATTAAAACCACATGGAATGATATAGAATTAATATTCAATAAAATTAGAAGGGATAGAGTCAATGAATGGTTCAAATCCCTGAGTCGATTCAACTTTAATCTCTACCTTAGTGGTAAGTTCCTCTTGGAGTGTACCCTCTGAGGATGGAGGTAGGTAGTCAGGCTCCTCCATCTTGACTTCAAATTCCACCACTTGGGTGGTTTCTTCCTTCAGTGGTGATGAATATTATTCTTTGTATTGTATGGGAAAGTTAGGTAGTTCCTCATATTTAATCATGAATTTATCCAAACTTTATTGATCCCCCACTTGTAGCTCAGTAGATATGTCTTCCACCCTTGCTTCCTCTGGTTCTTCAATTTCAAATATAAGTGGTGAAATTTATTCCACCACTTTCTCATGTTCTTCCTTTGGATTAGGGTTGGGTTTCTCTATTAATTCATGAACACAATAAAAATCTCTATTATCCTTTCTGGTTAATTTTTCAATTCTTCCTCTAAGTTCATGCATCTGATCTCTTCTAAAATATTCATCTTCTTCTTGTTTTTTTTGTGGCACCTGTGAGTAATTTTTCCATGCATAATATTCTAAATTTTAATACTTCATGGAAGTCTTTTTTAAATTTTTTAAATAAAATTATATACAACTAATATCTGGAAATTGAAAAAGTAAATGAACTAATTATTGGATCCCCATAAACAATGTCAGTTTTGACGCACGTATGTTGTGGGGTGTGGACAAAAATAATTATATCTTTCCTAGTGCAGAACAGTGGCTGACCAGGGTTATCTCCCTTGAAGATGCTTCTCAATGTAGTACAATTAATATATTTAATTCATCTGTTATATCTATATTTGTGGTTTCATATTAGATGAAAGCGATTAAAATCGTTTTGGGTTTTTTATTATTTAAAATAATTACATGTGAAGCAAGAATTCTAAATTTATACTAAGATTCAAGTCTAAATAGAATGGATTAATAATAAAGAACATGGTTTTGGGGGTTGGTTAAATATTCAATCATTATTCTCCTTTATATGTTTTATTTCAGTTTGATAATCTAAAAAATGAAATATCATGTTTTAACTACTATTCATTATTTATAAATTATGGAATATCATTGAATGTTTGAGCACTCTCAATTCCACCTCCTCTATTAATCCAAGTTGGTGACACACCGTTGTCAAGAATTTGTCATCTTCGAGGACCCTATTCAATTGAGGTTTCTTCATCCATTTATTATCTCAACTCTAATGTGTGAAGAACTAACCAATTGAGAGAGAGAAAAATTATTAAAATAAATAATATGTATAGGTTGAGTTGCATGTTATCGGTGGTAGTCACAACATTAGGGACATTCAACTTACATGTGAATGGTACTCAAATATATCTACAAACTTAAAATTAAACATTAATGAAAATTCATGATCACCTTTACCTCCATTTTGGCCAAGACTTGGGGTTATCCACTCATTTCCAGGAGTAATATATTACTTGGTGGAGTGGGTGGAAGAGAAGAGAGAGATTGGGAATGAAATGAAGAAAAGTGAATGGAGAAACACAAAGTCAGGGATTGATAAAAATAAAATTTTAATTACAATTGAAAAATAATACCAAACAAAAATTAAAATAAAATAAAATGAAGAAATGGGGTGGGAATAGAGGTTTAGCATCATCCCATGCCACGTTGGGAACCCTCCTTGGCGTTTGGTGTCGAGCTGATGATTTTGGAAGGAGGCGAGAGCCTCCATTTATAGGAAGAATTCTATCCCCTAAACATTTGCACATTTTTGGCACAATAAATAGTCGATTAACACATGGAATCCTTCATAAAAGGTGTTCCTAAATGTGTTTTCCATTCAACCTCTACATTTCAGCTCATTTAGATATCATATTAAGGAGGTATGGAATTTTCATTGAATAAGACTTTTTATGGCTAAAATTTCCAGGATGCTTCCTTCAAATGTATAACGATCAATGGAAACCTTAATGACTTCAGAACTCCCCCAAAATTGTTTTAGAGTCAGTCCTATGTGTCCTAGTGATATCCAATGTATAATAACCTAAATCAGAGATAAGGAGACCGATTTGGGCATCTGTTATAGTGGCGAGGATCACGTTGTCTTCCCGGAAAAGTTTCCAAATTCAATGATTTTTTGGACTAATTGATCTTCGAATCCACTCTAGAACATAAAGATAAAGATGAAGAAAATAAAATCATTATTATAAAAAAACTATTTAGTAATTCTTGACTTATATTTTTTATTAAATGACAAAAATACCCTTGTGGTAAAAATCTGTCATAAATCCAAAATTATGCACTTTTCTCAATTTTTCTCATAATCATTTTAAAATTGAAATTACCCATTATTTTAATAAAACATTGAAATACATGGGTTTTATCATTAAAAAAAATAAAAAAATCCTAATTATTTTATAAAAAAATATGCACATAAAGTTACTTTGTTAGAGATGTCATGCTTCCTTGTCTTGTGTTATCATAATATGTCAAGCCTAAATTGATTAAATGCTTAAATATTACTTGTTAAAAGAATGGGTATACATGTTAGTTTTTTTAGATTTATAAATGGTTTTTTGGTAATTATGATTAATGGGTAGGTATATACATGTGATGTGTTAAATGGAAATTGGTGATAAGCGGGTGGGTATAACCATGTGAAATGATTAAATGAAAGTGGAGTACATGAGTGGATATACTCATGAGATGTAATGGTTTAAATGAGTAGGTATACTCAGTGAATGGTTTTGAATGTAATTTTTTATATGAGTGGGTAGACACATATGGTTAGAAATTGTTAAATGTATGGAATGGTTGATGATTTACATAGATTCCAAGGATGGATCTCCATGGATTTGGAACGCATTATTTGACAAATTGGTTGAGTATTCACTTTGGGTCTTGATTCTGTGGGTTGTCTTGGGCTTTGTCTTCCATTAGATCCGTCTTGATTGGACTCACGTAGGACATGCTGGTATACATGATCCTAGGACACTAACTAGTGGCTATACTGAGTTTTTATCGAGATGATACTAGGACATGATGATGATTCCATGGTCTTCAATACAATGGATTCAGGCCTTCATGATCTACACTTCATTATATGGCACGATTGTGGGATTTATGATTGTGGTTGTATGACCAGGTCATGGGTTTTTGATATGGTTTTCTTTATAGAGTAAGGTTATATGGACATAAAATGGATTGTTTTAGGACAAGGCTATGTTGTTTGTTTATATTGCCTATAGGTTCCTTGTTAGGAGCTTCCACTTGTTGCAGGGAGCCACAAAAGGCTCTTCGGTATAACATGTTTGCGTTGGTTATATGCCTTGGGATTTCACACATATATTACTACTTACTTGTACTTGTTTTAAATATTTCATAGTGCAGCATAGAATTGTATAGATCATTGGGTGGAAACCTATTAGGATGTTTATCTCACAACTTGTTTGGGCCTCCTTGGGGACCCAAACAAATTATATGGATTCAGTTGATAGTAGGGGAAAGATCCAAAACACTAGTTGTTGATTATTTCTTTAGTGCATGGGAGCATGAGACCCAGCCGAGGCTTGCGATGATACTGTGAAACTTTTCGATCCATTTGGATTTTGGATGCTTGTATTGTAATTTTTTTCCATGTATATTTTTTGGCTGTTTTCTAGATACATTTATCATCTGCATCATGATATATGAGACACTTGTGGCTGGTTACATATTCATATCTTGTTTATCTATTTTTCCTATTGTATGCTTATTTTATTTACTTCTATTATTGAATTTGATTGACTTCCACTATGATATAATCTGGTAATGAGGGAATAGTCTCCCCAATAACTCAACTAGGATCTCACCAATAGTAGGAAGCATCTGGCATTTGAGGAGTGTGCTTGAGGCCATGTAGCCAACTAGGCTTGGGGCACTATTGAGTGGCTTCCGATTTCAGGATGTTAGGAAGTGGTATCAGAGAAAATTTCTTTTCAAGTTTGATTTACTATTTGGAGACAATAGACAAGGATATGAAGGAAAATGGAATTTGTTAATGAGCTATGCTTGAGCGTAGCTAACCCGTGTACAAGAAAAATCCAAATTACCATAAATGAAATTCCTATTTTATGGTTTTGACTATTGCAGTTGATTTGATTTCACCATTAGGTGACACACATGATTTATTTTGATACTATTGATGCAATTGTGGGTTCTATTTTTTTGTAACCCGATGAGATGAGGGTATTCCATCTCATGCATCATATAGTCGCTTGTTAGAAATCACATATCATGCATTATGTCATGCCATTTAATATTGATTATTTGATGCTTTCTATTATGATAGGTTATCTAATAGTTGTTCATGATTTTGTGATAGACTTTGTGCAGAGGATAGAGAAGTGACATCATCTTTCAATTCATAAGTTGTATGGGCCCTTATGAAATACAGAATGACATACCTTTTAAAATAAAATATTAAAGTGAATTTGATGTGTATGGATTATATGGGCATAAAATTTTGGTTCATGAGGTGTTATGGGTCCTCATTGTTCAGAGCGCGGTGGACCATTGGTTAAATCATGTGAAATAATGTCTGTTAAATGAAAATAAATAGAAAATAGAGACTTGACCTACCCCCTGATTTTGAGTGGGTGAGAGGTAGTGTTTCTAGTTGTCTTGTGGTTGTTCTTTATAGAGTAATGGATTTAGGATTAGGGTGTGTGTTATGGCTTGTTTTTAGGAGGTTTTTGGCCTGTCCTATGCTTTTGAGATGCGATTTTGATATCATTCCTTTTTGAGGTGAGTGTTTGGCATTTTAGAGGCATTTAACCATGAAGAACTCCAATGGAATGATAAGAGGGTTGAGATGACCATTATTTAAAGGTGTTGGGCCATGAGATACTATTGGATCCTCTTTTAGTGATTTTGTGGTACAATAGACTATTTCAGATACAAGTGATGAGGTATAGTTCCACAAGGGGTTATTTTTCTATATGAAAAATTTTGAAGGAGAACTATAGCCTACCATGACTATGGCCGAGATGACATGGGTGTTCTAGCAGCAACATCCTTTCATGGTTTTGGAGGATGATGGTCCACAAGCTTCTGAGTTGTGTCTTGATACCACACTAGCTATCTTCGAGCATCCGGAGACACCTCTTGTGAGGAGGGTCAAGCTCACCCCTTATATGATACATGGAGTAGTAAAGTACTGGTGGGATGTTCTTAACAAGGATAGAAGGCTATGAGATATGGGTTGGACTGATTTCTAGACCTACTTCCTTGACTACCTTTACCCCAAGACACTATGGGAGGAGCGAGCTAGTGAGTTCTTGCATCTAGAGCAGGGCACCATGACAGTTATAAAGTACTCAACATACTTTATAGAGTTGCATAGTTTTGCACTGATGTACCTTACTGATGAGCTATCGAGAGCGAGTTGCTTTGAGGATGGCCTCTGACATACTATCAAATCCCAGGTCAATGTGTTCAGGTTTACCTCAATCAATGAGATTGTGAATCGGACATTGATTATAGAGTGTAACCTGAGGGAATTTAATGATATAGAGCAGGGAAATGTTTCTTCCCAACCTAGTGGTTCTATATCTTCAGGCAAGAAGCACCATTTTGATGCTTCCCATGAGATGAGCATCAGTTAGGCTATGAGTGCTAGTAGATCGATGTTTTGTCACTAGTGTGGCAGGATAGGACACATGAAGAATCAGCATGACTATGACCCAGTCAAGTGCCGAGGTTACGGAGGGATGGGCCACATGAAATGGTTTTACAAGACCTTCCCTCTATTTGTGAGGGGTAGGGGGTCAGCTCCGATGTCAGGTTTAGGAGTAGGTTTCTAAGATCTGTGTCAACCAGGGAGATAGAGCAATGCAGGACGATCAGGCTGCAGAAATAGTGGTCTTTTCTGAGTTATCCATTCACCAATTACTCCTCTACATCGAAGGGGACCTACTCTGATTAGTAAGGTTGTTTCACAGGGTCGTGGTATAGGTCAATTATATTATGTACAACCTACCGTTGAGGAGAAAGTTTTCATATTGTCTATAATGAGAGGAATGATCTTAGTAGCCTCTACTATTACAACTGCTCCTTTTGATACAAGTGTATCTCATAGTTTTATATCTTCACCTATGGTGAAAATCCATGGGCTTGTTGTGTGGTATTTTGAAAGTGTTTTAATGATATAAATAGTATTGGGAATCATAATGGATGATGTTCTCTAGTGCAGGGAGTACCCCCTTGAGGTTGGTGGGTGTCACTTCATTTGAGATATTTATGTCTTTGAGATGATAGGGTTTGGCATCATTCTTGGGATGAACTGTTTAGTATATTATCGATCATACATTTTCTACTATCGCCTAAGGGAAACTTTCACATCACTAGAGGATGCAGTGTTTACTCAGAATGGTGAATGGGGTGTCCAGGCCAGTTGAGATGGACTAGATCATCATGAGTTGGGCAGAATGACAGCCTAGATTGCTATTTTGTATTTTGTATGATCATGGAGTGAGTTAGTGACTTTCCTCTAATGGTGGATTGTTTCAGGGACATGTTCCCAGATGAATTTTCTAGGTTACGTCTCAAGAGATAGGTTGAGTTCTCCATTGAACTAGTTTTATGAGCTACACCAGCATCCATTTCTACTTACTAGGTGGCTACGATGGAGTTGTAAGAAATTAATTGGAAGATAAAGTATTTAAGGGCAATGGGGTTTATCCAACCTAATACTTATCTGTGGGGTTTGACAGTTCTTTGTTCAAAAAATTTGGATATAAATCTTAGTCTATTTGGGGAATATCGTAATTTGAATCAGCTAATGGTTAAAAACCGATATCCCTTTTCACAAATAGATGAAATGTTTGATAAGATTCTAGGATCCCGAGTATTCCTTAAAATTGAACTATGGTTAGGATATCACTAGGTACATATTTTACCCACAGAAATACCTTGTACAACCTTTCATAATAGGTATGTTCTATATGAGTATCTGGTTATGCCATTTAGTCTCACAGACACAATAGTAGTTTTCATGGTGCTCATGAACCTAGTGTTCCATCCTTAATTGTGACACATCAAGTATTGTCCTGGGAGTAGTGTTGAGGTAGTGGGATAGAGTTTTGGCATATGATTCTCAATTTCTAAGGCCATGTGAGAGGAATTACCCTATACATGATATTGAGATAGATGTAGTTGTTCATTCTTTTCATTATTGGATGCATTATTTATTGGGAGATCATTTTTTGGTGTATACAGACTACAAAATCCTCAAGTATATATTTACTCAGTATTCTTTGAATATGAGGCAAAAAAGGTGGGTGGAGTACCTACAATCTTTTGACTTCAAGCTTGAATACATGACTGGTAAAGGTAATGTAATGTTTGATGCACTGAACACGTGGGCTCAGATACAGACAGTGCAGTAGTCAAGTAGCGAGTGGAAACTTATGGCGTTATTCTCTAAGATCTATATGGAGGTGCACAATAGTTAGCGATAGACATATCTAACATCCATTGTTGTGACCTATACCCTATTGGATAAAGTAAGGATGAGGCAGTTATTGAATTCAGAGGGTCTAGTCCTATGGGAGAGTGTGGAAGGTGAGGACCCTCCTCCGAGTTGGACCGTAGGTGTTGATGAGATCTTACATATCCATGAATGTGTTTGGGTTCCAGTGGATATATGTGGGGATATGATGTGGGAGTTTCATGCTTCATCTTGGGCACTATATCTTGGAGTCAACACGATGTACCATGACTTGCATCATCAATACTAAGGGCCAAGTATGAAAAGTGAGGTAGCTAGTTTTGTTGCGAGATGTTACACCTGTCAGCATGTGAAGGAGGAACATCAACAACAAGCCATGATTTTATAGAAGTTACTTATTCCAAAATGGAAATGAGATTATGTAATAATGAATTTCATGACTGGTTTTCTAATGTTTTCCTATGGTAATGATGCTGCGTGGGTTGTCGTTGACGGGATCAAAAAGGTTGATCATTTATTTCTGATCAAGGATAACTTCTATGTTAATGTTCATGGAAGGTTGTATATCCATGAGATAATACAACTTCAAGGGTTCTCATGTAATATCATTTCAAATAGGGATTCCCACTTTACAAATTGTTTCTTATAGAGTTTTCATAGGGCACTGGGTACATTGGTGATTCCGAGCACAATCCACCACCCTTAGACTGATGACCAATCAGAGTGTATGATACAAGTCATAGAGAACATTATGAGAGAATGTGTCATAGATTTTGGGGGATTTTGGGAGAGACAGATTCATCTAGATGAGTTCTCCTATAATAACAATTATCAGGAAATGATACAGATATCTCATTACGAGGCTTTGTACGGTAGGCTATGCCAATCACCCTTGTGATGGATAGAGGCAGGTGAGGTAGCTTTACTGGGACCTTGTCTCATGAAAGAGAATTCTGAGTTGATCCATTTTATTTAGAAGTAGATGGAAACCGCTCAATCTTGATAGAAATCTTATGTCAATCACCGTATATGACCTCTAGAGTTTGAGGTCAGGGGTCAGGTCTTTTTATGGGTTTCACTATGGTTGGGACATAGAAGGATCATGACACGTGGTAAGCTTTAACCACTATATGGTGGGCCATTCGAGATTCTTGAGAGATTCAGATTAGTAGACTATTAGTTTTAGTTTTCTCAGAGGTACTGAGCCATGCATGACGTCTTGCACGTATCACAACTATTCCATTATAATTCAGACCCATCTCACGCTTTTCAACCCATGGAGGTTGAGCTACAATTGGATGCATCCTTCAAGGAGAATCTAATTCATATTGTTGATAGGAGCATGAATGTTATACAAGGCTATTCAGATCCTTTAGTTCAGGTTCTATGGAAGAAAGACCATTCACAAGATGATACTTAGGAGCGGGAGGCCGACATACGTGCTCAGTGACAGGAGTTTTTTCAAATGGATCTTGACTACCCTTGAGAGGGAAATTCGGAAAATACATGCTTTATGGGGGGAATATTGCAAGATCCTAGTTTTTTCTTGAGGTATGAATCTTTTACATTTTTTTTGAAAATACCCTCAGCTGATCCATGGGCTGGTTGGGTTGTTTTTGGGAAATAATAGGCAAGAAGGTTGTATACTGGTTGCAGGCCAATTACACGATGTGTAATTGGATTACACACTTTGTAATCCGAATTCATAACTTATGATGGTTTGTCTAGGACTTTTCATGATTTATAAGGGTTTTAACCCATTAAAGGAAAACTGGGCATTACACACCATGTAAAGAAATTACTTGTCATGTAATTGCCTGACTATGTTTTTTAAAAATAGAGGCAGGGACCTCTATTTTTTGGACAGAAGCCTTTTTTCTATCTTTTGAAGAGTAAAAACTTTATTATATAGTTTTCCAAATCTAGTGCCCATTTCGATTCCATTTCATTACCTGTCAATATTTTTGGAACCACAACGGTATGATATTGGTTCCTTTTTATCCATTTTTGATTCTTTAGAACAACAATTACATTGTTTGGATTTAGGTTTTTATCCCCTAATTTATTGTTCGTCATATGTTCTTTAGATTTATTCCAAACCAGGATGAATTAGGACATGATACTATATGAGAACTCCAGTAATGAGATAAGTTATGTGGTATATAATTTTTTTCAGCTTTTGATGCTTTATAAGGCTATTGACCTTTTTTCTACCTGCTGGACTTTTTATCGTGGGCCCAATTTTAAAGTGTTAATCGGAAATTGATGAGGTAGGACCTGTTTGGGACTACCTTAGGTTCTTTGAGATACATTTGTCATTGCTGACCTAGCCCAAGAAAACCCATGGGGTGCACCATGCCTTTACATTGGTTTTTACCATTGATGAACTACCTAGGGGGTGTGACCTTGAGTTTTCCTAGTTTAAGGAAGCCCAGTTGTACTTAAATGAGGCCGAATTACATACATAGGAGATATCATGCCTCATTACCTTGTTTTATTTTAATATTCCATGACTAACTTGATTAAACACTTAAATGGAACTTTTCAAATGAGTGGGTATACTCATTGGTTGTTTTTAGATTGCTCAAATAGTTTTGTTGGTAATTGTGATTAATGGGTGGGAATACCCATGCGATGTGTTAAATGGAAATTGGTGATAAGTGGGTGGTTATATCTATGTGACATGATTAAATGAATGTGGAGTACATGAATGGGTATACTCATATATGTAACGGTTTAAATGAGTGGGTATACTCATTGAATTGTTTTGAATGTTATTGTTTACATGAGTGGGTATACTCATATGTTGGGAAATTGTTAAAGGCATGGAATGATTGATGATTTACATAGATTCAATTAATGGAACTCCATGGATCTGGAATGCGGTAGTGGACACCTTGTCTGATTATGCACCTTTGGTTTTTATTCCACGAGATTCCTTTGGCTTTTCTACCCCTTAGGTCCAGCTATCATGGAATCACATAGAACACGTTGGTACACATGATTCTAGGATTCAAACCAGTACCTACATGTTGATCATTTCTTTAGAGCATGGGAGCATGAGACCCAGGTGAGGCTTGCGATGCTACTATGACACATTTTGATCCTTTTGGATTTTGGATACTTGTATTGTACTTTATTTCCATGTATATTATGTGGTTTTTTTCAAGATACATGTATCATCTGCATCATGATTTATGAGACACTTATGGCTTGTTATATATTCCTGTATTGCTTATCTATTTTACCTGTTGTCTTCTTATTGTGTTAACCTCTGATATTGAATTTTATTGACTTCCACTATGATATCGTAATGATTGAATAGTCTCCCCAATAACTCAACTAGACCCTCACCACTAATCGGATGCATCTGGCATTTGAGGAGCGCGCTTGAGGCCATGTAGGGAACTGGGCTTGGGGCAATATTGAGTGGCATCTGAGTTCAGGACGTTACCAAGTGGTATCAAAGAAATTATCTTTTATGGTTTGATTTAATATTTGGAGACAATAGATAGGGAAATTAAGTAAAATGGAATTTGTTAATGAGCTATGCTCGAGTGTAGCTAACCCGTGTATAAGAAAAATAAAAAATACCCTAAATGAAATTTCTATTTTTTGGTTTTGACTATTACAGTTGATTTGATTTTACCATTATGTGAAACACATGATTTATGCTGATACTATTGATAGAATTGTGGTTTTTATTTTTTTTGCAACCTGATGAGATGAGGGTATTCCATCTCATGCATCATATATTTGCTTGTTAGTAATCACATATCATGCATTATGTCAAGCCATTTATGATGAATTATTTGACGCATGCTATTGTGATAGGTTCTCTAATAGTTGTACCTGATTTTGTGATAGACTTTGTGCCGAGGATAGAGAAGTGACATCATCTTTCGGTTTATAAGGTGTATGGGCCCTTATGAAATAGAACATGAAGTACCTTTTAAATTTAAATTTTAAAGTGAATTTGATGTGTACGAATTATATGGGCATCAAATTTTGGTCCATGAGGTGTTATGGATCCTCAAGGATCAGAACGTATTGGACCATTGGTTAAATCATATCAAATAATGACTGTTAAATGAAAATAAATGGAATATAGAGACTTGAATGACACCTGGATTTTGAGTGGGTGAGAGGTAGTGTTTCTAGTTGTGTTGTGGTTGTTCTTTTTACAATCATGGATTTATTATTAGGTTGTGTGTTATGACTTGTTTTAGGAGTGTTTTGACCTGTCCTAAGCTTTTGAGATGTGACTTTGATATCATTCCTTTCTGAGGCGAGTGTTTGGCATTATAGAGGCATGTCACCATGGAGACCTCCAATGGTATGCCAAGAGGGTGGAGATTACCATGATTCAAAGGTGGGTGGCCATGAGATACTAGTGGATCCTCTTTTAGTTCTTTTTGTGGTACAATAGACTATTTCAGACATAGGTGCCGAGGCATAGTTCCAAGAGGGGTTATTTTGATATATACAGACTTTTCAGGGAGCACTGTAGCCTACCATGACTATGGCCGAGTTGACATGGGTGTTCTAGTAGCAATATCCTTTCACGTTTTTGGGGGATAATGGTCCAAAAGCTTCTGAGTTGTGGCATGAGACCACACTAGCTATCTTAAAGCATCAGGAGACACCTCTTGAGAGGAGGGTCAAGATCACCAATTATATGATACATGGAGTAGTAAAGTACTGGTGGGATGTTCTGAACCATACTAAATGGCTACCAGATATGGGTTGGACTGATTTCCGGACCTACTTCCTTGACTAGTTTTACCCCAAGACACTATGGGATGAGTGAGCTAGTGAGTTTATGCGTCTAGAGAAGGGCACCATGACGGTTATAGAGTACTCAACATACATTAAGGAGTTGCATAGTTTTTCACTGATGTACCTTACAGATGAGCTATCACGAGAAAGATGCTTTGAAGAAGGCCTCTGACATACTATCAAATCCCAGGTCAACGTGTTCAGGTTGACCTCTATCACTGAGATTGTGAATCAGGCACTGATTATAGAGTTTAACCTGAGGGAATTTGAGGATATATAGTAGGGAAATGTTTCTTCTCAACCTAGTGGTTCTACATCTTCAGACATGAAGAACCATTTTGATGCTTCCCATGAGATAAGCATCAGTTAGGCTATGAGTGCTAGTTGTTTGGTGTTTTCTCACTAGTGTTATAGATGAGGACACATGGAGAATCAGCGTGACTATGACCCAGTCGAGTGCCAAGATTATGGAGGGATGGGATACATGAAATGGTTTTGCAAGACATTCCCTTCTGTTGTGAGTGGTAGGGGGTAAGCCTCGATGTCAGGTTCAGGAGTAGGTTTCTAAGATCTGTGTCAAGCTGGGAGCTAGAGAAATGCAGGCCGATGAGGCTGTAGAAATAGTGGTCTTTGCTTAGGTATCCATACACCAATTACTTTTATACATAGAAGGGGAACTACTCTAAGCAGTGAGGTTGTTTCACAGTGTCGTGGTATAGGTCAATTATATTATGTTCAATCTACTCTTGAGTGGAAAGGTTTCATACTGTCTATAGTGATAGTAATGATTTTAATAGCATCAACTATTTCATCTGTTCTTTTTGATACAGGTGTATCTCATAGTTTCATATCCTCAACTATGGTGAAAATACTCTGGATTTTTGTGTGGTATTTTGAAAGTGTTTTAATGCTAGAAATACTATTGGGAATCAGAATAGATGATGTGCTCTAGTGCAGGGAGTACCCCCTTAAGGTTGGTGGGTGTCTCTTCATTTGAGATATTTATGTCATTGAGATGATAGGGTTTGAAGTAATTCTTGGGATGGGATGTTTAGTATATTATAAATCTTACATTGTCTTCTATCACCTAAGGGTAACTTTCACATCACCAGAGGATGCAGTGTTTACTCACATGGGTGAATAGGGTGTCCAGGAAAGTTGATATGGACTAGAACATCATGAGTTGGGCAGAATGACAACCTAGATTGTTATTTTGTATTTTGTATGATCACGGAGTGAGTCAAGTAGACTTTCCTCTAATGGTGGATCTTTTTAGGGACATATTCCATGATGAATTTACTAGTTTACCACTTGAGAGATATGTTGAGTTCTCTATTGAACTAGTTTTATGTGCTGCACCAGTATCCATTTATACCTATTTGGTGGCTACGATGGTGTTGTATGAAATTAAGTGGAAGCTAGAGTATTTGTAAGAAAAGGGGTTTATCTGACCTAATACTTCTCTATGGGGTTTTCCAGTTCTTTTTTTTAAAAATGTAGATATAAATCTTAGGGTATTTGAGGATTATCATAATTTGAATCAGCTAATGGTTAAAAACCGATATCCCTTTCCAAAAATAGAGGAAATGTTTGATAAGATTCTAGGATCCCGAGTATTCCTGATAATTGAACTAAGGTTAGGATATCACCAGGTACATATTTGACCTACAGACATACCTCGTACAACCATTCCTAGTAGGTATGGTCTATATGAGTATCTTGTTATGCCATTCAGTCTCACAAACACGATAGTAGTTTTCAGGGTGCTGATAAACCGAGTGATCCATCCTTAATTGTGAAACATCAATTATTAGGTTGGGTGTAGTGCTGATGTTGGGGGATATAGTTTTGGCATATGAGTCTCAGTTTTTAAGGCGACATGAGAAGAATTACCCTATTCATGATCTTGAGCTAGATGTAGTTCTTCATGTTTTTCACTATTGGAGGCATTATTTATTGGGATATCATTTTTTGGTGTATACAGACTAGAAAATCTTCAAGTATATATTTACATAGTATTATTTGAATATGAGGAAAAAAAGGTGGGTGGAGTACCTACAGTCATTTGACTTTAGGCATGAATACATGACTGGTAAAGGTAATATAATGTTCGATGCACTGAGCACATGGACTCAGATACAGGCAGTGCTACATGCAAGTAGAAAGTGGCTACTTATGGCGTTATTCTCTAAGATCTATATGGAGGTGCACAACAGTTAGGGATAGACATATATAACAACCATAGTTGTGACCTCTGCCCTATTGGATAAAGTAAGGATGAGGCAGTTATCGAATTCAGAGGGTCTAGTCCTATGGGAGAGTGTGGAAGGTGAGGACCCTCCTCCTGGTTGGACCATAGGTGTTGATGAGATCTTACATATCCATGGATGTGTTTGGGTTCCAGTGGATATACATGGGGATATGATGTGGGAGTTTCCTGCTTCATCTTGGGAACTACATCCTGGAGTCTGCAAGATGTACCATGACTTGCATCATCAATACTAATGGCCAAGATTTAAAAGTGAGGTAGCTAGTTTTGTTACCAGGTGTTACACCTGTCAGCATGTGAAGGAGGAACATCAATGACCATCCATGATTTTATAGTAGTTACTTATTCCCAAGTGGAAATGAGATGATTTCATAATGGATTTCATGACTGGTTTACTAATGTCACCTTAAAGTAATGATGCTGCATAGGTTATTGTTGACGAGATCAAAAAGGTTGTTCATTTATTTCCAATCAAGGATACCTTCGATTTTAATTTTCTTGTAAGGTTATATATCCATGAGATAATAAAACTTCCCATGTTTTCACGCACTATCATTTCAAATAGGTATTTCCACATTACTTCTCGTTTCTTATAGAGATTTTAGAGGGAACTGAGTACATAGGTTATTCTGGGCACAATCCACCACCCTCAGACTAATGGAAAATCAGAGTGTACGATAGAAGTGCTAGAGTACATGATGAGAGAATGTGTCAAAGATTTTGGGGGATCATGGGAGAGAAACATTCAAATAGATGAGTTCTCCTATAATAACAATTATTAGGTAACGATAAAGATGTCTCCTTACGAGGCTTTGTACGGTAGGCTCTGCAAATCACCCTTGTGATGGCTAGAGGTAGGTGAGGTAGATTTACTAGGTCCTTGTCTCATGAAAGAGAATTATGAGTAGATCCAGTTGATTCAGATGAATAAGGATAATTCACAATCTTGGTATAAATCTTATGTCCATCACTGTATATGACCTCTAGAGTTTCAGGACAAAGATCAGGTCTTTTTTATGTGTTTCACTAACGTTGGGACATAGAAGGATCATGATATGGGGTATGATTTCACCACTATAAGTTGGTCCATTCGAGATTTTTGAGAGAGTCAAATATGTATACTATTAGTTATAGTTACCTCAGAGGTATTGAGCCATGCATGACGTTTTCCACATATCACAACTACACCATTATAATTCGGACCCATCTCATGCTTTTCAACCCGAGGAGGTTGAGCTACAATTTGATGCATCCTTCAAGGAGCAACTAATTCATATTGTTGATAGGATCATGAAGGTTATAAAAGGCTAGCCAGTTCCTCTAGTATAAGTTCTATGGATGCAAGAAAGTTCCCAAGATGATACTTAGGAGCGGGAGGCCGACATTCGTGCTCAGTGACATGAGTTTTTTCAAATGGACCTTGACTACCCTTGAGAGGGAAATTCGGGGAAGAATTGCTTTAAGGGGGTAAGATTGTAATATATTTGGTTTTTATTGAGGTGTTAATCTATTACATTATTTTTTGTCGTAGTCTCTAAGCTGGGACACGAGCCTGTTGGGTTGTTTTTGGGAAATTATAGGCATGAAGGTTGTGTACCGGTTGCAGGCCAATTACACGATGTGTAATTGGATTACACAATGTGTAATATGATTTCATAACATATAATGGTTTGTCTAGGAACTTTCATGATATGTAAGGGTTTTACCCCATTAAATTAAAACCGAGCATTACACACCATGTAAGGAAATTACTTGTCATGAAATTGCCCAATTTAGTTTTTTAAAAAAAGAGGCAGGGACCTCTATTTTTTGGACAGAAACCTTTTTTCTCTCCTTTGAAGCCTAAAAACATTCTTATCTAGATTTTCAGATCTAGTGCCATTTTGGATTCCATTTCTTTCCCTGTCATTTTTGTTGGAACCACGATGGTAAGATATTGATTCCTTTTTATCCATTCTTGATTCTTCAGAACAACAATTGCATTGTTGGGATTTCGTCTTTTATGCCCTAATTTCTTATTCTTCATATGTTCCTTAAATTTATTCCAAACCAGGATGAATTAGGACTTGATACTAGATGTGAACTCCACTAATGAGATAATGTAGGTGGTCTATACTTTTCTTTCGGCTTTTGATTCTTTATAGAGCTATTGACCTTTTTTCTGCCCGTTGGACTTTTTAGTGCAGGCCCGATTTTAATGTGTTAATCTGAAATAGATGAGGTAAGAAAAATTTGGGACTCCCTTAGGTTCTTTGAGATACTTTTGTGGTTGCTGAGCCAACCCAAGGACACCCATGGTGTGTACCATGCCTTTAGTTTGGTTTTTACCATTGATGAACTACCAATGGTGTCTGACCTCGAGTTTTCTTATTTTAAGGAAGCTCGATTGTACTTAAATGAGGCTGAATTACATACATAGGAGATATCATGGCTCCTTACATTGTGTTATTATAATATTCCATGCCTAACTTGATTAAATACTTAAATGGAACTTTTCAAATGAGTGGGTATACTCATTGGATGTTTTTAGATTGATTAAATAGTTTTGTTGGTAATTGTGATTAATGGGTGGGTATACCCATGTGATGTGTTAAATGGAAATTGGTGATTAGTGGGTGGGTATATCCATGTGACATGATTAAATGAAAGTGGAGTACATGAGTGGGTATACTCATGATATGTAACTGTTTAACTGAGTCGGTATACTCATTGAATTGTTTTGAATGTAATTGTTTATATGAGTGGGTAGACGCGTATGGTTTGAAATTGTTAAAGGCATGGAATGATTGATGATTTACATAGATTCCATGAATGGATATCCATGGATCTGGAATGTGGTAGTGGACACCTTGGATGATTATTCACCTTTGGTATTTATTCCATGAGATGCCTTAGGCTTTTCTAACCCTTGGATCCAGCTATCTTGGACTCACGTAGGACATGTTGGTACACATGCTCCTAAGATTCAAACCAGTGCCTATGCCAAGTTTATATCGAGATTATCATGAGACTCGAAGAGGATGCCTTGGTCTTCAGCACCATAGATCCGGCCCTTCGTGATCTACACTTCATTATACGACATGACTGTGGGATATATGATTGTGGTTGTACGATAAGGTCGTGGGTTTTTTATATATTTTTATTTATACGGTAAGGATGTGTGGACATGATATGGATGGTTATGTGGAACGGTTATGTAGTTTGTTTATATTTCTTATAGATGCCTTGTTAGGAGCCGAAACTTGTCATGGTGAGCCAAAAGAGGCTATTCAGTATTACTTGTTTGTAGTAGTAATATGCCTTGGGCTTTCACACTCTCATTACTACTTACATTCACATGTTTAGCATATTTCATAGTACTTCTTAGAACTGTATAGTTAAATAGGTGGAAACCTATTGGGATGTTTATCTCACATCCTATTTGGTCATTCTTGGGGACCCAAACAGATTATATAGTTAAAAGTTATAGTAGGGGAAATCTCCCTAAAACTATTTATTGATCACTGTTTTAGAGCATGGGGGCATAGGACTAAGATGAGGCATGCGATGCTACATAATCAGTTTTCAGTCGTTTTGGATTATAGATACTTGTATTTTATTATATTTCTATGTACCTATTTTAGATATTTCCTAGATACATGTATCATCTGCATCATGGTAGATGTGACACATCTGGCTTGTTACATATTCTTGTCTTGCTTGTCTATTTTATCTATTGTCTGCTTATTGTATCTGCTTCCACTATATAATGTGATTGACTTCCATTGTGACAAATTATGGTAATGAGGGGTATAGTCTCCCAAATGACTCACCTAGTACCTATGTACTAGTCATAAGCCTCTGGCTTTTGGGAAGATGTGCTTGAGGACATGTAACCAATCTGGCTTGGGGCACAGTTGAGTGACATCCGGGTTTGGGATGTTACATTTGTACAAAGATTCAATGATTTCATTAAAAAATTCATTGATGTCATATAAAGATATAATATGATGTCGTGTATGTACATACTATATCACATGTAGGTGTGAATAAAATTCTTTAATATAAAAAATAAATTCCATTGGGTGATAACTCTTGTAGTGAGATTAATTCCTTAAACTAATAAAAAATACTATTGGTTAGAAAATTCATAAAGTGAGAAAAAAATTCTACTGAGAGAAATCCAATTATTTGAGAGGTTAGAGATATGGTATTTCTTAGTGACTTTTATAGATTTAGAATCAATAATAAAATTTTTTATGTCACTTTTAGGGTAACATTCAGTCAAACTATGTTATCGATCACTATAAAAAAAGTTGTCTTAGTGAAAGTTTATGAGTGGCAGTTCTAATAATCACAACTAGAAAAACATTATTAAATATAATTTAAATATAGGGGCAACTTCAATGAAACCTCTGCTAATATATTTAGAAAATAACTGACCCCACCCCCTCCACCCGATGCCCTAACCCCCTTCCTCCCTTGGTCGTGCCTCTCCCAGATGCTGGGGACTGCCCCTCCCCCTTGGAGGAGCCTCTCCTCGATGTCATCAATCACCCCTCCCTCTCACCCTCACCTCTCCCCAACACTAGTGACCACCCCCTCCTTGATCACAACTCTCCCCGGTGTTATTGAATCCTTCCATCCCCTACCCCCCACTGGTCCCTCAGCCCCACCTCTCCCTAACTTCGACGACCACCCCTCCCCCTCGACCCTGCCCCTCCCCCAACATTGGTGACCACCCCTCTCCCTCGATCCAGCCTCTCCCCAATTCCAGTGACTGCCCCTCACTCCCGGTCATGCCTCTCCCCATCACCAGTGATTACCCCCCTCTACCCAACCTATCTCCGACACCGGTGACCACCCCTCCCCCTTGGTCGCACCTCTCCCCAATGTAGGTGACCTCCCCTCACCCTCGACCCCACATCTCCCAGACACTGACCCCCCTTCTCTTCGAAAACATACCTCTCCCCCTCCCCCCACTTCCCCCCTGACGTCTGACCCCTCATCCTCGATGGTGACCACCCCTTTTTCCACTCTCACATATGATCCTCGTGACCCAACCCCACTTTCTACCTGATGATGACCCCACAATGACCCCCTGCTCCTTGATGGTGATCCACAATGGCGACCCCTCTCCCCCATTTCTCAGAGAGTGCAATACCCAATCATAATGTGTAATTTTTTAATATTGTATGATTGGTTTGATATATCATTGTGTAGTATATCATATTGTACAATCAAATGATAAATTTTATCACTTAGGAATCCTATACACATAACTATCATTAATGCCTATTATAAATGGGGATCATGAATCATTTATATGATGAATGCTTGTTTGTATGTGGGGTTATAAATAGTTTGTAACTGTAAGAATCATTTATCCCTCATGAATTCTTGGTGAGTAAGCCTTATTGAGTTTTGGATAATGGTTGATTAGAGGATAGGAAACCATTTGGTTTTATTGATTATTCACTAAAGTTTTAGTATTCTTCTTCCACACTGGCATGAGACTTTCAAAGTAGGAACATAATGAGTGTACATGTATGTTCACCATAATTTTATATACTATATTTATATAATTATAGGATAAATTAGGTGACCAAACATAACGAAGGTAATTGATGTTTACTTTTAATTGTACTTGTTTGATTAACCATTTATATCTTTATATCTGAATATACAGGGAGAAGAGTGAAAATCAAATACCTATGGATAAAATTTGTATTACTTTACCTCGAAACACACCTCGTTATGACAAGAGTTTGAAAAAAATATAATATGTAATTAAAAACTGATTAGTGGATTGAAAAATAAAATGTGTATGTCCTGATTGAAAATTCAAGTGATGGTTAAATAGAAATGAAGTATATGATAATATTATATAGGAACAATTTTCAACTCTTTATGTATATAGGATTTGGCATGGTGAATATATTGTTATGGAAATTCAAAACAAAGATAATCCTATCAACGAAACACAAAGTGACCCGCCAGAGGGGAACTCAGTTTGAAATTTGATAAATGAAACATTTGTCTTTGCAGGATATAATGTCCAAGATTTCAATAGATCAAAAAAAAACTTCAAATGAACCGGAGAATTTTAATCCTTTAAATAAGTTCAACGACCAAAAAAGTGAGCTTTATGAATTAGTTGAAGACGTGCAACAAGAACTGTATTAAAGGTTTAATAAGTATTCAATGTTTTCTTTTCAACTTATGTTGTATCATATAAACCGTCTCTGTGAAATTTCTGATAATGAAATGTACACGATTTTAGAGTTTCTTCATGATGAATTTAGTAAATATATGATCCTTGCATCATTCTATGTGATTAATAAAGTCATAAATAAACTTGGATTGTATTATATAGAGATACTTGAATTCCTTAATGATTGCATGCTTTACTAGGGAGAAGAGTCTGACAAAGGAGAATTCATAAGATGTCATAAATGTAGATGAAAGTCAATGAACAACAATGAGATTATAAATCAATGAAACCCAATGAAGAAAAAAAAATAAGAAAAATCATTTAGCTTTATATCATTACTTTCCTCTAATATGTTCCTTGAAAAGATTGCTCATGGCATCTATGACTACATATGAAATGAAGTGACATGATCAAGATAGTAATGATGGCTTGATGAGACATCAAAAATCATCAACATCATAGAAAATGTTTGGTTCATTATATCTATATTTTTCTTCAAATCTTATGAATTCACGTTTGGGATTGGATTCTGATGGTTTTAACCCATTTTGGACTTTAGGTACAAAATATAGTATTTGGCCAGTTGTTTTGATCACTTATAATATACCTCTATAGATGTGTATGAATAAATATTATTTTTTAATTTCGATTATTATTTGTAGAAATAAAATGCCTAGAAATGGAATTGTTGTATACCTTAAACCTCTAATCAAATAATTGGGAGAATTATGAGATGATGGAATGCATACATATGACGCTTCAATGAGAAAACTATTAAAAATAATTTCTAATTTAATATAGACAATTAATAACATTCCTGGATAAGGAAATTTATACGATTGGAACACTCATACTAGTTTGTCTTGTCTAGTTTGTAATTTTGTTCATCAATGATTACCTCATAGAATAAAATAATGTTTTATTCATCATCATTGATTTATTTATTTCTTCTCATAAATATAGGTTTAACAAGATGAAATTAAATGAAGATATTAAAATGATAAATCCACTAAAAGTGTTATTAGGTTCAGAAATCATGGGACAATTAATGAGTGTCATCAAAGAATTTGGAAAATATAATCATTTTAAAGAAGGGGAAAAGGGTAACAGGGTAACATGTACAATATTTTAAGCATCTGGAACACAAAAATAAAGGGTATATTTTTCAAAATTCATTATTAAGATTTTAATTTGATATGTTATAATCTTGACATAATGAATATTGAGAAAACATTCTGTGGAAATGCAATTTTCACATTTCATAATGAGAAGGGTAAATCAAAGGATTTCCTTAATGATATTAAGAATTTGGATTAAATGAATATAAAGCTTTATATTTGGGAAAATGAGAATGGAAAGTTTCCTTCGACTATTTTTACAATGAAAAATCAAGAGAAATTCGCATTCCTTCAAACAGTAATGAATTTACAAGTGGAAAATGGATATTCAAGTAATATATCAAGGTGCATTGACTAAAAAAATTGAAAGTTACATGGATTGAAAACTCACAACTCATGTATTTTGATGGAATTGTTGTTTTCATTGGAATTTTGTAATATGATAACTGAAAAAAAAACTATTTTACATTTTTCAAGGATCATTATAGAAAATATATAAATCCAATTGAGCTTGATAAACTTCAATAAATAAATTTTTTGACACTTTTTTATTTGTAGATGTTATTTCCCCCTTCATTATTCATTGTGATGATTCATTTGATTGTTCATATAGTTGAAGAAGCTAAACTTGGATGACCAGAACATTATTAATTGATGTATCCAATTGATAGGTACAATGATATTATTTTAATTTTCATTAGTGAATTTAATTTTATTAAAATATTGCATAAATTTTTTATATGTTTCTTATTTTTTTCATCAGGTACATAGGTCATTTGAAATCATATATGATGAATAAATATAAACCAAAAGGCTCTATTGCTAAAGGTTACATATCCAAAGAGTTATTGAACTTGTATTCAAGGTATTTGGATGGGATTAAGACTAGATTCAATCATGTTTAATGTTTTGATGATATCTCCACTAATTATCATTTTGAAAACTAGTTAACAATATTTTCAATTATGTGATAACCAATTGGAAAGGGGTCAAATTTTACACTGAATGCATTGGAGTTTCTATAAGCACATTGATATATACTACTCAGTAGCCTTATTAAAGATCCATTTATTGAAGAATTGCGATGTCAAAAAAATAAGTTATTATGGGGTAGATCTTGAAATGAGATGGAATTAAAAAAATATGTTAATAAAGAGATTTTTAAATGGATCACCCATCAGGTAAGTATATAATCATATTAATATTATTGACATGTATTTATTTTGTCTATGTTAAAACTAAAACTTTCTATATTTTTTTCTAGATAATGAATGTTGAAAATCAAGTAGAAATATACAATGATGTTAAGTTTTTTTGGCCCATGATCCTCTAAGAAATTCTAAGATATTTGATGCCTACAATATTCATGGATTTAGGTTTCATACAATTTATCAGGAAGAAGACTTAAAAACTCAAAATAGTGGTGTATTTACACATACAGTGGTGGGATATTATGGAAATTTGGATGATATAATTGAATTAAATTATCATGGTTAGTTTTCGGTTGTCTTATTCAAATGAATGTGGGTTAGTATTGATATTGGTATAATAAATGATTCATTACATTTTAATTCTATCAACTTCTCTCGATTTATCCATACCAATGAGCATGTAGAGAATGATCCATTTTCTTGGATTCCCAAGTGAAGATTGTTTATTATGTGGATGATAAAATACATGAAGGATAGAGTTTTTTTACACTTAAAGTAGAGAGAATTATATGATATGAGTGATGAAGATCAATTGGTACTTTGTGACAGTGAACCTAATCAACCACAAAACATTGAATAATTTTTTACTGACAATATAGAAATTATATAACTTGTAATAGAGGGTTAAAATGAAGAACTCATCACAATGGAGTTTTATAATAATGAAGATAATGAAGATGAAGATAATTGAATGTATAAAATGGAAATGAAAATATATTACAATTTCTCATTGATAAGTGGTTCATACACATATACATTGTTCTAGTTTTTCTTTTTTCTTTTTGTAAAAATTTATTGGTTTTTAATTTTCTATACATTTAATATACTTGAAACAATTGAATTTCAATAATGATGAAAACAAATAAATTTCAAAATCCTAGCTGGTTATCATCTCAGAGCACACCACAACTACCATAAGGTTTAGTGGATCTGAGTGATTAGGTTGTACCTGAGACTACCGGTGAGCCAACCATTCCCCAGATGTTTTTAGTATCCCACCATCCAATTCACCTCATGCTATGGATAATGTGGTCATCCCTTCATGTAGTGGATATTGGTGAGTTACTATTACTGGTATGCATGTCATTGTAAAAAAACTATATATTGTATTAATTGTTTAATTCCTTTGTCAAATGGATAAAAATAATAATAGAAGATATATAAATATGAAGATGAAAGATGTATGAGACCTGAAGAAATTAAATATTATCATTCCATTTGATGAGTTTGGGGTGCCTATTGATGATGTTTCTAGAATCTATGGGCAGATTATCAGGCAGGTTATTTGTGATACAATGAGAATTCCCATTAATTATAAATATTGGAGGCATATTCCTACAACTTGGAAAAAAGAGGTTTTTGATACTTAATTAAAGGTAATTTAATTTAATATTCCATGATAACTAGTTTACATGAAATGAATAAAATTTTGTAATATACTTATACAGTGTAATGTTTTTTATTTCTTGATGTTTTTTCATTTGGATGTCCCAGGATCTATTTCACGCCCATGCACTATGAAAAAATAATGAGAGAAATAGTGAGATTTTAAATGAATATTATGACATGAGTTTAATGAAATATCTTTGAGCTCATGATAGATGTATAAAAAATGTGTGAATGAATTTCTCATGTGAAATTGAATTCATTTGTCGATATTAACAGAGATGCATCTCATGAGGTAATTGTATAATTTAGAATATCGTAATAACATAAACAAAATAAAATTATAATTTTTATTAATGTTGATATTTTATGAATGAATTATTGAAAAAAATACTATGAATCATGAGAAATAATTCATGCTTAATATCAGTTTTCCTTAGAGTTTTTTTTAGAAAAAGAATAATTTTGGTTTGTACGTTATTCATTATTATTTATATCATTTTATTATAAGTCAAATTTTTTCTAACTTGTTTATATTTTTTATAAAGGATAATGAATTAGGTTACTATGTTGGCCATACATAGATGTGGTTTAAAGTGCATAGGGAATCTGATGTCAGTTTTGTAAATGACCCTACCATAGATGATAGAGTAAGTATTTTTCATTATCATTTCATGTTATTTCATAACTATAAAGAAATAATAATGAAAAATATATTATAAAAAAAATCCTTATACCCAATTAAATGGGGTTGGATACATGGATAAAATTATTCCAATTTAGCATTGTTTGATACATCTAGCCAACCCCAATTAATTGGGTTTAAGGCTTATTTGTTGTTATAATTTATTTTTCAATATTCTATTTTTATAGTAATGAAATAACAATACATAGTAATAAAATTTTTATTAATTAGATAATATTATGAAGATCAAATATTTTAAAAAATAATTGTTAAAATTTTTGTATTAACTGGTTCAAATACAAGAAATATGGGATGTGAACCCTTCAACATCATCATTAGTTTCCCAGAACGATGATGTTCCAATTGTTTTAGGGAAGAAGAATCCCATACATCTATACGGTATAGGTTCTAGACCTACTTCATCAGTTGTCTTTGGTATGGATTCATCATCAATTACTACTACACCTAGTGGGGGTTCGAGTAACGCTATTGATAGGGAATCACAATGATAAATTGAAAAGTTGAAAGGAAAAGTGCGAGAATATGACTCTTATAGGAAAAAATATGATAAATGGTGATAGAAAATGGAAAATGAATTAGTTTTTATATTTTAATGGATTACTAGAATGATACCCTAGGAAATTTCAAGCCTTATAGCTTATCCTATCAAGGTAAATTGTAAATTTCATAGATCATTCCCACATTTTCAAAGAACACATACAATTTCCTTAAATAAAACTAAAATGACATTTTTATATTGAAAACATGAACTTTGAGTCATACCGACAACATCTTGCACCGGAATGATGTGTGTTTGATTCTGACACATAAAAAATAAATTATATATTGTTATCCTTAAGTTTGAAAATAATTCAACATCATTTTCTTAGTTTTGACACAGTAAATAGTTTGTAACAGTACTAAGGCCTTTAAAAACATGTGTGTGGGGGGAGGGGGGGGGGGTCGAAAATAGGAATAAGATTCCATATCAATATAAAATAAGAGGAAAATAACTGTGGATTGATTTTTGAAATGTAGGAATAGATGTCACATCATTTCGAGTGATAGTTTACATGAGATGCTGGTAAATGTATTTTTAGTGTCTTAAAACACCAAAATATGTGTGTAATGGTTCAAACCATAGAAAAAAATATCATATTGACATTATATCATGAGAAAAACACCATTGAAATATTTTTTACATTTACTCATATAAAAAGTATCAAATAGACTTGCGGTGCAGTCAAAATGCCTTAGTAAATAGTTTTTAAAGGTACTAAATCCTTTAAAAATACATGATAGGGGGTCAAAATTAGACAAATGATGATGGATTTCAATGATTTGTAAGGAAAATAACCATGGATAGTTTTTGAAATGTAGGAACCAATAACATTTTATTCCAAGTTACAGTTTTCAAGGGATTCCTGTAAATGCATTTTTGGTGTTTTAAACTACTAAAACATGTGTATAATATTCCAAACCAATGAAAAAAACCACAGATTGAGTTGAAATCATAAGAAAACCACCATTAAATTATTTTTGACACATAATCATAGACAAAAATTCCTTCCGGCATGCGGGGTGGTTGGAATGACTTAGTAAATAAATTTTAAAGGCATAAAAGCCTTTAAAAATGTCTGTCGGGGTGTCAAAACTAGGAAAATTTCATCATATTTCCATAAAACAAGATAGGGAAAAAATTGTTTATTGATTTTAGAAATGTAGGACCCGACGATATGTCATTATGTGTTAATTTTTTTGGAATGATCATATGTGGGTTTTTAGTGTTTTAAACCACATAAACATGCATGTGACAATAAAAACAATTGAAAATGACCTCAGATTGACATGAAGTCATGAAAAACCCATTGTATATTTATTTATGATGTGTATTCATAGATAACACACCAATCTGAAATTTAGTGTGGTCGGAATGGATGGTAAAATGTTTTTAAAGTTCTGAATGTCTTTAAAAATGTGTGTCAGAGGGTCAAAACCTGGAAAAAATTGTAAGATTCCCATGAAATTATATTAAAATGACTATAGATTAATTTTTCAAATTTCGGAACTGATAACATGTCATTATGATTTATGGTTTTCCTGTGATGCCTATAAACACATTTTTAGTGTTTTAAAAGAATAAAACAATAATATAAGGTTGAAAACCATATAAAAATAAGTTAAATTGATTTTTAATTATGCTAAATTTACTATTGAGTTATTTTTGACATTTATGCATAGAGAAAACATAAATCTAACATGTGGTGTGGTCGGAATGACTGGGTAAACAATATTTAAAGATATTGAATCCTTAAAAAACATGTATATAGGGGTCAAAACTATGGAAACATCAGAATATTTCCATGAAATAAAATTAAAACAACAATAGATTTATTTTTGAAATGTTGGAACCAACAGAACATCATTTTGAGTTATTGTTTTCCTGGGATGCCCGTAAATGTGTTTTTTGTGTTTTAAAACACTAAAATGTGTGTATAACATTCAAAAAAAGAGAAAATGACCTCATATTAATGTGAAATCAGGGTAAATATTCCAATTAGTTATTTTTTACATGTACTCACTAAAAAAACATCAATATGATGTGTGATGTAGTTGGAATGGCTCAATAAACTGTTTTTAAAAGTAACAATGCCTTTAAAAACATGTGGTGGGGGTTCCAAACCAGGAAAAAATCATTCACATGCCATGAAATCATTATTCAACAACCATAGGTGGATTTTTTAAATCTATTAATAGATGAGATGTCATTTTGAGTTACGATTTTTTTAGGATTCCCATAAATTCATTTTTAGTATCTTGAAATACTAAAATATGAAACAGGCAAAGCCAGAGAAAAAAACATCAGATTTATATCAAATCATGGGACAACCACCATGGTTTTATTTTTGAAGTGTATGTGTAATGTCAGTCTGATGTGAAGTGTAGTCAGAATGGAATATTAAATAGTTTTGAAGGTATTGAAGCCTTTAAAAACATGTTTCAAGGGGTCAAAACCAGAAAAATGTTGTCATATTTCCATGAAATCATATAAAAATTACCATAGATTTATTTTTGATATGTAGGAACCGACATAACATCATTTTATGTTACGGTTTTACAGGGATGTCTTTAAATGGATTTTTAGTGTTTTAAAACACATAAATGTGTGTGTAATGGTAAAAACCATAGAAAATTAATCCATATTGACATGAAATCATGGGAAAACCACTGTTGAGTTATTTTTTATGTATACACATTGAAAACGTGTCAATCTGATAAGTGGTGTGGTCAGAATGGCTTAATAAATAGTTTTTTAAAGGTATCAAAGCCTTCAAAAACATGTGATGGATGGTTAAAACTAGGAAAAATCATCGAATTACCATGAAATCAAAGCAAAACAACTATATATTGATTTTTTAAATGTAAGAACTAATGAAACATTATTTCAAGTTACAGTTTTCCTATGATACCTGTAAACACGTTTTTAGTGTTTTAAAACACTAAAACCTGCATGTAATGGTCAAAACCATTGAAAAGACCTCAAATTGACATGAAATCATGGTATATATATATTTTAATTATTTTTGATGTTTTCACATTGAAAAAACATCAATTTATCATGTAGTGTGATCAGAATGGATTGGTAAATCGTTTTTAAAGGTACTGAATCATTTAAAAACATGCATCTGGGGGTCAAAACCAAGAAAACATCATCTAATTTCTATGAAATCATTGTAAAATGAAAATTGTTTTTTTTTAAAATTTTGTAATTGATGACACATAATTTTTACTTACAGTTTTCCTATGATTCTTATAACATGTTTTTAGTGTTTTAAAAAACTAAAATACACGTGTAATAGTCTAAACCATAGAAAAAGACTACAGATTGATGTGAAATCCTAGTAAAACCACCATTATGTTATTTTGGACATGTAATTGAAGAAAAAATGTCAATCTGGTGTGTTATGTGGTTAAAATGGATCGATTAATAGTTTTTAAATGTATCGAAGCCTTTAAAAATTTGTATTGGGGGGGGGGGTCAAAACTAGGTAAACATCATCAGATTACAATAAAATCAGAGGAAAATGACCATATATTTATTTTTGAAATTTATTAATCGAAGTAATGTCATTTCAAGTTATATTTTTTCTAGGATACCCGTAAATAGGTTTTTAGTGTTTTAAAACACATAAACGTGTAGGTAACAATAAAAGACATAGAAAACAACCTCAAATTGATGTGGAATGAAGGGAAAAGCACCATTATGTTATTTTTAATTTTTAAGCGTAGAAAACACATCAATTTGACATGCAGTGTGGTCACAATGGCTTAGTAAATAGTTTTTAAAGGTATTGAAGCCTTTAAAATCATGCATCGGGGGGTTAAGACTTGGAAAACATCATCAGACTGAAATGAAATTAGAGGATAATGACTATAGAATGGTTTTTGAAATGTATGAATTAACAACACATCATTCAAATTAATGGTTTTCCTAGGATTCCCATAAACACATTTTTAGTGTTTAAAACACTAAAACATGCGTGTAATGGTAAAAACCATACAAAAACCCTCATATTGACATGAGACCATGGAAAAACCACCATTTGTTTAGTTTTTAAATATATTATATTCTTTTATATCAAATTATTTAAAAAAATATTAAGTAAAATTTAAGCACATGGCACATCGATTTAAAAATCAATTAGAATTTTATATACTTATCCCTTTTTAGTTTCATGTATTGAATCATATTTTAAATAGAAAAATTTATAGTGTTTTTCATGGTATATTATTTGTATTATGTTAAAATGTCTTCTGTTTGATTAACAAAATAACAAATTTTATGTGCATCATTATAAATATATTCCATTTCTTTTCACTTTTTCATTTATTTTCTTAAATGTTATGGTTTTTATAGTCAGCGATAGATGTTAACTGAAGGAAAGAGGCAGACCATTCGATTCAAGACATTATTTATACGGTAGTGGTGATGGTTCTTAGTTTCTTTGGTATGTTTAAATTTTATCAATGAATCTATTGTAATTCTGATTTATTATGTTTAGTTTTAATTTTTGTATTTTTTATTACAATTTATGAGATTATGTGGTATGTTTCAATTAATGATATGATGTAGAGGTATAAGGATGAATCATAGGTCATGGGGTCGGAATATATTGGGAATGGGTTGTTGTTGGACATATCTTATATGTATAAATTGATAATTGAGGTATGGGTTGACTGAGGTAATCGGTTGACTGAGGTTATGATGACTATGAATGTATATGGATATAACTAAGGATGTATCTTGTATGTTGTAGGTATGATGGTTTTATTGTGCATTTATGTTTAAGTTTATTACATGTCAATTTTTTTATATTTATATTTTTTTATTAAATATTTTTAAAAGGTTTATGTTTTAAAAAAAATTGAGAAGTGATTTTTAAGAACCCCTTTTATAAATATGAATTTGAATCATAATTAATAGTGGTTAATATTGACTACCAATAAACATAACATCCACTGACATATTTATCAGTTTATAGGTTCATCTTATCTATTTTATTTTCATGTTTTAAAAAAAATCACTGTTAAATAAAATGAAAATCGTTGATAAATTCTAGATAAAATCAAAAAAAAAACCAGCACTAAATGAATCAAAATACTGTGAAATGACTAGAGAACATGAAATAAAAGGAGATTTTAGTAACCACCACTAAATAATTAGGAAAAAGTTTAAACTGCTTCCAGAAGAAGAAAAAACCACTACAAAGAATGGTATTTTTTATAGTATGGAGTCTTTTTTTAATGGTTTTTGTAATGCATTCACCTGATTTGTTAGGTTCGAACCAGAGTGCTACATGACCTCATGTATGCGTCCCAGCACACAAGAGGTTTCTGACTAGTAGTGAGGGTCAAAGTTCATCAGTGGGGATACTATCCCATAATATAATTTCATAATACAAATAATACATAATAAACAATATAATAGCAACTAGAGTAATTATGTGGAAACATAAAGATGAGACACATTTCATACAATAATAAATGGGATTCTAAATTGGAAATCCAAACTAGAGAAATAATTGGAAGTTAAATAAATAAATAAAACATCAGGGTCCTCCAGAGTCCATCTCGATATACTACCATCTCCATTCTCATTTGTTCATCCATCAGCCACATGTCCCTTTTCGTTATCCAAATCCCTAAACATAAAGTCTGAATGTGCATCAAGATTTTTATGCATGGTTTGAGTAATATAATTCAGCAGGAAAACACTAATTCATCCTTAACAAGTGTGATCATGTTTAACCACTGTATTCGGTGATAATAATAAATGAAAAATAAATCATAAAATGTAAAATCACATAACGAGTGGTTGTGCATTAACCAAGCTGCTACAACCCCCGACTGTACTTGCTTCAACTCCATGTTGATGGAAAGTCAATATATTGAATGTAATCAAGATATGGCCATGATACTAGTGATCATACTTCTTGGAATCGTGTGTACGTACTACATGACATCCATTGAGCTCGAACATTGGACTTATGATCCCACATCTCCTCTCGGATCTATCTATACTTCCAATGGATCAAGAAAAGTGGAACCTAATGATGGTTCTAGGAGTAGTGGAATCATGTGGTGGTGGGAAATATATTAAAATTTCTTTAATGTTTATATGCTCAAAACCAATAGTGAGGTGCTTGAACATAAAATTTTTAATTAATTTATTTAATGTCATAAAAAATTATTACCTTATCTTAGGAATATTTCTTCATTAATGATGTTAATAATATGAAAAGACCCTTCCAAATTTCCATTATTGTGCTATGAGGATCCAAGAATAGAATCCCTCTAGTGAAAATCCACACATGCTCCATTGATATCCGATAAATGTTAAACGATCTCTATGTGGAAGTGTGGGGAATAAAATATATTGTGTAATTCATTCTTGATCACTCATTCTTTAATATTGAATAAATCTCTAAAAAATTTATTTTTCTTGAGAGGGAGAGAGATAGAGGATTTAAAAGAAAATTCATTATTTGAAATAATTATCTATTTTCAATTACCTTCTTAATAACCATAACAGGCTATTTATTGGGGTATATTTTAGATTAGGATATTTTTTTATTGCATTATAGCCCTTAAAAAATACTAAAACCATTAATAAACCTCATTTCATATAATAATAATATTCTTATTATTATTCTATGGTGCGATCCAACTTGAGCATCGAAATATATTATCTAACCATATTTTTAATTAATATTATTTATTAGACATGGTCTTGGTCTATTAAAACTCTTCTTTTATTTATTAAACACCTAAATAAATATTTAATTTAAATATATCATTAATAAATATATATATTTGATCAATAAAACATGAATAAAATTATACGTTAGTCTTGAGAATAATATTTATTCAATTAATTAAATTCAAATTGTATTTAATAAAGATCTTCAGAAACACTTAGTGTTTGACCCTCACTATATAATATAATCCCTTTATCATAATATCTAATCAAGCATGTTGCACATCTATGTCACCAACCTATTTTCTTGGTACATATTTCTTTAAATAACTAAAATAAACACATCGTTACAACATGTACATGTAATTTAATGCAATTGTTCTATTTCAATCAAATGGATGAGATATCAACTTCCATAAATATAGAAGGGATAAATCCTTCTATAACTTATTCATTAATCACATGCGAGTCATGATAAGAAAAATGTAACCTAACTTACCATGAATATATGTCATCATGGTTTTCATCATAAAATCTTAGTGCATGAGTTTTAAAATTCATTAATGATAATTTTAATGTCCAAGTACCATTACACATGCTCACATATAGGAATATCTGATGACACCAAAACATGTGGAATTCCTACCAGTGATTCTTTCTCATAATCTCCCATATTCGTGATTACCAAGTGAGAACTTCTTGATACTAAGACTCTTCCACTTATGAGTTCTCTCACTTAACAGTCTATGAACAATGTGTCCCATCATATTACGTTATCCAAGAGAAGAACATTATTTAAGAATATCATCATAAAACTTCAAGGTTCTCAATATAAAAGAGAAATGAAATGACCATATCAATGTGACATATACTCTAGGACATTATTACATTATAGTCTTACATAACAATGGACAATATCTAATAATATGTTTTATTAATATTCAATATATTGAAAATACTTGTAAATAAAGTACAAATAGCTAATCCTAGGACACCAACACCCAGAAACTCCCATGAGGACTAGATCCAACTACCTACAACTTTCAGTCCAATTGAACTCACATAATAATTATATTTATGGTGAGTCAATATTTTAGTCAAGGGGTGTGATATATTTTCTTTTTTGGAAATACTCATCACTAAAACCTCACCTCTCTTAAAAAAATCCGTCAAGAGATGATACTTCCAAAGTACCTGCTTCATCCGTGGATGTGTACATTGATCATTTACAAGAGACACCACTACAATATTATCAAAATAGAGTGTAATATGATATTTACAATTATATACAAATTCACGATCTTGGATGATTTTTTGCATCCAAAATGCTTATTTAGCTACATCAAGAAGTCTCAATATTCTTGAACTCTATTGTAAAATCTATGACCATAGCGTTTTTTAAGCTCTTCCAGCTCACAATACCTCCATTCAAAGTGAATATGTATCTTGTTTGTGACTTCATGTCATCTTGATATGTTTGAAAACTATAATCTTCTTATATTTTGATGACTGGTTCCCCATATCCTCCATAAACATGGACCATATCCTCAGTACAACTCAAATAATTAATGATACTCTTGACTGCTATCTAATAGAGGTCAACTGGATCATCTTGATATATTCTTACTGTACTTGATGCATAGGAAACATGTATCCTAATACATATCATAATATACATGAATGACCCAATCACTGATGCATATGAAATCCTTTCCCTTCTATTTATTTCCCCATGTATATGAGGAAACATTTTCCTGGAAGGATGAATGTCATGTGACATTGAAAACAATCCCCTCTTGGATTATTCCATACCAAATATCATAAGTATCTTATCAATGTATGTACGTTGACTTAGGCTTAGAAACTTCTTGGATCTATCATGATAGATCTTGATTCGAAATATATATGATGCCTCACCCATGTCCTTTATAGAGAATAATTTATTCAACCAAATCTTAAAAAATTGTAAGACTGGTTTTTTGATTTACTATAAGTAATTTGTCATAAACATATACTATTATGAAATTGAACACAATCCCACTAAATTTTTTGGATACACAAGGATCACATTCATTCTTTATGAAACCAAATTCTATTATAGATTCATCAAAAATGAATGTTCCATATCCTAGATACATGATTTAATCTATAAATGGATAATTTTTCAATTTGTATATATTTTCATTCTTTGGAGTCACAAACCCTTAAGTTTATTTTGTATCACCTTATTCTTGATTGTTCCCATTAAGTATGGTAGTTTTGATATCAATTTCTCAAATCTCATAGTCACGGTAAGCCTCAATGTCAAGTATAATTCTGATGGATCTCAACATTACAATTGCTGAAAAGGTTTTTTCTCAGTTAATTTCATGATGCTATTTATATCCATTTACAACTATTCATACCTTATAGTTAATGAATTTTCCTTCAATGTCAAGTTTCTTTTTGAATACCCGCATGAAACCAATGGGTTTTACATCCATTTTATTATCGACCAAAATAAAGACTTGATTTTGGTAGATGGAATCCATTTTAGAATTAATGGAATATTTTCACATGGAAACATCTGTGCCACATATTGATTCCTTTTAGGTTATTGGATCATTATTATAAACCAATAATTAGTCACCATCCTTGGTGACATGAAAACTATACCATTATGGTTCTCTAACCTCTCTTTTACACCCACACATTACTTGTGTCTCTAGAATAGTTTCTTCTTACATGGGGATTTATAGAACCTGTTCCTATGACACGTCTTATGTACCTTGAGTCTCAACTTCATTTAATTCTATCTCCATCCCAACATCACTTTTATAGATGTTTTCCCTCTCAAGGAATATGGAATTTCTTTCCACTATTACTTTTTTTCCAAGGGATCAAATTGGTAATATCCCATTGTTTAATTGAGTTATCCTATAAAGACACATTCTACACCACAAGGTTAAAGTTTAATCCTAAAATAGGCCTCAAATAACTCTTTTCAAACCAAAAAATGAAAGTATGACAACATAGGTTTTTTTCTATTTCATAAATTTTATGGTATACTAAATAACCATCATGATGTTTTTTTTAAAAAGTTCTGTATTTGTAGAAAACTAATCTTTTGAAAAATAATGGTTTTTGAAAAACTGGGGAAAGTTTCTAAATTTTCAAAACTAAACATAAATAGGGAGAAAATAATTGTTTTAGAGAATGTTGTTTTCTGGATATAGATGATCCGACTGAGCAGCACGAAACACAAAGTATAAAACTATGTAGAACCGATTGGATAAGTTGTTAGAATTACAAAGTTTTTGACCAGACACATAATTGGTCTTAGATCCATTAGCATTAAGCTCAAGTTTCATTCGAATCAGTGTTGGTTATAAATTCATAATGTTATTAAAGAGTTTGAATGAAGATAGTGATGTTAGGAGTTAGAAAGTTTTATTCTTTCTATCCTTCAGTCAGATGATGATTTTCTAGTTTTTAATTTTAAAATATCATAAATTGTCTATAACTATTGTGATACAATACTTATGAAGAAAATTGTGATAATATGTGAAACCATTCATATTGTGTTTTGGATGAAAAGAAACAAGGTTTCAAAAGTAATAGATGTCATAATAATTTCCTATGTAAGTCAGAAGGTGCTTTTCCAATCTTGAAGTTATCATAAATGATGAAAACTCTCATGATAAAGGATTTCAAAGAAATGGAGGAATCATAAATATTTAATTAGTTATAAGAATCATGAAAAAGTTTTCATCAGATCCAGAATTAACGAGCACAAATGTTTTTTGAAGTATGAATGAGTTATAGCTATTGAGGTTTGAAGAATTTCAGAGTTGCAGAATGCAGTTTCCATCATAATGAGAATTCCATCATTATGAGGATTCTATAAAACTAAAGATAAGGATGTTCCATTAGACTAAATATGAGGAGGAAATTCAATCAGACTAACTCTGAGGAGGAATGTCAATAATAATGACTTTGAGAAGGTAATTCAATCAAGATTGACTTTGAGAACAAATGCCAATTTGACTAACTCTATGAAAAATTTAACCAGACTAACTCTGATGAGGAATTTCAATTCAGAATGAGATGAGGATGTTCCATCATAATGAGTTGAGGATGTTCCATCCTAATGAGCTATGTATGTTACAACATAATGTGGTAATTAAGTTACATCATACCGAAGAAAATTTAGGAAGTCTGATAATAATAATTACAAATAATACTCAATAAGATTTCAACATATTTGTGAAGAGTTTAAGGGATCAAAATTCAAATCCAAATATGCATAGATCTTGATGTTTTTGAATTTAATTATGTTGGAAAAGTTTTCTAATTCCCTGCCTTTGTCTTTATGAGATTCCTATTAATAGAAGCACAATACATTCATACTTTACATCTTTTTATGTGATTGGGAAAGGTGGAGAACTGTAGAATTCATGTCAAAGTTATCTTTTTGGACTAAGACCTCATTATAAAGTTGGACATCTTAATGTTTGGTTTACCAGACTAATGAATATCTGACTGAGAATTTGAGAAGAGTTTGGGTAATATATATTGAGAATGAGTTCATCATAATGATTCCATTAAACTAAATTCATTGGACTACGTCCATTGACCTATCCCCATCGGAATGAGAGAATCAGTCCTTGCCACATCCAAATGAGGATTCCAGATAGAGAATTTGTGGAGAAGTATCAAGAACATCTTTATTATTTTATTTTGGCACAATTTTTTGTAATAAAATTTGTAAGGTGATGGGAGTTAATATAATAATTTCTACTGAGACATAGAATCTATCTAGTGGGAGTTGGCATGAGTCGTATTCACTGATTCATTATAGAGAATTTATATACACCCACAGGAGTGGCTATGTACAGGATGTAGGTTCTCACACCAAGGAAAAACCTTTTAAATCATACGTGATTTACTATATTTCCTACATTTTCATGCATGGGTATTTACTAAAAGAATATAAGGACATAAACATTAATAGGTTTCAAGGGTTATGTTTTTTAAAAGTATTGCAACTTATAAAAGTGAACAACTGATTCACCCCATTCTATGTTGTTATTTATTACATTGAATATTTAATTGGTCTCATAGGTAAGGTTCCATTATTTAATCCTAATCATGGATAATATCAATTCTATCAATATTATAGGAATTTCTACATTTGATGGAAAAACTTATTATGGATGAAAAAATTAGATGATTCATTATCTCCTATATATTGACCTAGAAGTTATTTATGCTACTAAAAATGGGTTTACACCTATTAAGAAAGATTTTACTATGTTGTTTAATAATAAAATAAATATATAAGTTGATGGAAAGGCTATAAATTCTATAATTATGTATTTATCAGAAAATGGTTATATGAAGGTGATGGGTTTCAAAACTACAAAGAGTATGTGGGATAAGCTGGACAATATATTCAATGGGAATAATAAAGTGATGGAAGAAAATATAGAAACTTGGAATAGTTAGTATGAATACATAATAATGAGAGATGAATAATCCATTGATGAATACTTCATGAGAGTAAATAAAATTGTTTGTGTAAGATCCCGACCATTCCTAAAGATGACTTGAGATTAATTTCAGGTATTTATTTTTTTCTTGTTTGAGAATACTTGGGTTGGGTTTTACCTTGGGGTTTGTTTGGGAGAAAATTTTAGAAAATAGGAAGGGAGAAGATAAATTCATGTTTGGCTCATGGTTTTCCCTAACCATGTGCCCCAACCCATCAAACTGTGCAACACTGGATTGAGGAATTTCACGGTTAGCGCACAATTTTTAAAACCATGCACCCCCTTAGGAGAAACTATGAACCCCCATAATAGAGGCACATGATTGGCTAACAGTTATGGTAAACCATGCACCCCTTCCCAACTAACCATGCACGACCTTTTAAATAATCCAAAAATTATATTTTTAATCACTCAAACCCCCATTTTAACTTTTATTTGACCCCTATTCGAACCTAAATATATTTCATGATTTTGGAGCCTCCTAGATGGATTAAAATTCTTCATCACCTATATTATCTATGATTCAATGACTATATGAAATATATGAACCCTTCATAGTAAGAGGATCTCATCTCACTTGGTTTCTCTTTCCTTCTCCTTTCTTCTTCTGTTTTAGATAGGGTTTGTTATTCATATTTTCATTGGATATATACCTTGTTTTTTTGAACTAGATATATTATTGTAGATATATATATATATATATATGATATCTTTATTTGTTTAATCTCGATTTATGGTTTTAGATTCAGATCTTGTTCTATGTCCTTGTGATTCTCAAATTTTGGAGATTTCTGTTGGATGACCGCTTTTCAGCAAATCGAGTAAGTTGGTCTATAATCCAAATACAAAATTCTTTATTTAAATTATGTATATGTTTTTTTTAATTTCTATTATATTTTTTTTGAAATTGTGTTCTTTACTAAATTAATTAATTTGGTGAATTAATTAATTAAGGAAATGGGAAATTTGGGATTTTGGAAATTATATATTGAGATAATTAAATGTAGAATTAATTGTGAGATATTGAGATTTGAGGATTGAAATATTTAATTTTTTGTTTAATTATGATATATTGAGCTTGTTATTGAGATAATTAATTGAGGAATTAATTATGGAATTTTGAGTTTGTGGATATTGATTAATTAATTGAATAATTAATTAATGTGATTGATGTACTCAATTATTTGGGGAATTAATTAAGGGTATTTATGTGATAAATAATAGTTTAATAAGTAATAAAATTTGTGGGTTTAGTTAATTGTTTAATTGACTAATATAATTTATGTTATTAATAAATAGTTGAAATAATTAATTGACATGATGTGGTTAATTGATTTTTGAATTAATTAATTTTATTTATGTAATTAGTTAATTATTGAATTAAATAATGGAATCTTTGTGTTTAAATAATTTTTGAATTAGTGATGGAATTTATTTGGATGTTTAACTATTGAATTAATTATGTGTTATGAATGATAACATGACAATTTAGTTTAGAATTAAATAATGGGAACAAGTTCATTCTAATGTGTAAGTTATGAATGGTAACATGGTTATTTAGTTGTGAAATAAAGAATGTGAACATGATCATTATAATTTGTAAGGTATGAATTGTAACATGTTCATTTAGCTATGAATTAAAGAATGGGAACATGGTCATTCTATTGTGTTATGTATGAATGGTAACATGGGAATTCAAGTATGAATTAACTAATGGTATCAATGACAATATGAGATAAGATATTCATCGGACATACTTTAGGACCCGGTATGAGACAAAGTAGGTATTGAATGATAAAAATGGAATTATGAGATACGAAATCCATTAGACATACTTCAAGCTTCAGAATGAGCCAAATAGAGAAATAAGGTAAGAGTGTCTATGAGAGTTCGAGGGTTTTTGTTGTTAAATAACGATTAATTGATAATGTGATAACAATTTACTAATGAATTGTAATTATGTATTTATACAGCTGCATACACTTTATATTTACTATATATTGTTTTATACACCATTGGTGGTGGCATACTGAGCTGTGCTCACACCCTACTCGGGCTGCCTTATTGGTACCCAAATAGACTTTGTGTTTTCTGGATACCTTATGGGAAAAAGCTCATTATTATATGGATGATATGAGATAGAGCATGGATAAGGGAACTAGAAATGATTCGGGACCCAATTAGGGGTGTCATTACTGTATTTATTTTTTGTTTAATTTTAGACACTTGACACGTACATTGGCATGAGATATTTTCTTCTTTAGTCTTGATATTGTATTTCCGCTTTTAGTCTTCTCGTTATTCCAGTTATTTCAGCTAATGATTACATGTTTTCTAGTTATTGTTTCTTATTTTCTTCTAGTGTTTTTAATATGATAGAAGGGGGTATAGTCTCCCCATTATCGATATTTTAGACCCTCACTACTATTCAGTATCCTCTAGCATACGAGGAGGCACACCTGGGGTCATGTGACTGACCGAATCGAGGCACTAATGTGTGGCACCTAGGTCAGGACATTACAAAGTGGTTTTAGAATCCTTTTTTCTTTTCTTTTTTATTTTGTTTTACTATTTGTTAAATGTAGGAATGAAACTAGAAAGATTCTGGCCTTGGTTATGATCTCATGCATGGGAGTAGCTAACCCATGTATGGGGGAGAACCAAACTACCCACGGTGGGATTGTTTTTATTCCTATTTACTATTATAGTTTAATATTATTTCAACTTGGGTGACACAGTTATTTTGTGTTGTGATTATTGATGTTAATTTTTTTGATTTTTGACTCTTGGACCAATATGGCACAAGATTTCAGTTACATGCATCATTCTAGGAACACATGGTTATTGTGACATGCATCATTTTAGGCACACATAGAAAAATGGATTATAGGTAAGTTATTGAACTTTATCTTTTTTTCTATGCTTGTGAAATAGAAATGAAAATGTCACCTAACATGAAATTGAGAAAGATTGTAGAATGATGTAAGATTATAATAAATGGGTGTCTAAATGAGAAACATTAATAATTATAATGTGTTTACCATTGTTATCTAGGACTAAGGAGTAAGATTATTAAGGGTAGTGATAACACCTCAGTTTTGACTATGTGGTAGGGTTTGGGGAAATGACAAGTTATGGAATATTGTATTTTACCTTAAATGTGTTAATTTTGTAAAAGGTGTCCTAAGGTACCTATTTTTAATGGTATAGATATTTCTCTGTGACAATGCTTATTAAGAGAATAAAATGAGGTAATGGCTAGAGATGATCTACTAGTAGTAGGAACTAAGGCATGAATTGTGTCAGGTGAGGAATTCAGGGAGTAGTTCCAAGAGAACATTTCCCACTTCATGAAATTCCTGGGAAGAGACCTAGGGTGGGTTTTGAAGAGTATGTTTGATCTAAAAATGGAGTTATAAATTCAAGACCGTCATACTTTTATTGGAGAGGGTGAACCTGAGATAGATGATTTCTACAGTGAGTCCCTCGAGACTATAATTGACCACATTGAGACTCATATAAAGAGGATGTTCTTTTTGGCTACTTACATGATATGAGGATCAGTGAATCCCTGGTGGTATGATTAGGCATGGACTGTATATGCAAATGGTATGTTATGGAAGGAACTGTTGGATAAGTTTCTAGAGAACTTCTATCCAGAGATATTGAGGTAGGAGAGAGTAGCTGAGTTCATGAGGTTTACATGGGGGAGTATTTATGTGATAGACTATGTTAGACACTTTACATATTTGCAACACTTTTCTCCAACATTGGCAGTGGATGAGATAACTTCAGTGAGACATTTTTTGGATGGGATTAAATGTGATATTAATTCCCAAGTTAACCATTTTCAGTTAAAGGTGTTTGCTGAGGTGGTTGATAAGAATCACATAGATATGGGTAAATGGAAGAGGCTTCTAGTGTAGGAAATTTGGTTCTATTTGGATGATTAGAAGGTACAACTTCTGAGAGTAGGAAGCATTTCTATGAAAACAACAACCAAGGCAGTGGGAAACAAAGTACCTAAAAAGAGGGATCATTTACATAGGACTTTAATTGAGTGATATATTACTAGTGTAGTAGATTAAGAAACTTTTGAATATAGTTACCTCAACCACCAATATAGTTACAATCTTGCAGAGATATGGGACATCTAAAAAAGTTCTACAGGACCCAGCGATAGATGAGTAGTAAGGGTATAGCTAGTCAGAATCAGAGTGTAGGAAGAGGATATTCTGCACCATATCAGTCTTGTATCTAGATTTCTACTAGACAAGGTGGTGAAGGTAGTGTATGTGGAGCATCAGGGTATGAGCGCTCATATTAGTAGAGTAGTGCATCACATGGGATGTAGACTGCATCACATGGAAGTGGGGTAAGACCATTGCATTCTATTCAACCTACACTTGTGGATATCAAGGTTGGACCGTTGACAGTGAGAGGTACTATTTTTATATCTTATATGATATCTAGTGCCTTATTTGATATCGATGCCTATCATTCCTTTATTTCTACAAAACATGTTAATGAGTTGAGCCTGGTGATGGTGTTCGTGAGTGGGGTGTTGTTGACAAACACACTTACTGGAGTTCGGTCAAGAGACATTTTTGTGTGTAAGGGGTGTTCTCTTGAGGTCTAGTAGTATCGATTTCTATGGGATCTGTATATCATAGACATGTCAAGATTTGAACTAATTATGGGTTGGAATGGTTAGTAACATATTGTCCCCACATTTATTTTTACCATAAGAGAGTGACATTTACATCTCCTAAGGGTTACAAATACATTCACTATAGAGTGTGGGATATCGAGGCGTTCCGAGTATGGCCAATTACTCATCACATAGGAGAGATCACAACCCCGGTTCTAGTTTAATTTTAGATGATGGCGGTGTAAAATGAGATTTATTTCCACACTTAGTGGATATGTTTTAGGATGTGTTTACTTAATATTTCTCATGGATTCCACCTGAGAGAGATGTGGAATTTAGCATTCAGCTATTACCGGGGGAAGAGATGATTTCTATTCCAACATATAGAATGGCCCCGAAAGATATTCAAGAGATCAAGACTCGGTTGGATGAGTTAGAGGATAAGGTATTTATTTATCTAAGTATGTATTTTTGGGGTTCACTAGTGTAGTTTTCAATAAAGGCTAAAAGGAGTTTATACTTATGTGTTGATTACTGAAAGTTTAACCAGATCACTATGAAGAACCAATATCCTCTCCCCCATATAAATGTCCTATTTGACCAGTTGAGAAGAGATTTTGTGTTCTTAAAGATTTAATTGAGATTAGGGCATCATAAACTGAGAGATCAGACTTATGATATACCAAGGGATGAATTTAGAAGCAGGTATGAACTATATGGTTTCATCATAATATTTATTGGGTTGACGAACACACCAGTAATGTTCATGGACATAATGAACAAAATCTCTAATCTCTACCTAGATTAGTTTGTGGTAGTGTTTGTGGAAGACATCTTGGTGCACTCCAAGACACATGATTATTATGACCAACATCTTGACATAATCCTACGTACACTAAGAGAGCATTGGCTATACATCAAGATATCTAAGTACAATTTTTTGGATCGATCAGGTACACTTCTTGGGTAGCATCATCTTAGAGGAATGTGTGTTGGTAAATCTAGAGAAGGATCAAATAGTGGTTTATTGAGAGCATCTCAATAGCATGTTTGATATCCATATATTTCTAGTATTTTCTTAATATTATTAGAGGTTTATTCAGGAAATTTACCGATTAGAAACATTACTGACGGGCACGACCAAAAAAGGGATGATGTTTTATTGGTCATACGATACTGATAATTCTTTCTAGGAGTTGAAGAAGATTTTGGCATCATTACCAATATTGATCCAACCTAATAGATTCTTGGGAGTTAAGCTCAAGGATAAGATGTTATAAGCTGGTGAGATTGTAAGATCCCAACCATTCTTGAAGATGACTTGGTCCTAATTTCAGGTATTTACATTTTCCTTGTTTCAGTGTACTTGGGTTGGGTTTTACCTTGGGGTGTTTTTGGGTGAAAAATTGAGAACATTTGACGGGATAAGACTAGTGCATAGTTGGCTCTGGGTTTTCCCTAATCGTGCGCCCCTGCCCCACAAACCATGCAACCTTGGATAGAGAGTAATTACATGGTTGACACATTGTTTGTCAATCTGTACACCCTATTATGATAAAATATGAACCCCCAGTGTTAGATGTTCACATTTAAGAGAAAATGTGCTCCCCTTCCCAGCTAACCATGCATGATTTTTTTTATCACCGAAAAATTATATTTTTAATCACCAAAACCCCCATTTAACTTATATTTAATCCCCATTTAACCCTATATAATATTTCATGATTTTGGAGAATACTATATGGATTAAAATACATAAAACCCTTTTTAATTTGTTATTTTAATCGTAGATTGAAGATCGTCACCCCTCCCTGTCAGAGGATCTTAGCTCTCTTGGTTTCTTATTTCTTATCATTTATTGTCCTATTCTAGAAAGGGAGTTTTATTCTTATTTTGATTGCATATAAACATGTTTTTGTGGATCTGGATCTATTATTGTAGATCTATATCTATATTTAAGAGATCTTTAATGATTTGATCTTGATTTAGGGTTTAAATTTAAATCTCATTCTATAAAATTGTGCTGCTCAAATTATGTGGATTTTCATTGGGTGATCGCTCATCAACGAATTGAGGTAGGTTTTCTATAATTCAAATCTCAATGTATTTATTTAAATTACATGTATTTAATTGTATAATTTCTATTAGTTGTTTATAAATTATGTTATTAATTGAATTAATTAATTTTTTGAATTAATTAGTTGAGGAGTTCAGAAATTGGGGATTTTGAGAATTATAGAATGAGATAATTAATTGTTGAATTAATTATGAGATATTAAGATTTTAGGATTGAGATATTTAATTGTGGAAATAATTATGATCTATTGATATTGTCATTGAGAAAATTAATTATGGAATTAATTATGGAATTAATTATGTGATTTTTAGTTTGTGTATATTGATTAATTAATTGAATTATTAATTATTGGGATTTACATACTCAATTAATTAGAAAATTAATTAAATGGATTTATGTGACAAAATAATTATTGAATTAGTAATAAAATTGGTGTGTTTGATTAATTATTGAATTTACTAATAGAATTTAAGTGATTAATTAATTATTTAATTAATTTAGTTATTTTATGTGATTAATTATTTTTTGAATTAATTAATGTTATTTATGTGATTAGTTAAATTTTGAATTAACTAATGGAATTAGTATTGGAATTGATGTGTATAATTAATTGTTTAATTAATTATGTGTTAATAATAGTAACATGGTAATATAATTGTGAATTAAATAACGGGAACATGGTCATTATAATGTGTAAGGTATGAATGGTAGCATGGACATTTAGTTGTGAAATAGAGAATGCGAACAAGATTATTCTAATGTGTAAGGTATGAATGGTAACATGGTCATTTAGTTGTGAATTAAAGAATAGAAACATGGAAATTCTATTGTGTGATGTATGAATGGTAACATGTGAATAAAAATATGAATAAAATAACGATATCAATGGAATTATGAGATATGATATTCCTCAGACATACTTTAGGATCCAAATTATTTCAGAGTAGGTATTGAATGATAACAATGGAATTATAAGATATGATATCCCTCAGACATACTTCAACCTCTGACATGAGTTGAAGCAGGGATTGGGGAATGAGTGTCTATGGGAACCCAAAGGTTTATATAGTTAAATAAAGATTAATTGATAACGTGATAACTGTTTACTTATGAATTGTAATTACATATTTATACAACTACATACACTGGCTATTGATTAGATATAGTTTTAGTTGTCATTAGTGGTGGCATACTATAATGCCTTAGATTTTACATGCACTATTTTTTTGGATACTATATTGATTATTTGTGAGACCAGGCACTGAGACACAGTGCGATTCTGAGGCCGTTGTTCCTAAAATAATTGTTTGAAATATATTAAATTGCATGCATGCACACTTTTCATGAAAAAGTGTAATAACTTCTAAATGGGTACCCTGATCAGAAATATGATGGTACCGATGAGTTTAGAAGGAAAGGTTTACCCTAGGAATGACTTAACATTAGTCGGTGTGGGTGATTTGTAGAAAAGTCACCACAGGCGTGGAAATGAAAAAAATAATTTAATAAATAATTTTATTTTATTTTTGTTGATGTAGTTATTGATGGACTTTAAATATACTATTATGGAGAAATTATAGGGTTAACTGTACAACCCTTGAACCGTTGGAGAGCCATTGGAGATAGCTTCAGTGAATCCTCTAAGACGAATGATGATAGGATATTCGATCAATGATCAATGCAAAAAACATTCAAAGGATCTCACCAAAAAACATGACACAACCCCATTCTTCATTAGTAATCGATTTGAATCAAGGAAGGGAATTTATTTTTATTTTATTCTTCCCCGTTCTTGATTTATACAATGAACATGACTCAATCAATGAGAATATTGATATGTGGTTTGATCAATATATGGGATGAGTTTATTTAATGAGGTTTTGATGGGAGAATATATTTTGAATTTTATTATTCATATTTTTATTCTAATATTGATGGATCAAGATAAACATGAACATCGATCAAGGTTTGTTACTCCAATATGTTCTTGTTCTTTTCTCCCCCCATTCATCGTTCGTCACGGGCATTCGTGATCAATCGATCATTGCCCACCTATTTCTTGGTGCAATGATCTGATATCACAGATCTAAGATTGGAATAGCCTGACAGAGGTGTGATGATGGAGATAAAGCAGTTTAGATGACAGAGGATACCCAATATACCATTATTCATCACACAAGAATGACAATTTGATTCATTTTTTGAGTAGATTTGATGGAATAATGCATTCTTCATAGAAAAAAAGGATTGGTTGAGTTGTGATCTTCAATCTCATGGTGAAACGATCACCAGATCGAAATCTGGAGGCATTGGATTAAATGAGAAAGTAGATATGGGATTCTGAAAAATATTAAACAACACAATGTTTAATCTGGATCTATAAGTTTTGTGGGGACACATGAGGTACGATTGGGGTTTCCATAGGAATTTAAATATCACATGGAATGTGACCCCTTTCACATAGCATGTGGTATCACCTGGTTCACGTGGCATGTACTAATGAATCACACGGGCTGTTTATATGGGAAGATGTTCACAGGCTAAGCTGTGTACTGGTACTTGAGAAGACATGAATAAGATGGTGACGTGTACTAGCACATGGTTAGAGTAAATGGGATACGTACATTGTGTGTACTTCTATATGGACATAGTTTGATGAGATGATCCATTTACACAGTCAATAACCAGGTTCAAGCGACATGGAGTGTGACCCCCTCTAAACACTGTGTACTCTTTTATACATGTCTTAAAGCCCTTGTACTCTATATCATGGAAATTGTTTTAGGGTTTTTTACCTTTATCTTTTCCATGAGGGTTAGTATGCAATAATTTTTTACTCTTGGGACAATGATCCCTTCAACAGTAATTCCTAGATAGAGTTGTTAGAATCCCTCTGAGAGGCCCAGAGTGAGATCCTCTATTCATATTCATGTCATAGGTGAAGTTCTTGGTCTCGACGTGACCGACACTACATGGGATTCAATCCTCTACTTTGTGGGTTAATTCAGATTGATTTGTTGGTTTCACCCCATGTCCTTGCCAATGATCCTCATAAGTGTGTTGTATTATATTCAAACTTTTAACATGCTCTTTCTCATGAAGAGACCCGAAAAGAAGTACCTGTTGGATAGACATCATCAATGCTATCAGATTCAGGAGTGTGTTCTCTCGAGAGCGTGCTTAATGGAATATTCTATATGGAATCATATACTATTATAATATGGTTGTGACTTACCTCTAGAATGTGTGTCTTTGTTGAGTATATCTGGATATTCTTGTTATATGTGTTGTAGAAATATACATGTGTAGAGAAGAATGTATTTCCATTTTTTTATGTGACACACACCTATCACAGGGCATGTAAAAAGTAATTTAATTTTCCTAATGTTGTATAATGGATGACCAGGTTCGTCTCACTTGAGGAACATTCTCATATGTTCACTCACTTAATTTAATTCACCTAAACTAATTGTTTTTTTTAATTTAGTAAGGTTATGAATTTTAAATTAATGAAAATATTAAACTAACATGCAATGAAAAAATATAATTAGTGAATAAAGAACTTGGAATTTATGGGTTGGTTTGTGGGTTCCATCATTCTCCTTGTTGGAGTATAAATAAATTTTTATAATTCAATTTTGAGATCTCATTCTTGAATTACTATTCTTTTATTAATTGGTGTGAAATCTTGAATACATTTAGAAATATTTACTTCCCCTCCTACTTTAATCAAGGTTGATGGAATAACTCATTCTTGAGTGTGACAACTTCCAAGACCTGGCTCTATCGTATGAAATTTCAACCACTGATTGGATCAAATCCATCGTATTAAGAGCATTTATTCAGTATAAGGGAGGGAACATATTTTATAAAATAATAGAAATGAGTTTGAGTTTAGTTTCAAGGTGGGATATCGCCACACCCATGAACGTCACTCTTTATCATCAAAAACATAATAAAACTTATGAATTTTACCATAGAATAAAAGAAATTGACACATAACTCCCCTGAGGGATTTATTTATTTTTTATTGACAGTGTATTTTTTTCTAGATGAATTTTGAAGGAAGCTTCCTTCAATGATTAACATCTCTTTGACACCATAATGTGAGACAAACTCTATGAAATTTATTTAGGTAGTCCATATATGTGTCCTACTTCATATCCATTTCTAATCAACTCCATTGTAGGTGTGTAACATGATTTATACATCGGTTATGGAGGTGGGGTCCACACTATCAGCCCGAAAAATTTCCAAACATCAATGATTATTTTGGCCCTTTAGATATTCGAATAAGCCTCTAGTCTAGAAGATAATGTTAAATGAATTAAACTAAGTATTCTATAAAAATAATCATTCAATTTGGAATTAAATTTTTATATAAATGACCAAAATACACTTGACGTAATTTTTTTTCAAAAATCCAGAATTTAATAACATTTCACATTTTAGCTCAAAACACACCATAAATCTAAAATTGATCCATATAAGCTCAAATTGATAAATTAGGAGGGTTAAAACAATTTAAATTCATATAATAAATGTGGAAAATATTAGATTTGTTAGTATATTTTTTGGTTTCGTGGTGTCCTAAGTATTGTTATACTCACCCATACGTGGGGGTTTCCTTCCTGTGTCATGTCTTGTGTAGAAGATTGAAATTTTGATAGAGTCTTAGGAGGAACAGGACTAGACGGTGCTTAGTGAGACCAGAAAAACCGAGGTATGTCCCTATAACATTCTGAAAGCAGTCCCAATACTTACTTTTAGGTTATAATTTTGTTTTCAAACTCTTTGTGGTGGGATTTTATTTGGCCCTAATTACATTATATTACTTACTTTTATACTCTGGTTATGAAATTTAGATGTATGAATGCATGGGTTTTCAGTTGTTTTTATATTTCATCATTTTATAGGCTTGGAGATGTGTGTTTCTGTACAGGTACTTATGATAAGGCATCTCATGTCAGTGATTCACCTTCTCAGTGCTAGTCACTATCCCCTAACCTATTTGAGGTGGGATTAGGGATTCACGACATGGGCCCCTCTAGGAGGTTGCATGACACATACTAAGTTTTACTCACACCCTACTTGGGCTGCCTGATCGGTACCTGAATAGAGTTTATGATTTCTAGAGAGGTTAAGGGAAAATACATAGTGATAGATCATTGATATGGGATGGAGCATGGGTTAGGGAACCAAACACTATTCGGGACCTACACGGGGGAGTCATCAATGTTTTTATTTTGGGTTTCATTTTAGACACATGACATGTACATTGGAATGACATATTTTCTTCTTTAATTTTTGATATTCTATTTTCATTTTTGGTCATCATGTGATACTTGTTCTTTTAGGATATGGTTACTTGTTATTAATATATTGTTTTTTATTTTTTGATGGTGTATTTACTCTGATAAAAGAGAGTAAAGGCTCCCCATGATCAATATATCAAACCCTCACTACTAATCAACAACATCTAACATATGGGGATACATACCTGAGGCCATGTGACTGACCGATTAGAGGCACTGGTGTGTGGAACCTGGTCTGAGATGTTACAGTTTTCAATATTAAAAGTACTGGAGTTGTCTTGTAATATTCTATAATTGTGATGAAAATCATGTGAAACATTCTTGATATGTTTGATTCTAAAATTTTCTCCTTATAAGATAAAGCTGATTTATATCTTGATGAATTTCATAAATTTCTTATTACTTATGAAATGAGAAAATTACCAATGTTAAAATTTTTTTAAATAAGAAATAGATTTTTAATCAATGAGAAAGGTGATAATTCAAGATGTTGGACATGATGATCCTTGCTACTTTGAAGATAAAGAGGATGGTAAGTTGAATGAAAATATCACATCTATTATATCTAAGAACTATAGTAGAGGAAGATGAAATTATGGTGGTAAAATTACTCTTAAATGTATTGATTGTTGTGGAACTGGACACTTAACGATGAATTTACCTAAGAAGATAGTTGGTGAGTATCGAGAATATTCTGATGAAACACCTTGATGAAATAAGCGAAAAAATAGTTATGAAGAAGAAAAATCATCCAACAAACACAAGAATAGGTCTAATAAAAACAAAATAAATATGATAAGTTATAAAGTTGAATCATACTCAACTGAAACCAATTATTCAAAATATGAAAGTTAAAAAAATTTATAACCTTAATTTGAAAATTTTAGAAAATAAAAGATTCTGTAGATAGTGAACAAGGTGTTGAAGAATCATATATAGAGTATCAAATCAAAAAATAACTTATATTATGTATTGAGAAAAACAGAAATATCAAGTAAGAAATTAGAGTAATGAAGAAATATTGTGAAGAAGTTTCTAAAGTAAGAAATCATGGCATCAAGTCTAAGGAAGAATACATTCAAGAGTTCTTAAGTTACAAACTAATAATCACTAAACATGGATGAATGGTTGAAGATCTCAACAAAAAATTGGAATATAAGGAAAAATAAGCCAATACGTATCAATATAAACTTTTTGATTCTATAAATACCTAGATAAAGATGAATGAAAACATTAAAAAATCTTTAGTGGTAAAATATAAGACTTATAAATTTGTTGAGAAATATCAAATAAAGAATTAGGTGAATTCCTCACACGCCAAAATTAATGATTCATCTAATTTTTCTAACATTTCAAGAGATAAGAAAATTAAAAGGAAAGTTTGGGTGGAGAAAGAATGTGATAATCCTGTCATATATACAAAATTTAAAACTCACTTAGAAGGAAACATGGTATACACCCAGAGTATGTTACGGTCAGAAGTATTTATCCACCTCAATTGTTTTTACAGAGAAAGGCCATACTTCAATAAAAAATTAATATTTGAGGGATTCTATTGGTGCTATAAAATATATGGGAACATGACATACAATTTTTGGAATAACATATCACTTCCCAAAATAATATTTGAATAGAGTGGAAGAAATAGGGAAATTAGAATGAATAAAATTCCTAAAACATAGGAAGTTAGAAAAGAAAAATCACAAGAAGTTAGAAACTTTCCAAAAAATCAATTCAAATGTCTGGAATAAGTTTATGGAAGATTTGATTTGTCTTTTCATCATGTCTAAAGATGTAAGAAAATCCTTCTAGAACAAGTTTCTTATGGTAGAGAAAGAAAAGGAATCTAGGATGAAGAATGTTTATGAAATATTTTATTGTTGAGAATGCCTTGAAAGAGAGTAAAAAAGAACAAACCATGGATACATGATAGTGGTTGTTCTTCATGCATGATGGGTGGTTTAAAAATCTTGAAACATGTTGAAAATCATGAAGGAGGTTCTATTACCTTTGGGAATAATAGTTCTTTAATAATAATAAGAATCAGAATGAATGAGATTAAAGAAGAAAAGTTGAAATCTTAGGAATTTTTGTTTATTGATGTGGTAAAACATAATTTACATAGTGTAAGTCAACTTTGTGATGATGTAAAGTAACTGATTTTCAGAAAATATTCATGTGTTCTCAGAAGTGTGAAACATTGAAAAGTTATCACAAAAGGAGAAATAACTAGTGGATATCCTTTTCAAGTTAGATAATTTAAAACCTTTTCCCCTATTTCATGGTTAGAAACTATTATAATGTTTTGAGTAGTGGCTGATCATAAAAATTACAATGTGTATCAGATAGATATAAATTTGGATTAATTTAAGAAGAAGTTTACAATGAGAAACCTTTTGGGTTTCTACTTGATAATGATGAAAACAATGTTTTTAGATTCAAGATAGATTTATATGTGAAAAAACAAGATCCACATTCATGTTATTTTAAGATTAAAAATTGTTTGAGAATGGTGATTTTTTAAAAAGGAAAATTTTACAGAAACTTATATATGAAAGATTTTGACATTGGAACTCTAATTGTAATTGTTCATGTGGTTAATATAATTTTTCTGGGGATGAAGAAAATTTGTGTAAATAATTTTCTGAGAAAATGCAAATGAATTTTGAAATATCAATGTTGAGAGAATTAACTTTCTTCTGTGTCATACAAGTCCAATATAAGAAAAATAAATTTTCTTATCCTAAGAAAATTATGCAAGGGAATTGTTACAAAATTTTGAATTGTAGAATATAAATAAGTTTCTAATCCTATCTCAGTGAGTATGATGTTGAGTAAATATGAGTCCAGAAAAAGCGTGAATTAGAAAGTCTTTTGGAAGATGATAGAAAGTGTACTTTACTTTATAACCTCAAGCCTGATATTATATATGTTATAAATTTGTTTTCTAGGTATCAAAGTAATCATAAAGAGTCAAATATGTTGGTAGCAAGGATAATTCTAAGATATGTCAAAGGAACAAATTCACAAGGATTATTATAAAAAATAAATTATGAGATGAAGTTTCATGGTTATACAAATACTGATTCGGTAGGAGATTGTAATGATAGAAAATCAACCATAGGAGAAAAATTTTTCTTGGGTGAATGTTGAGTAAATTTTCATAGTAAGAAACAAAGTTCAGTAACATTGAGAAAAGTGGAATTAGAATATGTTGTGACTATTCAAGTATGTACTCAGAAATTGTGGATGAAAGTTCAATTTGAAGATTTGAATATAAAGGGTTCTAAACTATTGAAGACACTTTATGACAATCATATTGCAATTGATCTTTGTAAAATTCATGTCCAACATTCAAGATAAAAACACATAAATACAATGTTTCATTTTATAAATGAGAATTTGCTACTAGAGATGTTTTTTTGGAATAAAGGTTTGATGAGTTGAGGTTGAAATTTTTTGTTCATACTCCTATAATGACATCCTGAAACTCATAAGGAAGTCCCCAACCATGGTTTGGATTATATTGAAAAAGGGGGAGAAGAAGTAACAACTTTTCACTATGTAAGAAGTTTTTAATTATCTGTATTTTATGAATATGAAGTTGTGTGTATCAAATAATGGGGGAGAGGAAAATAAAATTTATAGAAAAATTAAAGTGAGAAAATATAAAAGTTAGGGGATTTTATCTTAGCATGGCCATACAATTTTCTCCTCCCCAAGGGATGGATTTTTTTTCAAAAGAAAGACCTTATCTATTAGTGTGGTTTCTAAACACTCTTTTAATTAAGGATGTGTTTTGGTAAAATTCAAAAAACATGAGTTCTTTACAATAGTTGAATTGTGAAAATTTTCTGAGAGTTAAAAAAGTTATTAATGAGTATTGTTAAAAAAATCCAAATTGGGAGATTGAAGAACCTTTGTGATGTTTTTTAATAAGTTTTTGTATTTGGTGATAACTAATCTTTTATAAAAAAATGTTTTTGAAAAACAAGTGAAAGATTCTGAATGTTCTAACCCAAACATAAAGGGGGAGAAATGTTTTCTTTTTGAGAAAGTTGTTTTATAGACACAGAGGATTGAACTGAGAAACACAAGATGAAAAGTATCGAACTGATCACCATCGATCATAGAATTCATCAAAAAGTTAGAGTTTTTAATCAGACACACCATCATTCTTAGATCCATTGACATGAAGTTCATTTTTCACTGGACTCAATTTTTTTTAGAAAGTTAGAATGTTGTTGATGAGGTTGAATGATGAAAATGATGTCAGGAGTTATAAATTTCTTAAACTTTCTAACCTTCATTAAAATATTTCATTTCTAGTTTTTAATTCTCAAATATCATAAGTTTTTTGTAACACTTGTGATGTGATCCTCATGAAGAAAAGGCGGAGAATAGGTGAAACCAATCATATTGAGTATTGGTTGGAAATAAAGAAGGTGTTGAAAGTAAGGGAAGTCTTAATACTTTCCAATATAAGTCATATAGTACATTGATAATATTGAATTTCTCATAAATCAGGAGAACTATAATGATAAAACATTTTTAAGAAATAGAGGAATCAAAAAATTGTATTGATTCTATGAATCAAGAAAAAAGGTGTCATCAGATCGAGAAGTACTGAGAATAAAAGTTTTCAGAAATCTAAATGAGTTATAGTTGATGAGGATTGAAGTATTTAAAATTGGTAGGTTGTAGTTTCCATCGTAAATAAAATTCCATCATAGTGATAATTCCATCATTTTGAGGATTATATTGGATTGAAGCTGAGGAAGTTCTATGAGGTATAATCTGAGGAGGAAAGTTAATTAAAATGACATTGAGGAAGAAATTTAAACAAACTAACTCTGAGAATGAAATTGAATCAAGACTGACTCTGAGAAGGAAAGTCAATCACTCTTAATCTGAGAAAGAAAGTTAACTAGACCAAATCTAATGAGGAAATTCAATTTAGAATAATATGAAGAAGTTTCATCATAATGATATGAGGAAGATCCATCATAATGAGTTGAGTAATTTCCGTTATACTGAATAAAAGTTAGGAAGTCTGAGAAGAATTATTATAAAGAAAAGATAAGAAGATTTCATAATATTTGTGAAGAGTTTATGTGGTCAAATATGAAATTAAAATATGTATAGAAATTAATTTTTTTTAATTTGAGTATGTGGGAAATGTTTTTTAGTTTCATAAATTTGTCTTTTTGGGATGCATATAAAAAGAAGAAATGTATATTCACACTTTTAAACTTTTTTATGTGAGTGGAAAAATAAGAGAACTACATAATTCTTGTCAAATTTTTCGTTCCATATTGAAATATCATTAAAAGTTTGGACATCTAAAATTTTTGGTTATTGGACTGAGTAAGATCGGACTGAGCATTTGAGAAGAGTTTGAGTAATGCATATTGAGAATGGATTCATCAGATTGAATCCATCAGACTAAATCCATCAGATTGAGTCCATCGGACCCAGCCCTATCAGATATAGAGAATCAGACCCAACCCCATCATAATGAGGATTCTGAGCTGGGAATTTGTTGTGTAGTTTGAACAAAGTATTTTTATTATGTTTTATTTCAATTTTTCATATGAAAAATTTATAAACCAATAGGAGTCAGTATAATCATTACAATTAGGATATAGAATGTGTCTATTGGGAGTTGGTACAAGTTATATTCACTTATTCATTTTAGTGAATTTCTATAGACCCATAGGAGTGTCTGGGAAAATTATATAGGTTCTCACACTTAGGTGGAACCTTGTAAATATCATGTTCATTAATTTTTTTACTAATTTTTCATACATTAGTATTTACTAAATGATTATAAGGATATAATCATTAACAAGTTTCAGGGTTTAATATTTTCAAAATTATTGAAACTTGTAAAAGTGAACTACTAATTCAACCCAACTTCTGAGTTATTATTCGATCCTTTGGAACTTCATATACTGTTTATCACTTTATTTGAAACATAAAATAATATTTGTGCTACTTTATTGTAATTATAATCCCTAAAAGAATAATGGAATACTCTCATGAATCATCATTGATCTCACCATGTCCAACAAGATGTGGTTCCTCCTTTCACTTACATCATTCCACTCATGTGTATAAGGAGGAGTGAGTTAATATAGGATCCCAAACTCCTATAAGTAATCAATGAATTATTTATTGAGATATTTTCCATCATATTCTAAGAGGATTTTCTAAATCATATTACCAATTTGGTTCCCATAATCATTCTTTTATTTCTTGAATTTATCAAAATAACCAGACTCATACCTCATTATATGGACATATTCATTTATATTAAAATCATTTGTAAAATTTATGAAGTATGATAAACCACCCCTGCCTCAATAGGAAATGGTCCACACACATATGTATGAACTAAATCAAGAATCTCTTTAGACCTTTGATCATTTCTACTAAATGGGGATTTATTCATTTTACTATATAAATAAGTGTGACACATACCAATTGGTTTTATTTCAAAAGAATCTAAATATCCATTTTGGTATAACTTAGTCAATTGTTTTTCATTTACATGACTAAGCCAATGATGCCATAATTTGGTGTGGCATAAGTTACGTGAAGTAGTTTCAATATCAATTTACATTACTTGGTTTTTGTAATACGATAAAAAAACTGTTATTTAAATTCACCTTACCATAACAAATGTTATTTTTATAAAAGAAGGAAAATTCATTTACAAATATTAAAATAAATCCATTTATATAACATTTAGATATATAAAAAATGTTTTTTTGTAATGGATGAAACATAATAGAAACCTTTCAAAACCAAGATCATTATAAGATCCCATATTTTTCTAGGTATGTCACACTTTGAGGATTTCATTGAACATATTTTGTTGCGTTTTCCTTTGTAATTAAGCCTTAGTGACTAAGTCTTATTTGATGATAGAGATCCTTTTTTGGAGAAAATAACCTTAATTTTAGGCATGTATGTCTATTTAACATAATTTAATCCATGTATAAATATGTTAAATTGGATTACTAGGGTTTTCTATGAGTTTAGAACGGTCATAGGTGGTTTGGTCACTTTTATAAAAGCTAGTATAAAAACTATTCAATGAAAAATTATATGTTATGTACATGTTACATGACATGTAACTATTTATAGATGCATTTAATGAACTAGTTTTTGATGTGATGTGGTTACATGTCGTGAACCTGATTCACACCGTGTAAATGTTGATCAAAATAAATATTAACCCAGGGAAACAGGTTTTTCCAGCATAACTTAAAAATGATGAAATACATGACATGAAAGGATTACACATAATGTATTCCTCATACCCAGTAGTTTTAAGTGTGTCGTGTACTTATGACTCTCATTATTATTTTTATTATATCCTCTCCTCTCTCGCTCCAAGGGGTAACTCTAGGAAATTTTAAATTATCTTCCCCCCTTCCAGATGTCCCATTTTCAAATTCGATCCTTGGTGAGTTTATTCAGTTTGGTTTCCCTCTTCTCACCCATCATTACTTTTAATTGTATTGTACATCTTTTGAACATGGGTTTTGTTTTTGTATTTGATCATGTTTTGGGTTAATATACGTTCTTCTTGTGATCTTATGTGACATCCTCTTTATTGGATTTTGTCATTAGAAGCATTGTGTTAATCACATGTTAATGGTAAGGAGACTATACCTAACCCCATGGTATATTTAATTGTGAATTATTTGAAATATTTTGATTATGACCATGTAATGTGCACTGTAATTAATCAGTTGATTTATAGTAAATCATGGCTTGGATTTTGTTTAGATTCAATGGTTGATGAAACCTAGATTATGGATAACTGTTGGGTGAGAACAAATTTGAGTAAAATGAACTTGGCTAATGGTTTAAAGCATAGTGAGTATGACATGATATCCTAGGTGATTGCTTGATATAGAATCCCTAGGTAATCTATTATTGATTATTGATATGACTGTTGATCATTTGAGAGATAAATGAATGATTATTTGAATGAAAAATGGTAATTTTCATAATTAACCATTGAGATTTATGGTGTGATATTATGATATCCATACTATTATGACTTGTTGAGTTGTTGATGAGATGATTAAATATAGGGATATCATATTAGTGTTTAAATTATTATATATAGAATCCCTATCTATATGATATAATATTTCCTCTATTTCTATGTTACTCTAATTTTTATTACATTGGTTTGGTTCCACTATGTTTTACCAGGGGGTATAGTATCCCAACTATAAATATCACAGCCTCGCTATTAGTCAATAGCCTCTAGAATATGGGGATTCATTCTTGACATCTAATAACCAAATCATTTTTGACCATGTGAGAGAGTACCAGATCGGGGTACATTACAAAGTGGTATTAGAGGATCAGCTTGTTATTTTCTGTTGCATTATTTTTTAGAAAAAGTGGAATGGAGACTAGGATCTATTGTGACTTGGTAATGAGCTTATTCATTGGAGTAGCTAAACCATGTAAGGGGAAAAATTTGAGTTCCAGGGATGGGATTATTGTTTATGTTGTTCTCTTGTTATAGTTGATTTTGTTTCACCTTGGTTGATTTATATGTTGTGTGATGTTATTATTTTGTGATGTTATTGTTTATTGATATTTACACTCATGGACCAGTATGGTGAGATATGAGTATGCATGCATTATGATAGGAACATAAGGTTATATATATATATATTGACATGCATTGTTCATGATAGGGACATGTTTATTGCATGTGTTATATACTTTCCAATATGAATTGTGAAATAATATATCTAGTATATTTGATAAATGGTATGAAATAAATTATTATTTCATCATAAAAAACTTATAATTCATGGTTTGAGAGACCAAGAGTAATGGTTCCCTATTGTCATTGCATCTTGAGGTTGACTTTATTTTTAACCAAAGTTTATAGGAGTGTGTTTTTCTTGTAGATAAAATTTCTCATCATAATTTTCGAGTTGATTTCTAAAATAGTAGAATTCAGTTATCTCATAATGAAGATGAAATAGAGCTTCCTGTAGCTCTAGAGGATCATATTGATGTTCATTATCACAACAACTTCTTAATGGTTATGCAATCCAAGAAAAAAGAGACTATTTTCATCATGCCTTTGATGTATGAGTTCATGAGAGGGATTCAGCTACAACATCCACCTATGATCACTGGGGAGTGATGCTCCCAGGTAGCTGAGTTCTATATTGATTAAATCTATACAATCTTTAAGTATCTTGAGACACCCAAATATAGGATGGAGAATCTCGTTGTGTATATGCTCAGTGGACCTACCAAACATTGGTGGGATATTCTAGAGTAGGATGGGAAGGAGGAGGAGTTATCTTGGAAGGAATTCAAGGTGAATTTATTGAGCCACTTCTATCCATATATTTTAAAGGATGAGAAGGATCATTAGTTCATTCATATGATATAGGATAGGATATCAGTGATAGATTATGTTGAACATTTCACCAACCTTCAATGATTTGTGCCATATTTAGCTATTAATGATATCTCTAGGGAGAAGCATTTTCAGGATGGTATTCACTATAAGGTTAGGTCATAGGTGAATGTTTTTATTCTGAGTAGAATTTTAAATTTGATGAATCATGAACTCATCACAGCAAATAATCTGAGAGAAGACCCAAGAGGTGGTCAGGCTATTTCCACAAGGTAAACTAGGATCACTTATTTTGGTGGAAAGACGTGATTCTATGACAGTTTTTCCAAGGAAATGACATGAATACCAGTTAGGGTAGTGTGAATCCATATTAAGATCATATTACATTGTAGTGAATTAGTGTAGAACGTTAAACTACAAGAAACCTTAGTTTTCATACCCCACATTGGAGTGCCATGGTTGCGGCAGGATGGGCCATCACCGTAAGTTTTTTTAGAACTTCTCAAAGTATATAAGTGGTAGGGGAGAAAGATAGGTACTAGATCATAGGAAGGAGTCAACTACTCCTCATTAGATAAGTAGCTAGATTTATATAGTATGTTTAGGTTGAGTCAAGAGATTTTGTACCCCATTGTAATGACATGATGTTTATTAGTAAAATTTTTTTCCTGAATACATGTGTGTTGTATTATATTATATATTGTACACATAAAAAATATAGAGAAACCAATAAAAAACTATATTAATAAATATTGTTACATTAATCAGAAATGAAACAAATTAAATTTCCAAACATTACAACTGGACAAAAAGTATAAAATAGAAAAGCTAAAATGAGAAAATACAGATTGACCTCATCTACTAGAATTATTGGCCCCACCACCAACACTATATAAATGAAAAAAATTATAGTTATCCAATAAAAATTATTTAAAATGGAAATATAGAACCTTGAGAAGATTTTTTTTGAATATTGAATGAAATAATTGAGTGGTATATATATACGGTAATGTGACTGTTGGAATAGTAATGTGACCGTTGGAATAGTAACCTGATCGTTGGGAATAGTAACCTAACAATGGGAAGGGTGATTTTACCAAAAAATAATAAATTATGATAAAAATAACATTTATCATGATTAATTTATGTAAATAAAAATATTATAATTCAATAAAATATATATCATCATTAAAAACCTCAATGAAAATAAAGTATATTTTTAATAAACTGTATTTTAATGTATTTTGTAAAAATCATTATTTTCCTGTTAAAAATTATACTTTACCTATTTTAGATATTTATTTTTATTAAAGTAATATCTTTTTTGAAATGATAATGTTACATTTTTGCTTCAGTGAGTTTTTGGTAATTATCTGAAATACTTCAATTTTTAGGTGAGTAATAAAAATATAGTTTTTCACATAATTGATGTATCTTAAGTTGTATCATTCATGATGTAACAATGACATAATACATTATAGAAATTTATTTTCGGCCATTATATATTTAATTTCATAAATGATTCATTAAAATACAATAAAATTAATTTTCAAAACTAGAAATCACTTTCCAAAACCTAAATTCAAATGTGAATCCTTAAAATATCAATATCTATTTTTCCTCACATTTCTTTTTAATAAGTTAATGAATTAGAATTATAAAGAATATTTAATGCCTTAAACCCGTTATATTATATATTATATATAATTTATTTTGTAAAAAATGCACTGTTACATGTTTTTCCTTTGATATGTTATTGTATTAAATATTTTATTCGAAAAATACCCCTCTCTTAAAGTATAAATAATCCCTCCCCCTTCCCTTGGAAACACACTCCTCTCAAACATTACAAAGTACAATATCTTCCCAAATACTTCCTCTAAATCCCATTACATTACTTCAGGAAATTTTGAAGCAATCCAAATCTAATCACCAACAATGTTATAGCGTCTTACAAGAGAAGCTACATTGAGGAGAGAGTAAGTCTCTATCAACTTTTCCCTTTTTTCATATTCTCTATATTATTTTTACCAATTAATTTAAAAACCATATACTATAAAACAAATTATACAATAATTTAAAATTATATTATTTATGTAAACATGATTTAATTTTCATATTTATTACAAAAATAAATGCAATACTTCTTTTTCCCTCTCTTTTAACAACGTCCCATCAAAGGTTGATTAACCACCTACGAAGACCTTTCTAAGACAATTATTATAACCACCTTCATGGATGGATATTATTTATTATATATAATATATAAGTAATTAATTACAATTATTATAATCTACTGGAGTTAATCATTCTTTTCAATAAATGACTCTGAATGAAAATTGAGAAATCAAAGTGAAATAAGAAATTTTTAGGAAAATCATGATATCAAAACACATCAATTTCATAAATAGAAATTAATAAATATAATAAAATTATTATAATTGATAAATAATTGTATAAATGGATATAATTAAAATATTTATTAGTTTTTTTAATAAATATAAATATATTATTCAAGCGGAAAAAAAGTGACAAAATAAAGAAGGAATTTAGGTAAGGGGATTCTTGAAACCAACTCATTTTCATTGGGTTATCCATAATTCATGACATAATTGGAATAAATAGTCCTCTAATGTTCTTTAAATATAATTTAATTATTCCTCCCTCTTCTTTTTTGGGATATACATGTTTTTTATTTGATTTTAGAGAAAATACAATTATTTTCCAAAATAACTATTCTTTCCAAAACACATATTTGACTCCTCTTGAGATGTTTATTCATAACTAAAGAATGATAATTCCTATAGAAAATATTTTTTTCCTTTTTTTATTTTGGAACCTGATGTTTATTTGTGAAATTATAATTTTTTAAATCCTCATGAAACCCATTCCTTTCCATGGGTTATTTCATGAAACGATTGTTTAACATTCTATGTGACATGCATGATTATGTAAATATTATGATGTGATGACTAGTCCAAAATTATATAGACCTCCAATGCATTGGGTAATGTGTTGTATCACATGATATAATGTTTATTATATGTGAACATGATGCTAGATTTTTTTACAGTGATGATGTTATGATTATTCACATATGTTATGTGTTAACATGATGATAGATTTATTCCCAACTATATGTGGAATTTGACCACTATAACATGATGTTTCATTTTTATGCATTTCCACATTCGATGAATTTATCAAATTTTTACCTCATGATATTTATAATGATTCTAGGCTTATGATATGATGATTATTCTCACCCATATTATATTGATTCAAGTTCCCTTTTCATCCTCTTACAGGGCTTTTATCTTACCCATTTCATTGATGTATATCCTCAGGTAATTGCATGTACTATGGATAATGTGAGATTTTACAAGGATAAAGAATAAGGATTTAAATAAATTTTAATGTTTTATTATGTACAAGTTATTTATGAGCCTAATTTTTCTAAGACATAAACATTTGGATCCTAGATTTATAACTCTATTATGTTGTTTATATTTAAAATGATATAACAGTTATGTATGAAAAATTAGGGTCACTATAGTTAGTATCTAAGAATGGTTTAGATAATTTGGGAATTATGATTAGAAAACAAGAGTAAAAACCATTAGTATAAGTCTCTGTATGGGTAAAACATCATAGAAGATTATTTTTAGAAAAGTATAGACATATAGATCCCATAAGATATTCCATTAGTGTTAATTTCAAAAATGAATAAATTACTCATGATTTATTGACTTCTGTTTTGTTCTATCATTTTCTATTCTATAATATGGTAGGAACCAGGAGAAACTAGGCCTAAAACCTGTGTGAGTGAAAATGAAACAATTATCCAAATGAGATCCCCAATTCCATGGGAGGTTGAGTTAAAAAATTTGTGGAAATGATTACCTAGTTGTCTAGAGATATGAATAATAACATGAACTATGTGGAATGTCCATATTCACCCAAGAAGGATCAATTATCCATTGAGTAATTAATTCAAAAATGATAATCGATGTTTAGTGGAACATCTAATCCAATTGATGTGGAATAGTGGGTTAACTCAATAAAGAAGATCTTTTCTATTATCCATTTATCTAATAAGGAGATGGCGACTCTTGAAATTTATCATTTATATAGAGAATCTATTCAATAGAAGGAATAGATAAAAAACAAAAATCCAAGGATTAAATGGAAGAGATGGAGTGATAAGAATTTAAGAAAATATTTCTTACAAATGATTTCCCTTGAACACTTCAAAATAAATATTGAAAGAGAATTCATATAGCTAAAGAAAAATTAAGGTGAAGTTGTCATAGCTTATGATAAAAACTTCATAAGGTTTTAAATGTATTTATTTGGTTTTTTATCAATAATGATAGAAAAATAGATATGTTCATTATTGTTTTAATAATACTCCTTCAAAATGATCTATAAATATAAGAATTTTTGAGTTTGAAGATGTGGTTAAATGTGATATTAAAGTATATATGGAGTTAAAATAATGGTCCCATGGTTATCGAGATAACAAGAGAAGAATGGGGTTTCAATATTGTGAGTCTAATGACAAATGAGGAAATAGGATCTAACTACCCACATGTCAAAAATGTGGGAAGAAGCATCAAGTTAATTATCTCAAAGGGATGGGGAAATTCATCAAGTATGGGAGAGAAGGACCCCAAGCTAATGAATTTTAAATATACATGAATATAGCGTCCCGGATTTTTTTTACATTACAATTACATCATTTCAAAGATAAAAAACATAATTGTATTACACATGTAGGATCCAAAGGTTTAGTGTCCTGGAAAAACTAGGACCACACATAACAAATACAACATCAACCATAAACATTTATTTAATTTCTTCTCCATAAGTTTCTTAGTGGAACTTGTCCTCTTCTTAGTACATGTTTCCACCTGAGGATATACATCAAACGTGGTGGTCTATAAGCCCATTATGAGGATAGATATGAACAATATAGCATGGGGTGAGCATAATCATGACATAGGAAGAAGATCATGAACATTAGAGGAGCATAAATAATAGAATTGAAATGTGGCAATGCATAAAAATAAAACATCATGTCTTAGTAGTTAACTACCTCACATATTGGTGAACCAAGCTAGCATATTTTTCAAACATAATTTAACATTTACTCATGAGATTCATCACTTTACCCAATGCATTGGAGCGCTATATAATTCTGGGCGCACCCGTCACATTTAAACATTCATATTGCGCTATATAATTCCGAGCGCACCCGTCACATCATAACATTATCATTTATCATGCTTTCCACAATGAACATATAACATAAATCAACAAAATTAACCCATGAAAAGGAATGGGTTTAATATCACAATAACACGTTCATAAGATTTGGGTTCCCAAGAGAAAGAGGGAGTAACCCATATGTTACAAGAACCGTCTACTTTGAGTGAGAAGTAAAAGGAACGTTCTTAAAAGAAAAGTTCTATTGGAAAACATTTTGTTGGAAATAAAAACTAGTGAAAACTTGTATATACCAGAAAAGTTAAGGAAATGGTGAACAAATGATCTTTGAGGAGTAACCATATCAAAAATGGAGTGAAAGAGGGAGAACCCGAAGGAAGAAAATTGGGTTCGAGATTTCCCCTTACCTTATACCCGAATTCCTCCTTCTCTTTAATGTCCTATATAATGACATTATATCAATTAATTAGAAATTAGAGAACCTTTTATACATTAATAGTGTTTATTATGGTTTCATTATGTCATATTATGTACCTTTGGATGACTTATAGAGTTTAAAAACGTTGTTCGGGGATGTTCGTTTTTATGGTTTTCTTGAGCGATCCACTTGTATTCTTAAATTGACGTTTGGGTAGATCATCGGTAAACATACATAATGGATATTATATGTTATTTATGATATTACAGAATCTTGAATGATTTTATAATGAGTTATATTAGATCCATGTGGATGAATCATTAGATAATATTTTAATGATGGTTATTTGGGTAAATTTGGGCGGTTTTTGGATCACAACGAACTTGTTTTAACTTTTCACTTAGTAATATAGCCATAGGTAATTTACAAAACATAAAATAAAACATAATACATATAACATATTCTGGTTCAACCATAAAAATGGTTTCATGACCAGATCTGAAGGTATAAATGGAAGAAGAGAGCATGTTGTTTTTGAAGGTGATAAATAAACACCACATGAACAACGTTCTCTTTAATAAAATAAAAGGAAGAGGGAAAGGGTGTGGGGTGATATAATATAAAATTAGAATCATAAAATTACAGTATATTTATAATAATGGAGTTAAAAAATAATTTGGATGAATATAGGTGGGGATAGATCAAGAAAGGAAATTGAACTTGAAAGGAAATTAAAGGAGAAGAGGGAGGGAAATCACCTCTTGAATCCTTCACTTGAGAACCTCCTTAAGGGCCTAATCATGGAGTTTTGATGAGACCAGAAGCTCTTGGACGTGGGGAAGGGGCTAGGGGAGATGATTGGGTAGATCGTAGACAATTATTGAAGCTTGATAGGTGTGGTTTGGCAAGAGGAGGGGGAGGGCATATTTATACATGAGAAGGGAGGTGTTTTTGGCATAAAATATTAAATAAATTAATATATCAAGAGTTAGACTTGTAATAGTAGTTTTTTGACATCCCAAATAATATATCAATATAATATAATTCGTTTTAGGCTTTAAATCTTCTTTATAATTCGAATTCATTAATTTATTAAAAGGAAAGTGAAAGAAGGAGAAAAAGACACTTTAAGAAATCACCTTTTGACTTTAGGTTTGAAAAGTTCTTTTTAGGTTTGAGAATTTGATTTATTGTATTTCATGGAAAAATTTATGAAATTTAAAATAATTTGGCCGAAACTAATTCTCTAGAATTTTTATGTCATCATTACATCATTAATGATGCAATTTAGTATATACCGATTATGCGAAAAAAACTGTAGTTTTTACTATTCACCCGAAAATAGATGTATTTCAGAATAAACCCAAAAATTTACCCCTACAATTTTTCAATGTGTAGAATCCAAAAATTATGTCCGTTTTTCTAAAATAATTCTCTAAATATTATTAATTTAATTTTTAATTAAAATCATAATTTACATAAAAAACTGTTTTTAAAATTTAAACTGATTTTGTAGTTCTTTCAAAAATTACATAGGGTCTTATAAAATTATCTAAAAACTATTATACATTGATTCAATACTTTATGAACAAATTTTAGGGAAATAAATATTCTTTTAAATTAATTAATTGATTATAATTAATTATTTTGACTTATAAAATACCAATAACGTTAACTAAGGTCAAATTATCACTTTCTATGATGTCTAAATTTTATTTTATTATTCATAGGTAATGTTACTCTTATTTACTATTCATAAGGGTCCTATTACTATTCATAAGGGTAGTTTACTATTCATAAGGGTAGGTTACTATTCACCAAAAGAAATTTTTGTTTCATTAGACTCCAAAAACTATCTTGAACAAAACTGTGTATGTCGGATTTCTAAAATTCCAAACATAGGGGTGACAAAATTATGTTTAAAGGTCACTTATCACTTAGTAGTTCATTATATTGTGTTTTAATAAATATAAGAAGGGAATTTTCCATTAACATACTTTGGGTCATTACATTCTTCCCCCCTTAAGAAATTTCACCCCTAAAATGTCACTTTACACAAACAGGTGAGGGTATTTCTCCTTTATTGCCTCTTATGGTTCCAAGGTTGCTTTCTCAAACTTATGGTTCCTCCAAAACACTTTGACAAGGTAGGTTGTCTTGTTTCTTAGAACCTTATCACTTTAGTCCAAAATTTTTACCGGCTGCTCCTCATAAGAGAGATCATCTTCTGGCTTTACCAACTCTGAGTTTAGTACATGTGAGGGTTTTGGTTTGTATATCCTCAGTAGTGATACATGAAAAACATCATGAATTTGAGCCATATTCGGTGGAAGTGCCAGAAGATAGGCCACGACTCCTATACGGTCAAGGATCTTAAAGGTGCCAATGTACCTTGGGCTTATCTTCCCTTTCTTACCGAATCTCAAGACTCTCTTCGATTGAGATATTCGAAGGAAGACTTTATCACCAACATCGAACTCAAAGTCCCTTCGATGGTTGTCAGCATATCTCTTTTGCCGACTTTGAGTGGCTTTGATGTTTTTCTGGATGACTTGAACCTTCTCTGTCATCTATTGAACAATATCGGGACCAATTAGCTTTCATCCTCCAAATTCATCCCAACAGGTTAGAGTTCTACATCGCTTCCCATAAAGAGATTCATATAGAGCCATCTGAATAATCGAGTGGAATCTATTGTTGTATGAGAACTAAACCAATGGGAGATGCTGATCCCAACCACCTTTGAATTCAAGAGAGCCAGCTCTTAGCATATCTTTAAGCGTCTGAATAGTCCTTTTAGACTGGCCATCATTTTTGGGGTGATAGGTCGTGCTGAAATTTAATTCAGTACTCAAAGCATGTTGAAGGCTCCTCCAGAATTTAGATGTGAAGCTTGGATCACGGTCAGAGACAATCGAGAGTCGAACACCATGAAATCTCACTACTTCCTTTACATATATCCTTACAAGTTGTTCAAGTGAGAGGTCTTCCCGAGTAGCTATAAAATGGGCAGTCTTGGCGAGTCGATCAACCACAACCCATATCGCATTATTTACCTTTGACGTCTTCGGGAGACCTGTGAAAAATTCCATAGTAACACTTTCCCATTTACACAAGGGTATAGGAAATGGCTTCCTCATACCTTTATACTTTTTCCGCTCATCTTTAACTTGCTGACATACCATGCACCTTGATATATATTCCGTAATCTCCTTCTTCATGTTATCCCAGCAGATGTGTTCTCGGAGATCACGATACATCTTGGTACTTCCAGGATGGATAGAGAAAGTTGAGCTATGTTCATTATCCAATAGCTCCTTCTTTATCCCGGGTGATTAAGGCACACAAATTCGTGTTCCAAACCAAATCACACCATCATCGTCGATATGGAACTCTTGCAGCTTCCCTTCCTTTACTGCATTCACCCTCTTTTGTATCTCCACATCATCCCTTTTTGCTTCCTTAATCACCTCTTGGATGGATGGTTGTGCAATCATTTTGGCATGGTAGGATGTATCCCCTACCCTTATGACTTCCAAATCCATTCTTTGCATATCCTAGAATATAGGCTCTTTCTCAATACTCAACATGGATAGAGTAGCAGGTTCTTTTATTCTTAGAGAATCAGCTACCTTGTTCACCTTTCCAGGATGATAGTGAATAGAGCAATCGTAATCTCTGATTAGCTCTAACCATCTTCTTTGACTCATGTTGAGCTCCTTTTGTGTGAATATATACTTTAGGCTCTTTTGGTCGGTGTATATTTCATACTTCTCACCATAAAGGTAGTGCCACCAGATTTTAAAGGCAAAAATCACAGCTTCCAACTCTAGATCATGCGTCGGGTAGTTGTACTCATGGATCTTCAACAGTCATGAGGCGCAGGCTATCACATTATCATTTTACATGAGTACACAACCCAAGCCATTATTTGATGCATCACTGTATATCACAAAAATTTCTCCACTTTTCAATAGTGTGAGTACAAGTTCAATGATCATCCTTCTCTTTAGCTCCTTGAAGCTTCCCCCACATTCTTCTGTCTAAACATACATTACCCCTTTTCTTGTTAAATTAGTTATAGGGCTTGACAATCGTGAGATGTTTCTCACAAAACGTTGGTAGTACCCAACTAATCCAAGAAAACTACGAATTTATGTGACACTAGAGGACCTGGGCCATTCCTCAATCGCCTTAGTCTTTGAAGGGTCCATAGAAATTCCTTCACCTGTGATCAAATGTCCCAAGAATGTGACTTGATTCATCCAAAAGTAACACTTGTTAAACATGGAGTACAACTTCTCCTTTCTCAATGTCACCAACACAAGTCTTAGTTGTTTTTCATGTTCCTCCTTGCTCTTGGAGTAGATGAGAATATCATCGATAAAAACTACCAAAAATTTGTCGAGGTAATGTCTAAAGACTCTATTCATCAAATCCATGACGATTGCAGGGGCATTAATAAGTCCTAAGGGAATCACCAAAAACTCATAGTGCCCATACCTTGTACAGAAGGTAGTCTTTTGAATATCTTCCTTCTTCAACTTTATCTGATGATATCCTGAACGAAGATCCACTTTTGAGAAGTATTGATATCCTCTTAACTGACCAAAGAAGTCATAAATCCATGGGAGAGGATACTTGTTCTTCATGGTGATCTTGTTGAGTTCCCGATAATCGATACACAGCTGCATGGTTCCATCCTTCTTCTTCAGAAAGATCACTGGTGCACCCCAAGGTGATGCACTAGGGCGTATGAACCCTTTGTCCAAATTCTCTTCTAGCTACTTCTTTAACTCCTCCTGTTCAATATGAGCCATCCTATAGGGGCACTTTGAGATATGAGTATTTCTAGGTATGAGTTCAATTGAGAAATCTACCTCACGATCCGGGGGAATTACGGGTATCTCTTCGGGAAATACATCATTGTATTCCCTCATGATGGGAATTTCTTCAAGGTTGTCACTTTCCTTCGAATCAACCTTTTGGGAGAGTTATGCTTCTTCATAGGGAATCAACACCCACATAATTGAAGGATTTTTGAAAGGATATTCATGATCTTACTTGAATTTGAAGAGAAGCATGGGATGGTTCGGATATTGAAAATATATTACCTTTTCCAGACAGTTGATATGTGCTCTATATAACAAGAGACAATCCATTCCCATTATAACATCCAATTCCACGAAGGGAAGTATTACGTGATTTTCCGGAAGAATCTTCCCACATACGTAAAGAGGAGAAGAGTCAAACACATGGGTTGCAACGATTGCACCACTTGGTGTTTTTACAGATATCTCTACTTCAAGGTTCCAGGGCTTCGATTCTATATTACTAGCAAACTTGCAAGATATAAAGGAATGTGTAGAACCAAAATCAAATAAGACTTTTTCCATTCTTGAGTTAATAGGATGTGTACCTTGTATGACTTCATTATCATGTTCGACCTCCGTAGTAGTGATGGAATAAGCGTTCCCTTGTTCTTTGGCTTTGGTGGTTGTTGGAACTGATTACCCTTGAGATCTCGAGGTTTAGTGCACTGGTTTAAATAGTGCCCTAGCTCCCTACAGTTGTAGCATTGAACCATGAGTGGTTCTATCCTTTCATCAGCTACATTATCCTTACTTTTCAGGTCTTTTTGACAATCTTGAGATTGGTTTCCTTCTTTCCCACACTTAATTAATTTCCTCGTACCTTTGAGGCAGTTCCCATGGTGAAACTTCCCACATTTTTGGCATGTGGGTTATTGATTTTTCTTCCCACCATTGTCACCAGATCCACCTGCTTGAAACTCCATCTTTTTTTCTTATCACCATAGCCATGTGAACATTCTCCAAACTCTATCTCTACTTTGAGAGCACACCGAACAACTTCTTCATAACTCCCAAAGTCTCGAATTGCAAGAGCCTTTCGATGATGTGGTTTTAATCCACTAAAGAATCTATAAATTTTGCAATCATTGTTGATAACAAAACCCAAATCATACCTTGTGAGACTTGTGAAATTTGCTTCATAGGTTGTGATAGATTCTCCTTCTTTTTGCCTGATCTCTATGAATTCTCTCTCCTTCTTCGTGTGAAGAGTTTGTGGGAAGTACTTATTAAGAAACATTATCTTAAAGTCTTCCCATTCCATCTCTTCAATTTCCTCCCTTGGCTTGGTGTTCTTAATCAAAGCCCACCATTGATCAGCTTCTCCATCTAGACGATAAATGGCTAGAGACACCTTCTCCATCACGGAACAATGAAGAACAGAAAAGATCTTCTATATGAAGTTGACCCACTGTTCCGCAACCAGTGGCTCGGAAGATCCACAAAACTTCGGTGGTCGTTGCCGCATAAAACATTCGATAGCTAGCTGATCCCTCTTTGGTGAAGGAGGATATTCCCCAATATTATGGTTATTATTCATAACCTGAGATAATTGGGTAAGAATCAACATGATGTTTTGAACTCCACCTCCAAAATCATTGGGGATGTCGTTCGGGCAATCGTTGCATTGGCACTCGCAAGAGTAGTTTGCCTGATTTCTCCTGGTTCCCACCATTTTCAAAAATAAAAAAGGCTAGAACAAAACATAAGTAGAAAAGACATGAATAACTTATTCATTTGAACAATTATACCAAAAACATAACTTATGGGATCCCTAGGTAAATATTCTTGTGTACATATTTGTACTTATTCTCATGCTAGAGGTTCTCTCTAGGGTTTACTAATCCTAATTCCCAAATTAACTAAACATTTCCTCTGATACCAACTATAGCGTCCCAGATTTTTCTTACATTACTATTAAATCATTTCAAAGATAAACAACATAATATTATTACACATGGAGGATCCAAAGGTTTAGTTTCTTGGGAAAACTAAGACCACACATAACAAATACAACATCAACCATAAACATTTATTTAATTTCTTCTTCACAAGATTCTTAGTGGCACTTGTCCTATCCTTAGTACATGTTTCCACCTGAGGATATATATCAAAAGGAGTGAGGTAGAAGCCCAGTAAGTGGATATATAAGAACAATATAGCATGGGGTGATCATAATCATGACATAGGAAGAAGATCATGAACATGAGAGGAGCATAAATAATAGACTTCTAATGTGGCAATGCATAAAAATGAAACATCATGTCGTAGAGGTTAACTAAATCACATATTTTTGAACCAAGATAGCATCTTGTTCACACATAATTTCAAATTTACTCATGTGATTCATCACTTTACCCAATGCATTGGTGCGCTATATAAATCCAGGCACACTCGTCACATTTAAACATTCATATTGCGCTATATAATTCCGGGCGCACCCGTCACATCATAACATTATCATTTATCATGCTTTCCACAATGAACATATAACATAAATCAACATAATTAAACCATGAAAAGTAATGTGTTTCATCTCATAATAACACCTTCGTAAGCTTTGGGTTCCCAAAAGAAAGAGGGAATAAACCACATGTTATAAGAACCGTCCACTTTGAGTGAGAATTAAAAGGAACGTTCTTAAAAGAAGAGTTCTTTTGGAAAACATTTTTTTGTAAATAAAAACCAGTGAAAAACATGTATATCCCAAAAAATTAAAGGAAATCATGAACAAATGATCTTTGAGGAGTAACCATATCAAAAAATGGAGTGAAAGAGGGTGAACCCGAAGGAAGAAAATTTGGTTCGAGATTTCCCCTTACTTTGTACCCGAATGCCTACTTCTCTTTAATGTCCTGTATAATGACATTATATCCATTAATTAGAAATTCCAGAACCTTTTTTACATTAATAGTGTTTATTATGGTTTCATTATGTCATTTTATGTACCTTCGGATGACTTATAGAGTTTAAAAACTTTGTTCGGGGATGTTCATTTTTATGGTTTTCTTGAGCGGTCCACTTGTATTCTTAAATTGACGTTTGGGTAGATCATGGGTAAACATACAAAACTGATATTACATGTTATTTATGATATTACAGAAGCATGAGTGATTTTATATTGAGTTATATTATATCCATGTGGACGAATCATTAGATATGATTTTAATGATGGTTATTTTGGTTAATTTGGGCGGTTTTTGAATCATAATGAACTTGTTTTATCTTTTCACTTTGTAATATGGCAATAAGTAATTTCCATAACATAAAATAGAACATAATACATATAACATATTCTGTTTCAACCATAAAAATGGTTTCATGACCAGATCAGAAGGTAGAAATGGAAGAAGAGAGCATGTTGTTTTTGAAGGTGATAAATTAACACCACATGAACAACGTTCTCTTTAATAAAATAAAAGGAAGAGGGAAAGGTTGTGGGGTGATATAATATACCATTAGAGTCATAAAATTACATTATATTTATAATAATGCAGTTACAAAATAATTTGGATGAATATAGTTTGGGAGAGATCAAGAAAGGAACTTGAATTTGAAAGGATATTAAAGGAGAAGAGGGAGTGAAATTACCTCTTGAATCCTTCACTTGAGAACCTCCTTAAGGGACTATGCTTGGTCTTTTGGTGATACCAGAAGCTCTTGGACATGGGGAAGGGTATAGGGGAGATGATTGGGTAGAGCATAGAAAATTCCTGAAGCCTGAGAGGTGTGTTTTGGTAAGAGGAGGGGGAGGGCTTATTTATACATGAGGAGGGAGGTGTTTTTGGCATAAAATATTAAATAAAATAATATATCAAGAGTTAGACTTGTAATAGTAGTTTTTTGACATATTAAATAATATATAAATATAATATAATTATTTTCAGGATTTAACTCTTCTTTATAAATTTAATTCATTAATTTATTAAAAGGAAACCAAAAGAAAGAGAAAAAGACACTTTAAGAAATCACCTTTTGACTTTAGGCTTTGGAAAGTTATTTTTAGGATTGAGAATTGGATTTGTTGTATTTCAAGGAACAATTTATGACATTAAAAATAATTTGTCTGAAACTAATGCTCTATAATTTTTATGTCATCATTACATCATTAATGATTCTATTTAGTATATACCGATTATGCGAAAAAACTGTATTTTTTACTGTTCACCCGAAAATTGAAGTATTTCAGAATAAACCCAAATATTTACCCCTAGCATTTTTCAACGTGTTGAATCCAAAAATGATGTCCATTTTTCAAAAATAATTATCTAAATATTATTAATTAAATGTTTAATTAAAATCATAATTTACTAAAAAAAACAGATTTTAAAATTAAAACTGATTTTGTAGTTCTTTCAAAAATTACGTAGGGTATTATAAAATTATCTAAAAACTATTAGAAATTGATTCAATACATTATGAATACATTTCAGGGAAATAAATATTCTTTTAAATTAATTAATTAATTATAATTAATTAATTTGACTTATAAAATACCAAAAACGTTTACTAATGTCAAATTATCACTTTCTATGATGTCTAAATGTTATTTTATTATTAATAGGTAATGTTACTCTTATTTAATATTCATAAGGGTCATATTACTATTCATAAGGGTAGGTTTCTATTCATAAGGGTAGGTTACTATTCACAAAAAAATTATTTTTGATTCATTAGACTCCAAAAACTATATTGAACACAACCGTGTATGTCGGATTTTTAAAATTCCAAACATAGGGGTGAAAAAATTATGTTTAAAGGCCACTTTTCACTTATTAGTTCATTATTTTATGTTTTTATAAATATAAAAAGGGAAATTTCCATTAACATACATTGAATCGTTACAATGAAGAAGATGACCAACACGATAGAGGAAAGGAATGAACATCCTAATGCACAACCCATGGTTTGATGCTTCAACTATAGGGACCAAGGGTGTTAAGAAAGCAAGTTCACTAAACCACATGTCATTGAGGGAAACCAATGTCAGCAATCACCAAAGTCAGAGGACAAAGGGAATGCTTATATCATAACTACTAATGAAGTGGAGTGTGAAAATGAATTCATACAAGGTATGATTCCTATTCACTAAATAATAGAAAAATTATTATTTTATTCTGGTTCTAGTTATTCATTTATATCCTAAAAGTTTTCTAGATCTATTGAATTGAAGCACCGATACCTTTAAGTGGTGATATCCATAAAAAATAGTGATGTAATCATTACAACCCAAGTGTTGGACTCTTCTCCTATAATCATATTTGGGATGATTCTTCTTTCGAATCTTATTATATTTCCATTGTTGAAATTTGATGCTATATTGTACATGTATTGGCTTTCATTATATATATAAGAAATAAACTACTGGAAAAAATTTATTTTTATATTCTGAACCATCCCATGATCCTCTAAAAATGCTAGGCAGATCAGGAATCTTCTTTGTAAAATCCATCCATAGTGTGGGTGTTGATACCCTGTAGAGAAGCATACCTTTCACAAATGGTTGAGTCAAAGGAAGGTATTAACCTTGAGGAAATTTCCATTGTTAGGGAATACATTGATGTATTTTTCAAAGAGTTACTTGGAATACCCTGATCATGAGGTAGAGTTCTCAATAGATCTCATACCCAGAGTCACTCCTATCTCAAAATTCTCATAAATGATGGCCTTGATTGAAATGGAGGAGTTAAATAAGTATCTACAAGATCTTTTGGAAAAATGGTTCCTATGCCCTAGTACATCACTTAGAGGTTCACCGATTCTCTTTTTCAAGAAGAAAGATAGATCAAAACAGGTGTATATCAATTACCAAGATATCAACAAGATCACCATAAATAAAAATTATCCTCAACCAAGGATTGATTAATTATTCAATCAACTAAGAGGAGTGAAATACTTCTAAAAGGTGTATCTTTTTTATCGATATCATCAACTAATGTTGAAGAAGGAAGATATTCAAAAGATAGCTTTCCTTACAAGGTATGGGTACTATGAGTTCATAGTAATTTCTTTCAGACTTACTAATTTTCCAAAAATCTTTAGTGATTTGATGAATATATTTTTTAGAGACCACCTCATCAAATTTTTGGTAGTGTATATCAATTATATTCTCATTTATTCTAAGATTAGGTATGAACATGAAGAGAATATAATGATTTTGTTGGTGATATTAATGAAGGAGAAAACGTATTCTATGTTCATAATGTGTGACTTTTTGATGCAAGAAGTCACATTATTGTGGAACGTGATCACAAGTGATGGAATTTAGGTGGATCCTTCAAAGACAAATGAAATGAAGAATATCCTAGACCCACTACTAACATATAAATCTACAGTTTTATGGATTAGCAGGTTACTATTTACATTTTGTGATAAATTTATCATTATTTTTAAGCCAACTAACTAATTTACCACAAGATGGGGTAAATTATTTATGGATGAATGATTTGAGGAAAGCATTAAGGAGATCAAGAAGAGGCTAATCACTGTTCTTGTACTGTAATTTCCTAGTCAAGATAATTGTATAACTACGAGGGGGATAGAGTGAATCAGTGATATATATTTCTTTTATATTTCCTTAATTATGTATTAAACATAGAATCCTATTAAATATTTATTTCCCTATTGAAAAAAATTAAAACACACATCTATAAGAACACATGAATTTATAAGTATCACTATTAAACAAGAATAGCTACGTCCTTTCTATGATTTTGAAATGATCTAATACCACAAAATCTATTAGAAAATAATTCTTTTCTGTGGTATAAAATGAGTAGGATATTCTATTTAACTCATGTAGCTCTATATAAACAATTCAATAGTGAATGTGATCCTTATATAACAAATAATGAAATACAAAGTTTTGTAACTACACATGATATGGTGATTCTTTATTAACTTTCAAAAATGTATTATTTTTTAAAAAATTCTTCAATTTCATACCTAGAAGTTGGTATGAACTTTTCTAAATTTTGTTACAAAACTCAGTCTGATTTCCCAATCCAATTACCCCAATCCAATTATCCCAGTTTTATTTCAGAATATGAAAAATATATTACTTTTTGAGAATAAGGTTGAGAAAATTCCGAACCACATCTTCTTCAATCCAAAAATCCCAATATGATTTTCCAAGTTCGATGATTCAGCCCAATATGATGACCAGTTGTATACAACAGAAAAAATATGGAAACCTCTTCTTCTCTTTAGAGCGATGTCTTCTCTATTCTTTTTTGTGAATAGTACATCTGCCAAAAGTAAAAAGTACTTTCCCTCTTATACGCACCCAAAAAATGGTTTGGGTGGGATTCCTAAAAAATTTCCCACTCAATAAAATTTTCTAAATCTACATGCTCCTTTGAATTTTGGGTTCATATTAACTTCATAATATCTTCTAAACACTTATTTAACATTCCCAAATCTTCTCAAAACCTAAACTCTACTTTATAATTTCTATAAACATCATTCTAATTTTGATTTCCCATTTCTATATGTTCTTATGAACTGCTTTATTATGATGAATACAAATTTAAAACAATATATTATTCTTCAACTCTTCTCTTGACCCACATGAATTATAAACAAAGTAATTCAAACTTATTTAAATGGTTAACTAAATTATTGATATAGCTATTAATTTCTTCTTCATATTGGCCACCACATAATTTTCCTTTTATTTTCATTCATCAGTTCCAAAAAATTATTCCACTGGTGATGGCATACCGAGTATGGACCGGTATCACCAGCTTCAACATCAACAAATTAGTTCTCTTCTGAATAAGATACCAATCATTTTTTATAAAAAATAATTATACCTCTAATTAATAGGATGACATATTGAATTCAATGGATCAACATTTGTAACTTATTTATTTTTTTAATATGATTCTCAAAAACTTATTTCTTCAAGGATTTAAATCTTTTAGATTTTGGTCTGACCCAAAACTAGAACCTTTATTATGACTATCCTACCCTGCCTTTAAAAAAATATGTATCCAAAAATATCATTACGATGATCATTAGACCAGAATGATTAAAATACATAAACTTTCTTCTTTTATAAACTTTTAACAAGTATCATGACTTTCTTTATGATTTATCTTACTTTGAAGATCAAATTTAGCATCATCTCACTTACTAAGTAATGTTTTTAAACTTCCCTATCATTCATAAACATATTTATTTCCTACTCATCTTGAATAAGATTGGCATGATTACAATCAGATTGAATATGATTGGAATAATATTTTTCTCTCATTTCTTTCATCAAGCATTCAATACAAGTTATAAAACTTACTTATTATTTATGAGATCTCCAAGATCAGAAAATCAACATCACATTTTCATCAATGTTAGGAAAACACAAATTATTACCCATTATGATAAAACATTTAATTCCAAACATTGGCTGGGTTCGATGATCCTTTTCATCCAGAAAATATATTCCCAATGTGACAGAATTTGTTAACCATTGTGAGTCTGATTTTATTGAATATGATGGTCAGTCCAATTTTTATCAATTACAATGTGAGGTGATTTAATTTTTTTAAACTCCATTGAAAACAAATGAAAATATAGGAATATGATATTCATCTTTATCATCTTGGTCCTAACAATCTCCCACTTTGGATTTTTTGTCAACCAAGGTTCATAAATTACCGTACCTTTTATCCTCAAGCTATGTATTACTTATCAATAATTATAAAACTATGTGTGCTAAATAATTGTTGGAAACAATAATTATTGACATAAAATTCATGATGTCCAAAAGTAGTGATTATGAAAAATTTACTCATTTTTTCTTCTTAAAATTTTAAGCCTCCATAAAATACAAAAAAAAATTGTTTCTAACAACCACTCCAACAAATAGTTGGAATCGTTCACACACATAAAATGATTAGTTCACAATTTACCCACAACTCTCTCTATTTACATGCTTCCATAATGATTGATTTGTAAAACAATTCCCCCCATGAAAAAACATTCGAATGATAAGATGAGAGAGGGAACGAAAAAAAAAACTCAACCTTGATGAGAAAGAGGTTAGATGACCTTGTTCAAGCTCAATTTAGAGAATTCTTCCTTGGGAAATGGTTTTGTTAAAATATCAGCAGCTTGTTCTGATTTAGGAACATACTCCAACTTCAACTCGTTATTCCACACATGATATTTGATGAAATAATCATTGATATAAATATGTTTTTAATGATAATGTTTTACCGGATTCTTGGAAAGGTTGATTTCACTTTGATTATCACAACCCAAGATAAAGGGTAAGTTCAATTCAAAAAGTTAGTATTCTAACTGATTCTTTATCCACATATGTTGGGTAGCAGACTGTGTAGTAGAAAAATATTCAGATTCAGTTGTAATGAGATTTACTAAATTCTATTTCTTTATATACCAAAAAAATAACTTTTACCTAGAAATAAAACTCAACCTGATGTGGATCTTCTATCATCAACATTTACATCCAAATTAGCATCTGAATACCCAAAAAAATCAATACTTTCTAATCTATCATACCTGATTTTGAAAATTTTTGGGCTTTTGATGTATTTTAGGATTCTTTTTCTAGAAATTAAATTTGATTATTTAGGATCACAATAAAATCCTTCACATAAGGTAACCTAATTAACAATATTGGGTCCTAAGGTAGTAAAATATTAAAAAAAATCCAATCAACTATGGAAACTCTTTCTGATCAACTTTCTTGTCTTCTCCATCTTTACTCAACTTGGTTCCCACTGATATTGAGGTGTAAACTAGTTTCTAATTTTCTATACCGAAATTTTTAACAATTTCATTATCATATTTTTCTTGAGAAAGAAAAATGTGTTTCTCCATTTATAAAATTTGTAACCCAATAATGAATTTCATTTCTGCCAACATGGAAATCTCAAACAACTTTTTCATTTATTTAGAAAAAATTTCACAAGATCATTCATTATTCCTAGTAAAGATAATGTCAATAATATAAGCAATTATGATGAAGGAAAACTATTGAATTTCTTTGATGTAAATATTTTGATCACCTCTTCCTTTCTTAAAACTCATATTCCTTAAGAATGTATCCAGTTTCGAATACTATTCCCTCATAGATTTTTTTAGCGCATACGAGGATTTGTTAAATATGCACATATAACATTCCTCTTTCCCAACAACAAGTCCACAAGGCTTTTTAATGTAAACTTACTCATTAAGATCAACATTTATAAATGTAGACTTTATATCTATTTGAAAAATTTAGTAACTCCATTGTGTAGAATAACAAGAAAAATTATGGTTGTTTCTAACCTTTCGACCAGAGAAAAACTTTTATCAAAATCTACACCTTCAATTTTAGCATAACCTTTACATACTAATATTTCCTTTTTTGTTATCACTTCACCTTATTCATTAATTTTGGTTTGGGAAACCCACTTTGTACCAATAAATTTTTTTTTATCTAGATTAGGTATGAGTTCCTATGGATCATTCTTTTCTATCTGTTCTGAGTCTTCATTCATGGACTGAACCTATTCTAGACACTCAAAATCTTATTTCACATCATTAGGACCAATTTTTTAATATAATGAAGTAGGTCTAATAGTTTATTGGGGTTGGAAACTATTTTTAATTTTTACACCATCATTATTAGGTTTCTTTAAAACTTCTTTTTTCATACTTATTCTTTTGAGAAGATTGACTCCCCCTAAACCTATGAATTTCATAACCTATGTAATATTAGTAATGTTGTTGGTTGAACCAACACATATTTGTTTTATTTATGATTCCATAACAATACCAGTAGTTACTATATAATGAATATTTTCTTCTATAGCTTCCATACTGACTAGAGTTATGAATATGTTTCTTAGCAACCTTCTTATCTGAATTTTGTTTACCACCAACCTTTCTGTTATCAATCATAATCTTATTTTTTAGCTTATTTCTCCTTTTATCCTTATCATAACATGAAATAATTGAAACATTTAAATATTCATAATTTTTAGAAACAATTTTAGACTCTGGGTTTTCTAAAACTAATGAATTCTCAACATTGTTAATCTTCGCCACATACATAATTTTCTAAACTTTCTTATTTCTAGAAATAATTCTATCGTTCCTATAAACTTTTGATGGTTACATTTTTTTTATCCTTATCATGTTCTTCAATATGAAGACTTTCACCAACTTTATATAAAGAATTTTTGGAAAATATAATTTTATTTTCATTTTTACAATGTTTTTACTAGACAAGTTCTATCTGTTATTTTTATGCCTTTAACTTCAATTCTAGATGTTCATTATGAATCTTTTTTTCATTAAGATATTTTTTCAAATCACTAATATATGGTTGCATATTTTTCTTCTAATATAAAAAAATTTCATCATTTTTTAATGAGGAAATTTTATCTTCCATTTTCTTGTTTTGTTTCTCAAAACTTCTAATATTTCTCACATATATTTCAAATCTTATTTTAAATGAAATTTATGTTGAGTGTCTTCTTAATCAAAACTACTGATTATGAATTATTCATCATTAATTGTTACACTAAAAGTATTCTCACCAACATGCTTAGTAGAATTTTTGTATTTAGCTTTACTATATTCTTATTCTTTATCTTTAGATAAGAAAATACACCTTTTAGATTTTGAGAATTTTTTACCCTTCCCTTTGGAATAAAATTTTCCTTTCCACCATATTTCTTCCATGACCTTCATGGCCTTATTTATTCTTTATCACTATCTTTTTATTTCTTTCTTTGTGGAAATTTTATTGTAAAGTGCCCAATGAATCCATATTCAAAAAATTTAATGGGAAAATTACCTTTTATATTTACCTCTACCTCTTCTCACATTTTTAGAAAAAAAGGATAAAATATAATCAAGATTTTTACATATCTCATTTTTAGAATCAAAATAACCACCTTCTTCTTCAATAATAATATTATTTGACTTCTCTTTCTTCGCAGTCTTTAACAAAATTTCTCTATCAAATTTTATTTTTATTTTCATATCTTTAAACTTTATTATTTTATAAGTGATGAGAGTTCTATGAAAATAATTTATAGATAATTTTTTTATGATATCTATCTTCTAATTAATAAATATTAGCATCAAACATATCAGGAATAATTCTTAATATATTTTCAATAACTATAGAATCCTCAAACGTTTAACTAAGACATCTGATAGTGTTGATGATGTTATTTAACCTGGTAAATAAGTCCCTAATAGATTCATACCCACCCATATTCAAGTATTCATACCTCAACCTCTAGATTTGTAATTTTTCTTCTACACTTTTGTATTGCCTTCATATATGTTTTTCAGCTTATCCCATATCCCTTTAGCTATGAAAACACCCAAAAACCTTAAAAATTATCTTTTAGAAAGTGATGATAGTAATTAAATCTTGTCCCTTCCATCACTCTCAAGATTATTATTATCAATAGATTAAGAAGAAGTTTATAATCAATAGGAGGAAATACATCTGTTGCATCTTCAAGAAAATCATATCTAAAATACATAAGATGGGTAAAGATTATATCTTTCTAGATATGATAATTCTTTCCATAAAAAACCAGGGTTCCTTTATTATTGACACAATTCAAATTATCCATCAACTTCTCTTCAAAACATCAACAAAGAATAATTGAAGGGAACCTGTCTATGATACTAATTGTAATTACATAGTCAAGATAATTGTACCACTGAGAGTCGGAGGGGTGAATTAGTGATATATTTTTCTTTTATATTTCCTTATATATTAAAAAACATTTTCCTACTATTAAATATTTATTTTCCTATTGAAAATAATTAATACCCACATCTATAAGAACACAAGAATTTTTACGGTTTATTATTCAACAATAATATCTACATCCTTGGTATTGTATGAAAATGATCTAATACCAAACAATCCACTAGAATACAATCATTTTGTGTAGAATACATTGAGTATGATATTCCCATTCACTTGTGTGTCACTATGTAAACAATTAAATAGTTCATATTATCCTTCGAGAACAAATGATGTAATACAATTTTTTGTAACAAAACAAGTTCTGATACTTCTTTTTCAACATTCACAAATGTGTTCTTTTTTACAAAAAATATTTAATTTCTTACCTAGAAGTTGGTAATAACTTTTATGGACTTCATTATAAAACTCAGTCTGATTCTACTAATCCATTTGATCAATAAGAAAAATATTTGACTTTGTTAGAATATATTTGAGAAAATTCTGAACCATTTCTTCTTCAATCTAGAAATTCCAATACACTTTATCTAGTCTGATGATTCATCCCAATACGAGGAATAGTTGAATACAATCTTGTCTCTCCTCTTATGATTCTTCTATCCGAAATACTTCTTCAACAAAATTCAACCAGGAAACCTCTTATTCTCTCTAAAGCTCTTCCTTGTCTCTTATTCACAATGAATAGTACATATATTATAAATTACAAAGTAATTTCTCGTTTATACTCACCCCAAAAATGGTTTGGGTGGGATTCTTATAATTTTTTCCTCTCAATTACATTTTACTAATCTATATGTTCCTTTTGAATTTCTGGTACATCTTTCCTTCATAAACTCTTCTCAACACTTCTCAAACCATCATGAATATTTAAATAGCTTTACCTATACTTTATACTTTCTTTAAAAAATTTAGTCTGATTCTAATTTCCCATTCTAATTTGTCATTATGATCCTCCTCATTACGATGAAGGAAAATGTAAAATAATATATACTTCATTATCTCTTCTCTTGACCCACTTGAATGAAAAACAATGTAATTAAAACTATTTTAAATGGTTGACTACATTATTGATAAATCTCTGAATTTATTCTTCATATTTGCCACCACATACTTTTCATTTTTTTTACAGTCATCAGTTTCAAAAAAATTCTTCCTCTGATGATTATGATGGCAAACTGAGTCTAATGGAGCGTTATTAGCAGCTTCAACTTCAACAAATTCTTTCTCTTCTAAATATGATACCGGCTAATTTTTTTCAAAAACCATTCAACCTTTGATGAATATGATGACATACTAAATCCAATGGATCATCATTAAGAGATTATTTCTTTTTTTGAATATGATTCTCTCTAACTTATTTCTTTGAGGATTTAAATCTTTTTTGCATTTAGTTTATCAAAAAACTAGCACCTTCATTATGATCATCCTCCTTGGTAATTAAACAATTATTCATAACAAAATAACAATAGGATGATCTTGAGACTAGAATGATTCAAATTTTTCAAATTTAATCTTTCGTAAACATTCATAAAGTTCCCTTAATTCCTTCATGACTTTGATTATGTTGAATATCAGCTTCATTATCATATAACCTACCATGTAAAGTGTTGTTACACACCTATATTTTATCACCATATTTCTTTCCTTCTCAACCTGAATACGATTGGTATGATTATGATCAAATTGAATATGATTGGTAGAATCTTTTTCTTCTCTTTACTTCAGCAATCATTCATCACTAGTTTTATAACTTACTAATGATTTATGAGAACTCCAAGATCATCAATACATCATTACATGTTCATCGAAGTCAGGAAGACTATGATTTTCCCCCATTACAATTAAACCTTTCATTCCAGACGTAGGGTGAGTATAATTATCCACTTCATCGTGAAAAAATATTCATAATACAATGCACATTCTTAACAATTTTGAGTATTATTTTCTTGAATACGACGGTCAGTCTGATTTTTACCAAATAAAAAGATAGGTGATTTATTTTCTTCTTAAACATCCTAGACAATAAAAAATAATACCTTAAATAAGATAGTCATACTTATCATCTTGGTCTTAACATGTAATAACACTACCAATAAGTGGAGAAGGTTTTGTGATATATAGTTATGATTCAAAGAAAGTCTTGGGTTGTGTAGCCATGTAGAATGATAAAGTGATATCCTATTCCTCATGATAGTTAAAGATCCATGAAAAAAACTACATGAAGCATGATCTAGAGTTAGAATATATGATCTTTTCTCTAAATATTTTGTCTCACTATATTTATGGTGAGAAGTGTGACATATATACCGATCATAAGAGTCTAAATTATATATTCACATAGAATTACATCAATATGCATCAAAGAAAATTGTTTGATCTAATCATGGACTATGATTTCTTTATTCACTACAATCCGAGAAAAGAGAATATGGTAGATGATTCTCTTAAAAGAAAAAAAATTCTACTATATCCATGATGCTAATTGAGAGAGACCTTATCTTCTTGTATATGAAAATGACATATCTTGAAATTATAACGATATGGAATACATCCTACCTCTCCAAAATTATTTCCCAACCATCTATCTAAGAGAAGATCAAGGAGATATAAATGGATGATTTGAAGCTAAAAAAAGTTGAAATAAATAAAGGAAGGGGAGATATATGAGTTCAAAATTGATGAAGATGGTGTAATTTAGTTATTAATGAGGCTTTTTGTTCCTTCATCACCTGAGATAAATACAATGCTATTTTATAATGCACATAGCCTACCATCTTACACCACCCCAAAAGGATCAATATGTACCATGATATTTAAGAACACTTTTGATGGGAAAACATAAAGAAGGATATTACGGAGTATATATCAAGGTGTTTGGTATGAAATCAAGTTAAAGTAGAGTGAAAAAATTCCAAAGGGATGTTGAAACCATTTCTTATAACGATGTGTAATTGGGTGAATATCACCATGGACTTTATCACCAGTCTCCTAAAAACATCCACAGAAAAAATACGATATGGTTTGTGGTGGATAGACTCACCATGACTGACCACTTTATCACTATTTGGGATGATTTCTCACTTGAAAAAATTTCCAAGATATATGTGATGGAAATGGTGAGGTTTCATGGGGTTCAAAATTTGATCATATTTGATTGTGATCCATGGTTAACCTCTAAATTCTATAGAAGCATTAAATATGATTTTAGTACTAAATTAAATTTTTTCATGACCTATCACCCCCAAACTGATAGAAAATCTAAAAGTTCTATTCAAACACTTGAGGACATTCTAAGATCACGCTTGATGGAATTTAAAGGAGGATGTGATCAGTATATCACATTGGTTGAGTTATCATATAAAAACAACATCCACTCTGGTATTTAAATGGATATATATGAATATTTGATTGTAAATAAATATAGAACTCAATTTTTTTTGGGATGAAGTTGTGGAATGAAAGATACATGGACCTAATCTTGTGAAAGTGATGACAAAGAAGTTTCAATCCATACAAGAACATATAAAAGCTACCTAGAGTAAGTAAAAGAGCTATCCTGACTATGACCAAAGGGACTTTAATTTTGATGTCAGAGAAAAAGTTTCCTTTGAATATAACCATGGAAGAGATTCATACACTTTGTAAAGAAAGGGAAGATTAAGCCCAAGGAATATTGACCCATTTGAGATCCTTGATCTCATAGGATTAGTGAGATATCAACTATCATTTCCACAAATTATGGATCAAGTTCATGATTTGTCCAAAACCAATTTTATGGAAATAATTTGTCCATTAACATTACATTATTGAGTTTTTATGGTTTTTATGACTTTTAAATCAGTAAAAATGTGGGTAAACCTAACTTGTTTTCAAAATACCATGTGAGTCCTTTTCCTCCCTTATAAAACATCTCATCCTCTCCTCATTCCTCACACCTCTCAAAACAATTAGTTTCAACCAATATCTGCATATATAGATTCCCAAAATTCCTCCCCTAGACCTTGAATCCTCCCTTTTGTTAGAAATCCTAACAATGAATCCTTTTGGTACAAACCAAAAGTAGTTACCCGATTAAGAGGTAACATCTTTTCTCAAGATTTTTAGTTTTCTTTCTATTATTCAACCCCTCATTTCTTATTATTTGATTCTTCTATAAATAAACCATATCCTAAATATAATAGTATGTTTTATTCTAAGGGTTAGACCTAAACTTACACATACTTACATTTAATGGGTAATGAACATATTGTGTCTATGTATAGTGAAATACTGCCTCACAAAACAACAATTGTTCATTTTACATTAACAACTTTCATAGTTGGCCATTATGATGGAAAATATATTTTTATATGATATAAATGATATTTATTAATTCATTATTCTAATTTAATCCTTTTATAATACACACCTTTAATACTTTTCATTTATCATTAATACGATAACATCGTTTGAGGAAGTGTGGACTACCGCCCTCTAAAAGCAATTTGATTCATTCACATGATACATGGATTGTATAAAGAATGATTATAATTTAAAATATGTGAAATAAACAACCTCTATATGATGCAAATAAAATAATTACCTTTTTGGAATAATATATACATATATATATATATTTCTTTATTACCCTTTCACACACTTAAAAAGTGATAACGTCGTTCCTAGATGTGTGGACTACTGACTCCTCGACATGGTGTGATTCATTTTACACCACAATAATTATATATATAAGTATATATGATTAAATAATATAGTAATTATGTTATATTGTTCATTCTGAAAATATTTGGTGTTACTAACCTTCATTATATAACGATCGTTGAAAAATAAGAACGCCACTCATGCGTACGTACGACCTACCGTCACCATGATTGTCATGTTGGTTCATTTTTCATAACCATATTTAACATTTTATTTTAAATGTATAATTAATGAAAATATCTGATAATTATTTCCTGATTATTATTCTGTACATGTCATATAATGACCCCTTTGACAATAGATGACCTACCAATGTTGTTTTTGACACATAATCCAAATTTGGTGTAAACAGCTGATGTAAACTGAATTGTTTAAGTAGTTGTATAAAACATAGTATAAAGTGAAATAAAAGTAATGTTAAACATGAAAATTTCCCAAATAAATTAGAAAATTAACATATGTTTATTATACATTAAGTCAAAGGACGTTCACCGAAAATGAAACACAAGGTAAGGTATTTACATCTCACATTTTACATCTGTGAGATAAATGTCATGTTCACCATTTAATTATTTTGTGTGGCGTATATAATACCCATTTTGATATATTATATCATTAATTATTTTATCTTTATGGTTTTTAAAATATTCATTCAATATTATTCCTTCATCAGGATTATGATTTAAATTATTTTAAAGTGGTATGGGACACATTGGGATGTTTAAAGATTATTTTCTTTATGACTAGTAATAATTATCTTTCAATGGAATTTCCATTATAGGATATTAGATATCCATTTTTTCAATAAAACCATTCATTATTATGTGGTTATTCATGACCATTTTCAAGTATTTGTACTTTTTTTCCCACTCTTTGGTACTCAAAATGTTTTAGAAAATGTTTTTAAGAAAACTAAACATTATTTCTCTCTTTAGTCAGAGAACCTGTTTTCTTCTGAAACTCATGTTTTAATAACAAAATTAAAAAATGTTTTTAAAATGATTTGGTAAAGAAATTATTACCCTTTTTTACCATTTTTTTCAAATGAATATTCTTATCACTTTATTAACAATTCAATTTTTTAACCATTAATAATGAAAAAAGAATGTTTTTTACCTCATATGAAAAGTACAGATTTACCCACCATAATTTATTTGAAGCTTCCTTTTCATGTATAAAACTTTAATTTTTAAAGAAAATTTTTTTAAAAGTGATTTTCAAATAAAAAAACTTCCAAATGGTTTTTCATAATAAAAGGATATTTTCCTCAAATATTTTTTATAAATATCATTTTATAGTATTTTTATTCATTATCAACAATAACCATTTATTTTTACTCCACATGATATTTCATTAGTGATACCATCCTTATTATTCCTCTGGGTGGCTTATTATTGATTTGTCTAAGGATAATATTTACATTCACTTCATTGAATCATTTGGTATTCCCCTTGAAATATTAAATCTTCTATTATCATTGAACATTCATTTTCCCCGTAATTACCCACTTCATTCATCATGTACATTACTATTACCTAAAGCCTATACTACTTTACATACAGTGTCTACTTTGATAGTTATTTTATTATTTGGGAAAATATTGATTATTTCATATCATTTATTCAATACAGATATTTGATAAGGAATATTATTTATTTTGATTATTCGATATGAGGAATTATTTAGACAGGAAATGACGGGAGGATCTCAAAATTTATATAGGTCCTCAATGAATCAATAGGTTATCATGAGAAAAATTAGTTTCACAAATTATAATTGTTTAAACCATCTTGTGAAAGGTATTGATGGTATAGGTTTTCATGTGCCTCAAATATAATGTCTATTAAGAAATCATTTCCCTTGTTTAGTTTTAGTTATTATTTATCCACGATATTTTACATCGACATATATATGGATACATTAATTTTCAGTTATTTAGATAGAACATGTTTCAGTTTCTTTCCTTGCCATATTTATTTTGCATTATCTAGTTATTTAAATAGAATGAATTTTCAATTATTACCTACCCATAATATTTATGAACTTCCTTCTTAGTTTATTGATTATATTGTGAACTTCCTTATCATTTTATTGATTATATGGACTATGAGTTCAGTTATTCACCACGTAATAATTATTATTCTCATTGATTCATTATTAATTTTGTTATATTTTTTCCTTACTGAGAATTTGAGTTCGCCCTTTTTATGTTTATTTCACTAGGAATCCAAGTAGCGTAATTTGAAAGATATTCAGGGATTTACTAGATGGATTAGATTTATCCTTGAAGAAATTTATTTAGAAAGAATAAAAAAGAATGTTTTAATTAGTGAATTTTTTTCTCATGAATGTTTCTCCGTTACCAAGAATACTAAACTCTTGATCCTTTGGGATTTAATTCCGGGTAATATTTCCAATGTAATAGTAGTAGACACCGAATCTAGGCCTTCTGGGATCAGGTTACTTCTGTTGATATTAGAGGAAGTTTAGTATCATCCTTGGGAACTAGATTTATGAAAAAATAGGTTAGAGAAGCTAGACCTAAGGTAGAATTTGAGGATAAGTATAGAATAAAATCTTCTAATTTTGGTAATGTAGAGATTATGTGGTTCTATCTAGCAATACATCCATATCTGGATACTACAAGTGTATGTGGTTTTGATACAAATGTATCTTGGATTAATAACAATGACAAGGTATTTTGAGCCTAACTTGGGTAACCTGGTATACAACAACGAGCCTTACTGCACAACTTCTTTGACACTCCGGGGGATATGTTTAGGATTATTTACATTTTCTTTAAAAAAACCATGAATGATTTTGAAAATGAATAATCTATGCTAAAACTAGGGTGTTTTGATTTAAAATAGGGTATCATGATTTAAAAATCCTATAAATGATATTATGGATAAACTCTAGACTATGGAAAGATCTATGTGGAAATAAGTGGATGAAGTATTTATGTATTAGGTTTGTTTTGAGAAATTTAGTTAAAATTCTATTTTGTGATTAACCTAATTTAACGGATTTCCATCATATTTATTTTAGGAATTATAATAATAATGTTTTATAAAAGGATGACTTATAAGCTGGGTGATAACCAATCAAATCTGCCAAGGCTGTGGGTCTTAAACCCATGACCAAATAATGATAAGGGTTTCCAGCCAACTACTAACCTATTAAATTTCCTAGTTAATTTTTCATTGTTTTTAGTTAAAAAATTTGATGAATAAATGTTAATGATAATCTAGTAGTTTCCCTTTTGAGGATTAGATATTAATCTATTAACCATAATGGTTTTGGAATATAGTTAAAGAAAATAGTTATAAATTTCACTCTTTTATTGGCCTCACGATCCGTTAAATGTTTCTTTTAGAGCTTCAAGCAAAAAAAAACCATTATTGGTACTTAATTTCTAGGAGTAAAGGAATGAATTTGAATTTGATCAAAGCACAACCAAAATTTAGGATTTTTCATATGAAATTGAAACCTATCATGTAATAATATTTCATTATATTCCTAAGTAGTAAAATAATCACCCAACATTAAGAAAATGTCTTAAAAATAAAATGTCTTCCAAATATCTTAATTTATATTGAATCTGTGGTCTTCTAAATCATTATAGATTTATGGCTTTGAGGTCCTCAATTTTCAATTGATCATTCACTTGTTTGTGATTGATGACCCCATTCACTCCTTATAAATATTTCCATTTTTCTTGAAAGTTAGTATCTCTACATTACATTGATGTTCTCCTATTTATAGACCTAGTTACATGGTTGTCCATGTGACCTATGTACTTTCTATTCTCTCATTTATAGACAATGACTTATAAACCCTTCTCTTGATGTGGGATTTCAAACATAAGAAGTATCAAACAATCTATCACCATGATCATGTTTAAATTGCAAGGATGTAATTTAAATAAGGTGGGGAGAATGTGAGGAACTGAAAATCTAAATTATGAACCTTTTATTTGATAGCGTGTATGACATGCGACACCGAACATGTAAGGTAATATAATATCTAGATACTTTATAAAATATTTACTATTCAAAATAGATTCTATGTATTTCAATACATGAAACACCGAGTTATCTTGTGTTTCATGAAAGAGAGGCCTTCATTGATAGATTATTCTACATGCAAGAGTGGCCTTCCTAAATAGATTGTGTTACATGAATGAATGACCTTCATTTATAGCTTCCATTACACACAAGACCGATTCTCACCAAATAATAATGTATTATTAAAATATTATTATTTAATATAATATGATATAACCTAGCAGTTATGTTAGCATTTATAAATAGTACTAACTAACTTAATAAAATTTATTGTTTATATAAATATAAAATGAATTCATTGGTAATAATCTAATGATAAATGAAAATAATAACCAATTGGATATAAAAAGTAATGTTATTATTTGTATACATCCAAAGGTGTTTTGTCTTAATAAACATAGTTAATAAAAATTAATAAATGATTTTAATGAAATATATATGTTATATATTAAATAAAATATTTTTTATATTAATTCATTTTTTATGCATAAGATAAGAATTAACCCTATTTTACATATAAAACCTATATTTTTATAAAGGAAATTTTTCCACCTTTTAACAGAGAACCCATTTTAAATTATAATTTTAACACTTCAATTGATTTAATATGTAAAAATAAATTTAATATTGGAAATATAAATATAATAATTATTTTAGGGTGAATTTTTGATATTTTTTTGAAACATTTCATATTTAATGAATAGTTAAAAATACTGAATTTTAGTTCAAGACTTTTTTTATCTAATTTATTTATAAGGTTAATATATATTTTTATTTGGCTTTATATTTTAATTAGATAATATTTTTATCAATTAATACAATTTATGTCATTGGAATAATTTTTAAATTTAAATTGATTATAAAAAATAGAAAACTTTCATACCTGTTTACCTTAAAAACATGCATTGTTGTCCCATCTTCGGGATTAAATTTAAATTAATTTCTACCACTTATGTGATTTTAATTTGGAAAAATGGATTCCATATTTGGAATAAAACAAATTTATAATTTCTAATAATACCAAATTTGTTTTTTATAAAAATATTAGTGAATGTAATTAAAATTAATTACAACTATTAAGGTAAAATTAAACTTAATAAATGACTAAACCATTAACTTAAGGGTCCAAATGACCTAGAAACATCTCCAAAACCCCTTGAATGGACATAATTAGGAAATTAATCTTCCATTGTTGATTTTGGTTGGTTTTTTATAACATTTATTTTGGTTAAAACATTGGTACACCAAACTTGATTTCAAAAGACAAAGTGAGTCCTTTTCCTCCCTTATAAAAGGTCGCCACCTCTCCCCATTCTTGACACATCTCAAACAACTTAGATTTTAAAAATATCATCCCATATAGCGTCCCAACATCCCTCCACTAGAAATTTAAGCCTCAATTTTAGTATATATCTTTCCAAGGAATCCATTTGGTCAAAACCAAAAGTTGTTACCCAATTAAGAGGTAATGTCTTCTCTCATGATTTCTAGTTTTATTTCCATTCTCTAACCCCTCATATATTCTTATGATATTATTATATAACAACACAATAATCCTTAATATACTATTATTATTTTATCCTAAAGGTTATACCTAAACTTACACACCCTTCCATCTAATGGGTAACGAATATATTGTTTCTGTGTACGACAAACTACTGCCTCACGAAATAATGATTGTTCAATTTACATTACCAACTTTCATGGTAGGAAATTATAATGGACACTCTATTTATATATGATATATATGATATTTATTATTTCATTATACTTATTTAATTTTATTATAACACATACCTTTTATACATTCCATTTTTATAATACGATAACTTTGTTTGAGGAAGTGTGAATTACTGCCCCTCAATGCGTTGTGATTTGTTCACACAATCCATGGAATGTATAAATGATGATTATAATTAAAAATATGTGACGTAAAAAAACTTTATATGATATTAATGAAGTAATTACCTTTCTGAATATATATATACTATATATATATATATATCATTTTCTGTATTACCCTTTCACGCACTTAAAAAGTGATAATGTCGTTCGTGGACACATGGACTACCGTCTCCTTAACACGATGTGATTCATTTTACATCATAATAATTCTATATAAAAGTATATATGATTTAAATAAATTTTATTTATGATATAATGATCATTTTGAAAGGATATGGTGTTACTTACCTTCTCTCTACAACAATCATTGAAAAATAAGTGCATTACTCATGCGTACGCACAACCTACCATCTCCATGATTGTAACATTAGTTCGTTTTTCATAACCATATTTAATGGTTTATTTTAAATGCATAATTAATGAAAAAACATGATAATTATTTCATGATTATTATTTTTGATATGTTATATAAAGACCCATTAAACCATAGTTGGTCTACCAATGTTGTTTTTGACACATAATCCGAATTTGTTGAAAACACCCAACGTAAACAGAATTTTTCAAGTAGTTGAATAAAACATAGTATAAAGTGAAATAAAATTCATTTTAAACTTGAAAAAGTTTCTCAATAAATTATAAAATTAAAATAAGTTTATTATACAATAAGTGAAAGGATTTTCACCCAAAAAGAAACTCAAGGAAATAGATTCTCATCTCAATTTTTACATCTATGAGATAAATGTCATATTCAAAATTTGATTATTTTTTGTGGTGTATATACTTCCAATTTTGATAAATAATATCATTAATTATTTTATCGTTATTGTATTTGAAAATTCCATTCAATATTATTCCTTCATGAGGCTTATGATTTAAAAATTTTCAAAGTTGTATGGGACACCATGGGTTGTTTAATGATTTTTCCCTCAAGAATAGTACTAATGATCTTGCAATGGAACTTACATTAGAAGAAATTGTATAAAAACTTTTCAATAAAACATTTCATTATTATCTAGTTATTCATGACTACTTTCAAGTATTAGTACCATTTTTACACTCTTTGGTACTGAAAATGTTTTAATTTTTTTTAAGAAAACCCAACTTTATTTATCTCTTTAGTTGGAGAACTTGTTTTCTTTTAAAAATCATGTTTTAATTAAATGTTTTCAAAATTATTTTTAAAATGATTTGGTTAATAAATGATTATCCTTTTTGTATTCTACCATTGTTTTAAAAATAATATTCTTTTTTCTATTCAAACAATGTATTTTTAAAACCTTTCACTGTGCAAATAGAATGTTCTTTTACCTCGCACGACTAGTACGGACTTATCTATCGTCATTTCATTGAAGCTTCCCTTTCATGTCTAAATGGTTACTTTATAAAGAATTCTTTTTGAAAAGTGATATTCAAAGAAATTTTTTTCCAAAATGTTTTCATAATCATAAGATATTTTCCCCAATTTTTTTTAAAGATCATTTTATAGTATTTGTATTCATCAGCATCAATAGAAACTACTACAAAATTAAGTTCATCCAATACTAGGGATTTTACAGTTCTAGCTAAAAATGATGTTAAAGACCCCCTTTGTCAGTGATAAAAAAACAATATTATAGGATGTCTTTAATAATGATAAAAAAACATTGTTAAAGGGGGACCTTTATCATCACTTTTAAAAAAGAATTGATAAATGAGATCATTTAACAGCACTTGTAAAAAACACTGTTAAAGGGGGGGGGGGGGTCCTTATTAGTCCTTTTTTAGAAGTTCCGATAAAGACCACTCTTTATCAACACTTTTTTGTGTAGCACTGATAACGGTATATTAAAAAAAATTAATTAAGAATAATATAATAATATATTAATATATTAATATTGATATATATATAATATATATTTTTAAAAATATGTTATAGATAAGGTAAAAGGAATTTTACAATTAATATATAAGATATTTTGTGAAAATGGCTTACAAAATAAATAAAAAATAATTTTAATTAATAATATTCTTATTATATCCGATTAATAGTTATTTATTATCAATTTGAGGATCAAAAATCAAAAAATTAATAAAATATCTAAAATAAGCTGAAAAAGTAACTCAAACTTCAAACAATGATAACTTTTGTTCTGGGTGTCCATTTATGCTCTACCGCATATCAAATCAATTTTTTTGATGAGATCTACACCCTTAGTGGTAATGGTAAACCTCTCTCACATGTTTAAAGGCCAAAAAAACTCATAAGATCTTGAAAATAGTGTTTTTAGTCTGGGTACCATGATTTTTTGACATTTGGTGGATTTTCAACCTATTTTATGGGGGTCTTATTTCCTTTTTTGGTGGTGACTAATTTTATTCCTAGGTATTACATTTATATTGATATTATGGTTTATAAATTTTATCATTTTTTATAATTTATTGTTTTTTATAATTAAATATATGCATGTTTCTTATGTTTACTTATAATAAATCACTCATATAAATACATATATCAACATATTTATGTAAAAATGTATATTCTAATCTATGTAAATAAATAGATATTCTAAAGATGTATTTAAAATAATATCTATCCATTTTTACATTATATATACATATATATATGGGTGTATTAATAAAGATATATATATTTATATTCTATTCTATTATATATAAATGAATATAATATATAATATATTTAAATAAATATAAGTATATATATATCACACACACATACATATATATTGTATAAATGTATTTTAAAATAATTATTTAAATATATGTATATATATATATATAAACATAATTATCATTAAATAGACATCAAAACAACATAGTGTAGTGGTAATGGTGTTCCGTCTTCGAAGGAGAGCTACAGGGTTTGAATCCATGAAGATGCACATAAGGACAGAAATTCACAAAGTGATGAAAAAGGTGGCGGGCTGAAAAGTACTGATAATGTGGGGGTGGGGAACTATTAATGGGTTCATGAAAGCGCAAATAAAGGGGGTCAAGCTCATAGTTGTCCGAAAAATAGTAATTTTACCCCCATTAGCAGTGATGCCTTTATCATCACTAAAAATGTGTTATTAAAGGCCCCCATTAACAACACTAAAAAAGTGTTGTTAAAGGACCCTTTTAACGATTTTTTTATCATTATTAAAGGGGGACTTTAATAGTTCTTTTTTAGCACTGATATAGTTTTGAAATTTTAACCACGCTCATATTGTTAGTGTTTTATTAGAATTGATAAAGGACTATTCTAGCACTTTTAATGGCCTATTTTATAGTAGTGAACTCTTTATTTTTTTCTCCACATACGTTTATTTTGTATTGATATCATTTGTATTCTTCCTTTGAATGGTTTATTATTGATTTTTCTAAAGATAATATTGACATTTACTTCCTTGAACTATTTGTTATTCCCCTTGATATATTCAATCTCATTTGATCGTTGAACATTGAATTTACCCATAATTATCCATTTCATTCATCATGGATGTTACCATTTCCTAAACTAGATACCATTTTACATATGATGTCTACATTGATAGTTATTTTATTATTTCAGAAAATATTGATAATTTGGTCTTCTTTATTCTGTACAGATATTTGATAAACCATATTATTTATTTTGATTATTCAATTTGAGAAATAATTTGGAAAATAAATGATGGGAGGAGACTAAACATTATATCGATCCTAAATGCATTGATAGGTTATCATGATAAAAATTATTTGTGCAAATCAGAATATTTTAAATTGTCATGTGAAATGTCTTGACGGTATAGGTTTTCATGTTCCTTAGACATGACTTCCATTAAGAAATAATTTACCTAATTAAGTTTCATTTATTATTCATCCATGAGATTTTTTTCAACATATCTATGGATACATTTCATTTTTAATTTTTTAGATAGTATGTGTTTTAGTTTCATACCTTACCATATTTTAGTTTTCTTATCTAGTTATTTGAATGTCATGTGTTTTAATTTATTACCTTGTCATGTTGTTTATGCACATATTTCTCAGTTTATAGAATATATGGCATGTGAATTCAATTATTCACCATTTCATAATTATTATTCTAATTGATTTTCTATTTATTATACTATATTTTGATCTTACTATTCATTCTATCTCACCCTTATTATATTTATTTACCTAGGAATCCACGAAACATATTATGAAAGATATATAGGGATTTACTAGATAGATTAGTGTTATCATCAAAGCTATTTATTTAGAAAGAAGAAGAAATATATGTAGTAATTAGTTTATTATTTTCTCATGTATATATCTATTTTATCAAGACTACTAAACTCTCAGTCCTTTGGGATCTAATTCTTTTTAATCATGTCAATTCAATAGTAGTAAACACCAGCTTTGGGCCTTCTGGGGTTGGATCTCTACAGATCTCCTCTTAGAGATGCTAGGGTTAGTTTTTTGAGAAGACCATATCCTTTAATATGTGTATATAGATGTTAAGATGATAAATGGGTTGGGTTTGGTCGATCTAGAAGGTTAAAATTGGTGTAAGGAAGTGAGGGAGAAAGTTCCCTTTTATAATTTAGGTGGGGCATTTTAGGAAACTCCCAATTATTAAATTAATTTATATTAATTTTTAATTAAAAACGTCTTAAAAGTGAGTTACATAAAACCTAAGATGATTATGGGTCTAAATACTCTCAAAAATTAATTTTTAGACATGTTTTGGTCACAATGATAACCTTATCATTTGTCTTTAACCCTTAGTTAAACCCTTTAACTCTTACCATGACAACTTGTTTTTACTCTTTATGGATAATATAGTTACTAAAAAATGATAAACTAACCCCAAATGGATCATTGATGACATATTTAAGCTTTTTTTAGTTATTTGGCCTAATTAATTTTTTTATGAATTTTATATCATTTAATAAAATATTATTTATTTTAAAGTATCATTTTTTTCATTTTTGATACTATTCAATATTTGTCTTTCTAAAAAATATCCTAAATTCATGATAACATCGAACCAAAACTTATAATATATCACTAAGATTTCTAAATTATCTATAAAATCCATGGATGCAATTAATTATGTAAAATTTTATTTATTTTAATGTTTTTAATATCATTTATTTTTAATTTCCATTGATTAAACAATTACTAAATCATTTTTATGAAAGCATTTTATTAAATTATTTCTCCTCTAAAAATTTTAAATAAATTATCATGATGAATATAAATTTATTATCTTTCAAATGAATATGTATAGTCTAATTTATCTTATCTATAACCATGTATTAAAAATGTAATACTTATTAAAAACATGAGTATGACATTTTTAACTTATCTTTAATTAAAATATAATAAATGTCTTATTATAATCCAAGTGGCATAAAAAGAGTATAATTTTGGCCTAATGATGTTTTTGGTAGAAAATCACTCATTAAATTAAATTAGGACAAGTTTTGGGGTAATTTTATATTATCATTTATATCCATAATTACCTAATTTACCCATAACTGTGGTAATTAAAATATTACTAAATTTTACTATTCATATGACCAAAACTAAAATAAAATTATTTACATAATTTGTACCCACTAATTACAAATATAGAATCCATTTTTCATAATTCAAAACATTGAATTTGTAGTAATTAATTTAAAATTAATCTTGTTGACGGCATGAGAAAACGAGTAATTAAAGTTTAAACCTGCAAAAGATTGAAACATTTTTATATCTAAATTCATTGTAAAATAGATTAAAATAACCAAAATTGTATTAAATGATAAAAATAATCTCTTTATACTTTAAAAACATTCAATATTATAATTTAAAACTTTAAATAATTTTGATGAAAAAAGTTGTTTTCAATTAAAATTTAGTATTTTTCACTATTCATCAATACATGAAACTTATTAGAAAAATATAAAATATTTAACTAAAGTAAAATTTTATATTTATATTTAAAAGAAGAAGATTATTTTTTCAAATATTATTCAAAAAATTGTCAAAAGTTAGATTTAAAATAGGTTCTCCATTAAAAGATGATAAAATAATTTTTATAAAAAATATAGGTTTTATGTGTAATATTGGGTTTGTTATTATCTTATACCTCTCAAATATAATATATGAATATCAAAAAAAAATTATTTTCTATATAAAATATATAATTTATTAATATCAATCTATAATAGTAATTAATTTAATTTATTAAAATAAAATGACTCTGTGCACATAAAAATAATTCTTTTGAAAAACATCTCATATATATTCAGTTGGTTAATATATTCATTTTTAATTAATTTTGAACCAATGAATTCAGCCATATATTTTCATAAGTTAGTTAATACTACTCATAACCACTAACTTAATGTCTAGGATATATCTAATTATATTAAATAATGATATTTTAATAATATATTGTTGTTTGGTAATACTCGGTCTTGTATGTAACGCAAGACACCTCATTGTTGTCTGTAGCATAACCATATTTTGGTATTGAATACAATAGAAACTATCAAACAAAATGAATTTATTTAATAAGTGACATACTGTAAAATCTTGGGGTGTTACAGGTAATGTATGGACATTGGGTGTCTATGTTAATGCATTTCATCTACAAGGTGGAGATTTTTGAACTATATTCACTCATTATTGTAAATTAAATGATTTTAATTCCATGCATTTTGTGAAGACCCAACACTAGTAAAACCAGGATTCAGTTCGTTCTGAACATGATGTGTCGTTTTAAAACAAAAATATGCACTGATAAACACACATCATGTCCCATACAGAGGATTGAGGTCGGTTCGGGCTCTGGGAAACTGGTAACATTAGAAATGTTTATCTGATAAAAGCTATTGCCTAAAAATTTAAAATTCAAAAGGTATGGTGAGAATATGAATGAATAGTAAGGGGTTCAAAATAAACCAATGAAACTTTTGAAAGCATTTTTTAAAAACTTATCCAAAGAACATTCTCTTATAGAAAACTATAACAGAGGTAACATAACATAAAAGTGCTCAACTACGATATTCAGGGAATACATGAATCAATTAGGAAATTTTTGAAAAGGGGTAGTAAAATATATCCTGAAAAAGTATGACATATGAATGTTTAAGCACAAATTAAATAGTTAAGAGTAATACTTAATCATAGTTGCATGTGAAGGAAAAAACATCAATTTCAAATGTTGGTTACTATTTTACACGAATCATACCCCAAACTTTTACTTGTGACATCAATAAGAACTTGATAAAAACATAAGGGAAAGAGTAGTGAAATAATAGGAATATCATCTTGAAAAGAACTTTTAACATGAATTGAATATGGGGCTTCAACATTGAATTTAGACATTCATGAACATATCACTGAGGTTCATCCCCAAGGTGTCAATAAAGAAAAATTACCAAGGTTATTCTCTAGGGTATCGTGAAGCTTGTCATCTCTAGAGATAAATTCTTTACCAAATGAATTGGAGCGCTATCAGGGCACACCCGTAAGATGTCTTTACATTCATGTGATCCACATAAATAAATACTTTACTTAAATGGGGTTGTATATTCACGATGTTCCATACCACCTTAAATAGTTCATTCATTGTTGGTCATAGAATTTGAATTTACATATCTTATAAGTGAGAAAGGGATCTAGATGATTAAAAACCAATCTAACAATCATACGACTGTTATTAAAAGGAAATAAGAAAGGATGATTATGGCACATATATTGAAATCTAATGTACTGAAAGAATTGAGAACTCGAATTTATCACATGTAATTTTTTTCTTGAAATTCTAAAATTATATCATCCATTTGATTACAAGGTTAACCAAAAATCTCAAGTGGGGTTTTGAGCCTGCACATGATAAAACATTCAATATTGTTAAGCCTTTGCATAATACTGAATAATTTCCATGATAGAAACCATGAATATTCACCATAAGTAACATCATTTAAAGCATACAGAAAACAAATAAGTTACTCTTAAATGTTGATATAAGTTTTGTTTAACACCCTATTTCTTATGTTTTTAAAACTCCACATAAACTGGAGACTTAATGTGTAAGGACCTTAACAACTGAAATCAAGGTTTCACAACATATAAAATATTTGTATGTACCCGAACTCAAACATAATTATTGGCACACCCATGTGTGTTAATCCCATAGGAATATTAGTTCAACAACATTTGGAATAGGCCAGGTCATGCCCTTAGTCGTAAAAATTAGTTTATGAAATCCTATAAAAATATAATTTTATAAAAACCTGATCATATATATAACATTTTAAAAATTTATTTATTATTTAAATAATAAATTAACTATATGTGAATATGTGCAGTTCATGAACAATTATACCCAAACTTCATACATAGAACCAGAGTAGAAAGGTCATGCCCATTCCATCATATAACCGATGTATATACATATAAATAAAAGTATATATGTATTTTCAAAACAAAAAAATGATTCAAGGTATAATCCTTACATTCTTTAAGTTATTTGAATTCAAGAGAACCAGAAGGCCTTGGTTCAACATTTAAGATCATTTGGACTTAACCGTAAGAAAAAAAACATATATATTTTTCCGAATATATAAATGTATATATTCTCAAAGAAGCAAAACAAGGAAAAACTAAAAGCACTTACATTAAAAACCAGGGAAAAGAGGACTTCAGGGAGGGTTGGTGGGTCTCACTAGAGACTAGAATGGGAGAGAATAACTGAGAGGTCTTGGTTATTTATATACAAAATCTCACACACCACCTTCCACACAAATATGTACCCACTTGCAATATATTCAATGGGGGGGGGGGTCATGCTTGAAGAAAAAGAGGAGACATGGGGGTCCCCGGCGGTCAGAGGTGAAGAAAAAAAGGGGTGTGCCATAGGGTAGGGTTACTGGTGTAACCCATGCGTGGAGGAAGAAGATGATGCGGCTAGAAGAAATGCCGAGAAAATAAGGACGGTCTAGATTGATCCCAACGTCGATCCAAGGGATGAGATGCGTCCACTGTTTTAAAATAATTGAGCGACTTAGATTAGATCTAAGTGTCATCGGACAGTCTAAGTACGATGTGACTTTTTAAAAACCTCAAATGACCATGATTAGATTGTGCCAGATCAAACAGATGACAAAAACCGCAGAGAGAGACGCAGTCGGTGAGGTTCGAGCGCGGGATCAGAAACAACGGCCCAAATCGTGCGCGATGCAATCCAACGGTCCAGATCACGTTTCTTTCAAAAAAACATATTCCCACATCGAAACAAAGATTAGTTTTTTCCTCCCTTATAATCCTGAGCCTCCCAACGAGTGCTTAGAAATCACACTACTCCCACGAAGGGGGCCATATACACGGGCTCCTGCCCGCAGGACTTGGCCTACCCAGACCCCGCCGTGTCCTCATGCCCGCACTAGTGTGCCTATATGCTCTTGATCAATCCTGAGTGCCCTTCGAGGAACCTCTACCCATGATCGGGCCGGCCGTGGATTGGGGCTAAGGGTCATGCTCAGACACTTCGTGTGAGTTTCCTCCCTCGGCCCTAGCCTAAAAGGGCTTGCCCTGGTGGGCCAATTTTTTTTGAAAAACCTACACTAAAAAAAGTTCTAAGAAGAGTAAACAATACATTTATTAAAATAATAGATAATTTTATATTCATAAACCTTAATGAATATAAATTAAACTTGTTTTAGTTAGAAGTATTTCTAAAATTAAAAATACTAAACTCCTTTTCTTAACTCAAAAAGTTATGAAATGGAAAATTTAATAAACCTACATTATAATTTATATACTAGTATCAACAAAAACATAGTTCAATCAAAACATAATTTAATTTGAAAAACATAAACATAGTTTATAACATTATTTAATAAATTAAAATCATTACATTGTATTAGAAAAATTCGCAAAGTGTTTTGAATTCCTTAATTCTTTTCAAAATCACTTAAGGGCGAAATGAGGTTTTACACCATATCCTTTTAGAGTTCATAAATGATGGTTTAATTATAACCATAATCATAACCCAATTATTTGGAAACTAATTAATATTTATATAATTTCACTTATCCTAATAAGGTCCAACGAATATTTTTTTTATAACCGTTAGCTTCTGACGGTCACTAGAGCAACGGTCGAAAAAAGTGTCCTATAAAACCAAGCCATACGGTGTCCTAAAACTCAAAATGAAGAAGATTGTGGTTCCCATTCCGCTAATGCTCAGTATGGTTTTTAGAATCACAGTGGTGATGTTTTTTGATTCAGTTGACTCGATGGATCTATTTTACTTACTATGACTCGTTGTGGTGATTGGGGGTCTTCCAGTACTTCTGATAGGGTTTTTAATAGGTATATTTGTTTAGCATGATTACTCTTTAGATCTCGGTGTATTGTAGACACTATAGTGTTCTTATTTAAATGAAGTGCCTTATGTTTATCCTTTAAATTTTTGTTCTTTTAAAAGATATTTAACAAAAGTAAATGCATAATATCATCATTATAAGATACCCAAAATTCGGGGTGTTACATTACTCGCCCCATCAAAGAATTGAGTCCCCATAATTCCTTTCATACAAACTTGCTAAGAGGAAGGTATCATTTTTTATTACCATATCACCCATCGTAGAGGATCCTCAGGTGCGTTCAGTGGAACACCCAAATTGATGCTCAACTCATCTAGTTCTCTAATCCAGATAAACATTGGGAAGAAGGGGTTGAACTCATGCACCGAACACTCGGGCATCCAGAGGGAGGTTCGAATGGTACAAAGTTTGGAAATGTCCATATGGACCAATGTATGAATAAATTTCCGAATTATGTATCAATCTAGAGTATCTAAGTTAGAGAAGTTTTTGTACAGTCCAACATAAGGGAGTTGGTACATGTAGGTCGCATAAACATTTCCCTCTAAAGCACCCTCTTGAAATTTTACTCTGGCTGTGTAGTTCCAGCCTAGGGTGAAACACAGGAATAGCCCTTTGTGGTATTTTCCTCTCTTCTTATGCTTGGCCAATTGTGTTGAGCCTATGTGGTAGTAGATGGGATCATTCCCTTGACAGGTGCGGAGAATCCCCGGAACTTTTGTCACCTCAAACAATTGCTTGCACGTTTCTCATAGGATTGTAAAGGGATGATACTCATCATCAGAGGTTTTTATTGAAATAATATCTAGTATCTCAGTAAGAAGAGATAACATGTGGGTTTTTCCTTCCATATGAATGTTTAAGATGAGAGTTCAATCCCCCGAAATCCATCCAAAATTTTAAACAAATTAAATATATAATAAAGAAGAGATAAAAAAATATGTTCTTTATATAACTACTACTGCACAATGTAAAATGGGGCTAATGGTTTCCCCAGTTCCCTAACACATGAATTCCCAAGACAAGCTCAAAACTCTCCATCTCCCTAAACTATATGCAACCTGAGCATTCAGGTTCAATGTCTTGGGAGCACTTATGGTATCTCCATAGTCAGACATGTGGGGTATAGAACTTGAGAAATCCTTATGTACCTGTTGTCTGTACACAAAAGGGGAGGCTTTTTGTTCAAGGATTCCAAATTCCCTCATTTGACCAAAATTTACATAGGACAGGACTTGACACATGTATGCTGCATGGAGATCTCCCTCTACAGCAGCCTCTTGGAATGCCGTGAGGGACAAGACACCTTCCTTTGCGGTGAAGCATCTAAAAATTCCCTCGTAGTACTTCCCCCATCGTGTGTAATATGGAAACTGGTCATTCATCATAAATATGTAATCCAGACCAGCTCTTCAGTAGAGTTGAAGTACTCAGGGAGAGTTGGACACATCATAGAGATGTTTCCACAACATTCAGATATGGGAATTGTTTATAAAATCTTCATGGAAGGCTTTGAAAATTATGGTTTCTATGGCCTCATTGGGAAGAGAAAAAAGATTAGTACCTTCATTTTCCCTCTTAAAATTAAGAAAACTCATTTTTAGTAATGATGAAATATATTTTTCTTTGTTTCAATTCTGGCATTCTAGATATATCAAAACTGAATCCTCTGATACAGACTATAAAGACCAGACCCCAAAAAAACAAAGAGTCGGTTCCTTCTGAACATTATGTGTTATTTTAAAATAGAAACATGCACTGATAAACACACATCATGTCCCATACATAGGGTCAAGTTCAGTTCGGTCTCTGAGAAACCAGTAACTTAAGAAATGTTTCATCTGATAAAAGATGTTACCTGAAAATTTAAAATTCAAAACGTAGGGTGAGCATAAGAATGCCCAGTAAGGGGTTCAAAATAAACCAATAAAACATTTGAAAGAATTTTTTAATTACTTATCCAAAGAACATTCTCTTATAGAATACTGTAACACATATAACATAACATAAAAGTTCTCAACTAATATTTTCATGGAATACATGAATCAATTAGGACATTTTCAAAAAGGGGTAGTAAAAGAAATCCTAAACAAGTATGAAGTATGAATGTTTAAGAAAAAATTAAACCATTAAGAGTAATGCGTAATCGAAGTTTCATGTGAAGTAAAATAACTTCAAATTCATATATTTGTTACTATTTTACACGAATTATCCCCTAAAATTTTACTTGTGAAATCAATATGAACTTGATAAAACATATGGGTAAGAGTAGTGAAAGAATAGGCATATCATCTTGAAAAGAACATGTAACATGACTTGAATATGTGGCTTCAACATTTAATTTATACATTCATAAACATATCACCGAGATCCAACCCCAAGGTGTCAATAAAGAAAAATTTCCGAGGTTATTCACCAGGGTATTATGAAGCTTGTAATCTCTAGAGATTATTTCTTTACCCAATGCATTGGAGCGCTATCAGGGTGCACCCATAATATGTCTTTACATTCATGTGAGCCATATAAATCAATAACTTACTTAAACGGGGTTGTATATTCAAGATGTCCATCACCACCTTGAATTGTTCATTCATATTTGGTCATAGTAGTTGAATTTGGATATCTTATAAGTGAGACAGGCATCTAGATGATTAAAAACCAAGATAACAATCATATGACCGTTATTAAAAGGAAAGAAGAAAGGAATATTATGGAACATACATTGACATCCAAGGTATTGAAAGAACATAAAACTAGAATTTATCACATGCAAGTTTGTTCTTGAAATTCTAAAATTTTATCATCCTATTAATTACAAGCTGAACAAAAAATCTCAAGTAGGGTTTTGAGCTTGCGCATACTAAAACATTCAATATTGTTAAGCCTCGGTATAATACTAAATAATGTCCACGATATAAAGCATGAATCTTCAAGATAAGAAACATCATATAATAGATAAGGGAAACATATAAGTTACTATTAAATGTGGATATATGTTTTGTTTAACACCCTATTTCCTATGTTTTTAAAACTCCACCTATACTCAAGACATAATGTGTAAGGACCTTAACAAATGAAATCAAGGTTCACATTACATATAAAATGTATGTTTGTTCCTGAACTCAAATAGAAAGATTGGAACACCCATTTGTGGTAATCCCCTATGAATATTAGTTCAAAAACGTTTTGAATAGGGAAGGGCATTCCCTTAGTAATAAAAAAAAATTATTAATACCTACAAAAAATAATTTTATTAAAACACGATGGAATATATAACATTTTCAAAATTTATTTATTATTTAAATATAAAATTAAGTGTATGTGAAAATGTGTAGTGCATGAAAAATTATACACAAACCTCGTACATATAAGAGATGTAGAAAGGTCATGCCCATTCCTGCATATATCTGATGTATATACATATAACCAAAAGTATATATGTATTTTCAGAACAACAAAATAAGGCCAGGTATAATCATTACATTATTTAAGCTATTTTATTTCAAGAGAACATGAAGGCCTAGGTTCAACATTTAAGAACATTTGGACTGAACCGTATGGTTTAAAAAAATATATATTTATTTTTTCAAGTATATATGTGTATATATTCTCAAAGAAGAAAAAAGGCAAAAATAAAAACCCATACTTTAAAAACCAGGGAAATGAGGACTTCAGGGAGGGTTGTCCGCACTTTCTGGAGACTTGAATGGGAGAGAAGAACTTAGAGGTCTCAGTTATTTATATACAAAATCTCACAAACCACCTTGCATGCAAAACCCATTTTCATTGCATTCAATGGGGTGGTGTCATGCTTGAAGAAAACGAAGAGACATGGGGGTCCCCGAAATTCATAGGTGAAGAAAACTAGGGGTGTGCCATAGCGTAGGGTTACTGGTGCAACCCTTGCATGGAGGAAGAAGAAGACGCAGCTAGGGGAACTTCCTAGAAAAAACGGACGGTCCAGATCTATCCCATCATTGATCCAAGGGATGAGATGAGTCCATTGTTTTAAATTAATTGAGCGGCTTAGATTAGATCTAAGTTTCATCGGACAGTCTATGTTCAACACAGAAATTTAATAACCTCGAACGACCATGATTAGATCATGCTGGATCGAATGGTTGACAAAACCCGTGGAGGGAGACACGGTCACTGAGGGTTGAGAGTGGGATTAGAAACAACGGCCCAGATTGTGTGCATCGTGATCCAATGGTACATATCACGTTTTTCCAGAAAAACTGCTTCCCACATCAAAACGGAGAACGATTTTTGACTCCCTTATAACCCCAGGCCTCCAAACGATTACTCAGAAATCACACAACACCCACGAAGGGGGCCCTACACATGGGCTCCCGGCCATAGGCCTTGGCCACCCAGACCTCACTATGGCTTCATGCTCGCACTGGTGCGCCTATGCGCTCATGCTCGCTCCCGAGCACCCTTCGGGGAAGCTCTACCTGAGCTCGGGATGGCCTTGTCTTGGGGATGAGGGTCAGACTCATCCTCTTCATGTGAGCTGCTTCCCTCAGCCCTAGCATAAAAGGGCTGACCCTAGTAGCCCATTTTTTTATAAAAGATACACTAAAAAACATTTTATGAAGAGGAAACAATCCATTTATTAAAACTAATAGAAATTTATATTCTTAAACATTAATGAATACAAATTAAACTTGTTTTAGTTAGAAGTATTTCTAAAATTAAAAATACTAAACCCCTTTTTATAACTCAAAAAGTTATGAAAAGGAAATTTTAATAAACCTACATTAAAATTTATATAATAGTATCCTTCAAAACATAATTCAATCAGAACATAATTAAATTTTAAAAAGTTAAACATAGTTTATAACATTATTTAAGAAATGAAAATCGTTAAATTGTATTTGAAAAATTCCCAAAGTGTTTCGAATTCCTTAATTATTTTCAAAATCACTTAAGGGTTAAATGAAGTTTTACACCATATCCTTTTAGAGTTCATAAATTATGGTTTAATTATAACCTTAATCAAAACTCAATTATTTGGAAACAAATTAATATTTAAATAAGTTCACTTATCCTAACAAGGCCCAACAACTATTTTTTTATAACCATTAGCTTCCATTGGTCACTAGAGTAATGGTCGAAAAATTATCATATAAAACCAAACCTTACGGTATCCTAAAACTCAAAAGGAAGAAGATGGTGCTTCCCATTCTGCTAATTCTCAGCATGGTTTCAATGATCGTAGTGGTGATGTTTTTTAATTTAGTTGACTCGAAGGATCTTCTTTACTTACTGGGTCTTATTGTGGTGATTTGGGGTCTCCCATTAGTTCTTACAAGGGATTTAATAGGTATATTTGGTTAGCTTGATTACACTTTTGATCTCGGTTTATTGTAGGCACTACAATTTTGTTATTTAAATAATGAACCTTATGTTTATTCTTTAAATTTTTGTTTGGTTAAATGGGATTTAAAAAAAGTAAATGCATAATATCATCATTATATGATACCTAAAATTTGGGGTTTTAAACATTGTTTTTTTACTTGTCATAATATTTATTTTCAATAAAATTTTTGGTATTTTTATATGATGGATTTATGTATTATTGAGCTTGAGCTTCTTTTATTAGTTCATGTGGGCCTTTTGTTCGGGTTATACATTGGGAATGTGCTATTAGCCTTGGTCCACTTTCCCATTTGATCTATGTCATACTCATACCTGATGTTGATCCATTGATCCTTATGATCCTATAGTTTTCTATTCCTCCCTTTTTTCATTCTTCGTGAAACAGATTGGCTTGATCTAAGGGAGACCCTTGATAGCTTATCCTCTAGTGTCATATGTCGTTATTTTGTTATTTAAGTGGTTATGTTGGGATAGTTATCTAGATTTATCATATCCTTGGTTATATGCTATAGTATTCCTCTAACCCTACTAGAATGCCTCCTCTATTTGGAATCTACCTCTCCACTTGTGGGAGATTTAGTTGGACTAAAAACCACCATGGTTTTTGGAGCTCTAGTTTTCCTCGAGGGAGATGAGTATATGAAGGAACACTGGCGGGATTCCTTGACTAACCAAAGAATAAATAGTGATCTAGATAAGTTTTGATCATATTCATCTATGCTTGGTGAGGAGCTCAGATGAGGTCCTAGTGTTCCATGGTGTTCCTTTTACCTTGACGGAAATGACGATTATATAAAAGTACAATCTTGATGACCCTAACAACAAGACCTAATTACATAGAGGTTCTATGAAAACACATAGGAGAGATTTATCCCTAGTAAGGGGCCTTAGTATGGTATTCTTCTTCTTTTCTATCAGTTATTTATTCCTTGTATTTGATTATTCTTTGGTTCTATGTTGCGTGTCTTGTTTGAGTTTTTCGAAGGTGCATAGTTTATGATGAATCCCCAACTTGGTTCTACTGTGAGTCCTGGCATTTCAAGAACCTGAACGTTGGATATTTTCCTCATGTTCCTTTTTCTTATATGGTAATGTTTCACTATTTATAACATATTTTTTTATAATCCCATTTTTTCATAGTGGAATCGCGGTACCCTTGCACAATGAATATAGGCCAAATAGATAAATAATATCAATAACCTATGGTCCTCTTTATGATTTGATTACTACTTTATGTCAATATTTTTTATTGATCATATCTCTTATGTTTGAGTCTATTATCTATAATAGGTCTTGGTACATAGCAGTATTAATATCAAACTGGTTATATATATTCTCATTATCATGTTATCTATTTTAAATGTTTACATGAATCAGTACTTTTTATTCTCTCGTTCTGTGTTTATGGTTTGTTAGAATCAGCATGTTACAATTTTGATTATGAGAAATCATTACAAGATTTTTTTTTATTTCTGTTTTCTTGATTCTTCCTACTATTTATATAATTATAAACATGTTAAATATTTGTTCTGTAATTTTGAGAAACAAAATGATACCCATACAACTAAATTACTCCATTGAAAGTGCGATACCTCATAGCACGACTCAAATTTTTTTATAGAATATGATAAAAAAATATTTAGTAAGGCTGTTATTGTGATCAAATATTATTTTCCCTTTCATGATGTTATAATTGTGAGATAATAGTAAAGTAAAAACTGAATAAAAAATGAACAATAGATGTAAGATAGAAAACACCACAAATAAATAGGGGTAAAACCCATAGACAAATTGAATGATATCACTATGCTAAAAGAGGTTAAACATAATCTCTTTATATTATAAGTAAAATATCCATGTAATTAACTCTCTTGAGTAATGTATAATGCACCTCACAAAATACAACACTCAAAATGTTGAAATAGGAAGCTCAATACTTGAGGTGATGATGCTAAAACCGTCAAAGCGCTCTGCCTTTTATAGGCAAGGCCCTTATTTGATGTTCCTCCTATATTTAACTCCATGGGTTATTTTTATCCACCCATCCCACTAACCACACTAGCCCACTTTGAAAAATCAAGGGGGAGAAACTGTTTCTGAAAAACAAATGCCAATATATATCACACTAGGATATCTGATTGGGAACCAATAATATCTCCACAAATCTTTTCTATCTTCCAACCATTTTGCACTTATATCTATGGTTAGGATTGAGGATTTTTATTATATTAACATAACAATGTTAATAAACTTCATCATAAAATTAACCTAATTTTCTTCAATATAAATTTTATGCATATCCACTCTTCCTTCCTCCACCACATCTCGAACAAAGTTATATTGTACATTAATGTGCTTTATCTTGGAATGAAAATATAGATTCCTTTCAATTTTCAAGGTGCTATGATTATCCCAAAACAACTGCATATACTTCTGTCATTGTCTGGGATCCTCTAGAAACTATCACATCTAAATCACTTCTTTTCAAGCCTATGTAGTATTCATGTAATCTACCTTAGTCGTGGATAAATATATAATAGACTACAGCTTTGAATTCCAACTCACAAATCATCCTATAAAATTAGGCACATAACCCAACGTTTATTTTCGTTGGTCACAATCACCTACAAAATCTGAGTTTTCATAGGATCTAATAGTGAAATTTGATCCTCAATATCATAATAGAGCATATGTGATCTCCTTGGTGTATCTAAGGGTCTTCTTTAATATGTTCCAATGCTCCTGTATTTAATTCTCCACATACCAACTAACTTCTCCCACTACATGTGCGATTTCTGGTCTCATATAAACCAAAGATAATATCATAATACCCACTACTGGTTCTTAAGGTAATTGAGATATATCCATCCTCTATACTTCACTGCTATCACTGTTAGGATTCATCATAGAGGAAAACATAAAATTAATAGTAAGTGGGGTTAATATAGGATTATAATGTCGCATGTATAATTATTTCAAGATATTCCTCAGGAAATTCTTTTTTGATAGCTAAATCATACCCTTATTTCAATCTCATTAAATCTATATCCCAAGATATTATTTTTTGGTCCTAGTTCCTTCATATAATACTCCCATGAAAACTATCAACATGTCATCCACATAAAATAGAAGAATGATAAAATCATTACCATATGAACCCATGAAATGTGCCCAAGTATCTGAATGAAGTATTTTGTGTCCAATACTCATGATATAGGAGTAAAATCCCTTGTACCAACACCTTGGTGCCATCTTAATACCATAAATAGTTTTTCTCAACCTAAAAACCAAGTTTACTTTTCCTTATTTTAAAAAACATTCTAATTAGAGAATATATATTTCTTTATCAATATCACCATGTAGAAAAGTTCTCTTCACATCTAGCTACTCTAGAGTTAATCTATATATTTCACACATCCACATAACTATCTGAATAGTCATTATACTAACAATGGGAGAAAATATTTCCTTGAAATTAATAACTTCTCTCTATGCATATCCTTTTACCACCAGTCTTGCATGATATCTTTACAATTATTCATTTTCATCCCAATTGTTCTTAATGAACCTATATTTACTGATATTCTTCCTTCCATGAGGTAATGGATCAATATCTCAAGTCTTTCTCTTATGAAGGGCATCAAGTTTCTCTTGATTTGCTTCAATCCATGTGGATATTTCGGAACTCCACATCACCTCCAAAAAAATAATATGGATTACCAACCTCCATCAATAACTAGTGCACAATATTTCTCTCAGGGATAAATTTTGAGTTCTATATTGGTTCCCTTTTATCTTGAGTTGATCATCATAGTCCAAAAACATTCATAACATCATCATCATGCTCCTCAAAGGAATGTGGTTCTTCTATGGATTCTTCCTCCACCCCAAATATTATAGTATATGTGTTCTCTTTCTTCAAGTCCCCATTAATCATCACTTTCACCTTATATTCTAGACATATAACATCCATGCTGATGATAAGTCTATGGGTAGATGGGTCCCACATAAGATACCCCTTCACACCATCATTGTATCATAAGAATATACATTCATTGGATCTCGAATCCAACTTTAGTCTTTCCTGATCATTAAATAATACAGATACATGAACTCCATAAGTATGAAACCATGAATAGTCAGTAGGTTTAACACTCCACATATTCATTAGTGTTTTTTTATCAATTATCACAAAAGTAAATCGATTGATCACATAACAAGTTCTCTTCATTACTTTATCCCATAACTTATTGAAAATTCTAACAGTCTTCAATATATCCCTTATTCTATCCAACAAGCTTATGTTCACCCACTTTTCCAATCCATTTTTTTGAGGAGTGTATGACACCATGAATTGTCTCTTGATGCCTTTTAATTGAAAAAAATGTATCAAAATCCTCACATGAATATTTTCCACCACTGTCAATATTCAAACACCTGATCTTCTTTCCGGATTCCATATTCATCCATGTTTTGAATATTTTGAAGACTTTAAAAACACCTGGTTTCATCTTGATTGGGTACACCTAACATCTCATGGAATAACCATCAATAAATTTTAAAAAGCACCTTTCTCTTACCATAGATTTAAACAGTGTTTGCCAAATATTGGAATGGATCAAATCTAAGATATCCTTTCTCCCCATTGCCAACGTCACAAAATTCAACCAATGATGGTTTCAAAAATAATAATTCTCACAAATTGGAAGGGATACCTTTGTAATCTAGGAAGAAACTTATGTTCAGTAAGAATCTTCAAGCTTCATTTGAACATAAGACCATGCTTTTGATACCATAACTTCCTCACTGCTTTTATTGAGGTAGTTAATAGGACAACTATTATAATGTCTCCAAAATTCCATATTTTTTTTGAATTATATGGAATTATTTCGAGACCGCAAAATCTGACAGCGTGCTATTTTGAGGCCCAGGGTGTCCAAAATGATCCGTCCAAGATTTGTTAACCTTTAATTAGAACATGAAAGCAGTTTTCTTGAAAAAGTGGAATAATTATTAAAAGGTTAATCAAATTAAAAATCCGAGGGAATTGTTGCGCTCAGAATGGGAAGATTACCTTAGGCACGACTTAAGATTAGTCGGTGTGGGCCTCTAGTGAGAAAACCAGAAAATGTCATAACCATAAATAAAATATTTAAATAAAATTATTTTATTTTTCTAATGCGTAGAACTCATGAACGGTAACTCTAATTAAAAATTTGAGGCCACCTTTGAGCTCGTGAGGGTATTCTCTCTTTAGGAAGTTACCAACTTTGGTCGGCGCAGGCCACCAGTGAAAGTAAGTTTTTGGTTGTAAATAAAATAACTAAGTGAAAATTATTTCATTATCAAATCCATAACTTTTAAATGGTAACTTGGATTGGAAATCCGAGAGTATCGTTGGGTTCATTGGGGCGTATTTTAATTAGGCAGATCCTAACCTCAACCGGCACAGATTGAGGGTGACTGTTAATAATTTTCTGAATTTTTTTTGGGTACGTTCAGTAACCGCGTGAGCGGCATTTTCTAGCTTTTGAACTGTTGTTCGGCATAAAAATATGAGGTCATCATTGAAACCCCTGCACTGGGATTCGCTTAAGAGAGGGATAACTTCAACCCCAATAGGTCGTGTAAAAAGTTATTTTTTTGGACATTAGAAAGACTAATAAAATAACTTGTTTTGTTATTTTATTTTCCATCTTTCCTCCAATGGAAAAACAATGCTGGTGGGACCGATGATGTTTCAAACCAACAAATGGTTTAACTCTTCTTTTCTTATAAGAACATCGTTAGAAATTACGGAGGTTCATTAATTAAATGAACCTCATCAATTCCCCGAGTGTTATAAACTCCTTATCCTCTCCTATTTATATGGAGCTCGGGGATGGGTGTTGGAACGACATCACAAAACGACAAACCTCTGGAAAAGTACCACGACGCCAACCACCAGGAGGATGAGACTAGTTCTAACGAGAAGTGGTGAGCTCCACCGAGTCACGAACTGATGACAATGATAAAGGAGGTTCCATCGACCGTCGTCAGCAGACGTCTCTTCTAGGCAGGGGCTACTTTCGTTTGTGCATTTTTGTTTCCCTCTTCCACATTCTTTAAATTATACAAACAACGCAGGTCAACCAACTAACGGGTTGACCAGAAATTCATCCATCTTTAAAGGAGATTATTGCGGGGAATCTTGTGGTGTTAATATTGTGTTAAATACAACTATTTATTGTACTCCCTTAATATCTTTCATATTACGAGCTAACGTGGAGGGTGCGGGCCTAACAATCCTGGCCCAAACCATCCGCTATCTTTCTTTCCTTACACATCCACAGAATATCACATACACATCGACACACGCCACAAGAGGAGGGTCATGGCTCGTCAGCCGCGACGAACGGAGGAGGCGGCCGGCACGACGGCTGACCGCGAGAAGGAAGGCGACACAACCGCCATGCCACCAACGAATGGAAGTTGTAGAGAAGGCCGAACCCACATCAGGAGGGTTATGTGTTTCCCACACGGTGTCGTTTCCTCACCAACCGAATGGCCTCTGGGACTTTCGGGAATCCGAGTGACCGGGGGTTACACCCCCCGCATCGGACTGATTTGGGTCGCAACCCTCGGAGGAGGTCGCCACCCTCTAGTCGGGGCACCACACTTGCACCTGGTCGCCACCCTCAGACTGGGCTGCTGCCCTCGGACCAGGTCACCGCCCGCGAATCAGTACGTCGCCCTCACACCAGGAACCCACCCTCGCCTCAGGCACCCGCCCTCAGAGAAGGCCGGCGCCCTCACACTGGGTCGTCGCCCTCATACCGGGTTGTCTCCCTCAAAGCGTGCTGCCTCAATAGAACTGGTTGCCACCCCATGTGGGTCGGGGTTCCCCTTTGCGGGTCACCCCCTTGTGGGCCGAGTACACCCCAGCCCCATGCAGAGCAAGTCGGTCCGGGTTGGTCCGACCATGTCAGACCGAACCCAGGCCCGATTGGACCCTAGAACACATAAAGGAGCATATCTTGAGAACCAGACGTCTGTTTGAAGAACTGTCTACAGTGTTGGGATCCTTGGATCGAGACGGTCCTCTTGGTATTATCCAAATGAGTTTTTAGATAGTTGTAGTAAGGATGGGTTAGATTGAACCTGAATCCAACCGGTCCCGCGATGTTAAAACGCTTATAACTCACAATCCGGGTGTCCGATTGACGCGCCTTCTATTGCGTTGGAACCCCTATGACATGACAGTCCATTGAGTTATTCCTTTGTGCATATTAGTGGCGGTCGAGGTATGACTGATATCTCGAGGGGCAGATTCTACGGAACATGAGCGTACCGGGTGCTAGGAATCCTGTGGCAGGCTGCAACGTGAAGAAAGAACATCGATCCTATGTGGGCCACCATCTATTGATCCTATGTGGGGAAGATCTTCTGTGGGGCAGTACTCAGTGATCCTATGTGGGTCAGCGCATATCGATCATGTGTGGGTCAGATCTTATGTGGGTCAATGGGGGTTAGTTACCTATCGATCCTGTGTGGGTCAGCAGTAGTGCTTTTTAATAGAATAAGATTATATAGTTTATGACCAATCATCTGTACTTCTGTACTTAAGTTATTCCTGATTGTGAGATGAATCTTTTTCCTATGTGGTACTTCTTGCATTGTGGTGTTACCTGTGTGGTACTTATACCTTTGTGGTGTTACCTGTGTGGTATTTCTATCTTTGTGGTGTTACTTGCGTGGTACATCAACCTTCATGGACTTACCTTCTTGTTTTTATCTTCGTGGTGTTACATGTGTGGTACTTCTACCTTCATGGTGTTACCTAAGTGGTTTCCTTCCCTCATGTATGAGATGAGTATATCTTGAAAACTTAGGCATATGTATGGACATATACCTAAGTGGATTTGATGTCTTACATTGTGGTTTTTCCTTTGTGGAACTCTAAGAGACCTACGGGGGTCATGGGGTCCTTACTGAGTATCGTTAAACTCACTATTGCACGGGCATCGCCCGCACCATATTGTGTCTAGTGAAGACGACGTGAAGCATTGATTGAGGATGAGGGATCTAGGACTAGACGATGCTCAGAGGTGGACCATTCTGTGTGATGTGACGCGGAGGAGACTAACGGACGTGGAGTACTGAGTAGGTGATCTACACCTACCCTACAGGTAGGAACCTTGGAGGACGACCTAGTAGATGTATTCCATTTTCTTTCAGTTGTATTGTACTACAAGTCATACTTGTACTTTTATAGTTGGGCTTGTATTCTGGCTCCTTTTTACTTTCAGCGCTCTTTTACTACAACAGTTTACTTTGTGGGTGCATGTTATTGTGGTCTAGTCTATGTGGTTTCATCTCGTTTTGTTGTTGGACTATGTGTCTATATAGGTTAAAAAAGTAATGTCTTCCCATTTAAGGGACACACCTTTTTGGTGCTAGTTTTCAACCTCTGGCCTTTGTAAGATGGGTTTGGGGTAGTCACGAAGTGGGCCCCGAGGGATGGGTCGTGAAAACTATCTCCACCTCCTTGTATGTTTCACCATAAAGAATGCAAAGATTCTTTGAGATCTTCTCTGTCTTCATCTCCACAAGCACACCCTTCACAATCTTCCCCACTCCATTGTTAGTGCGAGTCTTACACCTGATATCATTAAATCTACCCAAAGAAAATATGTCAATCTTCAAGATCTTCACATGGTGTACTCCTTAGGTGGTTTGATTTATACCATCATGCATCTTTTTTTTGTTGGTATTGACTCTAATGATCTTCATAGTGTAATTGTTCCCCATGTAAACAAGTCTTTTCGAGATATGTTCATACTGATCAAACCATTCCCTTTGAGCCATGTTTCTATTGAATCAATTATCCATGTGTTGTGGTGATGATGTCTACCTCCATCCATCATTGATGTTTCACTGACTAGTATGTCTCCATTTCCGTATGAACTCGTCATATTTAATTGAGAGTTGTTTCCACCACTGTTATTATTCCATCTATTCTTTTTATTGTTCCCCTACCTTCAACAACTGTAACATGTCAAGTTGTTATTCATCTTCATTTAGACATTCCATGATTTAGTCTCCCACATAGAATCATGCTCTATTCTCCTTCCTCTCTCTATTGAAAAATTGTTCGATTGGTTCGATGTTTTTTGTCTGTCGCTTTGCTCTTGCATTGACTTTTTTTTTCAGGAACCATAGCTGCATCATTGTTGAGAATAAACATGTCCATCATGATATTGTTTGTAAGGTTGATCATCAACTGATCATATGGATTTGTATATCTTTAGAGCAGAATACCAGCACATTCAGTATCCCTAATTTTGCAGACCAGTGTCATGAGTTGTGTGAATAGGGTATTGACAGTGTTGATGTGATCAGTCACTAATGATGACTCTTAATTTGAAGAGTGTATAATTTTCTCTTTAAGAAAATTTTGGTGTGCAGTGACTGATTAATAAAGCTAAAATTTGAATTACAAAGGCATGGATTAATAAAACTAAAATTTTAATTACAATTGAAAACTAATACAAAACTAAAATTAAAATTTAAAAAAAAATAAATGAAGGGGGAAGAGAGGAGAAGCAGTGGTCCGTGCCCCGTTAGGATCCATCCATAGATGTGGGTGTCGAGCAGATGATTTGGGAAGGAGTCGAGGGCCTCCTTTTATAGGTAGAATTATGTCCACTATAGGTATTCATGTTGTTGGACCATTAAATGGTCGATTCACGCTTTGAACCCTTCATAAAAGTTGTTCATAAATATGTTTTCTGTACATACTCCATATTTCAGCTCCTTTATCCACTAGGTTATAGAGTTATCTAATTTTTATTGAATAATACTTTTTTATAGCTGAAATTTCCAGGAAGCTTCCTTCAAATGTGTAACGATCAATGGAAACCTTAATGACTTCAAAACTCCCCCAAATTTGTTTTAGAGTCGGTCCTATGTGTCCTAGTTGTATCCTAAGTAAAATTACCTAAATTTGAGGTGAGGGAACCAATTTGTACATCCGTTATAGTGGTGGGATCTACGCTGTCCACACAAAAATGTTTCAAACTTCAATGAATTTTTTAAACTAAAAGATCTTCTAATCAGCACTAGGTCCAAAAGAGAGAGTTGAATGAAATAAAATCAGAATTCTTAAAAAACTAATCATGAATTTTGGAACTATATGTTTTAAGAAATGATAAAAAATACATTTGTAGTAAAAATCCGTCAAAAATCCAAAATTATGCACTTTTCTCAATTTTTCTCATAATAGTTCTAAAATTCAAAATATCCATTATTTTAATAAAACATTGAAATAAATTAGTTTATCATTGAAAAAATTTTAAAAATCCTCATTATTTGATAAAAAATATGCATAAAAATTTTCTCTGTCAAAAACCCAAATAATTAAACCATGCTTTTCCTCAAGCATAAAATCTCCACATGGAAATCAGAGAACACCAATGTTACCGAAATTCTAATTCCAATGCAATAAAATAAAAAAATTCATTGTGAAATCAAATTTTCAAAAAATTTCATAAAATATCAATATAATTTTTCATTTTTCAAAGAAACAAATAATTCAAATATTTTACTTTAACCTTTTAAAATTAATGGAACTTCTCACATCTTTCATTCAATCTCCTTCATTTTTTATTATTAAACATGCCATGTCATGATTTACCTCACTTTTGATTCTTTTCTCTCATCACTCATGATAAAATTCAAGTAGATTTATGCTTATATCATGAGAAACATGATCCTTATCCATAGTCTTGTAAATGAACTAATTTCTCCACTTTGTAAAGATAAAACACACATAAAATCACAAGGACTTGTAATTAAGGTTCTATTGACTTTGAGGTTTATGGTTGGTAGGATTTGATGCATTAAAAATTAAGGCTCAAGGAGGAGGACAATCTCTTAAGTACTATGCATGATATCCAACGTAAAAATATAATGAAATTATCCCCTTCAAAGTAGCAACATCAACTTCGTAAAACTCAAAGAAAAGGTTATGATCAAGTAAGCATAATGAATTATTTGTGCACCCTCTTGAATATTTTTTTTTATTTTGTACAGTTTTTCTTTTTTCAAAATTTATCATTATATAAAACCTCACATCCATCACATATCCACATAGGATCATAAGATCATCAGTCTGAGAAAGGGTGAGTTATGCTTTTCCCAAATCAAAACCCATTTTTTTTCTCTTTCTATTGGTTCTTTTTGTCATTTTTGTCATTTTTTTAATTTAAATGTGGAAAACAACAGAGTAAAATGAATGATTCCACATCCTTTTACAATTACCACAATAATACCCCCACACTTCTTCCTTATAATGTATATCATCCCATCCACCATGATTCCCTTTACCCCCACACTACAACTTTAAAATATTATTCAAATATTCAAAGGAGTGTAGGAATGGATAAAAATGGATTGAAATATGGATCATTCCTATAAAGGTCATTCATGGTCTCTATGGTCTAAAATAAGGATTCATGTAAAGGTGGTCTTTTAAGGAAAATTATCTTTTTAAAGGATGACTCAATCATTTTAAATGTGTTTTTGCATAGTCATAGACTTGAAAAGTTTCAATACAATTTCCAGTCGGTTAAATGTCCCAAGATCACTCAAAAAATATGCTCACGAATAAATAGGAAGTATTTGGTCTAGAAATCCTCTTAGGAAGGGGAAATATAACATTGGACAATCACTCATGGAATGACTAGTAAATCAATTCACATGAAAATCAGAAATTCAAAGCATGAAGGATGGTAGAGAAATTTCATTTACATGAATCAATTAATTCCTTCAAATCACGAGTCATTACTTAAATATCCATGCCTCATTTTAAAAATTCAATTATTAATTTCAATAATTTCATCATTTCAACATTGAAATCTAAAACATGGAATCTCAGGGTTCCTAAGAAACTCATGTATCCTAGATAAGTCTAGTAAAACATGAATTTTAGTGTGGGCATGAAATTTTATATTTAAATCTCAAAAAATGTTGTGGAAAAAAATGTGTAATGTTTAAAAGATAAAACACTAAAATTGAACACCCTTTCCCCATGATACTTGGTCCTTACCCTTCACTTTCTTGGGATTCCTTCTGCCGTCATGATCCTACAAATGAAAATTACTCAATTAATCACACTGATAATTTCATTTAAACTTAAAATGAAAAAAGGAGGAGGTCACATGCTAAATTATTTTATAGAAAAGAAATTCACATCTAAATTCATAGAAAGTACATAAAGATAAATCATGGTATTATCCCCCAAGTGGGCCCTGAATTTTGACTACCTCCAAAGGGCAGTACCAACTGTTATCCAATGTCTGATTGAGGATGATGCTTCTTTGATTGGAACCACCACAAGTGGATTTTCTCACCTTGTTCTTAATTCTCCTTGGTGAGTAATGATCCATGGATAGATTACACAATATCCCCCCTTCAAAATGAGGTATATCTTGTATGGTGGGGTAGGAGGAAGTGTGAATCAACCTCCTTATAGTTTTCAACTTGTGCATCCACTTCTTCTCTGTCCATTGGTTCCTCAAGGCATGCTTTATCAAAATAATAGTCAATAGGAACGTCAGAGTGTAATTCTATTTGAATAATATAAAAACATGAAGTATCAAGATAAAATTATTCCCCATCAAAGTGAGAATCCTTTTTCAGGATTTCCTTAGGGAAATCCACTATAATCTCTTCATGAACTTCCTTCAATAAATATTAAACATTTCCAGGGAGCTCCATATGTTCCTCAAATTGTGAACATCGTGGTTCTTCTTCATCCTCCAAGGCATAACTGAGATTGTCTGATTCTGTATAATCAATACCATAAGGAGTAATGTAGAATTTAGATTAAATAAAATTAGAAGGGATAGAGTCAACAAATGGTTCAAATCCCTGAGTCAGTTCAGCTTCAATATCTACCTCATTGGTAAGTGCCTCTGGAGTAGACTCTCCGAGGATGGAGGCAGGTAGTCAGGATCCTCGATCTTTAAATCAAATTCCACCACATGGGTGGTTTATTTCTTCAGTGTTGATGAAACTTCTTATTTTTATTGTATGGGGAGGTTAGGTAGTTCCTCACATTTAATCAAGAATTCATCCAAATTTTTTTGATATCCCACTTTTAGCTCACTAGGTAAGTCTTCCACCCTGGACTCCACATGTTCTTCAATTTAAAATATAAGTGGTGAAATTTCATCCACCACATTCTCGGGTTATTCATTTGGCTTAGGATTGGGTTACTCCATTAATGCACGAACATAATTAAAAGCTCTATTACCCTTTCTGGTTAATTGTTCAATGCTTTCTCTAAGTTATGCACCTAAGCTCATCTAAAATATTAATCTACTTCTTGTTGTTGTTGTTGCACCTGTGAATAATATTTCCATGCATAATATTCTGAATTTGAATACATCATGGAAGCCTTTTTTTAGTTTTTTTAAACAAAATGAAACATAACTAAGATGTGAAAATAGAAAAAGTAACTAAACTAATGATTGTCTCCTTGGAAAAAAAAATTTGTTTTGATGCAAGTCTATCGTGGGGTGTTGAAAAAAATAATTATATTTTTTCTAGTTAAACATAGTGGATGACTAGAGTCATCTCTCTTGAATATCCTTATCAATGTAGTTCACTTACTTTTACTAATTCACCTATTGTATCTCTTTTTGTGGTTTTTTTATTAAATGAAAGTGATGAAAATCATTTTGGGTTTTTTATTATTTAAAATAATGACATGTGAATCAAGATTTATAAATTTTTACTAAGATGTAATTCTAAACTGAATGAATTAATAAGAAAGAACTTGGTTTTGGGGTTTGGTTAAATTTTCAATCATTATGATCCTTTATATGTTTTATTTTAGGTTGATAATCCAAACATGAAATATCATGTTCTAACTACTATTATTTAATTATAAATGGTGGAATATCATTGAATGTTTGAGCACTCTCAATTCCACCTTCTCCTTTAATCAAAGATGTTGACACACCTTTTCCTAGAATGTGACATCTTCCAGGACCGAGTTCAATCAAATAAGTTTCACAAATTGATTAACTCAAATCCAATGTGTGAAGAACTAACCACTGGAGAGAGGAAAAAATGATTAAATAAAAGAATAGGGATTGGTTTAGTTGCATGTAATTGGAGTCAGTCACAACATCGGAGACATTCGCCTTACCTGTGCATTATACTCAAATATATCTACAAATTTATAATTAAAAATTAATGAAAATTCATGATCACGTTCACCTCCCCCCGGGACAAGTCTCGGGGTCAGACTCTCATTTCCGAGAGTAAGATATTACTCAGTGGAGTGGGTGGAAGAGAAGAGAGTGAGAGGGAAAAAATGAAGAAAAGTGGATGGAGATACAAAAAGGCAAGGATTAATAAAATTAAAATATTAATTAAAATTAAAAAATAATACAAAAATAAAATTACAATAAAATATAAATAATAAATTAGGGAGGAAATAGAAGAAGAAGTGGCACGTGCCCTGGTGGGATCCCTCCTTAGCTGTGGGTGTCGAGCTAAAGATTTGGGAAGATGGCGAGGGCCTCATTTTATAAGCAGAATTAAATCTTCTAAAAGATTTCCCATTGTTGGCCTATTAAAAGTTATATTAATATGTGTAACCCTTCATAAAAGTTATTCAATAATGTAGATTCCATTCACCCTCCAAATTTCAGCTCATTCAGCCACAGGATTTAAGATTTATGGAATTTTCATTGAATATGACTTTTTATGGCCAAAATTTCCATGAAGTTGTCTTCAAATTAATAACGATCAATGGAAACCATAATGACTTCAAAATCCCCCCAAATTTGTTTTAAAGTCGTTCCTATGTGTCATAGTTCTATCCTAGGTGGAATTAGCTAAATATGAGTTGAGGAGACTGATTGTTTCATCCATTATTGTGGTGGGGTCCATTCTTTTTCTTAGAACAATTTCCGACATCAATGATTTTTTTAGACTAATAGATCTTTGAATCAACTATATGTCATTAAGATAAATTTTAATGAAATAAAATCATGATTCTAAGAAAAAGAATCATGAATTTTGGAATTATATTTTTTAAAAATTGACAAAAATACCATTGAAGTAAAATTCTGCCAAAAATCCAAAAGTATTCACTTTTCGGAATTTTTCTAATAATCATTCTAAAATTCAAATTACACATTATTTTAATAAAACATTTAAATACATGGGTTTTATCATTGAATAAAATGATAAAATCCTCATTATTTGATCATAAATTTGCACATAAATTTGATCTCTCAAATACCCCAACAATTAGACCATGATTGTTCTGAAGCATAAAATATCAACATAGAAATTAGAGGACACCAATGTTACCAATATTCGAATTCCAATAAAATTAAATCAAACATTTTTCAATGTGAAATCAAACATTCAAATATTTTAAAAAATATCAATTTAATTTCCCATTTTTCAAAGAAACAGATAATTCCCATATTTTACTTTTACCATTTGAAATTTGATGGAACTTCTCCTTTCATTCATTAAAGCTACTTGATTCATTATTATTAAACATTAAAAGTCATGATTTACCTCAATTTTTATTATTTTCTCTCATTACTCATTATACAATTCAAGTAGAGTTATGCTCATATCATGAGAACATGCTCTTTACCGATAGGCTTGTAAATAACCAACTTTATCCACTTTGTAAAGACAAAATGCACATAAAATCAGATGTACATGAAATTAAGGTTCTGTTGACTCTGAGTTTTAAGGATTGTAGGATTTGATGATTTAAAAATTAAGGCTCATGGAGGTGGATAATATATTAATTATTATGCATGATATCAAAAGTAAAAATATAATGAAATTATCCTCTTCATAGTAGAAACACCCACTTCCCAAAACTCAAAGAAAATGTTATGATCAAGTAATCATAATGAATGATTTGTGCACCCTCTTGAATTTTTTTTATTTTGTAATTTATCTTATTTTTTTGAAAGTTATGATTATATCAGACCTCACATCAATCAACTAACCATATACACTCATAAGATCGTTGGTCTAGAAAATGGTGATTTTGGGTTTTACCGAATCATAACCCATTTTTTCTCTTTTTGTTGGTTCTTTTTGTCATTTTGTCATTTTTTTTAATTTAATAGGGAAAAAATAGAGTATAATGAGTGATTCCCCAACCATTTACAATTACCACAATAAAACCCCTTCAATCCTTCCTTACAATGTATATCATCCCATCCACCATGATTCTCTTTACCCACACACTTCAACTTTAAAATATAATGAAAATAAGCAGAGGAGGGGAAGAAGGGATAAAAATGGTTTGAAACATGACACATTCCTATAAAGGTCATTCATGGTATCTATGTGCTAAAAGAAGGATTGATGTAAAGGTAATCTTTTAAGGAAATTTAGCTTTTCATAGGATGCCTCAATCATTTTAAATATGGTTTTCCACAGTTATAGATTTGATAAGTTTCAATACAAGTTATGGTTGGTTACATGTCCCAAGATTACTCAAGAAATATCCTTAAGAATTAATAGGAAGTACTTGGTCATGAAATCTTCTAGGGAATGGGAAATATAACATTAAACAATCACTCATGACATGTCTAATAAATCAATTCACATGAACTTCAGAAATTCAAATCATGAAGGATGGTAGGGATATTTCATTTAAAAGAATCAATTGATTCCTTCAAATCATGAGTCATTACTTCAATATCCATGGTTCATTTTAAAAATTCAATTATTAATTTCAATAATTTAATCATATCTACATTGAAATCTAAAACATGGAATCACAGGATTCTTAAGAAACTCATGTCTCCTAGATAAGTCAAGTAAAACATGAATTCCAGTTTGGGCATGCAATTTTATCTTTAAAGCTCAAAACATGTTATGGACAAAAATGTGGAGAGTTTAAAAGATAAAATACTAAAATTGATAACCCATTTCCATGATAGTTGGTCCTTCTCGTTCACTGTCTGGGGCTTCCATCTACCATTATGATCCAACAAAAAAATTACTCAATTAATCACAATGATCATTTCATTTAAGCTCAAAATGAAAAGAGGAAGGGGGCACATGCTATATTATTTAAAACAAAATAAATTGACATATGAATTCCAAGAAATAAAGTAAATATAAATCATGGTATTATCCCTTATGTCAGCCCTGAATTTTGACTACCTCTAGAGGGTAGTACCGGCTGTTCTCCAAAGTCTGATGGAGGATGAAGCTTCTTTGATTTGAACCACTACATGTGGAGTTTCCCAGCTTTTGCTTCATCCTTCTGGGTGAGTAATGATACAGGGATATATTACACCATATCCCCACCCCTTAACAATGAGTTATATCTTGTATGGTGGGGGTAGGATGAAATATGAATCATCCTCCATCTTGGTTTCTACTTGTGAAACCTCTTATTCTCTGTACATTGGTTCCTCGGGGCATGATTCATCAAAAGAATAGTCAATGGGAATGTAAGAGTGTAATTCTATTTGAATAATATTAAAATAAGAAGTATCAAGATCAAATTCTTCCCCATCAATGTAAGATGATTTTGTCACGGTTTCCTTAGGGAAATCAACTAGTATCTCTTCATGAACATCCATCAATAAATATTAAACATATACAGGGAGATCAATATTTTCCTCAACTTGTGCACTTATAGGTTCTTCTTCATACTCCAAGGCATAGATGAGATTGTCTGATTCTTTATAATCAAAACCACAAGGATTTATGTAGAATTCAGATTCCATAAAATTAGAAGGGATAGGGTCAATGAATTGTTCAACTCCCTATGTTGGTTCAGCTTCAATATCTACCTGAGTGGTAAGTGCCTCTTGGTGTAGAATCTCTGAGGATGGAAGAAGATAGTTGGGCTCCACCATCTTGACTTCAAATTCCACCACTTGGGTGGTTTCTTCCTTTTGTGGTGTTGAATCTTATTCTTTGTATTGTATGGGGAGTTCATGTAGTTCCTCATATTTAATCAATAAATAATCCAAATTTTTTTGATCTCCCACTTGTAGCTCAATAGGTACGTCTTCCCCCCTTGCCTCCTTAGGTTCTTTAATTTCAAATATAAGTTGTGAAATTTCTTACACCACTTTCTCATGTTCGTTATCCAGCTTAGGTTTGGGTTACTCCATCAATGGAATAATATAATCAAAATCTCTATCAGCCTTTCTGGTTAGTTGTTCAATGTTTTTTTCTAAGTTCATGCACCTGAGCTCTTCTAAAATAATCATCTTTTTCTTGTTGTTGTTTCTGCACCTGTGAGTAATTTTTCTTGGAATAATATTTTGATTTTGAATACATCCTAGATTACTTTTTTAGTTTTTAAATTAAATAAAATCAAAATAAGATTTGAAAATAGATAAAGAAAATGAACTAATGATTGGATCCCTAAAAACAGCTTCAATTTGGACGCATGCCTGTAGTGGGGTGTGGACAAAAATAATTATATATTTCCAAGTTCAACACAGTGGAAGACCATGGTCCTCTCTCTTCGGGATCCTTCTCAATGTAGTTCACATTCTTTATCTAATTCACCTATTCTATCTCTTTTTGTGGTTTTGTTTATTAAATTATAGTGATTGAAATCTTTTTGGGATTTTTATTATTTAAAATAATGACATGTGAACCAAGAATTATAAATTTAAACTAAGGTGCAAGTCTAGATAGAGTGAATTACTACTATAATTTTACACTTTACCAACACTTGTAAACTACTATTAAAGGCCTAGAAACCGTTGGTATATAGTATATCAATGGTTCCCTCAACTGTGGCCAAGTAAGGCGTGACAATAGGCCTATACCAATGGTGCTATGAAAACCGTTGGTATATGTGTCAAAATAGAAGGTATACCAATGGTTTGCTACAAACAGTTGGTATGTGTGTGTTAAAGTATAACATATACCAAAGATTTTTAAACCATTGGTATATGTGTGTTACACTTATACCAATGGTTATAAACCGTTGATATAGAGGGGATATGGCAAGCCATAAGGCTATACCAACGGTTTCATTATAACTGTTGGTATAAACCTATTCCAAAGGTTATAAAAAACTGTTTGTTTAGTTATATTATAATATATATACCAACGTTTTTAAAACCGTTGGTATAAAATTGCTCAGCCCCACAACAGCATGCCCCTCTCCCCTCTCCAGACCTGCAACAACACAACAACCCCTCTCCAGAACTGCAACAACACCAATAAAAAAATCCCCATACAAAGTATTCATAATTTAGAATTCATTCCAGAATTTAGAAAATTAGAAATTTAGAAATTCAAATGAAATAACACAAATAAGAGAAAAAGCCAACTTGTTTTATGATATGAAATAATACCCATGAGAGTATACCAAATTTATAATTCTTTCCTCACTCAAACCACAACACCAACACACATAAGAGTATTCAAAATTTATAATTCATTCCTCACTCAAACCACAACACCAATACACACAAGAGAAAAAACCTACATGTTATAGGAAGAACATGGAATGTTTTGTCATGGTCTTATGTGGAGTATCTTAAAACCCGCAAAAAAAACGTGGGTTGAGTGGCAAGGATCATGACACCCAGAAGATAGAATATGGTAGTGGTCATGTGCTTATACCAAGGATGAGTTATATGAAGCACATTGGATGTTTATTTTCCTATAATGATTATGTATACATGTATAAATGGTTCCTGATGTGTAAGTGAGAAACATTGTCCAGTCTCGACATATGACATGGGTTACTGGAATAGCCTAAATATTTTTTATAGATTTTTCAATTTGAATAAGGGGGTATGTTGCTAATTGTAATTTTCTCTCCTGGGTGTGATGTGAGATGAATCCCCATCTTGGGTAGTGGGTATGAATATTCAATTAAGTCTTTGGTATTGGGTTCCCAAAGGGACTTTGGTTTGGTCCTAGAACCCACTGTTTGAGGATGGGATTGAGGTGGTCCATGGGGAAATGGTGTCACCATAGGTATTCCTCACCATTGGGGTTTTTTATGAGACTTTCAAACTTATTTTTCAAGAATCTATGTGTAGCATTGTTGGAAAATTTATTATATGGTACACTTGAGTGTTCATAGGTTTCATATGAAATCACTATATGATATTTATTTGTTGTATGTTATTGTATAGAATGAACGACCCATGATTGAGAATTGTAACATTAGTGGTGGTGCATGTTAATGATGGGATGTCGAGACTCATTCCTAATATAATTCATGTTTTTATATATATACTATGACCCATTATGTTTCAATATATGCCTTGTGAATATTATATTCTAATAACATATGGCCAATAGACCATATTTTATTTTTTATCCTATAATTTCAAGAATCTATGTATAGCCTTGTGAAGATTTTCCATATATTAGTTGTTGTTTTCACTTAAAATGTTGTCCATTTCAAACAAAAGTGACACACTTTGAGTGATACCAATCACACCGTGCCTTGGATTGAGGTGGGGTTGACTCGTACCTGTCACAAATGATCCATGGATAGTTGGGTGAGGGGGCTGTTCGGGGTGGGGGCTATCCGGGGTGGGGGCTGTTTGGAGTGGTTTTTCAGCCACCGCGGTCACACAACACCTCTTATTAACATGTCGTCTAGCCAACCATTTCACAATTAACCCACTCTTTGTTGTCATCTGATTTCATGGTATTCTAAGTTTGTTAGGCCGGTTTCGACCACCCCACACACATTTTTCAAGCACGCCAAACACCTAAAAAACACACATTCTTCCGTGCCGTGCAAACCGCGTGTCTGAATGACGTTTCATCTTTTTGTACACGTCATGAATAATAAATATGGTTTTTTGGTGTGATTTCAAGTCATTTCGATGACCTTCGGTATGTATTTTGACCGTAAAATGCATCTTTTATCCATTTACGACAGGCAGAGTGTGCTTTTGGCCCCTATGGTCACACGACACCTCCTATTGGCATCTCGTCTATCCGAAAATTTCAAAATTCACCTAAACGTTTTTGTCGTCCGATTTCATGGAATTCTGAAGTCATTCAGCCCATTTTGACTACCACACGCACGCTTTTCAAGCGCACCACACACCTAAAGAACACATATTCAGTCATGCCACACAAACTGCGGATCTGAATGATGTTTTGTCTTCTCATACACCTAATGAATAATAATTAGGGTGTTTCCTTGTGATATGAAGTCCTTCTGACATTGTTCGTTATGCATTTGACCATTAAATGCATGTTTTGGCCATTTACGACACACATAGTACGTTTTTGGCCACCAAGGTCACACGAAACCTCCGATTGATGTGCCTTATGGCCAACCAATTAAAAATTCACCCATCCTTCGTTGTTGTCTAATTTCATGGCATTCAGAGGTCGTTCGGCTGGTTTTGACTACCCTACGCACGCTTTTCAAGTGCGCCAAACACATAAAAAACACATATTCTTCCATGCCACCCAAAAAGCGGGTCTGAATGACGTTCCATCATTTCATACACCTCAAGAATAATAATTAGGGTGTTTTCGTGTGATTTCAAGTCATTCCGATATCGTTCGGTATGTATTTGACTGTAAAACAAATGTTTTGTCCATTTACGACATGCAAAGTGCATTTGCGGCCACCGCAGTCACACAACACCTCCGATTGACGTGATGTCTAGCTGACCATTTCACAATTCACTCACCCTTTTTTGTTTTCTGATTTCATGGCATTCTGAGGTTGTTCGGCCAGTTTTCCTCACCCCATGCATGCTTTTCAAGCACACCATACACCTAAAAAACACATATTCAGTCTTGTCGCATAAAACGCACATCCGAATTATGTGTTGTCTCCTCATAAACCTCATGAATAATAATTAGGGTGTTTTCGTTTGATTTCAAGTCATTTTGATGTCGTTAGGCATGCATTTGACCGTTAAATGCAAGTTTTGGCCATTTACGACACGTGGAGTGCGTTTTTGGCCACCGCGGTCACACGGAACCTCTGATTGACGTTCCATCTTGCTGAACATTTCACAATTAATCCACCCTTTTTTATCTTCTTATTTCATGGAATTCCGAAGTCGTTCGTCCAGTTTTGACCACCCCACACATGCTTTTCAAGCGCGCCAAACACCTAAAAAACACATATTCAGCCATTCCGCACAAACCATGCAACTGAATGATGTGTTGTCTTCTAATACACCTCTAGAATAATAATTAGTGTGTTTTTTTATGATTTCAAGTCATTCTGATGTCATTTAGCATGCATTTTACAGTTAAACACATGTTTTGGCCATTTACGACACGCGGAGTGCATTTTTGGCTAGTGCGGTCACAGAACACCTACGATTTATGGGTCGTCTCACCGAACATTTCAAAATTCACCCACCCTTTGTTGTAATCTGATTTCATGGCATTCCGAGGTCATTCGACAAGTTTTGACCACCCCATGCACGCTTTTCAAGCACTCCAAACACCTAAAAAATACATATTCAGCCATTCTGTGCAAACCACATAGCAGAATGATGTGTTGTCTCCTTGTACACCTCAAGAATAATAATTAGGGGGTTTTTTTTTTATTTTAAGTCATTTTTATGTCATTCGGCATGTATTTGACTGTTAAACACATGTTTTGGCCATTTAAGACATGCATAGTGCGTTTTTGTCCAACATGGTAACACGACGCCTCCGATTGACGTACTGTCTGGCCGATCATTTCAAAATTCACTCAATAATTGTTTTCATCCAATTAAATGGAATTCCGAGGTCGTTCTAATAGTTTTGACCACCCCTTGCATGCTTGTCAAGCGGGTTAAACACCTAAAAAACACATATTTAGCCGTGTTGCACAAACCGCATGTCCGAATGACATGTCATCTCCTCGTATATCTCATGATTATTAATTTGGGTGTTTTAGTGTGATTTAAAGTCATTTTGTTGTCGTTCAGCATTCATTTGACCATTAAACACATGTTTTGGCATTTTAAGTCATACGGAGTGCATTTTCGGCCACTATAGTCACACGACACCTCTGATTGATGTGCTGTCAAGATAACAATTTCAAAATTCACCAACCCTTTGTTTTTGTCTGATTTTGTGGAATTCTGAGATCGTACGGCTAGTTTTGACCACCCCACGCAGGCTTTTCAAGCGTGCCAAACACCTAAAAAACACATATTCAGATGTGCCATGAAACCGCACATCTGAATGGCGTGACGTCTCCTCATACACCTCACAAATAATAATTAGGGTTTTTTCTTGTGATTTCAAGTCATTATCCTTGACTTCGTGTGGTAGATGTATCCAAGAGAGAGGGCTGACCGGAATGATCTCGGGGTATTTGGTTAGCGTCGCTAAAAAACCCCAGCATTCCTGCACATATTTATCAATCATGTTTCATTTATCATTGTATTCAACCATCAACTATGTCTGGTGGTTCCATACTGCACGCAAGCGAGTACGCCCCCTCCCCCGCCTCCTATCAGTAGATGAATCTGTTTTTAAAGAAAAAAAATATCAGCACAAGTTATAATAAAAATAAATTTTGGTATAAATATTTGTTAAAGTTATATAAATATACCTGTGGTATTCAGATCAATGGGAATCACTGGATGTGTAGAAGATGAAGGAATATCCTATACAGGTGGAGTGTCCCTCAGTGTATGCTCCTCATCCACATATTGTGTTGGAGAAGTAGCCAAAGAAGGTGGAAAATAATAGCTCGGAGATAATGAACCATAAGAAAAAGATGATAGCATAGACGTCTGGCCAACTTGTAGTGTAACCATAAGAGGCATAAACATCCCATGTGTCCCTAAAGACACACCAGGATCAAAATGGGGTGTAGAATATATGTATGTGGTAGGGGCATAATCCAATCAAGTACGACCAGTGGATCATCTAACTCTCACACCACAAGCCCTCAGACCACTGGCCTCAGTACCAGAATCACCAGATGATCGTCTAACACTGACACCACCCCCTACCACCAACCTCTGTATTCGGAGAAATATCAGGCTCCTCATCAGATATATCTCATCTAGGGGATCGATCCTGAATAAAAATTTAACACAAAAGTAAACACATGATATTACAAGTTATTTAAATATATATATTTTAAATAAAATACCCAAAACATGGATGAGTGGAGGAACACCCATTTGTATCATTCGACGATTATTTTCTGTCATTATTTTGCACCACATCTCATCCATGGGTGTCATTCTCTGCAATGAAAAAAATATGGAAGTAATTAGAAACAAATAACTAATGTGTAACCCAAAAAACATAGTATATAAAATCCATTCTGATAAAAAACATAAAGAAACAGAAGATTTATGGTGGTTTGAAGGTAAGTACTAGGATACACACTCTGAATGATGTAGGTGTATTCATTTAATCATTTCCCAATTGATTTTGGAGAGGGACCTTCAATAGTTATAGGTATGGATTTGATTAGAAACCCCTTTATAAAAATGATATCCATGAATTGTGACGTCCCAAACCAGGATGCCACTCTTTAGTGACCCAAACCCAGATGGCCACATGGCCTCAAGCACATCTAAAAAAATTCCAAATGTTATTGACTAATATTTAGAGCCTTTGCTGTGTCTGGGGGAGACAATTACCTCATTACCTAAGTTGAACAATTTTAATATTATCAGTTAAAAAGTGGAAGAAAGATAACAATGGGAAAATATTGGAAATGGATAAAAATTACCAAATTAGTAATACCAACTAATAACAAAATCATAAACCGAATGATGGTAATGTATTTCATGTATCAAGAAGAAAAACATAGTTACAACTATTAGAAAGTAGTACTATACAAGAGGCTCAATAAATTCTTAAATTCAACCTAGCTTCTTAAGCTACAACCCAATCATCTGGTTCATCGATGGAAAGAGTGCGAGTCATGTCAATAACTATAAATTCAAAATCATCAATAAAGGTGCATTGCCTTTTCATTGAATCAAACAATTGGTAAAGGGAAGGGTTTTAACAATGGTTTCACACAACTGTTGGTAAAAGAGGACCTCAAGGCCCCTTTATAGGTATCCCAAATAGAGGCACATGCCTCAGGCCCCATTATGTCTTACATGCATCCCAAATAATTCACTCATGTTTAATAAATCATTCTTGGAACCTCTATAGTCATACCTTTCATTAAAAAATTAGTTCCTCGTTCCAAGCGCACCCCATGGGTGGATAAAGTTTAGGCTTCTAAACTAATAAGTTTTTTATGGCTTGTAAAAAGGTTTAATTTCATAAATTATAGACAAAAATATTTATTTTTAAATGTGAGAATGACAATAATGTATGTAAATGATAAAAAGATTACTGAATTAAACTTGTGAATTATCTAACATTGTTATGGATGTATACACATTCCAACATGGCTAGTGAAAAGCACCCCACCATCATAAAAGTTTGTATTGGCCAAGAAAGTGACATAATATACAACGTACAGTGAGAACCATATTTAATTGACCCTAATGTTATATAAGTACAATCATCTTAGGAATCTAATTATCACTCTTAACTAACCATGCCACTATAATCAACCTTGATTGTATGTGTTTTCTCACTGATCTTAACAACAATATCACACATTCATACCATGATGTGAATCATGTGGAATATGTATGATATTAACACAAAATTCACAGCAATACCAAGCCTTCTATGAATTGAAAATTTATGGATGATATTAACACATAATTCATTTTGAATCAAATTTGATTCACTATCAAATCCCAACACACACATCCAAATCAAACATAAAACAAATGTCATACACACCCAAATCAAAATGTAAAACCAAAACAATAGATGTAGAACATTAAAATGAAAGTATCACTTACACATTAGAAGTGAAGAACTAAGAAATTTTGAAAATGGATCAGAATGATGAATTTTTGTAGTAGGGTAAACATAATTCCACTTCTCCACTTCACCCAAATGAAAACTTATAACCAAAATAGTATATGTAGTATCACTTACATAATACTAGTGAAGAACTAATAAATCTTAAAGATGGAAGGATTTTGGTCGTAGGGGAAGTAAAATCCCAATTCTCCCTTCTGTTTATTGCTGGAGTCGCGCGGAATGGGGGAGTTCGAGCGTCTTTAAATTTGGGGCAAAAATTTCACAATGGTTTGTAAAAACCATTGGTAAAGGATGATTTAAACCTCTATATACTAATGGTTTAAGAAATCTATTGGAATAAAGTATAAGTTTCCCAACAGTTTTGAAAAACTGTTGGGAGAAGATGATTTTACAAGCTTCTACCAACGGGTTCCTTTAACCGTTGGTAAAATTACTCTACAGACGTTGGAAAAACCTCCCTTTCCAAAAGTGAATTAATATGATAGAATTTTGTTTTGGGGGTTGGTTAAATTTTCAATCATTATTATCCATTATAGATTTTATTTCAGTTTTATAATATAAACATTAAATATCATGTTTTAACTACTAGTATTTATTTATAAATTGTGGAATATCATTGAATGTTTGTGAATTCTCAATTCCACCTCCTCTTGTAATCCAAGTTGTTGACAAACCTTTGTCTAGAATGTGTCATCTTCCAAGACCCGATTCAATCGAAGTCGTTTCATCCATTGATTAGATCAACTCCAACGTGTGAAGAAATAAACAATAGAGACAAGGAAAATGATTAAATAAAAGAATAAGGATAGGTTGAGTTTGATGTCATCAGAGCCGGCCACAACATAGGGGACATTCTCCATACCCATGCTTGCTACTCAAATCTATCTACAAACATAAAATTAAACATTAATGAAAATTCATGATCACCTTCACCTCCCCCAAGGAAAAGACATAGGGTCAACCTCTCATTTCATAGAGTAATATATTACTTGGTGGGTTGGGTGGAAGATAACAGAGAGATATAGGTAAAGAAATGATGAAAAGTGGATGGAGAAACACAAAGACATGGATTAATAAAACTAAAATTTGAATTACAATTCAAAACTAATGAAAAATACAATTAAAATAAAATTAAAATAGGAAATAAGGGGGGAAAGGGGAGAAGCATCGGCCCATGCCCTGATGGGATCTCGCCTTAGTTGTGGGTGTCGAGATGATGATTTGGGAAGGAGTCGAGGTCCTCCTTTTATAGGGAGAATTTTTCCTCAGGAATTTTGCGTGTTGTTGGCCCATTAAATGGTCAATTCACACGTAGACCCCTTCATAAAATTTGTTCATAAATATTTTTTACAGTCACCTTCTAACCTTCATCTCATTTATCTATAGGATTAAAGAGTTATGGAATTTTCATTGAATGGAGATTTTTATGGCCAAAATTTTCATGAAGATTCCTTCAAATGTATAACGATCAATGGAAACCTTAATGACTTAAAAACTCCAACAAATTTGTTTTAGAGTTGTTCCGATGTGTACTAGTGCTATCCCTAGTGTAATAACATAAATGGGAGGTGAGGAGACTGATTTGGGCATATGTTACGGTGGTGGGGTGCACGCTGTCCGCCTGGAAAAGTTTCCCACATCAATGATTTTTTTGGACTAATAGATATTTGAATCAAATCTAGGACCTGAAGCGAAATTTTAATGAAATAAAATCAGTATTCTACAAAAAATCACAAATTTTGGAATTATATTTTTTACGAAATGAAAAAAATACCCTAGTGGTAAAAATCATTCAAAAATCAAAAATTATGAACTTTTATAAATTTTTATGATAATCATTCTAAAATTCAAATTACCCATTATTTTAAGAAAACATTGAATATCGTGGGTTTTATCATTGACAAAAAATTAAAAATCCTCATTATTTGATAAAAAATATGCAAATAAATTTGCTCTGTCAAATACCCCCACACTTAGACCATTCTTTTCCCCATGTATAGAATCTCAAAATGGAAATAAAAGGACACCAATATTACCAATATTTAAATTACACGCTAATAAAATCAAAAAAAAGTTCAATGTGAAATCAAACATTCAAAAATCTGCATAAAATATCAATTTAATTTCCCATTTTTCAACGAAACAAATAATTCACTTATATTTCTTTTACCCTTGGAAAATTGATGGAAATTATCCTTCCATTCATTCGAGTTCCTTGATTAATTATTATTAAACATGACATGTTATTATTTACCTCACTTTTGATTCTTTTCTCTCATCCCTCATGATACAATTCATGTAGAGTTATTCTCATATCACGAGAACATGCTCCTTATCCATAGGTTTTTAAATGAAACTCTTTCTACTCTTTGTGAAGACAAAACACACATAAAATCAGGAGGACTTTCAATTAAGGTTTTATTGACTCTGAGGTTTATGGTTGGTAGGATTAGATGCTTTAAAAATTAAGGCTCAAGCATGAGGCTAATGTCTTAAGTACTATGCATGATATCGAAGGTAAAAATATAATGAAATTATCACCTTTAAAGTAGCAACACCTAATTCCAAAAACTCAAAGAAAAGGTTATGATCAATTAGAAAAAATGAATTATTTGTGCACCCTCTTGATTTGTTTTATTTTTTACCTTTTATTCTTTTTTCGAAAGTTATGATTATATCAAATCTCATATCCCTTATCTAACCACATACGATCATAATATCACTAGTCTATAAAATGGTGATTTTTGGTTATCCCAAATCACAACCCATTTTTTTCTCTTTTTGTTGGTTCTTTTATTCATTTTTGTTATTTTTTTAATTCAAGATGGAAAAATAGAGTATAATGAATGATTCCATAACCATTTACAATTACCACAATAATAACCCCACACTTCTTCCTTACAATGTATATTATCTTGTCCACCATGATTACCTTTAACCCCACACTTCAACTTTGGAATATCATGAAAATACTTAAAAGAGGGTAGTAATGGATAAAAATGGCTTGAAACATGGCTCATTCCTATAAAGGACATTCATGGTCTCTATGGGATAAAATAAGGAATGATGTAAAGGTGGTATTTTAAGGAAAATTGTCTTTCTAAAAGAATCTACAATCATTTTAAATGTGTTTTTTCATAGTCATAGCTTTGATAAGATTAAATACAAGTTCTTTTCGGTTACATGTCCCAAGATCATCCAAGAAATATTCTAATGAATAAATAGGAAGTGCATAGTCTATAAATCCTCTTGGGAATAGAAAATATAACATTGGAAAATCACTCATGGCATGACTAATAAACCAATTCACATGAACTTTAGAAATTTAATGGATTAAGGATGGTAGAGAAATTTCAGTTACATGAATCAATTAATTCCTTCAAATCATGAGTCATTACATCAATATCCTTGCTTCATTTTAAAAATTCAATTACTCATTTCAATAATTTAATCATATCAACACTGAAATCTAAAACATGGAATCACAGGATTCCTAAGAAACTGATGTCTCTTTGATAAGTCGAGTAAAACATGAATTCATGTGTGGGCATGCAATTTTATCTTTAAAGATAAAAACATTTTGTGGACAAAAATGTGTAGAGTTTAAAAGATAAAACACTAAAATTTAACACCCTTTTCCCATGAAAATTGGTCATTCCCCTTTACTGTCTGGGGCTTCCTTCTACCGTCATGATCCTACAAAAGAAAATGACTCAATTAATCACAATGACCATTTAGTTTAATCTCAAAATAATTGAGGGAGGGGGCCACATGATAAATTATTTCAATGAAAATTAATTGAAATATATATTCCTAGAATGAATTTAAAGATAAATGTTGGTATTATCCCCCAAGTGTGCCCTGAATTATGACTGCCTGTATAGGGAAGTACCTATTGTTATCCAAATTCTGATGGAGGATAAAGGTTCTTTGATTTGAATGACCAAATGGGGCTTTTCCCAGCTTTTTCTTCATCCTTCTAGGACCAAGTACACCATATACCCCATTAAAATGAGTTATAGCTTGCATAGTGGAGATAGAATGAAGTATGAATCATCCCCTTTATTTGATGATACTTGTGAAACCTCTTCTTCTCTTTCCATTAGTTACTTATGGTATGATTCATCAAAATTATAGTCAATGGGAATGTCAGAGTGTAATTCAATTTGAATAATATTAAAACATAAAGTATCAAGATCAAAGTATTCACCATCAAAGTATCTTTTGTCACGGTTTCCTTAGGGAAATAAACTAGCATCTCTTCTTGAACTTCCTTCAATAAATATTAAATGTGTCTAGGGAGTTCCATATGTTCCCCAATATGTTCACATCGAGGTTTTTCTTCGTCCTCCAAGGAAGATTTGAGGTTGTCTAATTCTGTATAATCAAAACCACATAGAGTGATGTAGAATTCATATTCAATAAAATTAGATGGGATAGATTCAATGAATGGTTCAACTCCCTAAGTAGGATCAACCTCAATCTCTGCCTTAGTGGTAAGTGCCTCTTGGAGTATAATCTCTAAGGATGGAGGTAGGTAGTCAGGCTCTTCCATATTGACTTCAAATTCCACCACTTGGGTGGTTTATTCCTTCAGTAGTGATGAATCTAATTCTTTGTATTGTATGTGGAAGTTAGGTATTTCCCCATATTTAATCATGAATTCATCCATACTTTATTAATCTCCCACTTGTAGCTCAGTAGATATGTCTTCCTCCCTTGCTTCCTTAGGTTCTTCAATTTCAAATATAAGTGGTGAAATTTATTCCACCACTTTATTATGTTCTTCATCTAGATTAGGGTTGGGATTCTCTATTAATTCATGAACATAATCAAAAAGCTCTATTAGCCTTGCTGGTTAGTTTTTCACTGCTTTCTCTAAGTTCATGCATCTGATCTCTTCTAAAATATTCATCTTCTTCTTGTTTTTTTTGCTGCACCTATGAGTAATTTTTCCATGCATAATATTCTGAATTTGAATACATCATGGAAGTCTTTTTTTAGTTTTTTGAAATAAAATGATATATAACCTAATATGTGAAAATAGAAAAAGTAAATGAACTAATGATGGGATCCTCAGAAACAACATTAGTTTTGACGTACATCTATTGTGGGGTGTGGACAAAAATAATTATATTTCTCCTAGTGCAGAACAGTGGCTCACCAGGGTCATCTGTCTTGAAGATACTTCTCAATTTAGTACACTTAATTTATTTAATTCACCTATTATATCTCTTTTTTTGGTTTTGTTTATTAGATAAAAGTGATTAAAATCATTTTGGGTTTTTTATTATTTAAAATAATGACATGTGAAGCATGAATTCAAAATTTATACTAAGATTCAAGTCTAAATAGAAAGAATTAATAAGAAAGAACTTGGTTTTGGGGGATGGTTAAATATTCAATCATTATTCTCCTTTATATGTTTTATTTTAGTTTGATAATCAAAACACAAAATCTCATGTTTAAACTACTATTCTTTTTTTATAAATTGTGGAATATCATTGAATGGTTGAGCACTCTCAATTCCACCTCCTCCTTTAATCCAAGTTGGTGACTCCACTTTGCCTAGAATGTGTCATCTTCTAGGACCCTGTTCAATTGATGTCTTTTCATCCATTGATTATCTAAACTCCAATGTGTGAAGAACTACCCAATTGAGAGAGGGAAAATTATTAAATAAAATAATATGGATAGGTTGAGTGGCATGTTATCGATGGTAGTCACAACATCAGGGACATTCGACTTACCCGTGCATGCTACTCAAATATATATACAAACTCAAAATTAAACCTTAAATAAAATTCATGATCACCTTCAACTCCCCTTTGGCTAAGTCTTGGGGTTATACTCTCATTTCCTAGAATAATAAATTACTTGGTGGAGTGGGTGGAAGAGAAGTGATAGATAGGGAATGAAATGAAGAAAAGTGGATGGAGAAACACAAAGGCATGGATTGATAAAACTGAAATTTGAATTACAATTGAAAAATAATATCAAACTAAAATTAAAATAAAATAAAATGAAGAAATGGGGTGGGAAGAGAGGTTTATCATCATCCCATGCCCCGTTGATAATCCTCCTTGGCTGTTGGTGTCGAGCAGATGATTTGGGAAGGAGGTGAGAGCCTCCTTTTGTAGGCATAATTCTATCCCCTAAAATTTTGCGCATTGTTGGAATAATAAATGGTCGATTAACACATGGAATCCTTCATAAAAGTTGTCCAAAATGTTTTTTCTGTTCAACTTACACATTCTGGATCATTTAGACATCGTATTAAGGAGGTATTGAATTTTAATTGAATAAGACTATTTCTGGCCGAAATTTCCTGGAAGCTTCCTTCAAATGTATAATGATCAATGGAAACATTAATGACTTCAAAACTCCCCCGAAATTGTTATAGAGTCATTACTATGTGTCCTAGTTATATCACACGAAAAATATCCTAAATTAGAGGCTAGGAGACCGATTTGTGCATCTGTTATGGTGGTGGGGTCCACACTGTCTTCCCGGAAACGTTTCCAAATTCAATGAATTTTTTGGACTAATAGAACTTCGAATTAGCTCTAGGTCATAAATATAGAGTTGAAGGAAATAAAATCAGTATTATAAAAAAAATTTAATCAGCAATTTTTGAATTATAGATTTTTAAAATGACTAAAATACCCTTGTGGTAAAAATCTATCAAAAATCCAAAATTAAGCACTTTTCCCAATTTTTATAATAATCATTCTCAAATTCAAATTACCCATAATTTTAATAAAACATTGAAATATAAAGGTTTTATCATTAAAAAAATAAAAAAAATCATCATTATTTGATAAAAAAATATGGACATGATGTTTCTTTGTCAGAGATGTCCTGCCTCCTTGTCTTGTGTTATCATAATATGTCATGCCTAAATTGATTAAATACTTAAATGGAACTTATTAAACGAGTGGTTAAACTTGTTATTTGTTTTTAGGTTACTTAAATGGTTTTTTGTAATTGTGATTAATGGGTGTGTATATCCATGTGATGTATTAAATGGAAATTGGTGATAAGTGGGTGGGTATAACCATGTGACCTGATTAAAAGGAAGTGGAGTATATGAGTGGATATATTCATGAGATGTAATGGTTTAAATGAGTAGGTATACCCATTGAATGGTTTTGAATGTAATTTTTTTTATGAGTGGGTAGACTCATATGGTTGGAAATTGTTAAATTTATGAAATGGTTGATGATTTACAAAGATTCCAAGGACGAATCTCCAGGGATTTGGAACACAGTAGTGCACACCTTGGTTGAGTATTCACTTTGGGTCTTGATTCTGTGGGATGTCTCGGGCTTTGTTTTCCATTAGATCCAGGTTGATTGGACTCACGTAGGACATGCTAGTACCCATGCTCCTAGGACTCCAACCAGTGCCTATACTGAGTTTCTATTGAGATGATAATAGGACTTGAGGATGTTGCCTTGGCCTTCAATACATTGGATTCAGCCCTTCATGGCGTACACTTAATTATATGGCACGATCGTGGGATATATGACTGTGGTTGTACGATAAGGTCATGAGTTTTTTATATGGTTTTCTTTATAGAGTAAGGCTGTGTGGACAAGATATGGATTGTTTTATGACAAGTCTATGTTGTTTGTTTATATTTCCTATAGGTTCCTTGTTAGGAGAATCAACATATTGCAGGTTTCCACAAGAGGTTGTTCGGTATAACTTTTTTGTGTTGGTTATATGCCTTTGGCTTTCACACTTACATTACAGCTTACTTGTACTTGTTTCACATATTTCAAAGTGCAGCTTAGAATTGTATAGATACATGGGTGGAAACCTACTAGGATGGTTATCTCACACCCAGTTTGGGCTTCATTGGGGACCCATACAAATTATATGGTCTCAGGTGATAGTAGGGGAAAGTGACCTAACACTACTTGTTGATCATTTCTTTATAGCATGGGAGCATGAGACCCAGCTGAGGCTTGCGATGATACTATGACACTTTTTGATCTTTTTGGATTTTGGATACATTTATTGTACTTTATTTCCATGTATATTATTTGGTTTTTTTCTAGATACATGTGTCATCTGCATCATGGTATATGAGACACTTATGGCTTGTTATATATTCATGTATTGCTTATCTATTTTACCTATTGTATGCTTATTGTATTATCTTATGCTATTGTATTTGATTGAATTCCACTATGATATACTCTAGTAATGAGGGAATAGTCTCCCCAATAACTCTACTAGGACCTCACCACTAATCGACAGCATCTGGCATTTGAGGAGTGCGCTTGAGGCCATGTAGCCAACTGGGCTTGGGGAAATATTGAGTGGCATCCGAGTTCAGGATGTTACAAAGTGGTATCAAAGACATTTTCTTTTCTAGTTTGATTTACTATTTGGAGACAATAGATAGGGATATGAAGTAAAATGGAATTTGTTAATGAGCTATGCTCGAGCGTAGCTAACTCGTGTAAAAGAAAAATACAAATTACCATAAATGAAATTGCTATTTCATGGTTTTGAATATTACAGTTGATTTGATTTCACCATTAGTTGACACACATGATTTATGATGATACTATTGATGGAATTGTGGGTTGTATTTTTTTGAAACCTGATGAGATGAGGGTATTCCATCTCATGCATCATATAGTAGCTTGTTAGAAATCACATATTATGCATTATGTCAAGCCATTTAAGACGAATTATTTGACGCATGATATTATGATTGGTTCTCTAATAGTTGTTCCTAATTTTGCGATAGACTTTGTGAAGAGGATAGAGAAGTGAAATCATCTATCAGTTTATAAGCTGTATGGGCCTATAGAAAATAAAAAATGAAGTACCTTTGAAATTTAAATTTTAAAGTGAATTTGATTTGTATGAATTATATGGTCATCAAATTTTGGTTCATGAGGTGTTATGGGTCCTCAGGGATCAGAACGTAGTGGACCATTGGTTAAATCATATCAAATAATGACTGTTAAATGAAAATAAATGGAAAATAGAGACTTGAATGACACCTGGATTTTGAGTACCTGAGAGGTAGTGTTTCTAGTTGTGTTGTGGTTTTTCATTATACAGTCATGGATTTAGGATTAGGTTGTGTGTTATGACTTGTTTTAGGAGTATTTTGACCTGTCCTACGCTTTTTAGATGCGACTTTGATATCATTCCTTTCCTAGGCAAGTGTTTGGCATTGTAGAGGCATGTCACCATGGAGACCTCCAATGTTATGCCAAGAGGGTGGCGATGACCATGCTTCGAAGGTGGTGGGCCATGAGATACTAGTGGATCCTCTTTAGTTCTTTTTGTGGTACAATAGACTATTTCATACATAGGTTTTGAGGCATAGTTCCAATAGGGGTTATTTTGATATATGTTGACTTTTCAAGGAGCACCTTAGCCTACCATGACTATGGCCAAGCTGACATGAGTGTTCTAGTAGAAATATCCTTTCACTTTTTTGGGGGATAATGGTCCACAAGCTTCTGAGTTGTGGCATGAGACCACACTAGCTATCTTCAAGCATCAGGAGACACCTCTTGAGAGGAGGGTCAAGATCACCCATTATATGATACATGGAGTAGTAATGTACTGGTTGGATGTTCTAAACCATACTAAAAGGCTACGAGATATGGGTTGGACTGATTTCCAGACCTACATCCTTGACTACATTTACCCCAAGACACTATGGGAAGAGTGATCTAGTGTGTTCATGCGTCTAGAGCAGGGAACCATGACGGTTATAGAGTACTCAACATACTTTAAAAAGTTTCATAGTTTTTCACTGATGTACCTTACTGATGAGCTATCGAGAGAAAGATGCTTTGAGGAAGGCCTCTAACATACTATCAAATCCCAGGTCAACGTGTTCAGGTTGACCTCTATCACTGAGATTGTGAATCAGGCACTGATTATAGAGTGTAACCTGAAGGAATTTGACGATATTGAGTAGGGAAATGTTTATACTCAACCTAGTGGTTATACATCTTCAGGCAAGAAGCACCATTTTGATTCTTCCCATGAGATAAGCATCTGTTAGGATATGAGTGATAGTAGCTCGGTGTTTTCTCACAAGTGTGATAGGAGAGGACACATGAAGAAACATCGTGACTACGACCCAGTCGAGTGTTGAGCTTATGGAGGTACGGGCTACATGTAATGGTTTTGCAAGACATTCCCTTCAGTTGTGAGTGGTAGGGAGTCATATCCGATGTCAGGTTCCAGAGTAGGTTTCTAAGAACTGTGTCAAGCAGGGAGCTTGAGCAATGCAGTCCGATAAAGCTGTAGAAATAGCGGTCTTTGCTGAGGTAGCCATACACCAATTACTCCTATACATCGAAGGGGAACTACTCTAATAAGTGAGGTTTTTTCACAGTGTCGTGGTATAGGTCAATTATATTACGTACAATCTACCCTTGAGTGGAAAAGTTTCATACTATCTGTAGTGAGAGTAATGATCTTAATAGCCACTAATATTTCATCTACTCTTTTTGATATAGGTGTATCTCATAGTTTCATATCCTCACCTATGGTGAAAATCCTTGGGCTTTTTGTTTGGTATTTTGAATGAATTTTAATGCTAGAAATACTAGTGGGATTCAGAATAGATGACATGCACTAGTGCAGGGAGTAGCCCCTTGAGGTTGGTGGGTGTCACTTCATTTGAGATATTTATGCCTTTGAGATGATATGGTATGACATCATTCTTGGGATGAGGTGTTTAGTATATTATCAATATTACATTGTCTACTATCACCTAAGGGTAACTTTCACATCACCAGAGGATGCAGTGTTTACTCACAAGGGTGAATAGGGTGTCCAGGAAAGTTGAGATGGACTAGATCATCATGAGTTGGGCAGAATGGCAAACTAGATTGTTATTTTGTATTTTGGATTATCACAGAGTCAGTCATGTAGACATTCCTCTAGTGGTGGATCGTTTTAGAGACATATTCCATGATGAATTTTCTAGTTTACATCTTGAGAGATAGGTTTAGTTATCTATTGAACTTGTGTTATGAGATGCACCAGTATCCATTTCTACTTACTTGGTGGCTACGATGGAGTTATAAGAAATTAAGTGGAAGCTAGAGTATTTGGAGGAAAAGGGGTTTATCTGACCTAATACTTCACTGTGGGGTTTTCGAGTTCTTTTTTTTAAAAAATGTGGATATAACTCTTAGTCTATTTGAGGATTATCGTAATTTGAATCAGCTAATGTTTAAAAACTGATATCCCTTTCCAAAAATAGATGAAATGTTTGATAAGATTCTAGGATCCCGAGTATTATTGAAAATTGAACTAAGTTTAGGATATCACCAGGTACATATTTGACCCACATACATACCTCGTACAACCTTTCCTAGTAGGTATGGTCTATATGAGTATCTAGTTATGCTATTTAGCCTCACAAACACGATAGTAGTTTTCATGGTGCTGATAAACCGAGTGTTCCATCCTTCATAGTGACACATCAATTATTGGGTTTGGAGTAGTGCTGATGCTGGGGGATATAGTTTTGGAATATGAGTCTCAGTTTCTAAGGCCATGTGAGACGAATTACCTTATGGATGATCTTGAGCTAGTTGCAGTTGTTCATGTTTTTCACTATTGGAGACATTATTTATTGGGAGATCATTTTTTGGTGTATACAAACTACAAAATCATCAAGTATATATTTACATAGAATTATTTGAAAATGAGGCAAAAAAGGTGGGTGGAGTACCTATAGTCATTTGACATCAGGCTTGAGTACATGACTAGTAAAGGTAATATAATGTTCGATGCATTCAGCACGTGGACTCAGATACAGACAGTGCAGCAGGCAAGTAGCAAGTGGCAACATATGGCGTTATTCTCTAAGATATTTATGGAGGTGAACAACAGTTACAGATAGACATATCTAACAACCATATTTGTGACCTCTACCCTATTGGAAAAAGTAAGGATGAGGCAGTTATCGAATTCAAAGGGTCTAGTCCTATGGGGGAGTGTGGAAGCTGAGGACCCTCCTCCTGGTTGGACCATAGGTGTTGATGAGATCTTACATATCCATGGATGTGTTTGGGTTCTAGTGGATTTACATGGGGATATGATGTGGGAGTTTCCTGCTTCATCTTGGGAACTACATCCTAGAGTCAACAAGATGTACTGTGACTTGCATCCTCAATATTAATGGCCAAGTATGAAAAGTGAGGTAGCTAGTTTTGTTACGAGGTGTTACACATGTCAGCATGTGAAGGAGGAACATCAATGACCAGCCATGATTTTATAGTAGTTACTTATTCCAAAGTTGAAATGAGATGATTTCATAATGGATATCCTGACTGGTTTACTGTTGTCGCCTTGAAGTAACGATGTTGTGTGGGTTGTTGTTGACGAGATCAAAACGGTCGATCATTTATTGCCGATCAAGGATACCATCGATTTTAATGTTCTTGGAAGGTTATATATCCATTAGATAATAAATCTTCCTGGGTTTTCATGCACTATCTTTTCAAATACGGATTTCCACTTTACATCTCATTTTTTATAGTGTTTTCAGAGGGAACTCAGTACACATGTTCTTCAGAGCACAGCCCACCACCCTCAGACTAATGGAAAATCAGAGTGTATAATACAAGTGTTTGAGAACATGATGAGAGAATGTGTCCATGATTTTGGGGGATCATGGGAGATAAACATTCAACTAGATGAGTTCCCCTATAATAACGATTATTAGGAAACAATAAATATGTCTCCTTATGAGGATTTGTACGGTAGGCTCTGCTAATCACCCTTGTGATGGCTAGAGGCAGGTGAGGTATCTTTACTAGGACCTTGTCTCATGAAAGAGAATTCTGAGTAGATCCAGTTGATTCAGAAGAATATTGCTACTGCACAATCTTGGTAGAAATCTTATGCCGATCACCGTATATGACCTCTATAGTTTGAGGCCAAGGATCAGGTCTTTTAATGTGTTTCATTAAGGTTGGGACATAGAAGGATCATGATATGGGGTAAGATATCACCACTATATGTTGGTCCATTAAGATTTTTGAGAGAGTTAGATATGTATAATATTAGTTGTAGTTACATCAGTGGTATTGAGCCATGCATGAAATCTTCCACGTATCACAACTACGCCATTATAATTTGGACCCATCTCACGCTTTTCAACCCGAGGAGGTTGAGCTACAATTTGATGCATCATTCAGGGAGCAACTAATTCGTATTGTTGATAGGAGCATGAAGGTTACAAAAGGTTAGTCAGTTCCTCTAGTACAACTTCTATGGATGTAAGACAGTTCACACGATGATACTTAGGAGCGGGAGGCCGACATACGTGCTCATTGACCGGAGTTTTTTCAAATGGACCTTAACTACCCTTGAGAGGGAAATTCGGGGAAGGATTGCTTTAAGGGGGTAAGATTGTAAGATCCTAGTTTTTTCTTGAGGTGTTAATATTTTACATTATTTTTTGGTGTAGACCCTAAGCTGGGCCACGGGCCGGTTGGGTTGTTTTTGGGAAATAATAGGCATGACGGTTGTGTACCGGTTGCAGGCTAATTACACGATGTGTAATTAGATTACACACTGTGTAATATGATTTCATAACATGCAATGGTTTGTCTAGGAACTTTCATGATATGTAAGGGTTTTACCCCATTCAAGGAAAACCGAGCATTACACACCATGTAAGGAAATTACATGTCATGTAATTGCCCAACTTTGTTTTTTAAAAATAGAGGCAGGGACCTCTATTATTTGGATAGAAGCCTTCTTTCTCTCCTTTGAAGCCTAAAAACATTCTTATCTAGATTTTCAAATCTAGCGCCATTTTGGATTCCATTTCTTTCCCTGTCATTTTTGTTGGAACCACGATGGTATGATATTGAATCCTTTTTAGCCTTTCTTGATTCATCAGAACAACAGTTGCATTGTTTGGATTTCGGCTTTTATGCCCTAATTTCTTATTCTTCATATGTTCTTTAAATTTATTCCCAACTAGGATGAATTAGGAATTGATACTAGATGGGAAATCCACTAATGAGATAAGGTAGGTGGTCTATACTTTTCTTTCGGCTTTTGATTCTTTATAGATCCATTGACCTTTTTTCTGCCCATTGGACTTTTTAGCGCGGGCTCGATTTTAAAGTGTTAATCTGAAATAGATGAGTTAAGACCAATTTGTGACTCTCTTAGGTTCTTTGGGATACATTTGTGGTTGCTGACCCAACCCAAGGACACCCATGGGGTGTACCATGCCTTTAGTTTGGTTTTTACCATTGATGAACTACCCATGTGGTGTGACCACGAGTTTTCAAATTTTAAGGAAGCTCAGTTGTACTTAAATGAGGCTGAATTACATACATATGAGATATCATGCCTCCTTACATTTTGTTATTATAATATTCCATGCCAATCTTGATTAAATACTTAAATGGAACTTTTCAAATGAGTGGGTATACATGTTGGATGTTTTTAGATTGATTAAATAGTTTTGTTGGTAATTGTGATTAATGGGTGGGTATACACATGTGATGTGTTAAATTGAAATTGGTGATAAGTGGGTGGGTATATCCATGTGACATGATTAAATGAAAGTGGAGTACATGAGTGGGTATACTCATGAGATGTAATTGTTTAAATGAGTCGGTATACTCATTGAATTGTTTTGAATGTAATTGTTTATATGAGTGGGTAGACTCATATGGTTTGAAATTGTTAAAGGCATGGAATGATTGATGATATACATTGATTCCATTAATGGATCTCCATGGATTTGGAATGCGGTAGTGGATACCTTGGATGATTATGCACCTTTGGTATTTATTCCATGAGATGCCTTAGGCTTTTCTAACCCTTGGATCCAGCTATCTTGGACTCATGTAGGACTTATTGGTACACACGCTCCTAGGATTACAACCAGTGCCTATGCCAAGTTTCCATCGAGATTCTCCTGAGACTCGAAGAGGATGCCTTGGTCTTTAGCACCATAGATCCGACCCTTCATGATCTACACTTCATTATATGTCTTGACTGTGGGATATATGATTGTGGTTGTAAGATAAGGTCGTGGGTTTTTTATATATTTTTCTTTATATGGTAAGGATGTGTGGACATGATATGGATGGTTATGTGGAAAGGTTGTGTAGTTTGTTTATATTTCTTATAGATGCCTTGTTAGGAGCCGAAACTTGCTGTGATGAGCCAAAAGAGGCTATTTAGTATTACTTGTTTGTAGTAGTTATATGCCTTGGATTTTCACACTTACATTACTACTTACTTTCACATGTTTAGCATATTTCATAGTACTTCTTAGAACTGTATAGTTAAACAGGTGGAAACCTATTGGGATTTTTATCTCACATTCTATTTGGGCCTCCATGGGGACACAAATAGATTATATAGTTACAGGTGATAGTAGGGAAAATCTCCCTAAAAATATTTATTGATCACTATTTTAGAGCATGGGGGCAGAGGACTAAGATGAGGCTTGCGATGCTACATGGGAACTTCTAAGTCGTTTTGGAATATAGATACTTGTATTTTATTATATTTCTATGTACCTATTTTGGATATTTTCTAGATACATGTATCATCTTCATCATGGTATATGAGACACATCTGGCTTGTTAAATATTCTTGTCTTGGTTGTCTATTTTATCTATTTTCTGCTTATTGTATCTGCTTCCACTATTTAATGTGATTCACTTCCATTGTGATAAATTATTGTAATGGGGTTATAGTCTCCCAAATTACTCACCTAGTCCCTAAGTGCTAGTCATAAGCCTCTGGAATTTGGGAAGATGTGCTTGAGGCCATGTAGCCAACCCGGCTTGGGGCACAGTTGAGTGACATCGGGGATTGGGATGTTACATTTGTACAATGATTCAATGATTTCATTTAAAAATTCATTTATGTATTATGAAGATATAATATGATGTTGTGCATGTACATACTATATCACATCTAGGTATGAATAAAATTCTTTAAGGTAAAAAATAAATTCCTTTGGGTGATAATTCTTGTAGTGAGATAAATTCCTTAAACTAATAAAAAATACTATTGGTTAGAAAATTCATAAAGTGAGAAAAAAAATTATAGTGAGAGAAATCAAATTGTTTGAGAGGTTAGAGAGATGGTATTTCTTGGAGACTATTATAGATTTAGAATCAATAATAAAATTTTATATGTCACTTTTAGGGAAACATTCAGTCAAACTATGTTATCAATCACTATAAAAAAGAGTGGTCTTAGTGAAAGTTTTTGAGTGGAAGTTCTAATAATCACTACTAAAAAAACATTATTAAATATATTTTAAATATAGGGGCGGCTTCAATGAAACCGATTCTAATATTTTTAAAAAATAACTAACCCCACTCCCAACACCTGATGCCCTAACCCCCTTGCACCCTTAGTCGTGCCCCTCCCCGAAGTTGGCGACTGCCCCTCCCCCTTGGTGGCGCCTCTCCTCGACGACTTCAATCACCCCTCCCTCTCAGTCTCACCTCTCCCCAACACTGGTGGCCACCCCCACCTCAATCAAGAATCTCCCCATTGCTAGTGACTCCTTCCATTCCCTACCCCCCACCTGTAACACCCGAGACTTTTATGTTATATAAATCATCAAAGGAATCTTTTTCTACACAACACTTGCTTGGCTTGCTTTACACGCAATCGCGACCTTCCTCGATAGCTTGCGTCGTACGCAATACCGAGTTTCACTAAACAACAATATGCTATTAAAACTAGCCGTTATGAATAGTAATAACCACTTTTTGAAATTTTATAAATTTTATTTTTCAAAATGGACTTCATTTTTGGACTCAGAATATCGAAATTATCCTAGGGTGAAATTTTGATATTTTTCTGAAAACTTTCAATTTTTGATGAATAGTGAAACCACTAAGTGGTAGGTTAAAAACTGAATTTTTGCATAAAACTTAATTTTACCGCTTCTGTGAATGGAATTTCAAAAATCCGAGAGACACGGTTAATATCAAGGACTAAAATGTGGTTCAATGAGATGAAAATAAATTTTTGGTGAATAGTAACTTTTTACTATTTTTACCGCGGTTAATAGTAAATAGGGTAACTAAGGGTAAATATGATATTAATATTACCCTAACACATGTCCTAATTCTATTGGACAAGTTTAATTCGACCAAAAACAAACTTAGGAATAAAATATGACCATTTAGGCCCACTTGGATTAGATTAGGACATTTATTATTAATTTATTTAAAGAAGGGTTAAAATAGTTAAAATCAAAGTTTAATAAGTAAATCATTTTTAATATAGGGTTATACATAAGATAAATTCGATTGTAAATATTCATTAGAAAGCTAAAACGATTTCCTACATGATGGTATTTTATTTGTAATTTTTAGACATCAAATAATTTAATTTATTTATGACACAAAGATGATGCAGTAATTATCTTATTAATGAAATATTGACAAAATTGATAATATAAATACCAAAATAAATGTAATTTGAGACTTTTTATGACTTCCACTAATTTTCTAGGTTACTATGATATATTATTATTGATTTAATCAACTTGGTTCGAACATATAATTCTGTTATGACTTTCACAAAAATCATATATCAAATAGTGTCAAAATTGACACAAAATAGTTTTTAAATCAAATATTATATTATTAATTGTTATTTTATTCCTAAAAATCTAAGGTTCGGCCAAATGACTTAGATAAGGATATATATATTAATAATAAACAATTTGGGGTTCGTTTGGCATGTTATAGTAAGTGTATTAACCATATAGTGAAAGAAAACAAAAAAGACATGGTAAAAGTTAAATTATTTAACTTAGAGTTAAATTTAATTGATAAGGTTAAAATAATATCCTAAACTTGTCTAAATTCTATTGGTTGATAGGATTTCGACCCATCCCCACTTTAGCTTCGAAATAAGACCCTTTGGAACCATTATAAACCGATTTTGACTTTAATATAAAATAATATTTTGAGATATTCCTAAGGTGCCCCTCTCCTCCCTTATAAAAGGGCACCTCCTCCCCCTCCTCCTCACACCAATTTGAGCACTCAAGCTCGGCCAACCCCTGACATTTTCCCTTCTCCACTTCCCTAGAATAATCCTAGAGGTCCTGGTCTTCTCCAAAGACCAATCTTAGTTCCTTAAGTGGAGGATTCAAAAAGGCGTTCCAAAGAAGAGGTAATATCCATTACCGATCTTTTCAATTTCTTTCTTCTTCAACTTCTTCTTCTTTAGTTGTTTCATGATAAAGTAATAACATCAGTATTACTTACATACTGATATCTTATTATAAATATGAAACAACCCTAATTCACCTTCTATCCATCCTACGGAAAAATGAAATCACCGCGCGTGCGTACGTACGGAATACCGTCTCCACGCCGTGGTGTAATCTATTTTCCACCATCACCTTACAAGGATGGGTATAATGGTGTAATAAGTAACTATATATGATTATTATTAAGTAATATTTATACTGAAATAATATATATATATACTCCAATACAATTCCACGATCATAGGAACGATATCATCACTCGTGCGTACGTACGGAATACCGTCTCCACGATGTGATGCGACTCGTTCTACATGATCTTCATTTCATAATGATTTTATAAATGAATTGAATGAATGAATATGGTATATACTACACTAATACCATTCTGGAAATGAATTATCTATAACCTAAAGATAAGAATAAGAATTTATTCGACAAAACACGCATAAGAACAAAAAGTTATAAAGACCCGAGTAACAAGTAACAATGAAATATTACTAACAAGAAGCTAATAATATGAACATATATGATATCATATAAATATGTATGATTCTGGAATAAGTCAATAACATTATTTAAACCATTATACAGGAGCTTCGGACACGAACAAAGCAAATCGGACCTAAGGTAAGGGAAATATCACAATCTCATTTTTATCCGAGATTGTTTATTCGTAAGTATTTACTGGGGTGTATTTTATCATCCACATCCATGTTCCCTCAATATGTAATATTGTTTCCATACACTTGAAATAGTTTAAATCCAATTTTACCCTTAGGTGAGTTTTTATTAAAGAATATGAAAGGAATCTTTTGTCGTTTTTCCGTACGAGGTACTTTTTGACTTTTCCGACAAAAGTACGAAGAATGTTTTTTTTAACTTATACGGCATGAATGGATTTTTAAAACATTACTTCAAAGAAGCTTCCTTTACAAGTTTTCAAGTTTATTTTTAATCAAATTCTTTTATTTTAAAGTTGTATGACATGTTATGAAAGGAAAAATGTTTTTGAAGAAGAAAGGATATTTTCCTCAAGAATTCAATTCAAGTGTTTTATCAAAATTATTTTCCATCTAAGATAATAAAGGGTTCTGTTTCTATACATATTTTTACATTGGTTTGACTATGTTGTGATGGAATTATGTTTATGAATTCCTTTATCATATATTAATTGATTTATGATGTCATGATGTTTCAAGAATCCCATTTTTGTTATATGTGTTATGCGATGATGTATGTTTTATGATTATGTGGCACACATAAGAAAGGATTCATTATAAGATGGGTGGGACATATATCTCCCTCCAATGCATTGGGTAATGATTTTATATCTCATGAGATAGACATGGCTGGAACGGAAGGTTATTTCGGTTCAGTGATGCAGGACTGAAACGAGGAGTGAACTCGGTTCAGAAAGGGACTTTGTCCACTAAGATAGTCTTGGCAATGAGGCATGACTAACAAGAAATGATTTTCCATGATTATGTGTGCATGCCACAAAGATTCAAGTTTTATGTTATGATTATGGGGATCTCATTTTCACTTCTATGATTTATTCCATGTTAAGATATTATGATCTCTTTTGCAGGTTTTAATTTTCAAAAAGATATGATATGATTTTTATTTCCTTTATTTGCCCTTGCTGAGCATTTGAGCTCACCCTTTTATGTTTTCTTTTCCCCAGGTCAGGAAGATGGATATTAAGTAGAATATGCTAAAAGGGACCCTAGATATGATGAAATAAATGGGATACACTGTAGAAGATTTATGAACCAGTTGTTTATGTTTCCCCAGTTTCTAAGGACACTATACCTATACGGTCCTTTGTGGTTTTGTCATATGTTGTAATAAGAGTGCTTCAATTTTGAAGTATTAACAATGTATGTAAAGTGTGGGTCGTTATAGTTGGTATCAGAGGAAAGTTATAGTCAACCTTTGGAAACTAGGATGTGAAAGCCTTAGTAAGAACCCTAAGGATAAGTCTAAGCATAGAACACAATCTTAGAAATGGCCATGAATAACCTAGGATAAGACCATAAGCATGAAAATTTTATTCTTGAATTATGTGGTTTCCTATTATAATTAGTGTTGCTCACACTATTCTTATTGGTTTTAGTCAATGGCTGGAACCCGAAGGAACCGTGTTAATGCGGAATGCGATGGGCAATGCAATGATTGTCCCCCTGAGCAACCAAACGATATGGGAGCTGGAATGCAAAATCTTGTAGCCATGCTCACACAACTTTCTCAAGCTATGAATCATGCAGGATTTCCAAACGAACAAAGGAGGGAGCAACATTCTGTTGAATCCTTCATGAGGCAGCGTCCACCATCTTTCAGCGGGTCTACTGATCCATTAGCTGCTGAACAATGGATTAGTACTACTGAAAAGATATTTTCAGTTCTTCAATGTTCTGAGCATGATAAAGTCATCCTAGCAGTGTATCGTTTGGAAGGAGATGCTGATCAATGGTGGAATCTTGTTAAGAATACAAGGCAAAAGGATGAAATTGAGTCTATGGAATGGGACGAGTTCAAGAACTTATTTTTCAATAAGTACTTCCCTCGTATTCTCCGAACAAAGATGGAGAAAGAGTTCCTTGAACTGAAGCAAAGGGATGATGAATCTGTTGGTACCTATGAAGCAAATTTTACCAGACTTGCAAGGTACGCTTCTGGTATTATTATCCAACCTGAGAGTAAGATCGATCGATTCTTTAGTGGCTTAAAACCAAGTCTTCGAAGGGCGTTAGCCATAAGGGACTTCAATAGCTACGAGGAAATCGTTCGATGTGCTCTCAAAGTCGAGATGGAGATTGGAGTAACCCATCAGTCACATGGGTTTGATAAGAAGAGGAAGATGGAATTCAAAGAAAAATCTAAAGAGCACACGGAAAAGAAGATGAACTTTCCCTTATGCTCAAAGTGTGGAAAGAAACATGGAGGGAGTTGTCTTAAAGGGACAAGTAAATGTTTTAAATGTGGAAAGGAAGGTCATCGGGCATTTGAATGCCGTGATAATGGGAAGAAGATGTCTAATGATGCAAACAAAGGAAGGGATACACAGAATGAACCTGCTACACTTCAATGTTTCAAGTGCAAGGAGATGGGGCATTATTCCAATCAATGCCCAAATCCAAGGGTTGATGATGATGGTCGACGTCAACAAACTCTTAAGGCTAAAGAAAAAGGAAAGTCACATGCAATTTCTATCAGCGATGTGGAGTACGATAACGATGTGGTGAAAGGTACACTTACCATCCACTCTAAAGTAGCAAATGTTTTATTTGATTCTGGATCCACCCACTCTTTTATTTCTGAAAAATTTTCTAAGGGTATCACCGTATTACCTCAACAATTAGATGTTGAGTTAGCTGTGACAACACCTAATGGCACATCAATCGCATCAGAAGTTTATAATTCTTCTCCGATCGAAGTTTGTGGGAAAGTGCTTCCTGCAAATCTTGTGATCCTTCCTTTAGTGGAATTTGATGTGATTCTTGGTATGGATTGGCTTTCTCTACATGGAGCTCATATCAATTGCCAAAGAAGGGAAGTCACATTTCATATTCCAGATCAACCTACGATCGTCTATCAATGCAAGGATGAACATAATCTTCCAGTGGAAATTTCTTCCATCTTATGGGTATTTATTCCACTAAATGAAGGTTATTTATCTCAAATAGTTGGTGAGAAACTCACGATTAAGAATATGCCCATTGTACGGGAGTTTGATGATGTCTTTCCGGAGGAATTACCGGGTCTTCCACCAAATCGTGAAGTTGAGTTTTCAATAGAACTCGTACCGGGTGCTTTGCCTATTTCAAAGACACCTTATAGAATGGCCCCAATTGAGTTGCAGGAATTGAAGAAGCAACTCCAAGAGAATCTCGATAAGGGATTCATACGCCCTAGTGCGTCACCTTGGGGAGCACCTGTTCTATTTGTTAAGAAGAAAGATGGATCAATGAGACTCTGCATTGATTATCGAGAACTTAACAAGATCACTATCAAGAACAAATATCCTCTCCCACGCATTGATGACTTATTTGACCAACTACGCGGAGCTCAATACTTTTCCAAGATTGATCTTCGTTCAGGGTATCATCAATTAAGGGTCAAAAGGGAGGATATACCAAAGACGGCTTTCCGTACAAGGTATGGACACTATGAATTTATAGTGATGCCATTTGGTCTTACTAATGCCCCTGCTATCTTCATGGATCTAATGAATAGAGTCTTTAGAGACTATCTTGATCAATTTGTGGTAGTCTTTATAGACGATATTCTTGTCTATTCAAAGAGCAAGGAAGAGCATGAAGATCACTTGAGAATTATATTGAAGACCCTGAGAAAGGAGAAGCTTTATGCCAAATTTACCAAGTGTGAATTTTGGCTTCAAAAAGTTGCATTTTTGGGTCACATAATCTCAAAAGAGGGGATATCTGTGGATCCAGCAAAAACAGAGGTTATCGAAAGATGGTCGAGACCAACAACAGTAACTGAGATCCGAAGTTTTCTTGGTTTGGCTGGATATTATCGACGTTTTGTAAAAGATTTTTCACGATTATCTAATCCAATCACCAAGTTGACTCGGAAAGGAGTTAAGTTTGTCTGGACAGAGGAATGTGAAGAGAATTTCAAGGAGTTGAAAAGAAGGTTATCCAGTGCACCTGTGCTCACACTGCCTTGTAGTGGAGAAAGGTTTGTGATCTACAGTGATGCATCCAAGAAGGGATTGGGGTGTGTTCTTATGCAAAATGATATGGTGATAGCTTATGCCTCACGACAGTTGAAAATCCATGAACAAAATTACCCAACACATGATTTGGAGTTGGCTGCGGTAATCTTTGCATTAAAGATTTGGAGGCATTACCTTTATGGTGAAAGGTGTGATATTTATACTGATCATAAAAGTTTAAAGTATATTTTCACACAAAAGGAGTTGAATATGCGCCAAAGAAGATGGTTGGAGCTGATTAAGGATTATGACTGCTCAATCCATTACCACCCTGGGAAAGCAAACAAGGTGGCAGATGCATTAAGTCGACAAGACCATGCTAGTTTATCCATGATGAGGATCACAAAAAATCCAATATTTATGGATTTACAAAGGATGGATCTTGGAATTATAATGGAAGGGGAAAAATCTTATCTTTCTCAAATGAATGTTCAACCATCTATACATGTGAAGATTAAAGAGGCACATAAAGAAGATGTCGAGTTACAAAAGAAGGTGAGAAATGTTCCTGAATTCAACCTTGATTGTGATGGGATAATAAAGTTCAGGAATCGGGTTTGTGTTCCTCCCATCCCCGAATTAAAGAAAGAGCTGCTGGATGAGGCTCATAGTTCTTCATTCTCTATTCATCCTGGAAGCACGAAGATGTATAGGGACCTGAAAGAGTACTTCTGGTGGGATGGCATGAAAAGAGATGTTGCTGAATATGTCTCTCGATGCTTGGTTTGTCAACAAGTTAAAGCTGAGAGACAGAAGTCTAAGGGGATGTTACAACCATTACCCATACCCGAATGGAAATGGGAAAACATCACTATGGACTTTGTCACAGGACTTCCTAAAACATCCAAAGGCAATAATGCTATCTGGGTCATAGTTGATCGTCTTACAAAGTCTGCACACTTCATTGCTATTAGAGAGGATTTCTCTCTAGATCAGCTTGCCAGGATATATGTAAAGGAAGTGGTAAGATTGCATGGAGTACCACTTTCTATTATATCTGATCGAGATCCGAGATTTACCTCGAAGTTCTGGCGAAGTCTTCAGCATACTCTGGATACAGAGTTGAGTTTCAGCACTGCTTATCATCCCCAGACAGACGGTCAGTCTAAGAGAACAATTCAAACCCTAGAAGATATGTTGAGAGCTTGCTCTATGGATTTCAAAGGAGGTTGGGATCAACACCTACCTTTGGTGGAATTTTCTTATAATAATAGCTTTCACTCCAGTATTCAGATGGCTCCTTATGAAGCTCTCTATGGAAAGAAATGCAGGACTCCAACTTGCTGGGATGAAGTTGGGGAAAGAAAGCTATTAGGACCTGATCTCGTTGATGAAATGGCAGAAAAGGTCAGATCTATTCAACAACACATAAGAGCAGCTCAGAGTCGACAGAAAAGTTATGCCGACAACCGAAGAAAAGACCTAGAGTTTGAAGTGGGTGATAAAGTGTTCTTACGAATATCTCCCTGGAAGAGGGTTATGAGATTTGGAAAGAAGGGGAAGTTGAGCCCTAGATATATCGGTCCTTTTGAAATACTGGATCGTGTTGGGAAGGTAGCTTACCGATTGGCGCTTCCACCGAATCTCTCTCAAGTTCACGATGTGTTCCATGTATCTCTCCTGAGAAAGTACATACCAGATCCTTCACATGTACTCAGCTCAGAAGTTGTACCGCTGGAGCAAGATCTTTCTTATGAAGAACAGCCGATAGAGATTCTGGATCGTAGCGAAAAAGTCCTACGAAACAAGACCACTCGCTTGGTGAAAGTTTTATGGAGAAACCACCAACTTGAAGAAGCTACATGGGAGATTGAGGATATGATGAGGGAGAAGTATCCTCATTTGTTTGTTGCAAAGTGACGAATTTCGAGGGCGAAATTCTTTTTAAGGGGGGTAGAATGTAACACCCGAGACATTTATGTTATATAAATCATCAAAGGAATCTTTTTCTACACAACACTTTCTTGGCTTGCTTTACACGCAATCGCGACCTTCCTCGATAGCTTGCGTCGTACGCAATACCGAGTTTCACTAAACAACAATATGCTATTAAAACTAGCCGTTATGAATAGTAATAACCACTTTTTGAAATTTTATAAATTTTATTTTTCAAAATGGACTTCATTTTTGGACTCAGAATATCGAAATTATCCTAGGGTGAAATTTTGGTATTTTTCTGAAAACTTTCAATTTTTGATGAATAGTGAAACCACTAAGTGGTAGGTTAAAAACTGAATTTTTGCATAAAACTTAATTTTACCGCTTCTGTGAATGGAATTTCAAAAATCCGAGAGACACGGTTAATATCAAGGACTAAAATGTGGTTCAATGAGATGAAAATAAATTTTTGGTGAATAGTAACTTTTTACTATTTTTACAGCGGTTAATAGTAAATAGGGTAACTAAGGGTAAATATGATATTAATATTACCCTAACACATGTCCTAATTATATTGGACAAGTGTAATTCGACCAAAAACAAACTTAGGAATAAAATATGACCATTTAGGCCCACTTGGATTAGATTAGGACATTTATTATTAATTTATTTAAAGAAGGGTTAAAATAGTTAAAATCAAAGTTTAATAAGTAAAGCATTTTTAATATAGGGTTATACATAAGATAAATTCGATTGTAAATATTCATTAGAAAGCTAAAACGATTTCCTACATGATGGTATTTTATTTGTAATTTTTAGACATCAAATAATTTAATTTATTTATGACACAAAGATGATGCAGTAATTATCTTATTAATGAAATATTGACAAAATTGATAATATAAATACCAAAATAAATGTAATTTGAGACTTTTTATGACTTCCACTAATTTTATAGGTTACTATGATATATTATTATTGATTTAATCAACTTGGTTCGAACATATAATTCTGTTATGACTTTCACAAAAATCATATATCAAATAGTGTCAAAATTGACACAAAATAGTTTTTAAATCAAATATTATATTATTAATTGTTATTTTATTCCTAAAAATCTAAGGTTCGGCCAAATGACTTAGATAAGGATATATATATTAATAATAAACAATTTGGGGTTCGTTTGGCACGTTATAGTAAGTGTATTAACCATATAGTGAAAGAAAACAAAAAAGACATGGTAAAAGTTAAATTATTTAACTTAGAGTTAAATTTAATTGATAAGGTTAAAATAATATCCTAAACTTGTCTAAATTCTATTGGTTGATAGGATTTCTACCCATCCCCACTTTAGCTTCGAAATAAGACCCTTTGGAACCATTATAAACCGATTTTGACTTTAATATAAAATAATATTTTGAGATATTCCTAAGGTGCCCCTCTCCTCCCTTATAAAAGGGCACCTCCTCCCCCTCCTCCTCACACCAATTTGAGCACTCAAGCTCGGCCAACACCTGCCATTTTCCCTTCTCCACTTCCCTATAATAATCCTAGAGGTCCTGGTCTTCTCCAAAGACCAATCTTAGTTCCATAAGTGGAGGATTCAAAAAGGCGTTCCAAAGAAGAGGTAATATCCATTACCGATCTTTTCAATTTCTTTCTTCTTCAACTTCTTCTTATTTAGTTGTTTCATGATAAAGTAATAACATCAGTATTACTTACATACTGATATCTTATTATAAATATGAAACAACCCTAATTCACCTTCTATCCATCCTATGGAAAAATGAAATCACCGCGCGTGCGTACGTACGGAATACCGTCTCCACGCCGTGGTGTAATCTATTTTCCACCATCACCTTACAAGGATGGGTATAATGGTGTAATCAGTAACTATATATGATTATTATTAAGTAATATTGATACTGAAATAATATATATATATACTCCAATACAATTCCACGATCATAGGAACGATATCATCACTCGTGCGTACGTACGGAATACCGTCTCCACGATGTGATGCGACTCGTTCTACATGATCTTCATTTCATAATGATTTTATAAATGAATTTAATGAATGAATATGGTATATACTACACTAATACAATTCTGGAAATGAATTATCTATAACCTAAAGATAAGAATAAGAATTTATTCGACAAAACACGCATAAGAACAAAAAGTTATAAAGACCCGAGTAACAAGTAACAATGAAATATTACTAACAAGAAGCTAATAATATGACCATATATGATATCAAATAAATATGTATGATTCTGGAATAAGTCAATAACATTATTTAAACCATTATACAGGAGCTTCGGACACGAACAAAGCAAATCGGACCTAAGGTAAGGGAAATATCACAATCTCATTTTTATCCGAGATTGTTTATTCGTAAGTATTTACTGGGGTGTATTTTATCATCCACATCCATGTTCCCTCAATATGTAATATTGTTTCCATCCACTTGAAATAGTTTAAATCCAATTTTACCCTTAGGTGAGTTTTTAGTAAAGAATATGAAAGGAATCTTTTGTCGTTTTTCCGTACGAGGTACTTTTTGACTTTTCCGACAAAAGTACGAAGAATGTTTTTTTTAACTTATACGGCATGAATGGATTTTTAAAACATTACTTCAAAGAAGCTTCCTTTACAAGTTTTCAAGTTTATTTTTAATCAAATTCTTTTATTTTAAAGTTGTATGACATGTTATGAAAGGAAAAATGTTTTTGAAGAAGAAAGGATATTTTCCTCAAGAATTCAATTCAAGTGTTTTATCAAAATTATTTTCCATCTAAGATAATAAAGGGTTCTGTTTCTATACATATTTTTACATTGGTTTGACTATGTTGTGATGGAATTATGTTTATGAATTCCTTTATCATATATGAATTGATTTATGATGTCATGATGTTTCAAGAATCCCATTTTTGTTATATGTGTTATGCGATGATGTATGTTTTATGATTATGTGGCACACATAAGAAAGGATTCATTATAAGATGGGTGGGACCTATATCTCCCTCCAATGCATTGGGTAATGATTTTATATCTCATGAGATAGACATGGCTGGAACGGAAGGTTATTTCGGTTCAGTGATGCAGGACTGAAACGAGGAGTGAACTCGGTTCAGAAAGGGACTTTGTCCACTAAGATAGTCTTGGCAATGAGTCATGACTAACAAGAAATGATTTTCCATGATTATGTGTGCATGCCACAAAGATTCATGTTTTATGTTATGATTATGGGGATCTCATTTTCACTTCTATGATTTATTCCATGTTAAGATATTATGATCTCTTTTGCAGGTTTTAATTTTCAAAAAGATATGATATGATTTTTATTTCCTTTATTTGCCCTTGCTGAGCATTTGAGCTCACCCTTTTATGTTTTCTTTTCCCCAGGTCAGGAAGATGGATATTAAGTAGAATATGCTAAAAGGGACCCTAGATATGATGAAATAAATGGGATACACTGTAGAAGATTTATGAACCAGTTGTTTATGTTTCCCCAGTTTCTAAAGACACTATACCTATACGGTCCTTTGTGGTTTTGTCATATGTTGTAATAAGAGTGCTTCAATTTTGAAGTATTAACAATGTATGTAAAGTGTGGGTCGTTATACCACCGATCCCTCAACCCCACCTCTACCTAACGTTGATGACCACCCCTCCCCCTTGACCCTGCCCCTCCCCCAACATCGGTGACCACCCCTCTCCCTCGATCTAGCCTCTCCCCAATTCCACTAACTCCCCCTCACAGTCGATCATGCCTATCTTCATCACCAGTGATTACCCCCCTCTACCCAACCCATCCCCGACACCGGCGACCACCCATCCCCCTTGGTTGCTCCTCTCCCCAATGTAGGTGACCTCCCCTCACCCTCGACCACAAATCTCCCCGACACTGACCCCCTTCTCTCCAACAACATACCTCTCCCCCCTTCCCCAACTTCCCCCCTGACGGCTGACCCCTCATCCTTGATGGTGACCACCCCTTTTTCCACTCTCACATATGATCCTCGTGACCCCAACCACTCTTTTTTCCTGATGATGACCCCATAATGACCCCCTTCTCCTTGATGGTGATCCACAATGGCGACCCCTCTCCCCCATTTCTCAGAGAGTGAAATACCCAATCGTAATGTGTAATTTTTTAATATTGTATGATTGGTTGGATATATCATTATGTAGTATATCATATTGTACAATCAAATGATAAATTTTATCACTTAGGAATCCTATAAACATAACTATCATTAATGCCTATTATAAATGGTGATCATGAATCATTTATATGATGAATTCTTGTTTGTATGTGGGGTTATAAATAGTCTGTAACTACATGAATCATTTATCCCTCATGAATTCTTGGTGATTAAGCCTTATTGAGTTTTGGATAATTGTTGATTACAGGATAGGAAACCATTGGTTTTATTGATTATTCACTAAAGTTTTAGTATGCTTCTTCCACACTTGCATGAGACTTTCAAAGTAAGAACATAATGAGTGTACATGTATGTTCCCCATGATTTTATATACTATATTTATATAATTATAGGATAAATTAGGTGACCATGAATAACGAAGTTAATTTATGTTTACTTATAATTGTACTTGTTTAATTAACCATTTATATCTTTATATCTGAATATACAGGGAGAAGAGTGAAAATACAATACCTATGGATAAAAGGTGGATTACATTACCTCGAAACACACCTCGTTATGACAAGAGTTTGAAAAAAAATATTATGTAATTAATAACTGATTAGTGGACAGTAGAATAAAATGTGTATGTCCTAATTGCAAATTCAAGTGATCGTTAAATAGAAATAAAGTATATTATCATTTTATATAAAAACAATTTTCTCCTCAATATGTATGTAGGATTTGACATGGTAAATATACTGTTATGGAAATTCAAAAGAAATATTATCCTATCAATGAAACACAAAGTGACCCTCCAGATCGGAATTCAGTTTGAAATTTGATAAATGAAACATTTGTCTTTGCAGGATATAATGTCCAATATTTCAATAGATCAAAAAAACCTTCAATTGAACCTGAGAATTTTATTCTTTCTACTATGTTAAATGACCAAAAAAATGAGCTTTATGAATTAGTTGAAGATGTGCAACAAGAACTGTATAAAGGGTGTGATAAGTATTCAATGTTTAATTTTTTACACAATTTGTATCATATAAAATGTCTCTATGAAATTATTGACAAAGAAATGTACATGATTTTAGATATTCGTCATGATGAATTTTGTGAATCTATGATCCTCACATCATTCTATGAGATTAATAAAGTCATAAATAAACTTGGAATATATTATACAAAGATACATGAATTCTTTAATGATTTCATACTTTACTAGGGAGAAGAGTCTGACAACATAGAATTTATAAGATTTCATAAAATTAGATGAAAGTCAATGAACAACAATGAGAGTATAAATCAATGAAACCCCAAGAAGAAGAAAATAAACAAACTCCTTCAACTTTATTTCATTACTTTCCTCTGATATGATGCTTGAAAATATTATTCATGGCATCTAAGACTACATTCAAAATGAAGTGACATGATCAAGATATTAATGATGTCTTGATAAGACATCCAAAAGATTCAACATCATAAAAAATGTTTGATTCATTATATCTATATTTTTATTCAAATCATAGGAATTCATGTTTGGGATTGGATTCTGATGGTTTTAACCCCTTTTGTACCTTAGGTACTAATTATAGTATTTGACCAGTTGTTTTGATCCCTTATAATCTACCTCCATAGATGGGTATGAATAAATATTTTTTTTATTTTGATGATTATTTATAGAAATAAAATGCCTAGAAATGGAATTGATGTATACCTTCAACCTCTAATCAAATAATTGAGAGGATTATGAGATGACAGAATGGAAACATATGACACATCAACAAGAAAACTATTAAAAATATTTTCTAATTTAATATAGACAATTACTAACATTCCCGGATTTGGAAATTTATCTGATTGGAACACTAATACTAGTTTTTCTTGTCTAGTTTGTAATTTTGTTCATCAATTATTACCTCATAGAAGGAAATGATGCTTTATGCATCATCATTGATTTATTTATTTCTTCTCATAAATCTAGGTTTAACAAGTCACAATTCAATGATGATATTAAAATCATAAGTACACTAGAAGTGTTATTATGATTAGAAATCGTGGGACAATTAATGAGTGTAATTGAAGAATTTGGAAAATATAATCATTTTAAAGAAGGGGAAAAGGGTACAAGGTACAATATTTGAAGCATCTGGAAGAAGAAAATAATGGGTATATTTTTCAAAATTCCTTGTTAGGAGTTTAATTTGATATGTTACAATCTTGACATAATAAATATTGAGAAAAAAATCTGTGGAAATGTAATTTTCACATTTCTTAATGAGAAGGGTAAATCAAAGGATCTCCGTAATGCTCATAAGAATTTTGAGTTAATGAATATAAAGCATTATTTTTTTGAAAATGATAATGGAAAGTATCCTTCGGCTGTTTTTAGAATGAAAAATCAAGAGAAAGGCGTATTACTTCAAACATTAAAGAATTTAAAAGTGGAAGATGGATATTCAAGTAATATATCAAGGTGCATTGACTAAAAAAATTGAATGTTACATGGATTGAAAAGTCACAACTCATATATTTTGATGGAATAGTTGTTTTCATTGAAATTTTTTAATATGTTAATGGAAAAATAAACTATTGTACCTTTTTCAAAGAGATTTGTAGAAAAAATATATATCCAATTAATCTTGATAATCTTCAAGTGAGAATTGTTTTGACAATTTTTTATATGTAGATGTTATTTCCCCCTACATTATTTACTATGATGATTCATCTGATTGTTCATTTGGTTGAAGAAGCTAAACTTGGATGACCAGAACATTATCAATTTATGTCTCCAATTGAGAGGTATAATGATATTATTTTCATTTTCATTTGTGAATTTAATTTTATTAAATTATTGCATAAATTTTTTTATATGTTTCTTATTTTCTTCATCAGTACATAGGTTATTTGAAATCATATATGATGAATAAATATCTACCAAAATGATCTATTGCTAAAGGTTACATATCCAAAGAGTGATTGACCTTGTATTCAAGGTATTTGGATGTGATTGAGGCTAGATTCAATCGTGTTTAATGTTTTTATGATATATCCACTAATTATCATTTTGAATACTAGTTATCAATATTTCCAAATATTGGATTACCAATTGGAAAGGGGTAAAATTTTATACTGAATGAATTGGTGTTTCTATAAGCACATAGATTTATACTGCTCAATAGTTTTATTACAGATCCATTTATTGAAGAATTGATATGTCAAACAAATAAGTTATTAAGGGGCAGATCTTGAAATGAATTAGAATTAAAAAAAGATGTTAATAAGGATATTGTCAAATGGATCACCCATCAGGTAAGTATATACTCATATTAATATAATTGACATGTAGTTATTTTGTCTATGTTAAAAATAAAACATTACATATATTTTTCAAGATAATGAATGTTGAAAATCAAGCTGAAATATAAAATGATTTTATGTTTTTTTTGCTCGAGGTCCTCTAAGAAATTCTAAGATATTCAATGCCTACAATATTCATGGCTTTAGGATTCATACCATTTATTAGGAAGAAGACTTAACAACTCAAAATAGTGGTGTATTTATGCTTATTGAGGTGGGATATTATGGAAATTAGGATGATATAATTGAATTAAACTATCATGGTTTTTTTGGTTATCTTATTCAGATGATAGTTGGTTAATATTGATATGGGTATAATGAATGATTCATTACATTTTAATTCTATCATCTTCTCTCGATTTATCCATACCATTGAGCATGTAGAGAATGATCCATTTATCTTGGCTTCCCAAGTGAATATATTTTATTATGTGGATGATGAAATACATGAAGGTTAGAGTTTTTTTTACCGTTAAATTAGAGATACTTATATGATATGAGTGATAGAGATTAATTGGTACTTTGTGACTGTGAACCTAATAAACCACAAAACATTGTATAATTTTTTACTGACAATATGGAAACAATACAACATGCAATAGAGGGTGAAAATGAAGCACTCTTCACAATGAAGGTTTATAATAATGAAGATAATGAAGATGGCGATAATTGAATGTATAAATTGGTAATGAAAATATATTAAAATTTCTCATTGATAAGTTGTTCATACATATATACATTGTTCTAGTTTTTCTTTTTTCTTTTTTGTAAAAAACTATAAGTTTTTAATTTTTTATACATTTAATATATCTGAACCAATTGTATTGAAAGAATTATGAGAAAAAATAAATTTCAAAATCCTAACAGGTTATCAACTCAGAGCACACCACAACTACCGTCAGCTTTAGTGGATCAGAGTGCTTCAGTTGTACTTGAGACTACCAGTGAGCCAGCCATTACCCAAAAGTTTTTAGTATCCCACCATCCAATTCACCTCCAGCTACGGAGCAGTTGGTCATCCCTTCATCTAGTGGATATCGGTGAGTTACTATTACTGGTATGTATGTCATTGTAAAAAAAACTATATATTTAATTAGTTGTTTAATTCATTTTTCAAATTGATAAAAATAACAATAGAAGATATATAAATATGAACATGAAAGATGTATGAGACCTGAAGGAATTCAATATTATCATTCCATTTGATGAGTTTGGGGTTCCTGCTGATGATGTTTCCAGAATCTATGGGCAGATTATTAGGTAGCTTATTTGTGATACAATGAGCATCCCCATTAATTATAAATATTGGAAGCATATTCCTAAAACATGGAAAAATGAGGTTTTGATACTTAATTAAAGGTAATTTAATTTAATATTCCTTGATAACTAATTTAAATCACTTGGATAAAATTTTGTAATATACTTATACAGTGTTATGTTTTATATTTCTAGATGTTTTTTCATTTGGATGTCCCAGGCTCTATTTCACGCCCATTCACAATGAAAAAATTAGGAATGAAATGGTGAGATTTTAAATGAATATTATGACATGAGTTTAATGAAATATCTTTGAGCTCATGATAGGTGTATTAGAAAGTGTGTGAATGAATTTCTAAATTTGAAATGGAATTCGTTTGTCGATATTAACAGAGATGCATCTCATGAGATAATTGCATATTTTAGAGTATCGTAATAACATAAAAAAATTATAATTTTTATTAATGTTGCTATTTTTTGTAAGAATTATTGAAAACAATGCTATGAATCATGCGAAATAATTCGTTCTTCATATTAGTGTGTCTTAGAGTTTTTTTAGAAAAAGAATAATTTTGGTTTATAATTTATTCATTATTATTTATATCATTTTATTATATGTCAATTGTTTTCTAACTTGTTTATATTTTTTATAAAGGATAATGAATTAGGTTACTCTGTTGTCCATACATAGATGTGGTTTAAAGTGAATAGGGAATCTAATTTCAGTTTTTTAAATGACCCTACCTAATATGTTAGAGTAAGTATTTTTCATTATCATTTCATGTTATTTCATTACTATAAAAAATAATGAAAAATATATTATAAAAAAAATTCTTAAACCCAATTAAATGGGGATAAAAACATGGATAAAACGATGCCAATTTTGCACCGTTTGATACATATTGCAAACCCTAATTAATTGAGTTTAAGGATTATTTGTTGTTATAATTTATTTTTAAATATTTTTTTATAGTAATGAAATAACAATGCATAGTAATAAAAAATTTATTAATTAGATAATATTATGAAGTTCAAATATTTTAAAAAATAATTGTTATTATTTTTGTATTAAGTGGTTCAAATTCAAGAAATATGGGATGTGAACCCTTCAAAATCATCATCAGTTTCCCAGAACGATGAAGTTCAAATTGTTTTAGGGAAGGAGAATCACAGACATGTACATGGGATGGGTTCTGGACCTACTCCATCAGTTGTCTTTGGTAGGGAGTCATCATCAGTTACTACTACACCTAGTGGGGGTTCAAGTAGTGCTATTGATAGGGAATCACAATGATAAATTTCATGTTTGAAAGGAAAAGTGAGAAAACATGACTCTTATAGGAACACTTAGGATCAATGGTGATAGAAAATGAAAAATGATTTAGATTTTATATTTCAATGGATTACTATAATGATACCCAAGGAAATTTCTAGACTTATAGAATATCCTATCAAGGTAAATTCTAATTTTCATAGACCATTCACACATTTTCAAATAACACATGCAACATCCTTAAATAAAAAAATGACACTTTTATATTGAAAACATGCACTTCGAGTCATACCGACAACATATTGCCCCGGATTGACGTGTGTTTGATTCCTAGACATAAAAAATAAATTATATATTGTTATCCTTATGTTTGAAAATAATTCAAGCTCATTTTCTCTATTTTGACATAGTAAATAGTTTGTAACTGTACCAAAGTCTTTAATAACATTTGTGTGTCGGGGGAGGGGGTCAAAATAGGAATTAGATTCCATATCAACATAAAATCAGAGGAAAATTATTGTGGATTGATTTTTGAAATGTAGGAATAGATGACACTTAATTTCAAGTTATAGTTTACCTCATATGCGTGTAAATGTATTTTTAGTGTTTTAAAACACTAAAACATGTGTGTAATGGTTCAAACCATAGAAAAAGATATCACATTGACATAAAATCATGATAAAACCACCATTGAATTATTTTTGACATGTACTCATATAAAAAATATCAATTAGACTTGTGGTGCAATCAGAATGCCACAGTAAATAGTTTTTAAGGTAATAAATCCTTCAAAAACACATGATATGGGGTGAAAATTAGAAAAATGAGGTAGGATTTCCATGAATTTAGAGGAAAATAACCATGGATATTTTTTGAAATGTTAGAACCAACAACATGTTATTCCATGTTACAGTTTTCTAGGGATTCCTGTAAATGCATTTGTATTGTTTTAAACTACTAAAACATGTGTATATTATTCCAAACCAAAGAAAAAAACCTCAGATTGACTTGAAATCATAAGAAAACCACCATTGAATTTTTTTGATACATAATCGTAGAAAAAAATCATTCTGATGTGCGGTGTGGTTGGAAAGAAAAAGTAAATAAATTTTAAAGGCATCAAAGCGTTTAAAAATGTGTGTCAGGGTGTCACAACTAGGGAAATTTCATCATATTTCCATAAAACCAGATTGGAAGAAAATTGTTTACTGATTTTTGAAATATAGGACCTGATGATATGTCATTATGTGTTATAAATTTTTTGGAATGTTCATAAGTGGGTTTTTAGTGTTTTAATCCACATAAACATGCATGTAACAATCAAAACAATAGAAAAAGACCTCAGATTGACATGGAGTCATGAAAAAACAATTGTTTAGTTATTTCTGATGTGTATCCATATATAACACATCAATCTAATATGTATTGTGGTCGGAATGGATGGTAAACTATTTTTAAACGTTCAAAAGACTTTAAAAATGTTTGTTAGAGGGTCAAAACCATGAAAACATTGTCAGATTCCCATGAAATTATATAAAAATTACAATAAATTAATTTTTGAAATATAGGAACTGATAAAATGTCATTATGATTTATGGTTTTCCTGGGATGCCTATGAACACATTTTTAGTGTTTTAAAAGTGTAAAACAAGAACATAATGGTGAAAACCATAGACAAATAACTCATATTGATGTCAAATCATGCTAAATTAACTATTGAGTTATTTTTGAAATTTACGTAAAGACCACACATCAATCTAACATGTGGTTTGGTCAGAATGACTCGGTAAATGATTTTTAAAGATATTGAAGCCTTTAAAAACATGTATATGGGGGTTAAAACCTGGAAAACATCAGTTTATTTCTATGAAATAAAAGTAAAACAACCATAGATTTATTTTTGAAATGTTGGAACCAAAAGAACATCATTCTAAGTTATTATTTTCCCAGGATTCCCATAAATGTGGTTTTTGTGTTTTAAAACACTAAAATGTGTGTGTAACATTCAAAAAAAGAGAAAATGACCTCATATTAATGTGAAATCAGGGTAAATATACCAATTAGTTATTTTTGACATGTACTCACTAACAACACATCAATATGATGTGCGATGTAGTTGGAATGGCTCAGTAAACTATTTTTAAAGGTAAAAAGCCTTTAAAAACATGTGGTGGGGGTTCAAAACTAGGAAAAAATAATTCGATTACCATGAAATCATAATTCAACAAGCATATGTGTATTTTTTAAATATATTAATAGATGAGATGTCATTTTTGAGTTATGGTTTTATTAGGATTCCCATAAATTCATTTTTAGTATTTTAAAACACTAAAACATGCAACAGTCAAAGCCATAGAAAAAACATTAGATTTATGTCAAATCAGGGGACAACCACTATTGTTTTATTTTTGAAGTGTATGCGTAATATCAATCTGATATGAAGTGTGGTCAAAATGGCTTGTTAAATAGTTTTTAAAGGTTCTGAAGCCTTTAAAAACATATTTTGGGGGGTCAAAACCAGGAAAATGTTGTCATATTTCCATGAAATCATAGAAAATTTATCATAGATTTGTTTTTGAAATGTAGGAACTGACATAACATCATTTTAAGTTACGATTTTCTTGGGATGTATTTAAATGTGTTTTTAGTGTTGTAAAACACATAAATGTGTGTGTAATGGTAAAAACCATAGAAAATTAATCCATATTATCATGAAATCACTGGAAAACCACTATTGAGTTATTTGTGATGTATACACATTGACAACATGTCAATACAACAAGTGGTGTGGTCAGAATGGCTTAATAAATAGATTTTTAAAGGTATTGAAGCCTTTAAAAACATGTGATGGAGGGTCAAAACTAGGAAAAAATCATCGAATTACCATGAAATCAAAGTAAAAAACTATATATTTATTTTTAAAATGCAATAACTAATGACACATCATTTCACATTACAGTTTTCCTATGATACTTGTAACATGTTTTTAGTGTTTTCAAACACAAAAACATGCATGTAATGGTCAAAACCATAGAAAAATACATCATTTTGACATGAAATCATGGTACATCTATGTTTTAGTTATTCATTATGTTTACACATATAAAAAACATCAATATAACGTGTAGTGTGATTAGAATGGATCGGTAAATAGTTTTTAAAGGTATTGATACCTTTAAAAACATTCATCAGGGGGTCAAAACCAAGAAAAAATCATCTAATTTCTATGAAATAATAGTAAAATGAACAAATATTTATTTTATAAAATTAATAATTGATGACACATCATTTATACTCACTGTTTCTCAATCATGTCAATCCAGTGTGTTTTGTGGTCAAATGGATTGATAAATAGTTTTTAAATGTATCGAAGCCTTTAAAAAAGTGTATTGGGGGGGGGGGGGGTCAAAACAAGGTAAACATCACTAGATTACCATAAAATCAGAGGAAAATGACCATATTTTTATTTTTGAAATTTAGGAATCGAAGTAATGTCATTTCAAGTTAGGTTTTTCCTAGGATGCCCGTAAATATGTTTTTAGTGTTTTAAACACATAAACATGTAGGTAACAATCAAAATCACTGAAAAAAAGCTCAAATTGATGTAAAATCAAGGGGGAAACACCATTGTGTTATTTTCGATATTTAACTATAGAAAACACATCAATTTTACATGCAATGTGGTCACAATGGTTCAACAAACCGTTTTTAAAGGTATTGAAGCCTTTAAAAGCGTGCATCATGGGGTCAAGACATGGAAAACATCATCAGATTGCAATGAAATTAGAGGATAATGACTATAAAATGGGTTTTGAACAGTATGAATTAACAACACATCATTCATATTTATGGTTTTCCTTGGATTCACATAAACACATTTTTAGTGTTTTAAAACACTAAAACAAGCGTGTAATGTTAAAAACCATAGAAAAAACACTCATATTGACATGAAACCATGTAACAAACACCATTTATTTAGTTTTTAAATATATTATATGATTTTATATCAAATTATTTAAAAAAAATATTTAGTAAAATTTAAGCACATTACAGATCGATTTAAAAATCTATTATAATTTTATAAACTTATCCCTTTTTAGTTTCAAGTGTTGAATCATATTTTAAATAGGAAAATTTATGTTTTAAAAGTGTTATTCATTGTATATTATTTGTTTTATGTCAATATGTCTTCTATTTGATTAACAAAATAACAAATTTTATGTGGAACATTATAAATATATTCCATTTCATTTCATTTTTTCATTTCTTTTCTTAAATTTTCGGGTTTTTACTGTAGGTGATAGATGTTAATTGAAGGAAATAGGTTGAAAATTCTATTCAAGACATTATTTATAAGGTAGTAGGGATGGTTCTTAGTATCTTTGGTATGTTTAAATTTTATCAATGATTCTATTGTAATTCTGATTTATTATGTTTAGTTTTAATTTCTGTCTTTTTTATTACGATTGATGAGATTATGTGGTATGTTTCAATTGATGAGATGATGTATAGGTATAAGGAAGAAACATAGGTCATGGGGTCATAATATATTGGTTATGGGTTGTTTTTGGACATATTTTATATGTATATATTGATAATTGAGGTATGGGTTGACTGAGGTAATCAATTGACTGAGGTTATGATGACTATGAATGTATATATATATATATATATAACTATGGATGTATCTTGTATGATGTATGTGTGATGGGTTTATTGTTCATTTATTTTTTAGTTTAATACATTTCAATGTTTTCATATTTATATTTTTTTATTAAATTTTTTTAAAAAGTATATTTTTTAAAAAAAATATTGAGAGGGGATTTATAAGAACCACTGTTAAAAAAATGATTTTGAATCATAATTAAAAGTGGTTAATATTAACTACCCATAAACCTAACATCCACTGACATATTTATCAGTTGTTAGGTTCATCTTATCTATTTTATTTTCATGTTTTTTTTTAAAATCAGCATTAAATAAAATGAAAATCATTGCTAAATTCTAAAAAAAATCACCTAAAAAACCAGCGCTAAATGAATCAAACTACTATGAAATGACTAGAGAACATGAAATACAGGGGTATTTTAGTATCCACCACTAAATAATTAAGAAAATGTTTAAACTAATTCCACTAGAAGAATAACCACTACTGAGAATGGTATTTTTTGTAGTATGGAGTCTTTTTTTAATCGTTTTTGTAATGCATTCACCTGAAATGTCGGGTTCGAACCAGAGTGCTACAAGACCTCATGTATGCCTCCCCGAACACAAGAGGTTTATGACTAGCAGTGAGGGTCTAAGTCCATTAGTGGGGATACTATACCCGTAGTAATATTTTATAATGCAAATAATACATAATAAACAATATAATAGAAACTAGAGTAATTATGTGGAAACATAAAGATGAGACACATGTCATACTATAATAAATGGGATTCTAATGTGGAAATCCGAACTACAGTAATAATAGGAATATTAATAAATAAATAAAACATCAGGGTCCTCTAGAGTCATTCTCGATATACTACCATCTCCATTTTCATTTTCCTAGCCATTAGCAATATGTCCCTTTTCCATATCCAAATCCCTAAACATAAAGTCTGAATTTGGATTGATATTTTTATGCAAGGTGTGAGTAATAAAATTTAGTAGGACACCACTAATTGATCCTTAACAAGTGTGAGTATGTTAAACTGGTGTATTCGGTGATTATAATAAATGAAAAATAAATCATAAAATCTAAAATCACATAACGAGTGGTTGTGCATTAACCAAGCTACTACAACCCCCAACAGTACTTGCTTCAACTCCATGTTGAATGGAAAGTCAATATATCCAATGTAATCAAGATAAGACTATGAGACTAGTGATCATACTTCTTGGAATTGTGTGTACACACTACATGACATCCATTGAGCTCCAACATTAGACTTTTGCTCTCACATCTCCTCTTGGATCTATCCATACTGCCAAAGGATCTAGAAAAGTGGCACCTTATGATGGTTTCGGGAGTAGTGGAAACATGTGGTGGTGGGAAATATATTAAAATTTCTTTTAATGTTTATATTCTCAAAACCAAGAGTGAGGAGATTGAAAATTAAATTTATAATAAATTTATTTAATGTCATAAAAAATGATTACCTTATCTTAAGAATATTTCTTCATTACAGATGTCAATCATATGAAAAGACCCTTTAAAATTGCCTTCATTGTGCTATGAGGATCCATGAATAGAATCCCTCTAGACAAAAACCACACATGCTCCTTTGATCTCTGATAAATGTTAAACGATCTCTATGTGCTGGTGTGGGGAATAAAATATCTTGTATTGTTCATTCTTGATCACTCATTCTTTAATCTTGAATTAATCTCTCAAACATTTATTTTTCTGGACAGGGAGAGAGATAGAGTAGTTAAAAAAATTCATTATTTAAAACAATTTTCTATTTTCAATTACCTTCACAATAGCCATAACAGGCTATTTATTGAGTTAGATTTTAGGTTAGGGTATTTTTTTATTGCATTCAACCCTTAAAAAATACTAAAACCTTTAATAAACCTCATCCCATATAATAATAATATTCTTATTATTATTCTATGGTTCACTCCAACATGAGCATCAAAAAATATTATCCAACCATCTTTTTAATTAATATTATTTATTAGACATGGTATTGGTCTATTTAAACTCTTATTTTATTTATTAAACACCTAAATAAATATTTAATTTAAATATTTCATTAATCAATATATATTTGTGATCAATAAAAAATGAATAAAATTATACCTCAGTCTTGAGAATAATATTTATTCAATAAATTAAATTCAAATTGTATTTAATAAAGATCATCAGAAACACTTAGTGTTTGACCCTCAAGGATTCGTTCTAATTGGCATCAAGAGAGATTGCCCAAGGTCCAAAATTACTATATAGAAATGAGTCAAGGCACCCAAGAGAAATAACATAATTTTGAAATGATGAAAACTAAAAATGAACACTCACTATATAATATAATCCCGTTATCATAATATATGATCAAGCAGGTTGCACATCTATGTAACCAACCTATTTTCTTTGTACATCTTTCTTTAAATATCTAAAATAAATACATTGTTACACCATGTACATGGAATTTAATGAAATGGTTCTATTTCAATCAAATGGATGAGATATCGTCTTCCATAAATATAGAAGGGATAAATCCTTCTTTATCTTATTCATTAATGGCATGAGAGTCATGACAAGAACAATGTAATGTAACTTACCAGGAATATATGTCATCAGGGTTTTAATCATAAAATCTAAGTGCATGAGTTCTAAAATTCATTAATGATAATTTTAAAGTCTAAGTACCATTACACATGCTCGCATATAGGAATTTCCGATGACACCAAAACATGTGGAATTCCTACCAGTGATTCATTGTCATAATATCCCATATTGGTGATTACCAAGCGAGAAATTCATGATACCAAGAATCATCCTCTTATCAGTTCTCTCATCTAATATTCTATGAACTATGTGTCCCATCATAGTACGTTATCCAAGAGAAGAACATTCTTTAAGAATATCATCATAACACTTCATGGTTTTCAATATAACAGAGAACTACTACGACCTTATCAATGTGACATATACTCTAGGAAATTATAACATTAGAGTGTTATAGAACAATGGAAAACATGTAATAATATGTTTAATTAATATTCAATATATTGAACATACTTGTAATTAAATTACAAATAGCTAATCCTAGGACACCAACTTCAAGAAACTCCCATATTGACTAGATCCAACTACCTCCAACTTTCAGTCCAATTGAACACACTTAATAATCAAATTTATGGTGAGTCAAGATTTTAGTCAAGGGGTATGATATATTTTCTCCTTTGGAAATACTTCTCACTAAAACCCCACCTCTCTAAAAAAAATCCCGCAAGAGATGATACTTCAAAAGTACATGCTTCGTCCATTGATGTGTACTTGGCTCTTTTACGAGAGACACCACTACAATATTATTACAACAGAGTGTAATAGTATATTTACTATTATATACCAATTCATGATCTTGGATGATTTTTTGCATCCATAATGCTTATTTAGATACCATAGAAGTCATAATATACTTCGACTCTACTGTAAAATCTATGACCATAACCTTTTTTCGAGTGCTTCTAGCTCACAATACCTCCATTCAAAGTGAATATGTATGTCGTTTTTGACTTCATGTCATCTTGATATGTTCAAAAACTATAATCTTCATATCTTTTGATTACTGGTTCCCCATATCCTCCTTAAACTAGGAACATATCCTCAGTAAACCACAAATAATTAAAGATACTCTTGACTGTAATCTAATAGAGGTCAACTGGATCATCTTGATATCTTTTTACTTCACTTGATGCATATGAAACATCTATCCACGTACATATCATAATATACATGATTGACCCAATCACTGATGCATATGAAATATTTTACATTCCATTTATTTCCCCATGTATCTGAGGAATCATTTTTCTGGAAGGATGAATGCCATGTGACATTTGAAACAACCCCCCCTTGGATTTTTCAATACCAAATCTCTTAAGTATCTTATAAATTTATGTACTTTGACTTAGGCTGAGAAAAATCTTGAATCTATCATGATAGATCTTAATTCAAAATATATTTGATGTCTCACCCAAGTCCCTCATTGAGGAGCATTTATTCAACCACATCTTAAGAAACTGTAAGACTGGTATTTTATTTCCTATAAGTAATATGTCATCAACATATACTATTACGAAAATGAATGAAATCCCAATAAATTTTTTGTAGACACAAGGATCACACTCATTATTTATGAAACTACATTCTATCATAGATTCATCAAAATGAATGTTCTATATCCTAGATACATGATTTAATCCATAAATGGATTATTTTCAATTTGTATATATTTTCATCCTTTAGAGTCACAAAACATTGAAGTCGTTTTATATAAACATCTTCCTGATGGTTCCCATTAAGTATGGTAGTTTTGACATCCATTTCTCAAATATAATATTCTCGGTAAGCCTCAATGTCATGTATAATACTGATGGATCTCAACATTACAACTAGTGAAATGGTTTTGTCTCAGTTAATTTCTTGATGCTTTTTAAATCCATTTACAAATATTCAAACCTTATAGGTACTGAATTTTCCTTCAATGTCTAGTTTCTTATTTAATAGCCACTTGAAACCAATGGGATTTACATCCATTTTAGGATCTACCAAAATACTGACTTGATTTTAGTAGATGGAATCCATTTTAGAATTGATTGATTATTTTCACATGGCAACATCTATGCCACTTACTGCTTCCTTTTAGGTTATAGGATCATTATTATAAACTAATAATTAGTCACCATCCTTGGTGATAAGAAAACCATACCATTCTGGTTCTCTAACCTCTCTTGTACTCCCACACATTACTTGTGTCTCTAGAATAGTTTCTTCTTACATGGGGATTTATAGAACGTGTTCCTATGAAAAGTCTTATGTACCTTGAGTCTCAACTTCATCAAATTATATCTCCATCCCACTATCACATTTAGAGATGTTTTCCCTTTCAAGGAATATGGAATGACTTTCCACTATTACTTTTTTTATAAGGGTTCATATTGGTAATATACAATTGTTTCTTTGAGTTATCCTATAAAGTCTCATTCTACACCTCAAGGTTAAAGTTACTTCCTAAAATAGGCCTTAAAAACACTTTACAAACCAAAAAATGAATGTATGACAACATATGTTTCTTTCCATTTCATAAATGGTATGATATACTGAATAACCATCATGATGTTTTTTTTAAAATTTTTTATATTTGTAGAAAACTAATATTTTGAAGAAAATGGTTTTTGAAAAACTGGTTAATGTTTCTAAATTTTCAAACCTATACATAAATATGGAGAAATGTTTTGTTTTAGAGAATGTTTCTTTCTGGATACAGAGGATCAAACTAAGCAGCACCAAACAAAAAGTATCAAACTGTGTAGAATCGATCAGATAAGTTGTTAGAATAACAAAGTTGTTTATCAGACACATAATTGGTCTTATATCCTATAGCACGAAGTTCAAGTTTCATTCGACTCAGTGTTGGTTTTAAAGTCAGAATGTTGTTGAAGAATTTGAATGAAGATAGTTATGTTAGGAGTTAGAAAGTTTTAAACTTTCTAACCTTTAGTTAGACGATGATTTTCTAGTTTTTAATTCTCAAATATTGTAAATTATCTATAACAATTATGATACAATAATTATGAAGAAAAGGGGTAGAGTAGGTTAAACCATTCATATTGTGTTTTGATTGAAGAGAAACATGGTTTTGAAAGTAATATAAGTCATAATAATTTCTTATGTAAGTCAGAAGGTTCTTTTCCAATCTTGAAGTTATCATAAATCATGACCATTTTCATGATAAAATATTTTGATGAAATTGAGTAATCATAATGATTTTATTAGGTAAGAAATCAAGAAAAAGTTTCCATCGGATCCAGAAGTACCGAGCACAATATTTTTTAGATATTGAATGAGTTATAGCTAGTAAGGTTTTAAGAATTTCAAAGTTGCAGAATACAGTTTCCATCGTAATGAGAATTCCATCGGTATGAGGATTATATCAGACTAAAGCTGAGTATCTTCCATCAGACTAACTATGAGAAGGAAATTCAATTAGACTGACTATGAGGAGGAAAATCAATTATAATGACTTTGAGAAGGAAATTCAATCAACGTTTCCTTTGAGAACAAATGTCAATTAGACTAAATCTAAGAAAAAGTTAAACAAGACTAACTATGATGAGGAAATTCAATTTAGAATGATATGAGGAAGTTCCATCGTACTGAGTTAAGGAAGTTCCATCCTAATGAGCTAAGTAAGTTACATCATAATGATCCAATGAAGCTCCATCACACTGAATAAAATTTAGGAAGTCTAATAATAATAATTACAAATAAGACTCTATAATATTTCAATAGATTTGTGAAGAGTTTAAGTGTTCAAAATTCAAATTCAAATATGCGTAGATCTTGATGTTTTTGAATTTAAATAAGTAGGAAAAATTTCCCAGTTTTTTGCCTTTGTCTTTCTGGGATTCCAATTAATAGAAGCACAATACATTCTTACTTTACTTTTTTTTATTTGATTGGAAAAGGTGTAGCATTGTAGAATTCATGTCAAAGTTATCATTTTGGAATAATACCTCATTATAATGTTGGAAATATTAATGTTTGGTTTATCAGACTAAGGAATATCTGAATAAGAATTTTAGAAGAGTTTGAGTAATATATATTGAAAATGAGTTCATCGTAATTTTGCTTATTAGACTAAATTCATTAGACTAAATCCATTGAACTCATCCCCATCGGAAAGAGAGAATCAGGCCTTGCCACATCGGACTGAGGATTCCAGATAGATAATTTGTTGAGAATTTTCAAGAAAGTATTTATTATTTTATTTTGGCTCAATTTTTTGTAATGAAATTTGTATGGTGATGGGAGTTAGTATAATAATTTCTACTAAGACATAGAATCTATCTAGAGGGAGTTGGCACGAGTTGTATTCCCTTATTCATTATAGAGAATTTATATAGACCCACAAGAGTGGCTATGCAAAAGATGTAGGTTCTCACACTAAGGGAAAACCTTTTAAATATTATGTGATTTACTTTATTTCCTACATTTTCATGCATGGGTATTTACTAAAAGATAATAAAGATATAAACGCTAAAAGGTTTCAAGGGTTATGTTTTTTAAAATTATTGCAACTTATAAAAGTGACGAACTGATTCAACCCCCTTCTATGTTTTTATTTAATCCATTGAAACTATAATTATAATCATATGGAAAATTACCTTATTTAATCCTTATCATGGATATTATCAATTCTAGAAATATTAGAGGAATTCCTACATTTGATGGAAAAAATTATTATGGATGGAAAAATTTGATGATTCTTTATCTTTTATATTTTGGCCTAGAAGTTATTGATGCTACTATAATTGGTTTTACACCTATTAAGAAATATTTTCCTATGACGATTACTAATAAAATAAATATAGAAGTTGATGGAAAGGCTAGAAATTTTATTCTTATGTCCTTATCAGAAAATTTTTATATGAAGGTGATGGGTTTCAAAAATTTAAAGAGTATGTGGGATAAGCAGGAAAGTATATTCAAGGGGAATACTAAAGTGTAGGAAGAATAGATATAAATTTAGAATAGAAATTATAATGAAATAAGAATGAGAGATGATGAATCCATGGATGAATACTTCATGAGAGTAATTGAAATTGTTTGTGTAAGATCCCAACCTTTCCTGAAGATGACTCGAGATTAATTTTAGGTATTTATTTTATTATTGTTTGAGAATACTTGGGTTGGGTTTTACCTTGGGGTGTATTTGGGAGAAAATTTGATAAAATTGGAAGGAAGAAAAGAAATTCATGGTTAGCACATGGTTTTCCCTAACCATGTGCCCCAACCCATCAAACAGTGCAACACTGGACAAAGGAATTTCACGGTTAGCGCACAGTTTTTAAAACCATGCGCCCTCTTAGGAAACACTGTGCACCCCAATAATAGAGGTGAATCGTTAGGCACATAGTTAGGGGAAACCATGAACACCTTCCCAACTAACCATGCACGACCTTTTAAATAACCCAAAAGTTATATTTTTAATCACTCAAACATCCATTTTAACTTTCATTCAACCTCTATTCGACCCTAGATGATATTTCATGATTTTGGTGCCGCCTATTTGGATTAAAAGAATTCATGACCTCCATTATTTGTGATTCAAAGACTATATCAAATATATGCACCGTTCTTAGTAAGAGGATATCATCTCACTTGGTTTCTCATTCCTTCTCCTTTCTTCTCCTATTTTAGATAGGGCTTGTTATTCTTATTTTGATTGGATATATACCTTGTTTTTTTTCTAGATATATTATTGTAGTTATATATATATATATAAGAGATATTTATTTGTTCAATCTTGATTTAGGGTTTTAGATTCAGATCTTGTTCAATGTCATTGTGCTGCTCAAATTTTAGGGATTTCTGTTGGACGACTGCTTGTCAACAAATCAAGTTAGTTGGTCTATAATAAAAATCCCAAAGTCTTTATTTAAATTACCTATATGTTATTTTATAATTTATATTAGATATTTTTAAAAAAATTTCATGACTGAATTAATTAATTTGGGGAATTAATTAATTAAGGAAAATGTGAAATTGGGGATTTTGGATATTATAGATTGAGATAATTAATTGTAGAATTAATTATGAGATATTGAGATTTGTGGATTGAAATATTTAATTTTCTGATTAATTATGATATGTTGAGCTTGTGATTAAAATAATTAATTGTGTAATTAATTATGTAATTTTGATTTTGTGGATATTGATTAATTAATTGAAGAATTAATTAATGTGATTGATGTACTCAATTAATTGGGGAATTAATTAAGAGTATTTATGTGAAAAACTAATAGTTGAATTAGTAATGAAATTTGTGGGGTTAGTTAATTGTTTAATTGACTAATATAATTTAAGTTATTAATTAATTTTATAATTAATTAATTTAGATGATGTGGTTAATTAATTTTTGAATTAATTAAGGTTATTTATGTGATTAGTTAATTATTGAATTATATAATGGAATCTTTGTGTTTAAATAATTATTGAATTAGTAATGGAATTTTTTTGGATGTTTAACTGTTGAATTAATTATGTGTTATGAATACTAACATGGAAATTTAGTTTATAATTAAATAATGGGAACATGTTCATTCTAATGTGTAAGTTATGAATGGGAACATGGTTATTTAGTTGTGAAATTGTTGGGAAAAAATTCTGCAAGGTATCATTGAAGCATTTTTGAGGTGATTGTGTTTTTTGACAAAACAGGCCTCCATGTTGTGTTTGTTGACAAAGCAGACCATGATGTATTAGTGTGTCAAAAAAGGGGGTGTACATGGTGATTTGTTGGGATCAAGGGATGCTTTCAGCAATCAATGATTGATTGAAGAACCTCGACAAATGAATGAGCAATCTAGAGGTGGAAAACAGCAGGACGCGCGGAAAAATAGCGGGATGCGTGAAATAGAGGGATAAGATATTTCGCACAGGAAATGTTTTGAGGTTTGAAGCTCAAAAATTGGCAAAGGCATGAGGTGTGCAAAATTTTGGAGTAGTATGGGAAAAATGGTGTTCCGCAAATGATTTGTTTTTCGCGCTCGAATTGAATTACGCGCTAAGGAGGGTTTTTCGCCGAGGGTCGATTTTACCTAAAAATATGATGTGACCCCCTCCATTTAAGAGTTCAAGACATAGAAAATACATGATCTATAGGGAACGAAATTGATGTTATCAAGGGAGTTGCGTGTACACTTTAAGTTTGCGCATAAATTATGGTGTTGTGTGAAATGTTAAGGTTGCGCGTAAAATTGTTATTGGTGCGTAAAGTGGTCTTATGTGAAAAGTGGATTTCGCGCAAAATAATATAATTGAACGCAAGGCAGTGTAGAGGTTGCGCATAAAATTTTGAGGTTGCGCGTAAAAGGGGGTTGTTGCGCAAAAAGTGAATTTCATGCAAAGTAAAGGAAATACACGCAAGGTGCCGTAAGGGCTGCATGTAAAAAATGGGGTTGACCAGTCCACCCGGTGCAAAGTGAGATTCATCTGTAGGTGAAATTTGGACATCAACAGAGCATCTATCAATAGTTAAGGATCTATTCATTAGTGATAATGAAGAGACCAATATGTCTATAAACTGTGAGTGGATCCGTTCCAGAGCAGTTGGAAAAGGAAGAGGAAGAATGTGATCCTCTCCACCGGCAGTAAGCCAGAGAGAGAGAAAGAGGGAGTGACCATTGGGAAAGCAGTGAGATGACCCTAAACATTGTAAAGGAAGTTATCCTGGGAATATAAGTGATCTTGTCCAAACATTATTGGCAGTGAGCCTTTGTGAATTTGGTACAGCGGCACATCACCGTTGTATGCTCCTTGGACGTAGCCTAGTGAGGGTGAATCAAGTAAAAATCATTGTGTCACCCTGCCTGCTTCCCTGTATTGCATTCAAAGCTTCATCACCATATAAATAATAAAGATAAGTTATCATAATAAACACACAAATGCAAAAAAAGTGACCCTTGTAATAATGTGGTTAAGATCCAGTGGGGAAGGATGAATTTTTAAAAGAATATCCAAACCCTAATTCACCCCCCTCTCAGGGTATATAGGTCCCTATTGGTCCAAATAGAAATGACGAATGGGAACATGGTCATTATAATGTGTAAGGTATAAATGGTAACATGGTCATTTAGCTATGAATTACATAATAAGAAAATGGTCATTCAATTGTGTGATGTATGAATGGTAACATGGGAATTCAAGTATGAATTAAATAATGGTATCAATGACATTATGAGATAAGATAGTCATCGAACATACATCAGGACCCGGTAAGAGAAAAAGTTGGTATTGAATGGTAAAAATAGAATTATGAGATATGAAATCCATTAGACATAATTCAGGGTTCAGAATGAGCCAAATCAAGCATTAAGGAATGAGTGTCTATGAGAGTTATGGGGTTTATGTTATTAAATAAAGATTAATTGATAATGTGATAACTATTTACTTATGAATTGTAATTATGTATTTATACAACTGCATACAGTTTCTATTAACTATCTTTTTTTTATACACCGTCGGTGGTGGCCTACTGAGCTGTACTCAAACCCTACTCAGGATACCTTATTGGTACCCAAATCAACTATTTGTTTTTTTGGATACGTTAACGGAAAAAGATCATTGTTATATGGATGATATGGGAAATAGAATGGATGAGGGAACTACAAATGATTTGAGACCCAATTAGGGGTGTCATCAGTGTATTTATTTTGGGATTAATTTTAGACACTTGACACGTACATTGGCATGGCATATTTTCTTCTTTAGTTTTGATATTCTATTTCTACTTTTAGCCATCTCATGATACTGGTTACTTTAGGTTATTATTACATGTTATTTAGTTAGTGTTTCTTATTTTCTTCTATTGTATTAAATTAGATAAAAGGGGGTATAGTCTCCCCATTATCGATATTTCAGACCCTCACTGCTATTCGGTATCCTCTAGCATACAGGGAGGCACACTTGGGGTCATGTGACTGACCGACTCGAGGCACCGATGTGTGGCACCTAGGTCAGGACATTACAAAGTGGTAATAGAGTCCATTTTTCTTTTCTTTTTTATTTTGTATTACAATTTTTTAAAGGTAGACAAGAAACTAGAAAGATTAGGCCCTTGGTTATGATCTCCTGCATGGGAGTATCTAACCCATGTATGGAGGAGAACCCAGCTACCGAGGGTTGGATTTTTTATATTCCTATTTGCTATTATAGTTGAATATTATTTCAACTTGGCTGACACACTTATTGTGTGTTGTGATTATTGATGTTAATTTTTTCTGAGTTTTGACTCATGGACTAGTATGGAACACAATTTGAGTTACATGCATCATTCTACGAACTTAGGGTTATTATGACATGAATCATTTTAGGTACACATAGAAAAATGGGTTATGGGTAAGTTTTTCAACTTGAAATGTTTTCCCTTGCTTGTGAAATTGAAATGAAAATGGCTCCTAACATGAAATTGAGAAAGATTATAGAATGATGTAAGATGAGAATAAATGGGTGTCTTAATTAGTAACTTGAATAATTAGAATGTGTTTACCCTTTTCATCTATAACCAAGGAGTAAGATTATGAAGGGTATTGATAACACATCAGTTTTGACTATGTGGTAGGGTTCGAGGAAATGACTTGTTGTGGAATATTGTATTTTACCTTAAATGTGTTAATTTTGTAAAAGGTGTCCTAAGGTACATATTTATAATGGTATAGATATTTCTCTAAGACAGTGCATATTAAGAGGATACCATGAGGATATGGCTAGAGATGATATACTAGTAGTAGTCATTAAGGCACCAATTCTGTTAGGTGAGGAATTTAGGGAGCAGTTACTAGAGAACTTTTCCCACTTCATGAAATTTGTGGGATGTGACCCTGGGTGGGTTTTGAAGAGTATATATGATCTAAAAATGGAGTGAAAAATTCAACTCCCTCATGGTTTTGTTATAGAGGGTGGACCTGAGAGAGATGATTTCTGGTTTGAGTCCATCAAGACTATAATTGACCACTTTGACACTCCTGTAGAGAGGACGATCATGTTGGCTGCTTAATGATATGAGGAATAGTGAATCACTGGTGGTATGTTCAGGTGTCGACTGTATAGGCTAATGGTATGTTATGGAAGGAACTGTTGGATAAGTTTATAGAGAACTTCTATCCAGAGATACTGAGGTAGGAGAGAGTAGCTGAGTTCATGAGGTTTCCATGGGGGAGTATTTATGTGTTAGGCTATGTTGGACACTTTATAAATTTGCAACACTTTTCTCTAGCAATGGCAGTGGATGAGATAACTATAGCAAGACATTTTTAGGATTGGATTAAATGTCAGATTAAGTCCCAAGTTATCCATTTTCAGTTAAAGGAGTTTGTTGAGGTGGTGGATAAGGATCTCATAGATATGGGTAACCTGAAGAAGCCTCCAGTGTAGGAAAGGTTGTTAAATATTGATGATTAGAAGGTACGACATCTGAGAGTAGGAAGCATTGCTATGAAAACATCAACCAGGGCAGTGGGAAACAGAGTAACTAAAAAGAGGGATCAGTTCCATAGGACCTTAATTGAGTGATCTATCACCAGTGTGGTAGATTAGGAAACTTTTGAAGATAGTTACCTCAACCAAAAATATAGATACAGTCTTGCAGAAAGATTTGGCATGTATAAAAGTTCTACAGGACCCAATGATATATGAGTAGTAAGGGTATAACTAGTCTGAATAAGAGTGTAGGAAGAGGATATTCTGCACCATATCAGTCATGCATCTGGAGTTCTACTAGACAAGGTGGTAAAGGTAGTGTATGTGGAGCTTCAGGGTAAGAGTGCTCATATTACTAGAGTATTGCAGCACAGGGGACTTAGACTGCATCATAGGGAAGTTGGGTAAGATCGTTGCATTCTATTCACTCTACACTTGTGGATATCAATGCTGGACCATTGACAGTGATAGGTACTATTTTTATAGCTTCTATGATATCTAGTTCCTTATTTGATATCGGTGCCTATCATTCCTTTATTTATAAAAAACTTGTTAATGGTTTGAGCCTAGTGATGGAGTTCATGAGTGGGGTGTTGACAACAAACAGACCTCATGGAGTTCAGTCAGTAGACATTTTTTTGTGTAAGGGGTGTTTTCTTGAGGTCTAGTAGTATCAATTTCTATAGGATCTTTATATCATAGACATGTCAGGATTTAAACTAATTATGGGTATGGAGTGGTTAGTATCATATTGTCCCTACATTGATTTTTAGCATAATAGAGTGACCATTACATCTCTTAAGGGTTACAAATATATTCACTATGGAGAGTGGGATATCATGGTATTCCGAGTGAGGCCAATTACTCATCAAATAGAAGAGATCACAACCCAGGTTTCTAGTTAATTTCAAGTTGATGGAGGTGTAAAATGATATGTCTTTCCACAATTATTGGATAGGTTTTAGGATGTGTTTACTTTATATATCTCAATTATTCCACATAAGAGAGATGTGGAATATAGCATCGATCTCATACTGGGGGAAGAGATTATTTTTATTCCACCATATAGAATGGCACCGAAAGATATTCATGAGATCAAGACTCATCTGGAGGAGTTAGAGGCTAAGGTATTTATTTATCTGAATATGTCACCATGGGGTTCACTAGTGTTTTTTTGGAAAGAAGGCTGATAGGATTTTAGGCTTATGTGTTGATTACCAAATGTTGAACTAGATGACTATGAAGAACCAGTATCCTCTCCCCCGTATCGATGATCTATTTGACAAGTTGGGTAACACCCCAGGTAAATAAAGAATATGACATTTTCACATTTATCCTTATTTTGTGAATAAAATATTAATATTACTTTAAAGGGGATGCTATGCTCGATGGCGTACCAAATACGCAACAACAAGTATCTTGGAAATCTTACGTTGCACTCTAATAATAAAATAATATTATTTTAAATGGTAGTTAACGCATAGTCATTGTAATGGCGGGAATGAACAGAACTAACTACAAAATATTTATATATGTTTGTCAAATATTTTTACTATTTTCAATAAAAGTTAGAGGATTAAAAATTTGAATGAATCCAATTTTAAGCGTAAACATTCTAATATTTTTTTAAAGGTTGATTAACCGTCTTTTGATGGCGAACCTCTTTTAAATCAACTTTTTTGACAATTTTATGTGTTATATTTGACAAAATAAAATTATTTTTTTTTAGAATTGTGACATCAAAATTTACTTTGTGTAAATTTTTGGTATTTTTTCGATAGTATTAATTTTTTAATGAATAGTGAAAAATGTTGTATTTTAATTCAAAACAACATTATAATCTAATTTATTTATATGAGTAGATTATATTTTCAATTGGTTTTAAAGTTATATTAGAATATATTTTTACCATTTAATCCAATAGTGGCCGTTGGAATTAATTTCACTTTGAAATTGGACTTAAACTAGTGTCAATCATTTGATATATATTGTTTCATAAAAACACGCTATTTTTCATGATAGTGGGAATTAATTATTAAAATAATTAATGTAATTTAAATGAGTTGAATTTTTTAAAATAGACATCATTTTTTAATTTGGAATATCAAATATAGCTTAGGGTGAAGTTTTGGTATTATTCTGAAAAACTTCAATTTTTGATGAATAGTGAAACCACTAAGTGGTACTTAAAAAACTGATTTTTCGTTTAAATGAAACTTTACCACTTCTGTGTTTTGAATTTAAAAAATCCACCATACATGGTTGTTTTTAGGAAGTAAAATGTGGTTTAATGGGATTAAAATAATTTTTTGGTGAATAGTAACTTTTATGTTTTTAAACGCGATTAGAGGTAATTAGTGTAATTTAAGGTAAAAATATTGTTTTAATAATATGAAATGAACATGACACATGTCCTACCCACATTGGATGTGTCAGGGAAGACCAAGAAAATCCATGAGTCACCTTGGGGACCCCATGGAGCCACTTTGGTTGGAAAATGACATAAATACCTTTTTATTTAAAGTTAAAATTAAAATGTCACAAACATGAGTTGATTTACTAAAACAATTTTAAAATGGGGTTATATGAGTCTTATTTTTGCCTATAAATATTAATTAGAAAGATAAAAATATTTACTACATCATGATATTTTTTTATATTATTTAGACATTAATTAAATTAAATTATTTATGACATCATGATGATGCATCAATTACCTCATTAATAACGGATTTAAATAAAATGAAATGATAATGTTAAAACTATAAATTACACTTGTCAAAAACCTATTGTATGGGTGGATTTAGAAACCTTATCACCTTATCCTCAAAATATATCCTTTTGGGACCTTTTAAATCCGAAAATCATTTTATAATAAAGTAATATTTTATAACTTTCCAAGAGTGCCATCCTCTCCTCTTATAAAAGGCCCCCACCTCTACCACCTTACACACACCTCTCAAGCCATTGGCTCGGCCAAACCCTTCCCATTTCATCTCTCCACACCCCTATCTTAATCATTGAATCCTCACTTTGGGATGAAGCCTTCCCAAGGAAGCCTTTGAGCTCAAATCAAATAGAGTTACCCGATTTAATGGTAATGTCTTCCCTTGTGTTCTTTCATTTTATTTTGCTTCTCCAAACCCCTAAACTATTTTTATTATTTTCTTTTATAACAACATCAGTATCTTCAATATACTAGGATGTTTTTATGTGAAGGATCCGTGCTACACTTTCACACACCTTCGTCTAATGGTTAAAGAACATACTGTTTCTGTGGATGGCGAATTACTACATCACGAAACGATGATTGTTCAATATTTTTTTAACACCTTAAAAGGTGGCCATTAATATGTCAATATATTTATATATGATATATAATATGTTTATGTTTCCCTTAGGCTTCTGTTTTTTTCATTTATGGCAAACCTTTATGTTTTCCATTCTGGGTAAACGCGATATCTTCATTTTAGGTAGTGCAGACTACCGCCCGCTCAAAGTGATTTTATTCGTTAATTCCATATGTGGGACGTATAGAGGATGGAATTAATGGTATTACATATGTTATCCTACTGGAATTATAATATACCTTTATATCATTATTATTTCATTCCATTGAATACAAAAAAATAAATGAAAGTAGCGTTCATGCGTACGTACGGCCTACCGTCACCATGAACGATACATTTCGTTTCTTATCTCCAAATGTTATGTACTATTATAAGTACATATGTAACTCCCTGACCCTCGTTACCCAGAGTCAATGAATTAATCATAACATTGGCATGATCACAAGAATTATCAAATCTCAAAAGACCGATTGGTTTAGTAGCCTTGGAAACACTAGATATATTCATAAAGTTTTACATTACATCATAATGTGAAAAACTACTACAACAACATATTTTATCCATATTCCACACTCATATCCCCACATAATATCCCTGAAGGTCATTCATAACTTACTTCTTCACTTCCTGGGAACAATAAAACATAGAAAAGGGGTGAGCTCAAATGCCCAGTAAGGATAACAATATAGCGGAAACTTTCAAAAATAAACATAAACATTTAAGGCAATATATAACTAAAACAAAAGCCTTCGAAACTTGAATTTCAACATATTATGGAAAAAGTAAAATGAAATAATGACATTTACTTATTCACATGGATATTATAATAATCGATGAATCACATGCAATATCAATAACCACTTTCATAATGATGGAATGCATAATTCCAGACTATCATAACCACATAGCCAAGGCCTCGTGCCAAGAATACAAATAAGATTTTTCCAAGGCCATGTGCCAAGAAACTAGTTTGTCTCATGAGACCTACCGATGAATCGAGGAGCTATAACGGGCTCCACCAGTCACATATTAAGTCCAATGCATTCCCATATGAAAAGGTTTAAACATAACATAAACATTCACATTAAAACTATCATACAAAATGTCAATACTTTATCCATAAATTATGAATGGTATAAAAATAGATCATCCACAGTGAAACATATCACAAAAGCTTCAATACAATATAGAAGTTTTGTATCATAACAAATCAACTTCAAATAAGCGTAAAATCCATCAAAGGATGTTGACATAGATGAAATCAAAACTTATTTTAGAGAAATATATATTTCTATTTTGAAATCATTTTAGAGTCTTATATTTATCTAATAAAACATTTTCTTTGAAAATATTCTTATAAACTTGTAAGGGAAGCTTCGACGGAAAATAGCCGCACCCTCCGTATAAGTTAAAAAAACATTCTTACCTAAATTTTGTCGAAAAGGTTAAAAAGTACCTTGTTTGGAAAATGACGGAAAGATTCCTTTATAAAACTATTATAAAAAGTCAAACAAGGGTATAAATGACCTTAAACCAAATTCTTTTAAATAGTAAAAATGTTTCGAAATACATTTTTAAGAAACATGGATGTGGATGATAAAGAAATCCCAATAGATTATTACGTATAAACAACCTCGGATAATGAAGAGATTGTGAAATAACCCTTACCTTGTAATTTTCCTTGGTTGGGGTAGGTTAACCTCCTGTATAATGGTGAAACAATTGTTATTAAATTATACAATAATAATATACATTTATATGATATCATATATAACCTTTTAACATTGATTTGTTAATAATATCTTAGTATTATCGTTGTTTCGGGTGTTAACTTACTCGTTTTATTTTATATGTTTTGTTAAGTAAGCCATGTTTGTAATGGATAGGGTGTATCTTAATCATATAGAGAATGATATCAAGTTCTTAGATACTATTATTAATCATCAAATGAGAATTATACTTGAATGGATACGATGGAGAATGAATCTCATCGCGTTCGTGGAGACGGTAGTCCGTACGTACGCATGAGCAACAATATCATTCTTTTTATATTAAAATAATATATAAATGGATGGTATATCATATATACAGAATCATTAACATGTTATATTTATTATTTACATGAGTTAAACATCATTATTATACCCATCCAAATAATAATATATTGAATAACAATTACACCACGACGTGGAGACGGTAAGTCGTACGTACCACGTATGGTGACATGTTATTCAAAGGGTGGATAGAATACTGAATATGGTTGTACCATTTTTATAATAACATCATAGTATATATTTTATACTGGAGTTATTATTTTAGAATGGTAATAACCAAGAAAGAAGAAGTGGAAGAAGAAAGGAACTTGGAAAAGGGTGGTGAAATTATTAACTCGTCTTCGGGCTCTTCCTTTTGATTTGATTAAAAGGGCTCCTTATGTTGGATTTCTGATCAAACTAAGGCCTCTAGGTTGTAGTTAGAGAAGTTGGGAGAGTATTTTGGCAGAGTTTGGCCGATCCAAAAGGCTTTGAAGGTGTGAATAAATGAGAAGGAAGAGTGCCCTTTTATAAGAGGGGTGAGGGGCACCTTTGGAAAAGATAGAAATATTTTTTATAATAAATTCATATTCGGTTTCTAATGCCTCCAAAGTTTATTATTTAAAGGTTAATGTGGGGATAGGTCTAAAACCACTCAACCAATAGAATTTAGACAGGATTGGGTTCTTATATTAACCTTATCTTTAAGTATTAACTCTAAGTTAATTAGTTTCACTTTTACAATGTCTCTTTGTATTTTTATATTATATGGTTTATAAACATACTATATACATCCAAGCGACCCCCATGTGGTCCATTAATGATACAACTATCCTGATATATGTCTCTTGGCCAATCCTTAGATTTTTAAGAATTTAATATCAATTAATAATATAATATTTGTTTTAAAAACCCTTCTATGTCAATTTCGACACTATTCAATAGTTGATTTTTGTGAAACTTATAACAGAATGATTACTTCGAAAAAAGTTAATTAAATCAATCCTAATATGTCATATTATCCTATAAAATTATTTTAAATCATTAAAAGACAAAAATTATATTTATTTGGGTATTTATAATATCAATTATTTTAAATTTTCACCATTATGGTAATTACTACATCATCATTGTGTCATAAATAAATTAAATTATGTAATCTATAAAAATTATAAATAAAATATAATTATGTAGTAAATAGTTATATCTTTCTAATTAATATTTATAGTTGAAAATCCAACATATATAACCCTATGTAAAAATTGTTTTTCTAAAAGATATATGCTTGTGTCATTTTTGTATTCATTTTAACTTAATTAAAATAAAGTGTCCTTATCACCTACAAGTGGCTCCATGGGGTCCCAAAATCGACCCAACGATGCCTATGGTCGAACATGTATCAACCAATAAGGCTAGGACACGTTTTCTGGTAATTTATTATTATTATAATATTATTTTTTAACGCTTATTTACCAGATTTACCCTTAACCATGGTAAATAAAATATTTACCGCAGTAATTATTCAAAATGTATAAAAATAAAAGTTAACAATTTACACAATTTGAATATCCTGATTCCAAATATGGAATCCGTTTTTCTAAATTCAAAACACAGAAGTGGAAGAAATTAATTTAAAATTAATTCCCGTTGTTAAAACAAAAAGTGTGTTTTTAAGAGATAATAACTATCAAAAGATTGACACTTGTTTAGGTCTGGTTTAATTGTAAAATTATGTACAATGAACAACATTATATTAAATGGTAAAAATATATTCTAAATATACTTTAAAAACACTCAAATTCATAATTTATCACTATTAATTATTTTGATTAAAAAAGTTGTTTTTAATTAAAATTTAGTAATTTTCACTATTCATCAAAATATTAAAGTTATCCAAAAAGTACCAAAATTTCACCTTAGGCTAAATACAATATTCCAAATCCAAAAATGAAGTCCATTTTAAAATATAAAATATATATAATTTAAAAAATTAGGCATTACTATTCATAACGGCTAGTGTGATTGGTGATGGTTTGTTAGAACTCGGTGTTGCGTACAACACACGCTATCACATTATTCAAAGAGAAGCGTACCGTAGAAGATTGAGGTGTTACATTCTCCCCTCCTACAAATAATTTGGTCCACGAAATTTCTAGAATACTTATCACATGAAAAGACTCAGGTGATTCTTCATCATAAGTTCATCGGGTTCCCACTTTTCCTCTTCCATCTTATGGTTTCTCCACAAAATTTTTACTAGACGTGTCGTCCGGTTTCTCAGTACTTGTTCTCTCGTATCAAGAATCCTTATGGGCTCTTCGCAATAAGACAGATCGGGTTCCAGTTCTAATTCCTTATAGTGAGTACATGCGTTGAGTCAGGCATGTATTTCCTGAATAGAGATATGTGGAACACATCGTGAACTTTGGAGAGACTTGGCGGCATTGCCAATCAGTAAGATACAGCCCCAATTCGTTCTAGAATTTCGAAAGGTCCGATTTACCTGGGACTCAATTTACCTTTCTTACCAAAACGTATGACTCCCATCCATGGAGATACCTTCAGGAAAACATGATCACCGACTTGAAATTCCAATTACTTCCTTCGATTATCGACATAGCTCTTCTGCCTACTTTGAACTGCTTTGATGTGATTTTGGATTACCATCACCGTTTCCATCGTTTCCTCCACCAGTTCTGGGCCTACAAGTTTTCTTTCACCAACTTCATCCCAATAGGTTGGTGTACGACATCTCTTTCTGTATAACGCTTCATACGACGCCATCTGAATACTCGAATGGAAGCTATTGTTATAGGAAAATTCTACCAGAGGTAAATATTGATCCCACATACCCTGAAAGTCAAGTGATCAAGATGTCAACATGTCTTCTAAGGTTTGAATAGTCCGTTCTGATTGTCCGTATGTCTGAGGGTGGTAAGCAGTGCTCTAATGAAGTTCAGTATCCAGGGATTTGTGAGGACATTTCCAGAATCTTGAAGTAAAACGGGGATCACGATTAGAATCAATCGATAGGGGTACTCCATTAAGTCTCACAACTTCATTAATATATAGTCATGCTAGACGTTCCAAGGTTAGATCTTTTCTTATAGAATGAAAATGTGCTGACATGGTAAGACGATCAACAATAAACCATATTGCATCATTCCTTCTAGGGCTCTTTGGTAGCCCCATGACAAAGTCCATTGTAATATTGTCCCATTTCCACTCCGGTATGGGAAGAGGTTGCATGACTCCTCCAAGGTGTTTCCTTCCAGCTTTCACTTGTTGACAAACCATACATCTTGACACAAAATCAGCAATCTCCCTCTTCATGTTGTCCCATCAAAAATGTTCCTTCAAATCTCTATACATTTTGGTTCTCCCAGGATGTATAGAGAAATTGGAACTATGAGTATCAGCCAACAATTCCCTTTTTAGATCAGGTATATCGGGAACACAAAGTCTCTTCCCTAATTTCAAAATTCCATCTTCATACACAAAGTCTCTTAAACTCCCATCATTCACAGCTTTAATCTTCTTTTGAAATTCTTCATCATCGGTCTGAGAACTCTTAATCCTTTCTAGTAAATATGGTTGGGCAACCATTTGAAAAGGAATTGATGTTCCACCTTCCCTGGTTATTCCCATGTACATCTTTACTAGATTCATCAAAATTGGATCCCTTTCAATTCTCATCACGTTCAAAAATCCATGGTATTTTCTGCTCAAAGCATCTGCCAGCTTGTTTTCTTTCCCATAGTGGTAGTGTATCGTACAATCATAATCCTTGAGTAATTCAAGCCATCTCCTTTGCCTCATATTGTGTTCTTTTTGTGAGAAAAATATACTTTAAACTCTTGTGATCAGTATAAATCTCACATTTTCACCATAGAGGTAGTGCCTCCATATCTTCAAAGAAAAGATCACAGCTGCTAACTCTAGATCATGAGTAGGATAGTTTTTCTCATGAATTTTCAACTTTCGTGATGCATAAGAAATAACCCTATTATTTTTTATAAGAACACAACCATGTCCTTTCTTCGATGCATCACTATAAATAATGAACCCATCATTCCCCGATGGTAGAGTCAATATAGGAGCATTGACTAATCTTCTCCTCAGTTCTTCGAAACATTCTTCACACTCTTTTGTCCAAAAAAATTTAACCCCTTTAAGTGTGAGCTTCGTTAATGGGTTAGCCAATTGGGCAAAATTCTGGATGAATCATCGATAATAACCTGCCAAACCAATAAAACTACGTACCTCAGTTATACTCGTAGGTGATGGCCATTCTTGGATTGCCTTGGTCTTAGAAGGATCAACAGAGATTCCATCTTTAGAGACAATATGGCCAAGAAAAGAAATCTCATGAAGCCAGAATTCACACTTGCTAAACTTACCATATAATTCATGTCTTCTCAGAGTCTTCAGGATAATGTGCAAGTGATTTTCATGATCATCGTAGCTTTTGGAGTGTACCAAGATATCATCAATAAATACCACCACAAATTCATCGAGATACTCCTTGAAAACTATATTCATCAGATCCATGAATACAGAGGGTGCAATAATCAATCGAAAAGGCATTATAGTAAACTCGTAATGCCCATACCTAGTTCGAAATGCTGTCTTCAGAATGTATTCCTTCTTCACACACAACTGATGGTATCCAGATCGATGGTCAATCTTTGAACAGTATTGAGATCCATGCAGTTGGTCAAATAAATCATCAATTCGAGGTAGGGGATACTTGTTCTTTATTGGTATAGCATTGATCTCCATGTAGTCGACACATAACCTCATAGATCCATCGTTCATTTTAACAAAAAGAACATGGGCTCCTCATGGAGAAACACTAGGGTGAATAAATCTCTTATTACATAATTCCTCTAGTTGTTTCTTTAGTTCGACTAATTCAACAGTGGCCATTCTATAAGGGGTCTTCGATATAGTCCTTGATCCAGGAATTAAATCAATGGAAAACTCAACATCTCGTTCTAGAGGATGTCCAGGTAAATCTTCCGGAAATACATCTACATATTCTTTCACAATAGGTACATCCTCTATTTGAACATTCCTTTCCTCACCCATAGTTATTTCATTCTCTTCCTCCCCAATAATTGAATTTAGTTGAGCTACTGGGGGTGGATCTAGATAAGAATTAGGTGGTGACGATTCTGCTCTAAAGATAAGGTGTTCCTTATAATCATCATCAAGAATCGTAACCTCTTTCTTCTTACAATAAATCTTCGCATCATAGTCTAAGAGCCAGTCCATACTGAGGATTATATAAAACTCAATCATAAGTATGATGATGAGATCAGCAGATAAAGAACATTTATGTGCTCTAATGGGGACTGATTCACAAAAAATTGTTTCAATGATACATCCCTTAAGAGTTTTAACTGACAACTCCCTTGTTAAATCAAATTGGAAATATCTAATTTTCTTAGCAAACTGGGAAGATATTAAACAATGAGATGACCTAGAATCAAATAATGCATTTGCTAAACATGAGGAAACCATTAAATTACCTACCACCACGTCTTTCAGAGCTTCTACCTCAGCAGTAGTGATAGCATAAGACTTTCCTTGATCCCTTGGACTTTTATGAGGTAAGTTCTCCTGACGCTTAGGACATTCATTTTCATAATGTCCCATCTCCCTACAATTGTAGCACTGAACATCGGTAGCTTCTTTATTCCCCTTGCAATCACGAGCTTGGTGGCCTTTTTCACCACACTTGTAACAGACTCTTGTTCCCTTCAAGAAAGTACCGGGGTGTTTCTTCCCACATTTACCACATGATGGATATTCACCCTTTCCCTTCTTCCCCTTATTTCCATTGCCAGATTGATCAGTAGGTCTCTTCTTCTCTTTCTTTGCTTTAAAGTCATAAGACTTAGAGAATTCCTTTTCTATCTTGATAGCACATGAGACAATGTCTTCGTACGACGAAAGGGATTGTGAGACTGATGCTCGACAGAGAAATAGTTTTAACCCATCAAAGAAATGATCAATATTACTTCTTGGGTTACATATATAATCTCCAACATACCTTGCTAACCTTGTAAAGTTAGCATAATACTTTTTGACATTCTCATCCTCCTTCTGTCTCAGACTCAAGAAATTGCCTTTCCATATCTGCTCGATGGTCATGAGGAAAGTATGTTTCTAAAAACAGATCTTTGAACTCCCTCCATTCCATATTTGATACTTCATCATCTTCCTTCATGTTTTGAATCAATGACCACCATTGATCAGCATCTCCAGTGAGGCGGTAAACTGCCATGATAACTTTTTCCCTTTCACTACTCCCCAAAGCCTGAAATATTTTCTCGAGGGATTTTATCCATTGCTCAGCTACTAAGGGATTTGTACTCCCATTGAACATTGGTGGTTTTTTCCTCATGAATCGATCTAACATTGATCCTCCACGCTACGTATCAGGGTGCTCCATACGGGTAAGGTTACTATTCATAACTTGAGTGAGTTGTCCCAGTATGGTGATTAGCTAATCGGCACCAGTTGCATCACCAGCTCCATTATAATTATATTGAGCAGGAGGGAAATCCCTTCATGGAGTGTGTGCATTGATACGATTTCCATTTCTTCCACTAGGATCCATTTCTAAACAATGGCATAAACTAGATCAGTTTATAAATCAAAATACATAATCCCATACTTATAAAACACTTAACATAAATTGAACTATTTATGGATATAATCCATAATCATAAAAATGTTTTCTTTGAGGAATTATATACTCATAAACCCTTCATAATGATTTGTAAAGAAAATGAGAGTTATCCTAAGCATATCCCCCGGGAGTGTCGTAACCAAGAGTGCAGCAAGGCCCATTGGCATGCAACAGTTCCCGTTCAAGTCGAGCTCAAAGAGGTGTTTTTGGGTTTTACCCCTAGGTACATCTATTCTAGAGCCACCTCTACCTGCTCGTATCTAGACAGGGATATATTGCTCGGAAAACTCACAAAATCTCTACAATACCAAAATTCTAGGAAGTTCTTCTATACTAATCCTCAAAGATCATCTTGGGTCTACGTTCTCTAATCAGAGTTTATCTAAATATAGCTTCCAATGTTTGTACTAAACCTCCTCTGATACAAACTGTAACACCCTGACCCCAGTTACCCAGAGTCAGTGAATTAAACATAACATTGGCATGATCACAAGAAAGATCAAATCTCGAAAGACCGATTGGTTTAGTAGCCTTGGAAACACTAGATATATTCATAAAGTTTTACATCACATCATAAAGTGAAAAACTACTACAACAACATATTTTCTCCATATTCCACACTCATATCCCCATATAATATCCCTACAGGTCATTCATAACTTACTTCTTCACTTCCTGGGAAAAATAAAACATAGAAAAGGGGTGAGCTCTAATGCCCAGTAAGGATAACAATATAGCGGAAACATTAAAAAATAAGCATAAACATTTAAGGAAATGTATAAATAAAACAAAAGACTTTTAAACTTGAACTTCAACATAGTATGGAAAAAGTAAAATGAAATAATTCTATTTACTTATTCACATGGATATTCTACTAATCGAATAATCACATGCAATATCAATAACCACTTTCATAATGATGGAATGAATAAAGCCAGATTATCATAACCACATAGCCAAGGGATCGTGCCAAGACTACAAATAAGATTTTGCCAAGGCCTTGTGCCAAGACACTAGTTTGTCTCATGAGACCTACCGATGCATCGAGGAGCTATAGCGGGCTCCACCCGTCACATATTAAGTCCAATGCATTCCCATAGGAAAAGGTTTAAACATATCATAAACATTCGTATTAAAAATAGGATACGAAATGTAAATACTTTATCCATAAACTATGAATGGTATAAAAATAGCTCATCCAAAGTCAAACATATCACAAAACCTTCAATACAATATTGAAGTTTTGTATCATAATAAATCATCTTCAAATAAGCGTAAAATCCATCAAAGGATGTTGACATAGATGAAATCAAAACTCTTTTTAGAGAAATATATCTTTCTATTTTGAAATCATTTAAGACTCTTATATTTATGAAATAAAAAATTTTATTTTAAAATATTCTTATAATCTTGTAAGGGATGTTTCGACTGAAAATAGTAGCACCCGCCGTATAAGTTAAAAAAACATTCTTACCTTAATTTTGTCGAAAAGGATAAGAAGAACCTTGTTTGGAAAATGACGGAAATATTCCTTTATAAAACTCTTATAAAAAGTCAAACAAGGATATAAATGACCTTAACCCATATTCATTTAAATAGTAAAAATGTTTCGAAATTCTTTTTTATGAAAAATGGATGTTGATGATAAAGAAATCCCAGTAGATTATTACGTATAAACAACCTCTGATAATGAAGAGATTGTGAAATAACCCTTACCTTGTACTTTTCCTTGGTTGGGGTAGGTTAACCTCTTGTATAATGGAGAAATAATTGTTATTAAATTATACAAGAATCATAAACATTAATATGATATCATATATGACCTTTTAACATTGATTTGTTAATACCATCTTAGTATTATCGTTGTTTCGGGTGTTAACTTACTCGTTTTCTTTTATATGTTTTGTTACGTAAGCCATGTTTGTAATGGATAGGTTGTATCTTAATCATATATAGAATGATACAAAGTCATTATATACTATTATTAATCATCAAATGATAATTATAATTGAATGGATACGATGGAGAATGAATCTCATCACGTTCGTGGAGAAGGTAGTTCGTACGTACGCACGAGCGACAATATCATTCTTTTGTTATTAAAATAATATATAAATTGAGGTTATATCATATATACAGAATCATTAACATGTTATATTTATTATTTACATGAGTTACACATCATTAGTATACCCATCCAAATAATAATATATTGAATAACAATTACACCACGACGTGGAGACTGTAAGCCGTACGTACACACGTTTGGTGACCTGTTATTCAAAGGGTGGATAGAATACTGAATATGGCTGTACCATATTTATAATAAAATCACAATATATATATGATACTGGAGTTATTATTTTAGAATGTTAATAACAAAGGAAGAAGAAGTGGAAGAAGAAAGGAACTTGGAAAATGGGGGTGAAATTATTACCTCTTCTTCGGGATCTTCCTTTTGATTTGATCAAAAGGGCTCATTATGTTGGCTTTCTGATCAAAGTAAGGCCTATAGGTTGTAGTGAGGGAAGTTGGGAGAGTATTTGGGCAGAGTTTGTCCGATCCAAAAGGCTTTTAAATTGTGATGAAATGAGAAGGAAGATTTCCCTTTTATAAGAGGGGTGAGGGGCACATTTGGAAAAGCTAGAAATATTAGTTTATAATAAATTCATATTCGGTTTCTAATGGCTCCATAGTTTATTATTTAAAGGTTAATGTGGGGATGTGTCTAAAACTACTCAACCAATAGAATTTAGACAGGTTTGGGTACTTATATTAACCTTATCTTTAAGTATTAACTCTAAGTTAATTAGTTTCACTTTTACAATGTCTCTTCGTATTTTTATATTATATGGTTAATAAACATATTATATACATCCAACCGACCCCCAAGTGGTTCATTAATGATACACATATTATGATATAAGTATCGTGGCCGAAAATTAGATTTTTAGGAATTTAATATCAATTAATAATATAATATTTGTTTTAAAAACTCTTTTATGTCAATTTTGACACTATTCAATAGTTGATTTTTGTGAAACTCATAACAAAATGATTAATTAGAAAAAAGTTAATTAAAGAAATCCTAATATGTCATATTATCCTAGAAAATTATTTTAATTCATTAGAACTCTCAAATTATATTTATTTGGGTATTTATAATATATATTATTTTAAATTTTCACTATTATGGTAATTATTGCATCATTATTGTGTCATAAATAAATTAAATTATGTAATCTCTAAAAATTATAAATAAAATATATTTATGTAAGAAATCTTTTTATCTTTCTAATTAATATTTGTAGTCTAAACCCCAACATATATAACCCTATTTAAAAATTGTTTTACTAAAAGATATATGCTTGTGTCATTTTTGAATTCATTTTACCTTAATTAAAATAAAGTGTCCCTATCACCTACAAGTGGCTCCATGGGGTCCCCAAATCCACCCAATGATTCCTATGGTCGAACCTGTATCAACCAATAAGTCTAGGACACGTTTTAGGGTAATTTAGTATTATTATAATATTATTTTTTAACCCTTATGTACCGGATTTACCCTTAACCATTGTAAATAAAATATTTACCACAGTAATTATTCAAAACGTCTAAAAATAAAAGTTACCTTTTTACACAATTTGAAAATCCTGATTCCAAATATGGAATCCATTTTCCCAAATTCAAAACACAGAAGTGGCAGAAATTAATTTAAAATTAATTCCCGTTGTTAAAACAAAAAGCGTGTTTTTAAGAGATAATAACTATCAAAAGATTAACACTTGTTTATGTCTGGTTTAATTGTAAAATTATGTACAATGACCAAAATTATATTAAATGGTAAAAATATATTCTAAATATACTTTAAAACCACTAAAATAAATAATTTATCACTATTAATTATTTTGATTAAAAAAGTTGTTTTTAATTAAAATTTAGTAATTTTCACTATTCATCAAAATATTAAAGTTATCCAAAAAGTACCAAAATTTCACCTTAGGCTAAATTCAATATTCCGAATCCAAAAATGAAGTCCATTTTGAAATATAAAATATATATAATTTCAAAAATTATGTATTACTATTTATAACGTCTAGTGTGACTGGTTATGGTGTGTTAGAACTCGGTGTTGCATACAACACACGCTATCACATTATTCAAAGAGAAGCATACCATAGAATCTTGGGGTGTTACAAAATATATATAATGGATATATATGTAATATATTACATATAAATTATGGATATCATTATGGAATTATAATATATATATCTATCATTTTTTTAATTCCATTAATATGACAAAAAATGAAAGTAGCGTTCATGTGTATGTACGGCCTACCGTCTCCATGAACGACACTTTTAATTTTTTATCTACAAATGATATGGAATAGTATAAAATGAATATATACAGGATATATATGATATGTAAAACATCAATACTATTTTGCAGAAGATGTACCTATAACTACATGGAAAATTCTTTTCCAACAAGTTCAATTTTTACTCATGTACTGAACATCGACAAAAATGTCTGATATGAACTCACTTTATTAACCAATTATTAAAATATTATAATATGTGATATGAACTGAATAATAATATTTTAAGTATGTCCTTAAGAAATTATAAATTGACCAAATTTTATTATTCAGGGGATTAAAGAACGATCGAGTCATGTCGGACATGAGGTAAGGGAACCTACCCCTCTCTTTCTTTTTAAGTACACTCTTTTATGTCATTCATTTTAAGATCATCTTTCTTATGATTGGGATGTTCTTTTATATTTCACTTGCTGTAAATTTTATTTTAATATGATTAGAGAACCTATTTGATCTCATCAATCCATTTTTTGGAAGTTTTAAGTGGCGTCGTTCGGCTGCCGAGTTTTTGTAAGGGATTTTTCATCTCACTTTTATTCCTGTGAGATTTATGCTAATTTTACCACCATTTTCTTTGAGTGTTATATGTACTACACATTATTCTACTATTTGTGTAATATACATTATTTTATGAGTATTTACATCAATGTTGTATTGTCCTTCTTTCATGGGGTGTATGTTTTGAATGATACCCAAGTCGGTAAGGGAACTTTTCACGCTCCTCTTTTTAAAAGCCTTCTTTTGTTGGGTCTTTTAATTTACATATTGTAATGTTGGGATATGTCCTTCTACGTCCTTATTGATGTAAATTTTATGTCCATGTGATGAGATACCCTTTTTATCTCTCATCAACTCATTTATTGATGTTTGAAGTGAAGCCTTTATGTTGTCGAATTTTACCAAGGGAACTTCTTAACCCAATTTTGATTTTTTGGGTTCAACATGAATTTATTGAATATGTCATACTTTGAATATGTGTGAATGACCTTTTATTAGTTTACACTTAATATCCACTTATATTGGGTGTATTTACATTTTTCACACATAATTATGAGATTTATTTATCCTTAATTTAAGGATACCTTCTTTATAAGGGATTTCATCTCATTTTACATTTCTATTGAGACTTCATTGTTATTATGCACCAATTCACTCTTATATGGTGTATATACAGTCCTTTGGAATATTATATCATGAATCCATTTATTTTTATGATTTTATAAAGTTATGACTAAATGTTATTCCTCAATTATTGTATTCAAGTGTCTCTCATTTTGATAAAAAACCTTTAACTAAAATATCATTTTAAATGTTTTAATGATTTATAATTATAAATATTTTTCATTAATATCCATGTTTTCAAAATGGATATATGGTTTTATGTATACGGATATTAAAAGTTTAAAATGTTAAAAGCTTCAAAGTGTATGGGACACTTTGATTAAAAAATCTCTTTATTAAATGTTTTAAATGGTTTAGAAAATGGTTCTTAGAATGGATTCATTATTTCAGTACCTTAAAATGTTATATTTTTATTAAAATCTGGGAATGTTATCTTTCCATTGTGCTTAAATCATATTCTATGATTATGTTTTTGTTCTTGGGCATTGTTTATGAATACGGGTGGTTCTATGATAAACTAAGGGCGGGTGAGCCCGATATAGCTCTCTAATGCATTGGATAACTTGAAGGAGTTAAACGTAACGGTTTCCCCGATGAGATTTAGGGAATATACTGTGATGGGTATTCCAAATGTAACCAAGAGTGTTACTCCCTACGTAAGATGTTTATGAATGACTCACATTACCTTTATGTCTTAGGATTTCAATGTTTAATTCACGATTCGATGAGGTAGGTTAATATTCTTATGTTTTATGGGTAATGTATGATTTCATTATTATTTATATATGTACTCATATTTCCTTTCCATATTTTTATATCCCTTACTGAGCTTTTTATGCTCATCGCAAGTTTTTGAAATGTTCTTCACAGGTCAAGGGAAAGGTACATGATGGGATGATATTGTCATGGAAGTGTCAAGAAAGAATCCATGTTTTATTTTAAATATGTTTCTATTGATGGGAAAAATGAATACTATCTTTTATGTAACCACCTTGTTTAAAAGTGGAATGTAATGCAAGTTTTATGATCTAATTCTCTAAAACTCTAAACCTGAAAAGATTCTCAATGTGTAATCTTGGAATAACTCAAGATTAGGTAAGGTTTAAGGCTGGGGCCTTATAGTTGGTATCAGAGGTCGGTTTAGATAACTTTAGAGGTTAGGGTATTCATTATGCATAAGTGACATTACCATAATGGTTAGGATTTCAGAAAGGGTCATAGTTTTTAGATAAAGTGAATGAGTAAGTATATCTTCTTCATTAGTACATGATGGTTTTGTTGATATACTCACACTGAAATTTCAGTTTTTAGTAAATGGATGGATCTAGCAGGCAACAAAGTGACAATAGGTTTGAAGGAAACTGTGGTGGTTCTATGATTAAGAGACTGGATGAAATGGGGGATTCAATGAGCAAACTAGTGGTAGTTCTAAACCAATTATCAAGGAGTCATGATCAACCACATGAACCTTGGTGTGTTCTGTAATGCATCATATAGGAGATGACCAATCAATGTGGAAGTTCATGTAAAAATTATAAAGGTAACCATTTGGGTTTATATGATCCTTACTTTTGAGGTAATTATGGGTTATTATATGTTATGATGGAAAATGAAAGGCATGAGATAAACTTGAGGTTAAAATATGTTATGATTATTTTTGAAGATTTTATCTCATTTTAGGGAATGTTTTAAGAATTATATAGTTTTGGGAATAGGACAACACGCAGACCGTGTGACAACCTGTCGCGTCGGATAAAGCTGCGGGAATCGAACCCACAACCAAAGTGCGACTGCTATTTATCACCTACCACTGGACTACGTGAAGTCCCTGGTCAGTTTGACTAATTATTTTTAGTTAGATGATTTTAGGAATCAAGAGAATGTTTAATTTCGGTTATCTATGGAAATGATTAAACTATCATGGAGGACATGTGAATAGGTTAATTACTTTTCAATATGAGAATTTAAGAGAAACTGATGTTATTTGGAGATAAAAGTTAATTTGTACCTTGGAAGACTATGTGATTAAATCCTTAAAATATTTGGGTTTCAATCTTAGTTTGGTTTACTTTGAATAATTTTATGGGCAATTTTTTATCGAATGTTCTTCATTGAACTTTGGGTTTTTTGGACAAATTTTAGAGGTTAAGAATAGATTTTCTTTTTATAAAGGATTATACTTTTGTGTATTATATGACCTCATACTAAAAATTTTGGTTTTGGATTTTTTCTAAAGACATGGGAAATATATAGTTCTCTTTTGTGGATTAGGTGATTCTCATGAAGAAGATTATAGTACTCTTAATGCGAACAAGTCTTCCTAAATACTCATCTTTTGGAGAAAATATGAGTTTGATTAAGGAATCTAGTAAAAGTTGAAATTATACGTGACAAGTAAGTATGTTTCATTATGATTTAGTTAAGCTCAAAAATAAATTCCTCAATGAAGAGTAACTTAAAAAAATGTTGTCTGTTAAATTTTCCTACTGGGGAATTGAATACCGTTTAACCCATCACAAGTATGTGATTTTCTTATAGTTAACTTTCTCCTAGACATGTTTACTATCACTCTTCATCAGAACATGACCCTTTTCTTTCTCCTCCATATCCATATTTTTCTACATGGAATCCTAGTATGGGTTAACTCGGGTGACCTTTTTACTTCTCTTTCTTTATATTAAAGTGATTGTTTTACTGACTCTTGTTCCGGTCTGGGATTTTCAATGAAGTTTCCAAGCCCAAATTTAAAATTGCGAGGACGCAATTCTCAAAAGGTTGGAAGGATGTAACACCCCAGGTAAATAAGAAATATGACCTTTTCACATTTATCTATATTTTTTGAATAAAATATTAATATTACTTTAAAGGGGACGCTATGCTCGATGGCGTACCCAATACACAACAACGAGTTTCTTAGAAATCTTACGTTTAACTCTAATAATAAAATAATAATATTTTAAATGGTAGTTAACGCCTAGCCGTTGTAATGGTAGGAATGAATAGAACTAACTAAAAAATGATTATATATGTTTGCCAAATATTTTTACTCTTTACAATAAATGATAGAGGATTAAAAATGCGAATGAATCCAATTTTAAGCGTAAACATTCTAATATTCTTTAAAAGGCCGATTAACCTCCTTTTGATGGAGAACCTACTTTAAATCCACTTTTTGACAAATTTATGTGTTATATTTGATAGAATAAAATTCTTCTTTATAATCGGGACATCAAAATTTACTTTTTGTAAATTTTTGGTATTTTTCCGATAAAGTTCATTTTTTAATGAATAGTGAAAAATGTTGTATTTTAATTCAAAACCACTTTTTAATCTAATCTATTTATATGATTAGATTATCTGTTTTATTGGTTTTAAAGTGAAATTAGAATATATTTTTACCATTTAATCCAATAGTGGTCGTTGGAATTAATTTCAATTTGAAATTGGACTTAAACTAGTGTCAATCTTTTGATATATATTGTTTAATAAAAACAAGCTATTTGTCATGACAGCGGAAATTAATTATTAAATTAATTAATGTTATTTATATGATTTTAATTTATTGAAATAGAAATCATTTTTGAATTCAGACTATGAAATATAGCTTAGGTTTATGTTTTGTTATTATTCTGAAAAACATCAATTTTTGATGAATACTGAAACCACTAAGTGGTACTTAAAGAACTGATTTTTCGTTTAAATGAAACTTTACCACTTCTGTGTTTTTAATTTAAAAAATCTGACATACATGGTTGTCGTTAAGAAGTAAAATTTGGTTCAATGGGATTAAAATAATTTTTTGGTGAATAGTAACTTTTATGTTTTTAATCGCGATTAGAGATAATTAGTGTAATTTAAGGTAAAAATAATGTATTAATTACATGAAATGAACTTGAAACATGTCCTACCCTCATTGGATGTGTCATGGACGACCAAAAAAATCCATGGGTCAACTTGGGGACCCCATGGAGCCACTTTGGTTGGAAAATGACATAAATACCTTTTTATTTAAAGTTAAAATTAAAATGTCACAAACATAAGTTGTTTTACTAAAATAATTTTTAAATGGTGTTATAAAAGTCATATTTTTTACTATAAATATTAATTATAAATATAAAAATATTTTCTACAACATGATATTTTTTTAATAATTTTTAGACATTAAATAAATTAATTTATTTATGACATCATGATGATGAAGCAATTACGTCATTAATAAGGGATTTAAATAAAATGAAAAGATAATGTTAAAAAAATAACATATACTTGTCACAAACCTATTGGAAGGGTGGATTTAGAAAAATTATCACCTTATCCTCGAAATATATCCTTTTGGGACCTTTTAAATCCGAATATCAATTTATAATAAAGTAATATTTTATAACTTTCCAAGAGTGCCCTCCTCTCCTCTTATAAAAGGCCCCCACCTCTACCACCCTACAGACACCTCTAAAGCCTTTGGCTCGGCCAAACCCAGCCCATTTCATCTCTCCACATCCCTCTCTTCATCATTGAAGCCTCACTTTGGGCAGAATTCTTTCCAAGGAAGCCTTTGAGCTCAAATCAAATAGAGTTACGCGATTTAAAGGTAATGTCTTCCCTTGTGTTCTTTTGTTTTATTTTTCTTCTCCAACCCCATAAACTCTTTTTATTATTTTCTTTTGTAACAAAAGCAGTATCTTAAATATACTAGGATGTTGTTTTGTGAAGTATTTGAGCTACACTATCACACACTATCGTCTAATGGTTAAAGAACATACTATTTCTGTGGATGTCGAATTACTGCCTCACGAAACGATGATTGTTCAATATTCTTTTAAGACCTTCAAAGGTGGCCATTAAGATGTCACTATATTTATATATGATATATAATAATTTTATGTTTTCCTTAATATTATGTATTTTTCATTTATGGAATACCTTTATGGTTTCCATTGTGGGTAAACACGATATCTTCATTTTAGGACGTGCGGACTACCGCCCCCTCAAAGTGATTTGATTCGTTAATGCCATATATGGGACGTATAAAGGATGGAATTAATGTTATTACATATTTTATCCTACTGGAATTATAATATACCTTTTTATCATTATTATTTCATTCCATATAATAATAATAAAATGAAAGTAGCGTTCATGCGTACGTACGGCTTACCGTCTCCATGAATGATACATTTCATTTCTTATCTCAAAATGTTATGTACAATTATAAGTACATATATATAATGGATATATATGTAATATATTACATATAAATGATGTATATCATTCTGGAATTATAATATATATATATATATATATCTCATTTTTTTAATTCCTTTTATATGACAAAAAATGAAAGTAGCGTTCATGCGTTCGTACGGCCTAGCGTCTCCATGAACGGTGCTTTTAAATTTTTATCTCCAAATGATATGGAATAGTATAAAATGAATATATAATGGATATATATGATATTTAAAACATCAATACTATTCTAGAGATGATGTACCTATAACTACATGGAAAATTCTTTTCCAACAAGGTCAATTTTTACTCATGTACTGAACATCGACAAAAACGTCTGATATGAACTCACTTTATTAACCAATTATTATAACATTATAATATGTGATATGAACTGAATAATAATATTTTAAGGAAGTCCTTAAGAAATTATAAATTGAAGAAATTTTATTATTTAGGGGATTAAAGAACGATCGAGTCATGTCGGATATGAGGTAAGGGAACCTACCCCTCTCTTTCATTTTAAGTACACTCTTTTATGGCATTCCTTTTAATCTCATCTTTCTTTTGATTGGGATGTTATTTTACATTCCTCTTGCTGTAAATTTTATTTTAATATGATGAGAGACCCTATTTGATCTCATCAATCCATTTTTGGATGTTTTATGTGGCATCGTTCAGCTGTCGAGTTTTTGTAAGGGATTTTTCATCTCAATTTTATCCCCGTGAGATTTATGCAACTTTTACCACCATTTACTTTGAGTGGTATATGTACTACCCATTATTCTGATATTTTTGTAATATAATTTATTTTATTATTATTTACATCAATTTTGTATTGTCCTTCTTTCATGGGGTGTATGTTTCGAAAGATACCCAAGTCGGTAAGGGAACTTTTCACCCTCCTCTTTTTAAAAGACTTCTTTTGTTGGGTCTTTTAATTTACATATTGTAATGTTGGGATATGTTATTATATATCCTTATTGATGTAAATTTTTTGTCCAAGTGATGAGATAACCATTTTATCTCTCATCAACTCATTTATCGAAGTTTTAAGTGACGCCTTTAGGCTTTCAAATTTTACCAAGGGAACTTCTTAACCCAATTTCGATTTTTTGGGTTCAACATGTAGTTATTGAATATGTCATTCTTTGAATATGTGTGAATGACCTTTGATTATTTTACACTTAATATCCACTTTTATTGGGTGTATTTATATTTTTCACACATAATTATGAGATAGATTTATCCTTAATTTAAGATACCTTCTTTATAAGGGATTTCGTCTCATTTTACATTTATATTGAGACTTCATTGTTGTTAAAAACACTTTAACTAAAATATCATTTTAAATGTTTTAATGATTTATACTTATAAATAATTCTCATTAATATCCTTGTTTTCAAAATGGTTTTATGGATTTATTTATATGGATATTAATAGTTTAAAATGTTAAAATCTTCAAAGTGGTATGGGAAACTTTGATTAAAAAATCTCTTCATTAAATGTTTTAAATGGTTTTGAAAATGGTTCTTAGAATGGATTCATTATTTCAATATCTTAAAATGTTATATTGTTATTACAATGTGGGAATGTTATCTTTACATTGTGCGGAAGTTATGTGTTGTGATTATGTTGTGGTTCTTGGGAATTGTTTATGAATATGGGGGGTTCTGTGATAATCTAAGGGTGGGTGAGCCCGATATAGCTCTCAAATGCATTGGGTAACGCGAAAGAGTTAAACGTTAAGGTTTCTCTGAAGATATTTAGGGAATATACTATGATGGGTATTCCAAACGTAACCAAGAGGGTTACTCCCTATGTAATATTGTTATGAATGCCTCATATTACCTTTATGTCTTATGATTTCGATGATTTATTCATGATTCGATGAAGTATGTTAAAGTGATTATGTTTTATGGGTAAATTATGATTTCATTCTTATGTATATATGTACTCATGATTCCTTTCCATATTTTTATATCCCTTACTGAGGTTTTTATACTCATCCCAAGTTTTTGAAATGTTTTTCACAGGTCAAGGGAAATGTACAAGATGTGTTGATAGTGTCAAGGAAGTGTCAAGAAAGAATCCATGTTTTATTTTAAATATGTTTCCGTTGATGGGAAAAATGAATACTACCTTTTATGTTACCACTTTTTTTAAATGTGGAATGTAATGAAAGTTTTATGATCTAATTCTCTAAAGCTCTAAAACTGAAAAGATCCTCAATGTGTAATCTTGTAATAACTAAATATTAGGTAAGGTTTAAGGCTGGGGCCTTATAAGTTGAGAGGAGCTTGTGTGTTCAAAAAGATTGAATTGAGATTAGGGTATTATAAACTGAGAGTTCAGACTTATGATATACCAAGGGATGAATTTAGAAGCAGGTATGGACTATATGATTTGATTATAATATTGCATGGGTTGACCAACACACCAGTAATGTTTATGGACTTAATGAAAAAAATCATTAATCTGTACCTAGTTCAGTTTGTGGTAGTGTTTGTGGAAGACATCTTTGTGCACTCCAAGACACATGATTATTATGACCACCATCTTGATATCATTCAAAGGAAACTATGATAGCATTGTCTATACATCAAGATATCAAATTACAATTTTTTTGGATCGATCAGGTACACATCTTGGGTAGCATCATCTCGGAGGAATGTGTGTTAGTAAATCTTGAGAAGGTTCAGATAGTGGTTTCTTGAGAGCATCCCAAGAGAATGTTTGATATCCATATATTTCTAGGATTTTCTGAATATTATTATAGGTTCATTCATGACATTTATCGATTGGAAACATTGCTGACAGTCTTGACCAAAAAAGGGATAAATTTTAATGGGTCATAAGATTGTGATAATTCTTTCTAGGAGATGAAGATTACATTGGAATCAGTACCAATATTGATCGTACCTGAGCAATTTTATAAGTACACAGTGTATTGTGACACTTTTGGGATTGTAATTGGAGTTGTGTAGATGTAAAGAGATCAATTTGTGGTTTATGGGTCTTTGAAGTTGAGGCCCCATGAACTGAACTACCCCACATATGATCTGAAGTTAGATATAATGGTTTATGTTTTAATGTGTTGGGGATATTATATATTGGGAAATTTATTTTACTATGTATATTGATCACAAGAGATTAAAGTACATATTTTAACAGTGAGACTTGAATCTTCGATAATAGAGATGGGTTGAGTATATGTAACCATTAAATTATGAGCCAGCATATACGCCTAGAAAGGGGAACATTGATGATGATGATTTGAGAAGGAATTCTCAAACTCATGTGGTTCTAGAGTCTAGTGCTGAGTGGAAAATGATGTATTTTCTGGACAAGATACACATTGTGGTTTATGGGAGTTAGGATTAGATGACTCTCGTAATAGTTTCATTGGAGTATATAATTTTGAGATAGCTCTATGATAAAATGTATGTGGATTTATAAAGATTTACATTAAGGGAAAACCTTGAAGGTGGGGAGTCATCTTCTGATTAGAGCATAGATGAGGATGAGGTCATCTATGTTAGGAATCAGGCACCTAAAATAATGTGACACAAGATGATGTGTGAGTTTCATGCCTCAAAATGGTTGGTACATCCACGTGTGACCAAAATTCACCGTGAACTAAAAAGATAGTTTTGATGGTTGGAAATGAAATAGAAAATAGTAAGGTTTGTGACACGATTCTACACCTATCAGTAGGTGAAGTCTGGGCATTAATGACCTATCGATTTACTATAGTCGTTGGCCATTATAGAATGGAAGTGGAGAAAAGTGATCATGGACTTTGTGGTGGTTCTCCTGAGGATTCCTTAGATGAATAATTCTATTTGGGTTATTGTGGATTTACTGAAAAAGGTAGTGAATTTATTGAATATATGTGAGACTTTTTCAGTAGAGCAGTAGGGATATTTGTATGTTTGGGTGATAGTCTGTCTGCACGAGGTGCCACAGAATATTGTTTCTAACCGAAACATGTGTTTAACTTCACGATTATTGTTGGGATTGCATAAGGTTCTTGGTATGTAGGTTTTATTGAGTATGAAGTTCCACCCACTAATATATGGGTGGTCAAAGAATAATATACCAGTGCTTGATGATATGTTGTGATCTTGTGTTGTAAACATAGGTGGGTCTTGGGAGAATCACCTTGAATTAGTGGAGTTCACACATACCAATAGTTATTGGGAAACTATATAGAAGGAACCATATGAGGCTCTTTACACTAGGCCATGAAGACCACCTATTGTTTGGATATAGTTAAGTGAGTCTAAGTTGTTGGGACTGAGTCACCTGTAGGACACATTAGATCATGTACAGTTGATTTAGAAATATTTGGATACAAACCAAAGTAGATAGAAGTCATGCGCTGATAGAAATAAATGACACCTAGAGTTTACAAAGGCTGATCATGTATTAATTTGGGTGTTTCCCAGATTCAATCACTATAGAATATGGCGACAAGGCAAGTGGGCACCCATGTTTTTTGGACCGTTTGAGGCGGTGGAGAGAATCAGGCTAGTGGCATACCGATTGGATCTTCCACAGAGATACAGTGCTATGTATGATGTTTTCTAAGTGACAAAACTGGGTTGGTATAACCCCAACCCTTCTATTGTGATTGATATGGATGATGTTGATATTCAGATAGATTTTTCATTTGAAGAGCATCTAATACGTGTGTTGAATCACAGTGAGAATGTGTAGTGAGGAAAGAACATGCATATAGTTTGTGTATTGTGGAAACATGGGAATGTGTGGGCGGAGACATGGGAAATGAAATAAGATATGAGGGATTATTGTTCTAATATTTTTACTCATAATCTTAGAGGTTATTGGGAGTGAAGCTCAAGGATAAGATGTTATAAGGTGGCGAGTTGTAAGATCCCGACCTTTCCAGAAGAAGACTTGGTCTTAATTTCAGGTATTTATTTTTGTGTTGTTTCAGTGTAATTGGGTTTGGTTTTACCATGGGGTGTGTTTGGGTGAAAAATTGAGAAAATTTGGAGGGAGAAGGGTAGTGCATAGTTGACTCACAGTTTTCCCTAACCGTACACCCCTTCCCAGCAAACCATGCAACCTTGGACAGAGAGGAATTACATGGTTGACATATTGTTTGTCAATCTGTACACCTTACTATGAGATACTATGAACCACCATAATAGTGGTTCACATTTAGGTACATATTTAGGAGAAACTGTGCTCCCCTGCCCAGCTAACCATGCTTGAGTTTTTAAATCACCAAAAAATTAGATTTTTAATCACCAAACCCCAATTTAACTCCTATTTGATCCCCATTTGTCCCTTGATAATATTTCAGGATTTTGGAAAATCCTATATGGATTAAAAGACTTAACAACCTTTTTAATTTGATATTTTAAACCTGGATTGATGATCTTCACCCTCCCTGTAAGAGGATCTTACGTCATTTGGTTTTCTATTCCTTATCCTTTATTATCCTATTCTAAAAAGGGGGGTTTCTTCTAATTTTGATTGGATATAGACATGTTTTTGTGGATCTGGATCTAGTATTGTAGATCTATATCTATATTTAAGAGATCCTGATTGATTTGATATTGATTTAGGGTTTTAAATTTGAATCTCCCTCTATATAATTGTGCTTCTCTAATTATGAGGTTTTCGTTGGGTGATCGCTCATCAACGAATTGAGGTAGGTTGTCTATAATTCGAATCTCAATATATTTATTTAAATTACATGTATGTAATTGTATAATTTCTATTAGATGTTTAGAAATTACGTTCTTAATTTAATTAATTAATCTGTTGAATTAATTAATTGAGGAAATCGGAAATTGGGGATTTTGGGAATTATAGATTGAGATAATTAATTGTGGAATTAATTATTAGATATTAAGATTTTAGGATTGAGATTTTTAATTGTGGAAATAATTATGATCTATTGAGATTTTGATTGAGATAATTAATTATGGAATTAATTATGTTATTTTTACTATGTGGATATTGATTAATTAATTGAATAATTAATTAATGGGATTTACGTACTCAATTAATTAGAAAATTAATTCAGGGGATTTATATGATAATCTAATTATTGAATTAGTAATAAAATTGGTGTGGTTGATTAATTATTGGATTTACTAATAAAATTTATGTGGTTAATTAATTATATAATTAATTATTGTATTTTATGTGATTAATTTTTTTTGAATTAAATAATGTTATTTATGTGATTTGTTAAATTTTGAATTAACTAATGGAAATGTTATGTTTAACTAATTATCGAATTAGTAATGGAATGGATGTGGATAATTAATTGTTGAATTAACTATGTGTTAAGAAAAGTAACATCTTCATTTGGTTGTGAATTAAATAACGGGAACATGGTCATTATAATGTGTAATGTATGAATGGTAACATGGCCATTTAGTTGTGAAATAGAGAATGCGAACAAGAATTTTCTAATGTGTAATGTATGAATGGTAACATGGTCATTTCGTTGTGAATTAAAGAATAGAAACATGGACATTCTATTGTGTAACGTATGAATGGTAACATGTGACTTAAAATATGAATTAAATAATGATATCGATGGAATAATGAGATATGATATTCCTCATAAATACTTTAGGGTCCAAAATATTTCAGAGTAGATATGGAATGATAAAAATAGAATTATAATATATGATATCCCTAAGAAATACTTCGACCTCTAGCAGGAGTTGAAGTGGGGATTGAGGTATGAGTGTCTACGGGAACCCACTGGTTTATATAGTTAAATAAAAATTAATTGATAATGTGATAACTATTTACATATGCATTGTAATTATTTCTTTATACAACTGTATACACTTGCTAATGTTTAGAAATTGTTTTATTTTTCATTAGTGGTGGCATACTATAATGCCTTAGATTTTCCATGCACTATTTTTTGGATACTATATAGATTATTTGTGAGACCAGGCACTGAGACGATGTGCGATTCTGAGGTCGTTGTTCCTAAAATAAATGATTGAAATATTTTAAATAGAATGCCTGCCCAATTTTCATGAAAAAGTGTAATAACTTTTAAACAGGTACCCTGATGAGAAATATGATGGTACCATTGAGTTCAGAATGCGAGGTTTACCCTAGGAATGACTTAACATTAGTCAGTGTGGGTCATTTGTAGAAAATTCATCACATGTGTGGAAAAGAAGAAAATAATTTAATAAATTGTTTTATTTCATTTTTGTTGATGCAGTGATTGATTGAATTTAAATAGACTATTATGGAGAAATACTAGGGTTATCTGTACAACCCTGGAACCTTTGGAGAGCCATTGGAGATAGCTTCAGTGAATCCTCTCAGACGAATGACTATAGGATCTTCGATCAATGATCGATATAAAAAATATTCGAACGATCTCACCAAAAAACATTACACAACCCCATTCTTCATTAGTGATCAATTTGAATCAAGTTAGGGAATGTATTTTTATTTTATTCTTCCCCATTCTTGATTTATACAATGACCATGAATAAATCAATGAAAATATTGATCTGTGGTTTGATCATTATGTGAGATGAGTGTATTTTATGAGGTTTTGATGGGAGAATATATTTTTAATTTTATTATTCAGATTTTCATTCTAATAATGATGGATCAAGATAAACATGAACATCAATCAAGGGTTGTTACTTCAATATGTTCTTGTTCTTTTTTCCCCCCATTCATCGTTCGTTAGGAGCATTCTCGATCAATCGATCATTGCACACCTATTTCTTGGTGCAACGATCCGATATCACAGATCTAAGATTGGAATAGCATGACAGAGTTGTGATGATGGAGATAAGGCATTTTAGATGACAGAGGATACCCAATTTACCATTCTTCAACACACAATAAAGAACGATAATTTGATTCATTTTTTAGTAGATTTGATGGCATAATTCATTATTCATAAACAAAACGGATTAGAAGAGTTGGGATCTTCAATCTCATGGTAAAGTGATCACCAGATCGAAATCCGGAGGCGTTGGATAAAATGCGGGAGTAGATATGGGATTCTGAAAAATCCTAAACAACACAATGTTTAATCTAGATCTATATGTTGTGTGGGTCCACATGAGCTGCGATTAGAGTTTCCATAGGAAGTTAAATATCACATATAATGTGACCCCTTTCGCATAGCATGTGGTATCACTTGGGTCACTCGGCATGTACTCAAGAATCACACGGGTTGTTTACATGGGAAGATGTTCATAGGAAAAGCTATGTAATGGTACTTGGGAAGACATGCATAGGACGGTGATGTGTACTAGAACATGGTTAGAGTAAATGGGATACGTACATGGTGTGTACTACTACATGGACACAGTTTGATGAGATGAGCCATTTACATGGGAAAGACCCGGTTTCAAGGGACATGGAGTGTGACCCATACTACACATTGTGTACTCTTTTATACATGTCTTGGAGCCCTTTTACTCTATATCTTGGAAGAAAATTAGGGTTTTTTACCTTTATCTTTTCCACGAGGGTTAGTATGCAATCATTATTTACTCTCGGGACAACGATCCCCTCAGTAGTAATTCCTTGATAGAGTTGTTGGAATCCCTCTGAGAGACACAGAGTGAGATCCACTATTCATATTCATGTCCTAGGTGGATTTCTTGTTATCAACATGACCAAAACTACATGGGAGTCAATCCTCTACTTAGCGGGTTAATCCAGATTAATTTGTTGGTATCACCCCATGGCCTTTCCAGTGATCCTCATCTTTGTATTGTATTTTATTCAAACTATTAGCATGATATTTCTTATGAAGAGACCTGATAAGAATTACCTATTGGAAGGACATAATCAATGCTATCAGATTCAAGAGTGTGTTCTCTCGGGTGAGTGATTTGTGGAATATTCTATATCGAATCATAGAATAATATAATATGAGTGTGACTTACCTCTAGAATGTGTGTCTTTATTGAGTATATCTAGATATTATTATTATATGTGTTGTAGAAATATACCCATGTAGAGATGAATGTATTTCCTTTGTTTTATGTGATGCACACATATCATGGGGCATGTAAAAAAGAAATTTAATTTTCCTAGTGTAGTATAATGGATGACCAGTTTCGTCTCACTTGAGGAACATTCTCATGTGTTCAGTATTTTAATTTAATTAACCGAAACTAATTATTTTTAATTGTTTTTTAATTTATGAATGTTATGAAATTTAAATTAATGAAAATATTGAACTAAAATGTAATGAAAAAATTAAATTAGTGAATAAAGACCATGGAATTTATTGGTTGATTTGTTGGTTCCATCGTTCTCCTTGTTGGTTTTTAAATAAAGTTTGATAATTCAACTTTGAGATCTCATTCTTGAATTATTATTCATTTATTAATTGGTGTGAAATATTGACTGTGTATAGAAATATTATCTTCCCCTCCAACATTAATCAAGGTTGATGGAACAACACAATCATGAGTGTGACAACTTCCAAGACCTGGCTCTATTGTATGCCATTTAAAACACTAAATGGATCAAATCCATCATATTAATAGATTTTATTCAGTATAAGGGAGGGAAAAAATTTAGTAAAATAATATAAATGACTTTTAGTTTGGTTTCCTGGTTGGCTATCGCCACACTCATGCATGTCACTCTTTCTCATCAAAAAAAAAATAATAAAACATAAGAATTTTACTGTAGAATAAATGAAATTGACACATACCTCCACCAAGCCTAGGATTGAGTCAGTATATCATTTTTTATGGTAGAGGTAATGGTGGATATTATTAGAATATGAAAATCATAAAATAAGGATAAAATATGGAGAAGAAAGGAGGGTGGTTGGGTGGAAGAAAACACAAAAATAAAAACCATGCATGAATTTATTAAAAATATAAATTATAATTGAAATCTAAAAAAATAAATAAAATTTACAAATTAATAATATTATAAGGGAAATATTATTTAATTTACTCCCTCGGTGGAGATCTCCCCTTGGTTCCTTGGAATAAAAGTCATGGAAAATGGGATGATATGAGAGGTGGGAGCTCCCCTCGTTTTATAGGATGAAATTGTCCTCCTCAGGTTTGCACATTTTTGGAAATATAAATGGATGATTAAAACATTCCATCCTTAATAAAATTTGTTTATAAATGACTTTTTCATTCAACCTCAAAATTTCATATTGATTGGACTCTTCTAGATGGATTTATGTATTTTTTATTGAAAATGTATTTTTTTCTAGATGAATTTTTTAGGAAGCTTCCTTCAATGTATAACATCTCTTTGCCACTATAATGGGAGAAAAACTCAATGAAATTTATTTAGGTAGTGCATATATGTGTATTAATTCATATAAATTTTTAATCAACACCATTGTAGGTGTATAGCCTGATTTATACATCCGTTATGGAGGTGAGGTCCATGTTGTCAGCCTAGAATATTTCCAAACATCAATGTTTTTTTTCTGGCCATTAGATATTTGAATAAGCCTATAGTCTAGAAGAAAAAGTTAAAGGAATTAAAATAAGTATTCTAGAAAAATAATCATTCAATTTGGAATTATATTTTTATATAAATGATGAAAATACCCTTGACGTAAAAATCTATCAAAAATCCATAATTTATGCACATTTCACATTTTAACTCAAAACAAACCATAAATTCAAAATTAAACCATATAAGCTCAAATTGATTAATTAAGAGGGTTAAATCATTTTAAATTCATATAAAAACTGTGGAAAATGTAATTTTTATCAGTATATTTCTTATTTTTGCGGTGTCCTACTAAGTATTGTTATACTCACCCATACAAGTGGTTTCCTTCTATGTGTCATGTCTTGTGTACAAGATTGATATTTTTATAGAGTCTTAGGAGGACCAGGACCAGACGGTTCTTAGTGAGACAAGAAAAACCGATGTGTGTTCCTACAACTTTCAAAAAGGAGTCCCAATACATACTTTTAGGTTGTACTTTTGTTTTCAAACTCGTTGTGGTGGGCTTATATTTGGACCTACATACATTATACTACTTCCTTATATACTCTAGTTATGAAATTTAGATGTATGAATGCATGGGTTTTCAGTTGATTTTACATTTCATCATTTTATAGGGGTCGAGATATGTGTTTCTGTACATATACTTAAGAAAAGGCCTCTCATGTCAGTGATACACCTTATCCGTGATAGTCACTAACCACTAGCCTATTTGAGTTTGGATTCGGGAGACACAACATGGGACCCTCTGGGAGGGGGTATGACACCTACTGAGTTGTACTCACACCCTACTTGGGCTGCCTAATCGGTAACTGAATAGAGTTTGTGCTTTCTAGAGAGGTTAAGGGAAAATACCGTGTGTTAGATCATTGATATGGGACGGAACATGGATGAGGGAACTAGACACTATTTGAGACCTACATGGGGGAGTCATCAATGTCTTTATATTGGGTTTCATTTTAGACACTTGACATATACATTGGCATGACATATTTTAATCTTTATGTTTTGATATTGTATTTTAATTTTTGTTCATCTTGTGATACTGGTTCTTTTAGGTTATGATTACATGTTATTAATATTTTTTTTTATTTTTTGATGGTGTATTAACTCTAATAAAAGATGGTAAAGTCTCCCCATGATCAACACACCATAGCCTCACTACTAATCAACAGCCTATGACATATGGGTAGGTATGCCTGAGGTCATGTGACTGACCAATTGGAGGAACTGGTGTGTGGAACCTGGTCTGAGATGTTACAGTTTTCAACATTAGAGGTTTTGGAGATGTCTTGTAATAATGTTAAATCATACTCAACTGAAAATTGTTCTTCAAAATATGAATGCTAAAAAAATTTATAACCTTCATTGCAAAATTTTAGAAAATAAAATATTCTATATATAGTGAACAAGGTGTTGAAGAATCATACATGGAGTATCAACTCAAAACAGAACTTATATTATGTATTGAGAAAAATAGAAATCTCAAGTAAGAAATTAGAGTAATGAAGAGATATTGTGAAGAAGTTTCTAAATTAAGAAATTATGCCATCAATTCTAAGTAGAATACATTCAAGAGTTCTTAAGTTACAAACTAATAATCACTAAACATGGAAGGATTGTTGAAGATCTCAATAAGAATTTGGAATATAAGGAAAAATAAGTCAATAAGTTTCAATATAATCTTCTTGATTCTATAAATACCGTGATAAAGATTAATAAAAACTTAAGAAATAATTTAGTAGTAAAATATAAGACTTATAATGTTTTTGAGAAATCTCAGTTGAAGAATTCGGTGAATTTCTCACACACGAAAAATAATGTTTCATCTGATTTTTCTAACATTTTAAGTTATAAGAAAATTAGTTAAAATGTTTGGGTAGAGAAATAATGTGATAAACATGTTTCATATAAAAAACTTTAAAACTCACTTAAGAGGAAATATGTTATACACCCAGAGTATGTTAGGGTAGGAAGGATTTATCAACTTATTTTTTTTACAGAGAAAGTTCATACTTCAATAAAAAATTAAGGTTTGATGGATTCTATTGGTGCTATAGAATATATGGGAGCATGACTTATAATTTTTGGCATAACATATCACTTCCCAAAATAATATTTGAATAGAGTGAATGAAATAGTGAAATTATAATGAATAACTTTCCTAACACATAGGAAGTTATAAATCAAAAATCACAAGAATTTAGAAACATTGCAAAAAAACCAATTTAAATGTTTGGAAGAAGTTTATGGAAGATGTGATTTTTCTTTTCATTGTGTAGAATGATTTATTAAACTCTTTCAAGAACAATTTTCTTATGGGAGATAAAGAAGAGGAAGCTAGGATGGAGAATGTTGAGGAAATATTTTTTTGTTGAGACTACCTTGAAGGTATGTAATAAAGAAAAAACCATGGATACATGATAGTGGTTGTTATTCATGAATGATAGGTGATTTAAAAATCTTTAAACATGTTGAAAATCATGAAGGAGTTTCTATTACCTATGGGGATAATAATTCTTTAAAAACCATAGGAATCAGAATGACTGAGATTAAAGAAGAAAAGTTAAAATATTTGGAATATTTATTTACTGATATTCTAAAACATAATTTACTTAGTGTATGTCAACATTGGGATGATGGAAAATAAGTAATTTTAAAAAAATATTCATGTATTATCAGAAGTGTGAAACATTGAAAAGTTATCACAAAAGGAGAAAGAACTAGTGGAAATATTTTTCAAGTTATAGAATTTAAAAACCCTTGTTATTTAAGTTCCAAAGATGAGAATAAGTTATGGGGCCAAAGAATAGTCCAAAATGGGAAGAAAATAATGAAAAAACTTTTTAATGTTTAATGTCTACATAATTTTCGAAAATTGAAAAGAAGAGAGGAAGATTTTTGTTTTACTTGTTAGAAATGGAAGATGACTAATAAAAGTCATATGAAAGATGAGATTCCATCTATCGAGCCTCTTAAACTTATTCATTCCAACTTATGTGGGTCAATGAGACATCAATAAGAAAATTTATATTTATAATTTATCAATTTTAATGGTGATTTCACTCAAATGACAAACATCATGTTTTTGAAACCCAACTTAGAGCCCATAGAAATGTTCAAGTTTTTCAAAAAAGAAGCTGATAAAGAGATGGGGGTTTATATAAAGAAATTGAGAATGGGTAATGGTATTGAGTTTACAAGAAATAATTTCAAAACATATATTAGAGATCATGGTATTAAACATTAATATAGTTCTCAATATACCCCACAAAAAAAATAGATTAGTAGAAAGGAAGAATATTGGTTTGGTGGAAATGGGAAGAATCATGTGAGAAGAATAAAAACATCCAATATTCTAGTTGAGTGAAGTTGTTAGTATTATTTTACACATTTAGAAAAAAAAATTATGTTTGGAAACCAGCATGAGTTCTTAAGAAATTTTTTATGATATAAACCCTTTATTGAAGTACATCAATGTTTTTCGAATCCCATGTTTACTTAAAATAATAAATTTGGATCTGTGAAAGTTTGATGAGAATGATGGGGAAGGAACTTTTATTATTCACCCAATGGAAGAAGTTACAAATGTTGGAAAAGATGTTTATAAAGGCGGGTGGAATAATATTATGTTGAAGTTATTGAGAACGAAACTTATTTACCAAAATTTTATGGGGATTTTGAGGAATAAAAATTGAAATTTTCCATTGAAAATGAAAGTGATAAAAGTAATGTTCAGGAAGACTCAGATGAATCGTATGATGAGGAAAGTGAAGAAGGAAGAGGAACTATGAAATTTCCTACTTAAAAAAAATTGAGACTAAAAATATTATTGGGAATTAGAAGGCTATAGTTCAATCTAGAAGAAAGGTGAGATTAGAAAATAAAACTTCACTCATATCAAAATTTGAACGAGAATCTCTCATAAGCTATTCCACAGAAAGAATGGGTCAATTCTATGAATCAAACGTTTGATCAAATTGCGAAAAATGAAACATAATAACTTTTTTTATGTCTGAAGTATAAAAATTTTATCATAAAAAATGGTTTTATTGAAACATTTTGATGGAATATGGAGAAGTTTCAAGAAATAAATCAAGGATTTTTTATAAAGGTTGTGAATAGGTTGAAGGCGAAGATTTTGATGAAACATTTCCCCAATTTAATGGTTATAAATTATTATAATGTTTTTAGTAGTTCCTTATCATCAAAATTACAAAGTGTATCAAATAGATATACCTTTGATAAATTTATGAAGAAGTTTACAATGAGCAAACTTTTGGGTTTCTACTTGATAAGGATGAAAACAAATTTTTTAGATTAAAGAAAGATTTATATGGGATAAAAAAATATCCACATTCATGGTATTGTAAGATTGAAAATTGTTTGAGAATGATGAATTTTTCAAAAGGAAAAGTTGACAGAAATATATATATGAAATATGTTGACTTTGGAACGCTAATTGTATTTGTTCATGTGGATAATATAATTTTTTTTCTGTGGATGAAGAATTTTTTTTTAAATAATTCTATGAGATAATGCAAAATAATTTTGAAATATCAATGTTATGAGAATTAACATTCTTCTTTGTCTTACAAGTTCAATATAAGGAAAAACTAATTTTCTTATCTGAAGAAAATTATGCAAGGGAATTGTTACAAAAATTTGGAATTATAGAATATAATGAAGTTTATACTCCTATCTCAATGAGGATGAAGATGAGTAAAGATGAGTCTGGAAAAAGTGTGAATTTGAAAGACTTTTGGAAGATTATAGGAGGTATACTTTACCTTATAACCTCAAGACTGAAAATGGTTATGCAATAAATATTTATGCTAGGTATCAATGTAATCTGAAAGAGTCAAATATATTGGCAGAAAGGATAATTCTATGATATGTCAAAGAATAAATTCACAAGTATTATTATAAAAAATAAATTATGAGATGAAGTTTCATGGTTATACTAATATTGATTGGACTAGAGATTGTATTGATAGAAAATCAACCTTAGGAGAAACATTTTTCTTGCGTGAATTTTGTGTATATTTTCATAGTAAGAAACAATGTTCAGTAACCTCGAGAAAAGTCGAATTAGAATATGTTGTGACTATTCAATTATGTACTCAGATATTGGGGATGAAAGTTCAATTGGAATATTTCAATATAAAGGTTTCTAAACAATTGAAAAAACTTTATGACAATAAGATTTCAATTGATCTTTCTAAACATTATGTCCAACATTCAATATCAAAACACATAATTATAATGGTTCACTTTATAAAAGATAAAGTTGCTGCTAGAGATGTTTTGTTGGAATATATCTCAACAAAGTATCAAATTATTGATATCTTCACAAAGTCAATTCCAAAATAATGGTTTGATTAGTTGAGGTTAAAAATTCATGTTCATCCTCCTATAATGACTTCCTAAAACTCATAAGGAAGTTCCCTACCATGATTTGGATTATATTGACAAAGGGGGAGAAAAAGTAACAACTTTGTACTATGTAAGATGTTTTTAATTATCTTTATTTTATGAATATGAAGTTGTGTTTATCAGATAATGGGGGAGAGGAAAATAAAATTTATAGAAAATTAAATGTTTGAAAATATAAAAGGTAGGGAGATTTTATCTTAGCATGGCCATACAATTTTAATCACACCAAGGTATTGATTTTTTTCAAAAAAAATACCTTATCTATTAGTGTGGTGTCTAAACACTCATTTAATAAATGATTTGTTGTGGTAAAATTCAAAAAACGTGAGTTGTTTACAAAAGTTGAATTGTGAAAATTTTCATAGAGTTTAATAAGTTATTAATAAGTGTTATTATATTATCTGAATGGAGAGATTGAAGAACCTTTGTGATGTTTTGTTTTTAATAAATTTCTGTATTTTTTGATAACTAATATATTATAAAAGAATCTTTCTGAAAAACAAGTGAATGTTTCTGAATGTTCGAACCCAAACATAAAGGCGAAGAAAAGATTTGTTTTTGAGAAAGTTGTTTTATAAACACAAAGGATTGAACTAAGAAACACCTAATGAAAAGTATCGAACGGATCACCATCGGTCATAGAATTCATCAAAATGTTAGAGGTTTTTATCAGAAACACCATCGGTCTCAGATCAATTGACATGAAGATCAAGTTTCATTGGACTCAATGTTGGTAATAAAGTTAGAATGTTGCTGAAGAGGTTAAATGAAGAAAGATATGTCAGGAGTTAGAAATTTCTTAAACTTTCTAACCTTCAGTCAGATATTTCTTTTCTAGTTTTTATGTCTCAAATATCATAAGTTCTATGTAACACTTGTGATGTTATCCTTATGAAGATAAGGGGGAGAATAGTTGCAACCAATCATATTGAGTTTTTGTTGGAAATAAAGAAGGTGATGAAAGTAAGGGAAGTCGTAACACTTTCCTATATAAGTCGTATAGTAATTTGATAATATTGAAGTTCTCATAAATCAAGAAAACTATAATGATAAATGATTTTTAAGAAATAGAGGAATAATAATGATTGTATTGATTCTAGGAATCAACAAAAAACTTTTAATCAAATCCAGAAGTACTAAGCATAAAAGTTTTAAGAAGTCTGAATGAGTTATAGTTGATGAGTTTTTAGTTATTTCAAAGTGGTATACTAGAGTTTATATCATTAATAAAATTCTATCATAGTGATAATTCCATTGAATTGAAGGTAAGAAGGTTCTATGAGGTAGAATCTGAAGAGGAAAGTTAATTAAACTGACTCTGAGGAAGAAATTCAATCAAACTAACTCTGAGATGGAAATTCAATCAAGACTGACTCTGAGAAGGAAATTCAATCACACTGAATCTGAGAAAGAAAGTAAATTAGACTAACTCTAATGAGGAAATTCAATTTAGAATGAGATGGAGAAGTTACATCATAATGAGATGAGGAAGTTCCATTATAATGAGTTGAGTAATTTCTATTATACTGAATAAAAGTTAGGAAGTCGGAGAAGAATTATTATAAAGAAGATATAAGAATATTTTACAATATTTGTGAATAGTTTAAGAGGTCAAACTTGAAATTAAAATATGTAAAGATATTGTTTTTTTAATTTGGGTAAGTGGGAAAAGTTTTTTTGTTTCTTAAATTTGTCTTTTTGGGATTCCTATAAATAGAAGAAATATATATTCATACTTTTCAACTTTATTATGTGAGTGTAAAAATAAGAGCACTACATAATTCATGTCAAATTTATCTTTCCATATTGAAATCTCATTAGATGTTTGGACATCGAAAATTTTTGTTTGTTGGACTGAGTAAGATCGGACTGAGTATTTGAGAAGATTTTGAGTAATGCATATTGAGAATGGATTCATCAGACTGAGTCCATCAGATTGAATTCATCGGATTGAGTCCATCGGACCCAGCCCTATCATATGGAGATAATCAGACCCAGCCACATTATAATGATGATTCTGAGCTGAGAATTTGTGGTGTAGTTTGAACAAAGTATTTTTCATTTTTTTGATCTCAATTTTTTTGTATGAAAAATTTATAGACCAATAGAAGTCATTATAATCATTACAATTAGGATATTTTATGTTTCTAATGGGTGTTGGCACAAGTTGTGTTCAAAAATTCAATTTAGTGAATTTCAATAGACCCATATGACTGTCTATGAAAATGATATAGGTTCTCACACTAAGGTCAAACCTTGTAAATATCATGTTCTTTACCTTTTTAACTAATTTTTTATACATTAGTATTTACTAGAAGATGATAAGGATATTAACTTTAACAAGTTTCTGGGTTTAATATTTTCAAAATTATTGAAACTTATAAAAGTGAACAACTAATTCAACCCCACTTTTGAGTTATTATTCGATTAATTGAAACTTCATATACTGTTTATCACTTTATTTGAAACTATTTTTAATATTTGGGCTAATTTTTTGTAATTAAAATCCCTAAAAGAATAATGGAATACTCTCATGAATCATCATTTATCTCACCATGTTCAACAAGATGTGGTTACTCCTTTCACATACATCATTACACTAATGTGTATAAGGAAGAGTGAGTTAGTATAGGATCCCAAAATCCTATAAGTAATCAATGAATTCTTAATTGAGATATTCTCTACCATTTTCTAAGAGGATTTTATTAATCATATTACTAATTTGGTTCCCATATTCATTCTTTTATTTCGTGAATTTATCAAAATAACCTGACTTATACCTCATTAAGTAGACATATTCATTTCTACTAAAATCATCGGTAAAATTTATGAAGTATGAGAACCCACCCCTGCCTTAATAGGAAATGGTCCACACACATATGTATGAACTAATTCAAGAATCTCTTTATATATTTAACCTTTTCTACTAAATGGGGTTTTATTCATATTACCATATAAATAAGTGTGACAAATACCAATTGGTTTTAGTTCAAAATAATATAAATATCCATTTTGGTATAACTTAGTCAATATTTTTTCATTTACATGACCAAGACAATGATTCCATAATTGTGTGTGGAACGAGTTATGTGAAGTAGTTTCATTGTCAATTTCTATTACTTGGTTTGTGTAATAAGATAAAAAAATTGGTTATTTAAATTCACTTTACCATAACAAATGTTATTTTTATAAAAGAAGCAACATTTATTTTCAAATATTAAAATAAATCCATCTATATCAAGTTTAGATATATAAATAATGCTTTCATAATAGATGAATCGTAATAAAAACCTTTCAAAACCAAGATCATTATAAGATCCCATATTTTTCTAGGTACGTCCCACTATGAGGTTTTCATTGAACATATTTTTTTGGGGTTTCCTTCATAATTAAGACTAAGTGACTAAGTCTTATTTGATGACAGAGAGCATTTTTTTTTGGAAAAATAACATTAATTTTAGGAATTTATTTCTATTTAATGAAATGTATTCCATGTAAAAATATTTTAAATGGGATTACTAGGGTTTTCTATAAGTTCAGAAGGATCATTGGTGGTTTGGTCACTTTTATTGAAGCTAGTATAAAAACTATTCAATGAAAAATTATATGTTGTGTAAATTTTGCATGACATGTAACTATTTATATATGAATTTCATGAACTAGTTTATAATGTGATGTGGTTACATGTCATAAACCTTATTCACATCGTGTAAATGTTGATCAAAATAAATATTTACCTGGGGAAAAAGGTTTTTCCATCATAACTTAAAAATGAGGAAATACCTGACATGAAAGGATTACGCATCATGTATTCCTCATACCCAGTAGTTTTAAGTGCATCGTGTACTTATGACTCTCATTATTTTTAATTATAGCCTCTCCTCTCTCTCTCTCTTATAGGGTGAACTCTAAGAAATTATTAATTATCTTCCCCCCTTCCAGATGTCCCATTTTCACATTCGATCCTTGGTGAGTTTATTCACTTAGGTTTTCTTCTTCTCACCCATCATTACTTTTAATTGTAGTGTACATATTTTCAACACGGGTTTTGTTTTTGGAGTTGATCTTGTTTTGGGTTAATCTAAGTTCTTCTTGAGATCTTCTGTGACTTCATCTTTAATGGATTTTGTCATTAGAAGCATTGTGTTAATCGCATGTTAAAGGTATGGATACTAAACCGAAACCTATGGCATATTTAATTGTGAATTATATGAAATATTTTTATTATAAACATATAATGTGAACTATAATTAATCAGTTGATTTATAGTAAATCATGGATTGGATTCCTTTAGATTCAATGGTTGATGCAACGTAGATTATGGATACCTATTGGGTGAGAAAACATTTGAGTAAAAAGAACATGGATAATGGTTTAAAGCATGGTGATTATGACATGATACCTTAGGTGATTTCTTGATATAGAATCCCTAGGTAATCTATTATTGATTATTGATATGACTGTTGATCATTTGATAGATAAATGAATGTTTTTTTGAATGAAAAATGATAATTTTAATAATTAACCATTGAGATTTATGATGTGATATTATGATATTCATACAATTATGACTTGTTGAGTTGGTGGTGAAATGATTATATATATGGATATTCTAGTAGTGTTTAAATTATTATATAGTAGGCTTGGCCCAGTGATACATGCTAAAATTCTTATATATAGGGATTTTTATGGAGGTTGTTATGCTTATATAGTAGGCAATTCCCAATGATACATGCTGAAATTTATATATACTAGGCTACACCTAGGGACACATGCTGAAATGCTTTTATATATGGTGACGCTCGGAGGATGAAATTATTATACAAAGGGTGCTACCGGATTGTTTGATTTTTCAATGATGTATGGATATAGATGGAATGGTTGTGTTACAAGCTCAGAGAGATTTCATCTTTGTTTTGAAATAGGTTAATTGTTATATTATATTAATTAGTTAATTAATATACCAATTTATCACTTTATTTCATAAAATTGTTATCAGACTGGTTGTGTTTAGGGATGGTGGTGTCGACCTACTGAGTTTTATTCACGCCCTATTTGGGAACCATTTGGTACTCAAGCATATTACATGGATGTTGGTTTGGACAAGGGAAAGGGACATTATTGTTTACTATCTTGTTTTTTACTTGATGGAATAGATTTTGGGGATTGGTCTAACATGGGGATCAGGACGAGAGCCTTTTGGGATTATTTAATCTGAGTAGATTATTTTGTTTGTATTGGATTCAATTTTACTTTCAGATACATCTTAGCTTTTCATTACATTAATAATCATTATAGGTTCCTCTTTTCATTTTCTTAGCTGTATGATATACTATTTGCACTATTTCTCTATTACTCTAATTTTTATTACTATGGTTTAGTTCCACTATGTTTTACCAGGGGGTATAGTCTCCCCACTATAAATATCACAGCCTCATTGCTAGTCAATAGCCTATAGCATACGAGGATTCATTCTTGACATCTAATAACCAAATCATTTTGGCCATGAGATAGAGTACCACATCGGGGGACATTACAAAGTGGTATTAGAGGATGATCTTGTTGTTTTCTATTGATTTATTTTTTTTTGTAAAAAGTAGAAAGGAGACTAGGATATATTGGGAGATGGTAATAAGCTTATTCATTGGAGTGGATAATCAATGTAAGGGTGAAATTTTGAGTTACATGGATGGGATTATTGTTCATGTTGTTCTCTTGTTACAATTGATGTTATTACACTTTTGTTGATTTACATGTTGTGTGATGTTATTATTTTGTGATGTTATTATTTATTGATATTTACACTCATGGACCAGAATGGTGAGATATGAGTATGAATGTATCATGATAGACATATAGGGATATATATATATTGACATGCATTGTTCATATTAGGGACTTGTTTATTGCATGTGTTATGAACATTCAAATATGAATTTTGAAATAATATATTTATTATATTTGATAAATGGAATGAAATAAACTATTATGTTATCATAAAACACTTATAATCCATGGTTAGAGAGACCCAGAGTAATGGTTCTCTACTGTCATCACCTCTTGAGGTTGACTTTATTTTTATCCAATGTTTATAGGAGTGTGTTTTTCTTTTAGATAAAATGACTCCTCATCATCTTCGAGTTGAGTTCTAAGAGAGTGGAAATCAGTTATCTCCTAATGTAGATGAACTAGAGCTTCCAGTAGCGCGTGAGGATCAAATGGATGGTCATCATCACAACAACTTCTTAAGGGTCATGAAATCTATGAAAAAGGAGACTATTTTTATAGTTCCTTTGATGTATGAGTTGATGAGAGAGATTGAGATACAACATCCTCCTATGTTCACTAGGGAGGTAGGCTCCCAGGTAGATGAGTTCTAGATTGAGTCAATCTATATAATCTTCAAGCATATTGAGACACCCACATATAGGAGGGAGAATCTTGTTGTGTATATGCTCAGTGGACCTACCAAACATTGGTTGGATATTCTAGAGAAGGATGGTAAGAAGGAGGAGTTATCTTGGAAGGAATTCGAGGTGAATTTATGGTGCCAATTCAATCCATAGATGTTGAGGTATGAGAAGGATCATTAGTTTATACATCTGATATGGGAAATAATATTAGTGATGGACTATGTTGAACATTTCACCATACTACAATGATTTGTGCCTTATTTAGATATTGATGAGATATATAGGGAGTTAAATTTTCAAGATGGTATTCACTATGAGGTTAGGTTATAGGTGAATGTTTTTATTCTGAGTAGTTTTTTAGATTTGATAAATCAGGAAGTCATCACATCAAAGAATCTGAGAGAGGACCCAAGAGGTAGCCATTCTATTTCCACAGGTTAAACTAGGATCAATTATTTTGTAGGCAAGAAGTGATTCTATGAATGTTTTTTCCAAGGAAATGCCATGAAGATCAATTAGGGTAGTGGGAATCCAACTTAGGATCATATTCCATTGTAGTGAATCAGTGTGGAAAGTTAAACTACAAGAAACCTTAGTTTTCATAAACCACTTTGGAGTGCCATGTTTGAGGAAGGATGGGCCATTTTCATAAGTTTATTTAGAATTTATCATATTATAGTAGTGGTAGGGGAGTAAGATAGGTACAGGAGTCTAGAAAAGACTCTACTACTCCTCATCAGATAGGTAGCTAAAGATCTATAGTATGTTTAGGTTGAGGCGGGAGATGTGGTACCCCATTGTAATGACATAATGTTTATTAGTAAAATTTGTTTCATGAATAAATTTGTGTTGTACTATATTATATATTATACTCATAAAAAATATATAGAAACCAATAAAAAACTAAATTAATAAATATTCTAACATTAATTAGCAATGAAACCAATTAAATTTCAAAACGTTACAACTGAAAAAAAGTATTAAATAGAAAATCTAAAATGAGAAAATATAGATCGACCTCATCTAGTAGAATCATTGGCCACACTACCAAAACTATATAAAAGATACAAAATTATAGTAAACCAATAAAAAAATTTAAAATGGAAATATATAACCTGGATAGGAATTTATTTGAATATCGAATAGAATAATTGAGTGGTATATATATAAGGTAATGTGACTATTGGAATAGTAATGTGACCATTGGAATCGTAACATGACCATTGGAAGAGTGATTTTAACAAAAAATAATAAATTATGATATAAATAACTTTTATCATGAATAATTTTTGTAAATAAAAATATTATAATTCAATAAAATAAATATCATCATAAAAAACCTCAAAGAAAATAATGCATATTTTTAATAAACTATATTTTTCATTATTTTGTAAAAATCAATATTTTTTTTGTTAAAAATTAAATTTTACATATTTTAGAAATTTATTTTCATTAAATTAATATCATTTTTGAAATGATCATGTTAAAATTTTCCATGATTGAGTTTTTGGTAATTTTTTGATATACATAAATTTTAAGGTGGATAGTAAAAATATAGTTTTTCACATAATCGATGTATCTTAAGTTAAATCATTCATGATGTAATAATGACATAATCCTTTATAGAAATTTATTTTCGGCCATTATATATTTAATTTCATAAATGTGTCCTTAAAATACACTAAAATTATTTTTTAACCAAAAAATCACTTTTCAAAACCTGAATTCAAAAGTGATTCTTTAAAATATCAATTTATTTTTTTCTTCACTTTTCTTTTTAATAAGTTATTAAATTAGAATTATAAAGAGGTTTTAAAGTCTTAAACACAATATATTATATTTATATATAATTAATTTTGTCAAAAAATGAACTATTACATGTTTTTCCTTTCATATATTATTTTATTAAATATTTTATTATTAAAATACCCCTTTATTAAAGTATAAATAATCCCTCTCCCTTCCCTTGGAAACACATTCCTCTCAAACATTACAAATTACAATATCTTCCCAAATAATCCCTCTAAATTCCCTTATATTACTTAGAGACATATATGAGAAATCCAACTCTAATTACCAAGGGTGTTATAGCATCTTACATGAGAAGCTACATTGAGGAGAGAGTATGTCTCTATTAAGATTTCCCTTTTTTCTTATTCTCTTTCTTATTTTTACCAATTAATTTAAAAACCGTATACTATAAAACTAATTATTCAATAATTTAAAATTATATTATTTATGTTAACATGATTAAACTGTCATATTTATGACAAAAATAAATGCAATATTTCTCTTTCCCTCTCTTTTAACAACGTCCCATTAAAGGTTGATTAATCACCTACAGAGAAATTTCTAAGACAATTCATATAACCACCTTCATGGATGGATATTATTAATTATATATAATATATAAATAATTAATTACATTAATTATAATCTACTGGATTTAATCATACATTTCAACAAATAACTCTGAAAGAAACATGAGAAATCATAGTGAAACAAGAAATTATAATGAAAATCATGATATAAAAAAACATCAATTTCATTAATAGAAGTTAATAAATATAATAAAATGATTCTAATTGATAAATATTTGTATAAATGGATATAATTAACATATTTATTAGTTTTTTTAATAAATATAAGTTTATTATTCAAGAAACACAAAAGTGACAAAATAAATAAGAAATTAAGGTAAGGGGATTCTTGAACCCAACTCTTTTTCATTAGGTTATCCATATTTCATGAAATATTTGGAATATATAGTCCTCTAATGTTCTGTAAATAAAATTTCATTATTCGTCCCTCTTATTTTTTTGATATACATGTTTTTTTTGATTTTATGGAAAATACATTGATTTTCTAAAATAACTCTTCTTTCCAAAACACATCTTTGAGTCCTCTTGAGTTGTTTATTCATAAAAAAATAATGATGATTCTTATAATAATTTTTTTTTTCCATTTTTCATTTTGTAACCCAAAGTTTATTTATGAAATCATATTTTTTTAAATCCTCATGAAACCCATTCCTTTCAACGGGTTATTTCATGAAATGATTATTACATATTCTATATGACATGCATGATTATGTAATTATTATGATGTGATGACTAGACCAAAATTATATAGCCCTCCAATGCATTGGGTAATGTGTTTTATCTTATGAGATAATGTTTATTATATTTGGACATGATGCTAGATTTGTTTACAGCGATGATGTTATGATTATTCAGATATGATATGTGTTAACATGATGCTAGCTTTATTCACAACTATATGTGGCATTTGACCACTATGACATGATGTTTCATTTCTATGCATTTTCACATCCAATTAATTTATCACATTTTTACCTCAAGATATTGACAATGATCCTAGGCTTATGATATGATGATTATGTTCACCCATTTTATATTGATTCAATTTCCTTATTCATCCACTTACATGGATTTTATCTCACCCCTTTCATAGATGTATATCCTTTGGTAATTGCATTTACTAAGGATAATGTGAGATTTTAGAAGGATAATGAAGAATGAATTAAATAAATTTTTATGTTTTATTATGTACATGTTATTTATGAGCCTAATTTTTCTAAGACATAAAACTTTGGATCCTATACTTGTAACTCTATTATGTTGTTTACCTTTAAAATGATATAATAGTTATATATGAAAAATTAGGGTCACTATAGTTGGTATCTAAGAATGGTTTAGTCAATTTGGGAATTATGATTATAAAACAAGAGTAAAACCCATTACTATAAGTCAATGTATAGGTAAAACATCGTAGAAGACTATTTTTAGAAAATTATATATATAGGGATCCCAAAAGATATTCCTTTAGTGTTAATTTCATAAAATAATAATTTACTCATGATTTATTGACTTATGTTTTGTTATAACATTTTCTATTTTAGAAAATGGTAGGAACTAGGAAAAACTAGGCCTAAAACCTATGTGAGTGAAAATGAAACAATTATCCAAATGAGATCCCCAATTCCATGGGAGGTTGAGTTCAAAACCTTATGGAAATGATTACCTAGTTGCCTCGAGATATGAATAATTACATGAATTGTATGGAATTTCTATATTCCCCCAAGAAAGATCAATTATCCATTGATTCCTTAATTCAATAATGACCATCGATGTTTAGTGGAACTTCCAATCCAGTTTATGTGGAATAGTGGGTTCACTCAATGAAGAAGTTATTTTCTATGATCCATTTCTCTAATAAGGAGATGGTGACTCTTGTAATTTATCATTTATATGTAGAAGCTATTAAATTGAAATAATTGATAATGAACAAAAATCCAAAGGATTAAATGGAAGAGATGTAGTGGGAAGAATTTAAGAAAATTTTTCTTACAAAGCATTTCCCATGAACTCTTCAAAAAATGATTGAAAAAGAATTCATATAGCTAAATAAAAAGGAAGGTGAAGTTGTCGTAGGATATGATGGAAACATTATAAGGTTTTAAATGTATTCCTTGGGTTTTTTATCAATAATGATAGAAAAATAAATATATTATTTATTGTTTTAAAAATAAATCTTCAAAACTATCTAGAAATATAAGAATTTTGGAGTTTTGAAGATTTGGTTAAATGTTCTATTAAAGTAGATATGGAGTTCAATGAATGGTCCCATGGTTGTGGAGATAATAATAAAAGAATGGGGTTTCATGATTGTGGGTCAAATGACAAATGAGGAAGTAGGATCCAACTACCCACATGTCAAAAATGTCAGAAGAATAATCATGTTAATTTCCTCAAAGGGATGGATAAATTCTTCAAGTGTGGGAGAGAAGGACACCATGCTAATGAATATTAGAAGATACTTGAAGAAGCTGACCAACATGATAGAGGAATGGAAGGAACATCCTAATTCACCTCCCATGGTTCAATGCTTCAACTATAGGGACCAATGGTGTTATTCAAGCAAGTGCACTAAACCACATGTCCTTGAGTGAAACCGGTGTCAACAATCACCAAAGTCAAAGGAGAAAGGGAAAGCTTATATCATCGCTACTAATGAAGTGGAGTGTGAAAATGAATTCATACAATGTATGATTCCTATTCACTAAATAATAAAAAATGTTTTATTTGATTCTAGTTCAACATATTCATTTATATCCTAAATGTTTTCTAGAAATATTGAATTGAATCCCAGATACCTTTATGTTGAGATATCCATAAAAACATAGTGGTGTAATCATTACAACCCATGTGTTGGACTCTTCTCATATAATCATATTTGGGATGATTCTTCTTGAAAATATTATTATATTTTCCTTGTTGAAATTTGATGCTATATTGTACATGTATTGACTTCAAATATATATAGAAGAAAACAACTATTTGAAAAAAATCTATTTTTATATTTTGAACCATCTCATGATCCTCTAAAAATGCATGGAAGATAATGAATCTTATTTGGACAATCCATCAAATGTGGGGGTGTTGATACCCTGTAGAAAATCATACCTTTCCCAAATGGTTGAGTCAAAGGATGGTATTAACCTGGAGGAAATGTCCATTGTTAGGGAATACATTGATGTATTTCTCATAGAGTTACTTGGAATCCCCTGACCGTGAGTTAGAGTTCTTAATAGATCTCATACCCAGAGCCACTCCTTTCTCAAAATTCCCATATAGGATGACCTTGATTGAAATGGGGGAGTTAAAGAAGTATCTAAAAGAGAATTTGGAAATATGGTTCATACGCCCTAGTACATCACCTTGGGGTGCACCAATGCTCTTTGTCAAGAAGAAAGATAGATCAAAATAGGTGTATATCAATTACCAAGATATCAACAAGATCACCATAAATAAAAATTATCCTAAACCAAGGATTGTTGACTGGTTCAATCAACTAAGAGGAGTGAAATAATTCTCGAAGGTGTATCTTTTTTATAGATATTTTCAACTAAAGCTGAAGAAGGAAGATATTCAAAAGACTACATTACTTACATGGTATGGGCACTATGAGTTCTCAGTAATTCCCTTAAAACTTACTAATTTTCCTACAATATTTATGGATTTGATGAATATATTCTTTAAAGAACACCTCAACCAATTTTTGGTAGTGTTTATCGATTATATTATCATTTATTCCAAGATTAAGTAGGAAAATGAAGAGAGTCTAATGATTGTGTTGGTGATATTAAGGAAAGAGAAAAAGTATTCTAAGTTCAAAAAGTGTGACTTTTGGATGCAGGAAGTCACATTATTGGTGAACGTGATCACAAGTGATGGAATTTATGTGGACCCTTCAAAGACATCAGCAATTGAAGAATAAACTAGACCCACTAGTGTCATAGAAATCAATAGTTTTATAGATTAGCTGGTTACTATTTACAATTTGTGATATATTTATCGTTATTGTTTATCCAACTAACTTATTTACCACCAAATGGGAAAAATTATTTATGGATGAATGATATATGGAAAGCATTAAGGAGATCAAGAAGAGGCTAATCACTATTCTTGTACAGTAATTTCCCAGTCAAGATAATTGTATCACAGAGAGGGGGAGAGAGTGAATCAGTGATATATTTTTCTTTTATATTTCCTTAATTATGTAATAAAATTAAAATCCTATTAAATATTTATTTCCCTATTGATAATAATTAAAAGACACATCTATAAGAACACATGAATTTATAAGTATCAATATTCAATAAGAATAACAACATCCTTTTTATGATTTTGAAATGATCTAATACCACAAAATCTGTTAGAAAATATTCATTTTGTGTGGAATACAATGAGTAGGATATTCTGTTTCACTCATGTAGCTCTATATAGACAATTCAATAGTGAATGTGATCCTCCTATAAATAATGAATAAATAAAAAGTTTTGTAACAACACATGGTATGGTGATTCTTTATCAACATTCACAAATGTATTATATTTAAAAAAAATCTTCAATTTCTTACATAGAAGTTATTTAGAACTTTTTTAAATTCTGTTATAAAACATAGTCTTATTTCCTAATCCAATTCTCCCAGTTCGATTATCCCATTTTTATTTCTCAATACGAAAAATATATGACATTTTCAGAATACGGTTGAGAAAATTCTGATCCACTTGTTCTTCAATCCAAAAATCCCAATATCATTTTCCCAGTCCGATGATTTAGCCCAATACAACGACCAGTTGAATACATCAAAACAAAATATGGAAACATATTCTTCTCCCTAGAGCCATTTCTTATTTATTCTTTTTTGTGAATAGTACATTTGTCAAAAGTACAAAGTACTTTCCCTTTTATACTCAACCAAAAACTGGTTTGGGTGGGATTCCAAAAAAATTTCCCACTCAATAAAATTTTTTGAATCTACATGTTCCTTTGATTTTTGGGTTCATATTAACTTCATAATCTCTTCTAAACACTTAATCAACATTCTCAAATCTTCTCACAACTTCAACTCTGCTTTAGAATTTCTATAAAAATCATTCTAATTCTGATTTCCCATTTCAATTTGTTTTTACGACCTGCTTCATTATGATGAATACAAATTTAAAACAATATATTATACTTCATATCTTTTCTTGACCCACTTGAATTCTAAACAATGTAATTCAAACTATTTTAAATGTTTAACTAAATTATTGATATAGCTATTATTTTCTTTTTCATATTGGACACCACATAATTTTCCTATTCTTTTCATTCATCAGTTCTAAAAGATTATTCCTCCGATGATTATTATGGCATACCAAGTATGGAACGGTATAACCAGCTTCATCATCAACAAATTAGTTCTCTTCTGAATATGATACCAATCAATTTTTTAACACACAATTCTTCCTCTAATTAATATGATGACATATTGAATTCGATGGATCAACATTAGTAACATATTTATATTTTGAATACGATTCTCAAAAACTTCTTTCTTCAAGGATTTCAATCTTCTAGATATTGGTCTGACCGAAAACTAGAACCTTTATTATGACTAACCTACCCTACCTTTAAAAAATCTGTATCCAGAAATATCATTATGATGATATTTAGACAAGAATGATTAAAATACATAAACATTCTTCTTTCATAATCTTTTAACAAGTATCATGACTTTATTTATGACTTTTATAACTTTTAAGAACAACTTTAGCATCATCTCACTTACCAAGTAATGTTTTTCAACATCCCTACAATTCATAAACATATTTATTTCTTACACATGCGGAATACGATTGGAATGATTACAATAAGACTGAATATGATTGGAATAATATTTTTCTCCCATTTCTTTCATCATGGTTTCGTCACATGTTTTATAACTTACTTATGATTTTTGAGAACTCCAAGATCAGAAAAGAAACATCACATTTTCATCAAAGTTAGGTAGACTCAAATTATTCCCCATTTGGATCAAAAATTTTATTCCAAATTTGGCTGAGTTCGATGATCGTCTTCATCCAGAAATCATATTCCCAATGTGATGGAATTTCATAACAATTCTGAGTCTAATTTTATTGAATATGATGGCCAGTCCAATTTTTTTCACTTACAATGTGAGGTGATTTATTTTGTTCTTAAACTCCATTGACAACAAATGAAAATACTAGAATATTATATTCTTCTTTATCATCTTGGTCCTAACAATCTCCCACTTTGGATTTTTTTGTCAACTAAGGTTCATAAATCCCTGAAATTTTTTTCCTTATGCTATGTACTACTTATCAATAATTATAAGACTACTTGTGCTAAATCATTGTAGGAAACAAGAAATATTGACATAAAATTTATGATGTCCAAAAGTAGTTATAATGAAACATTTCCTCATCTTTTCTTCCTCAAATATTAAACCTCCATTGATTACAAATTTTTTTTCCAACAACCACTCCATCAAACAGTTAGAATAGTTCACACACTTAAAATGATGAATTCATAATTTACCCACAACTCTCTCTATTTACATGCTTCCATAATAATAGATTTATAAAATAATTCCCCCCTTGAAAACACTTTCCAAATATAAGATGAGAGAGGGAAAAAAACACATACCTCAACCTTGATGAGAAATAGGTTTTATGACCTTGTTCAAGCTCAATTTAGAGAATGCTTCATTGGGTAATGGTTTTGTGAAAATTTAAAAAGCTTGTTCCTATTTAGGAATATACTAAAACTTCATCTCATTATTCTACACATGATATTTGATGAAATAATTGTTGATATAAATATGTTTTGAATGAGAATGTTTTACAAAATTCGTAGAAAGGTTGATTTAACTTTGATTATCACATCCCAAGATAAAGGGTATCTTCAATTCAACAAGTTAGTATTCAAACTAATTCTTCATCCAGATAAGTTGGGTAGCAGATTGTGTAGTAGAAAACTAATCATATTAAGTTGTAATGATAGTTACTGAAATTTATTTTTATATATTGTAAAAAAAAAACATTTACCTAGAAATAAAACTCCACCTGATGTGGATCTTCTATCATCAATATTTACTGCCCAATCATCATCTGAATAACCAAAAACATCAATACTTTCTAATCTATCATACATGATTTTGATTTTTTTGGGCCTTTGATGTATTTGAGGATTCTTTTTCTAGAAGTAAATTTTATTATTTTGGATCACTATAAAATCGTTCACATAAGGTAACATAATAATCAATATTGGGTCCTAAGGTAGTAAAATATAAAAACAATCCAATCAACTTCGAAAACTCCTTCTGATCAACTTTCCAGTCTTCTCCGTCATTACTCAACTTGGTTGCCACTGATATTGAGGTGTAAACTTGTTTCTAATTTTCTATACCGAGATTTTTATGAATTTATTTAGCGTACTTTTCTTGAGAAAGAAAAATGTTTTTCATCTTTTATAAAATTTGTAACCTAATAAAGTATTTAATTTCTCCAAAAATGGAAATATAAAAAAAAATCATTTATTTAGAAAACATTTCACATGATCTTTCATTATTCCTTGTAAAGATAATGTCATTAATATAAACAATTATGATGAAGGAAAACTCTTGAATTTTTGATGTAAATATTGTTATCAACTATTCCTTTCTTTAAACTCATATTCTGCAAGAAAGTATCCTGTTTGGTATTAAATATGCACATATAACTATCCTCTTTCCCAATAAAAAATCTCCATGGATGTTCAATGTAAACTTCCTCATTAAGATCAACATTTATATTTGCAGACTTTACATCCATTTGAAAAAATTTGTATCTCCATTGTGTAGAAATATAAAGAAAAATTATGATTGTTTCTAACCATTCCATGAGAGAAAATGTTTCATCAAAATCAACACCTTCAATTTTAACGAAACATTTTCATACTAATCTTTCCTTGTTTTTTATCACTTAACCTTATTCATTCATTTTGTTCTGGAAAAACCACTTTGTACCAATAAATTTTTTTTATCTGGATTAGGTACAAGTTCCTCTAAATCATTTTTTTCTATCCGGTCTATCTCTTCATTCGTGGACTGAACCCATTCTATTTACTCAAAATCATATTTCACATCATTCGGCCAAATATTTTAATATAAAGAAGTATGTGTAATAGAATTTGGTGTTCTTATTATTTGAAACATTTTATGTTGATCACCTATAATGTTATGAGTTTCCACTAGCTTCCTCATCTAGGGATGAGATTTTAGAGATTCTTCTTCATCACATGAAATAGCTGAGTTTGATTCCTGTTTTTGAGTAGGATTACAATTGGATGTATCTTTATCAGAAATGTTGACAAAACATTCTTAATCCTGCTCAACTTCCTTATCTGTTTGATTATATTTATCCTTAATTTATTTTTCAATAACTTTAAAATTATTAGAATAAAAAATTCATTCTATTTCTTTGTTGAAACACCTATATCCTCTTCCTTCTAGTGCATAACCACGAAAAATTAAATCTTCACCTTTCTACTCAATCTTTCCAAGATTTCCACCTTTCTTCTTTATAATTCATGGAATCCTGAAACTCTTAACTGTTTCAAACATGTTGTTTTTCTATAAAAATATTTATAGAGTAATATACAAACATGTCCTATAGAAAAATCAGTTTTGAATATAAACAATAGTACTCATGGGTTGCCTCCAATACGAATGAGAAAGACCTTGTCCAAGTAACATAGTTCTCCCCATTTCCACCAAACTTCTATTCATCCATTCATCAACCCCATTCTGTTGAGTTGTGTATAGGGTACTATATTCAAGGAAAATTCCATTATTCTTAGGATAACTTTCAAATTATTCATTCTTATATCCATCACCATTATTAGTTTTCAACTATTTCACGGAATACTCACTTTTCTTCTTAGATTTTATCCTAAAACCTTTAAACATTCTCAGAGCATATGATTTATATTTCATTATCATAACACTAGTAATGTGATTAAATTCATCAATGAAAATGATGAAGTAATTATCATCATTTTTTTATTTTTTTTCTCATTGGTCCATAGATGTCGGAATGAATATGTTCTAAGGGTTGTTTTGAACAAATATCATCTTTCTTATACACAGTCTTTGTAATTTTTCCCTTATGAAAAATCATGCAACAAAAATCTCTTATTCATTGAAAATCTAGAATATCTTGAACACAATATCACTTTCATAACTTACACATGTTTATTTGGCACATGTTTCCCATCCTTTTATGCCATTATTAATTTTCTTCTACCATACCCAAGTTACAAAATTTTTGTACCTCACCAACTTGGAATATGTTTCCCTTTGTATGTTTTCCCCTTGTAACTATATTTTCATCCTTATCAATTTTCACAAAAAAATAAAACATTCCTGAAGGTAACTTTGTTAACTTCATCACACAATTCTGAAACACTCAACAAGTTATGTTTCAACTCATCAATATATAAATATTTCTTAGATTTAATATTTTCTTTCTTAATGATAGTTTATCCAACTCTTTTGATTATTATTGTTTCATCCTTGTGGAATGTCATAGTTACCTCTTTGAAGTCTTTTAAATTATTGAAAATTTTTAAATCTCCTTTCATGTGTGAGGAACACCAGCTATCAAGAATCCAAGGTCGTTCCCCTTTAAATGATTTGATGGTAGTTTTAACAACAGGAGATTTTTCTTTCTTCACCTTCATCTTATGAGAAATGTTAAGAGAATTATATGGTGCTGGTAACAAAAAAATAAAACCCTTAGCAAGATTACCTAGTTGTTCACATATTTTACATATAGTTTCTTGGGGTTGGAACCTATTTTTAATTTTTACAGCATCATTATCAGGTTTCTTTACAACTTCTTTTTCATACTTATTCTTTTGAGAAGATTGAATCCCCCTAAACCTATAACTTTCAAAACCTATGGAATATAAGTAATGTTGTTGGTTTAACCAAAAAATATTTGTTTTATTTATGATTCCATCACAATACCAGTAGTAACAATAGAAAGAATATTTTCCTTTATAGCTTCCATACTAACTGGAGTTATGAATATGTTTCTTGGCAACCTTCTTATCTGAATTTTGTTGACCACCAACCTTTCTGTTGTCAATCCGAATCTTCTTTTTTATCTTATTTCTCCTTTTATCCTTGTCATAACTAGAAATAATATAAAAATTTACATATTCATAATTTTTTGAAACATTTTTAGATTCATGTTTTTTAAAAACATACAAATTCTCACCTTTGTTAATCTTATCCAAGTACATAAATTTCTAAGCTTTCATATTTCCAGAAATAATTCCATTATTCATATCAACTTTTGATGGTCAATTTTTGTATCCTTATCAGGTTTTTCCTTATGAAAACTTTCACCAACTTCATATATAGAATTTTTGGAAGATATAATTTTATTTTCATCTTTACAAAGTTTTTACTAGGCATCTTCTAACTATTATTTTTATGCCTTTAACATCAATTCCAGATGTTCATTACGATTCTTTTCGTCCTTAAGATTTTTTTTCAAATCACTAATATCCAGTTGCATCTATTTATTATCATCTAAACAAATTTCATCAAATTTTTATTTGGAACATTCTTCGTCCAACTTCTGGTTTTGTTTTTCAAGACTTCTAATATTTCTCAAATATTTTTCAAATATTTTTTTAAATGAAAATTTTGTTGAGTTTCTTCTTAATCCGAACTGCTGATTCTGAATTCTCCATCATTAATTATTACACTAACATTATTCTCACAAACATGCTCAGTTGAATTTTAGGATTCAGATTTACTATCTTTATATTATTTATCTTTAGATAAGAAAATACACATTTTAGATTTTGAGAATTTTTTACCGTTCCCTATGGAATAAAATTTTCCTTTCCGCCCTATTTCTTCCATGACCTTCTTAGCCTTATTTCTTCTTCATCACCATCTTTTTATTTCTTTCGTTGTGGAATTTGTTTTGAAAAGTTCCCAATGAATCCATATTCAAAAGATTTCAAATGAAAATTCCCTTTATGTATACCTGTACCTCTTATCACATTTTTAGATAAAAAGGATAAAATACAATCTAGATTTTTACATACCTCATTTTCATAATCAAAATAACCACATTCTTCTTCAATAATAATCTTATTTGAATTATCTTTCTTCGCAGTCTTGAATGAAATTTCTCGAGAAATTTATTTTATTTTCATCTTTTTATACATTATTATTTTATAAGTGATGAGAATTCTATGAAAATCATCTATAGATAATTTTTTATGATATCTATCTTCTAATTAATAATCTTTAGAAACAAACTTGTTGGGAATAATTCTTAATATATTTTCAATAACAATATAATCCTGAAAAATTAACTAAGACATCTGATAGTGTTGATGATGCTATTTAACTTGGTAAATAATTCCCCAATAGATTCATACCCACCCATTTTCAAATATTCATACTTCAGCCTCTAGATTTTTAATTTTTCTTATTCACTTTTTTATTACCTTCATATATGTCTTTCAACATATCCCATGTACCATTATCTATGGAAACACCCTTCACCATTAAAAATTCACTTTTAGAAATTGATGATACTAAATAATTCTTGTCCCTTCCATCACTCTCAAGATTATTCGTATCAATAGATTAAGATGAACTTTATCATCAATAGGCGGAAATACATCTATTGCATCTTAAAGAAAATCTTATATAATATACATAAGATGGGGAAACATTATATCTTTCCAGATATGATAATTATTACTATCGAAAACTAGGAATCCATTATTGTTGACACAATTCAAATAATCCATCAACTTCTCTTCGAAACGTCATCATAGAATAAATGAAGGGAACCCATCCCTGATACTTATTGTAACTTCCCAGTCAAGATAATTGTATCACTAAGAGGGATAGGGGGAATTAGTGATATATTTTTACTTTATATTTCCTTAATTATAAAAAAAAAGTTTCCTCCTATTAATTTTTTATTTTTCTATTGAAAATAATTAAAACCGACATCTATAAGAACACAAGAATTTACAAGGTTTATTATTCCACAAGAATATCTACATCCTTGGTATTGTTTGAAAATGATCTAATACCACACAATCCACTAGAATACAATCATTTTGTGTGGAATACATTGAGTAGGTTATGCCCTTTAACTTGTCTGCCACTATATAAATAATTCAATAGTTCATATTATCCTTACAGAACAAATGATTTAATACAAATTTTTGTAATAAAACAAGTTATGATTCTTCTTTATCAACATTCAAAAATGTGTTCTTTTTTATAAAAAATATTTAATTTCTTAACTAGAAGTTTCTAAGATCTTTTATAGAATTTTTTATAAAACTCAGTCTGATTCTCCATGTCTAATTGATGAATAAGAAAAATATATGACTTTGTTAGAATATATTTGAGAAAATTCTGAACTATTTCTTCTTTGATCTAGAAATCACAATACAATTTTTCTAGTATGATGATTCAGCACAATAGGATGACCGATTGAATACAATCTTGTCTCTTCTCATACACTTCTTCTATCTGAAATACTTATTCAACAAAATCCAATCCGGAAACCTCTTATTCTCTCTAATTCTCTTACTTGTCTCTTATTCACCATGAATAGTACATATATCATAAATTAAAAAGTAATTTCTCCTTTATACTCACCCCAAAAATGGTTTGGATGGGATTTCTGTAATTTTTCCTCTCAATTACATTTTACAAATCTGTATGTTCCTTTGAATTTCAGGTGCATATTGCCTTAATAAACTCTTCTCAACACTTCTTGAACCATCATGAATATTAAAATAGCTTTATCTATACTTTATAATTTCCTTAAAAACATTATTCGGATTCTAATTTCCCATTCTGATTTGTCATTATGATCTGCCTCATAACGATGAAGAAAAATGTAAAATAATATATTCTTTTTTATCTCTTATTTTGTTCCACTTTAATGATAAACAAAGTAATTAAACCTATTTAAAATGGTTTACTACATTATTGATAAATCTCTGAATTTATTATTCATAATTTCCACCACATACTTTTCATTTTCTTTACATTCATCAGTTTCAAAAAATTCTTACTCTGATGATTATGATGGCATACCAAGTCTGATGGACCGGTATCCGCAGCTTCAACTTCAACAACTTCATTCTATTATAAATATGATACCGGTCAATTTTTATAACAAATAATTCAACCTTTGATGAATATGATGACATACTAAATCCAGTGGATCAAAATTAAGAGATTATTTATTTTTTGAATATGATGCTCGCTAACTTCTTTCTTTGAGGATTCAAATATTTTTGGCATTTAGTTTAACTAAAAACTAGCACCTTTATTACAATCATCCTCCTTGGTCATTAATCAATTATTCATCCAAAAAAATTATTATGTTGATCTTGAGACTGTAATGATTCAAATTCATCAAATTTATTCTTTCGTAAACATTCAGCAAGTACCCTTAATTCCTTCAGGACATTGATTATGTTGAATATCAGCTTCATCATCATATAACCTAGAAAGTAAAGTGTTGATAATTACCTATATTTTACCAACATCTTTCATTCCTTCTCAGCCTGAATACGATTGGTATGATTATGATCAAACTGAATATGATTGGTAGAATTTTTTTCCCCATTACAATTAAACCTTTCATTCCAGACTTAGGGTGAGTATAATGATCTACTTCATCCCAAAAACATATTCACAATAAAATGGGATTTCTTAACCATTGTGAGTCTTATTTTCTCCAATACGATGGTTAGTATGATTCTCACCAAATAAAAAGTGAGGTGATTTAGTTTCTTCTTAAACTTCCTTGACAAAAAAAACCCAAATATGATAGTCATCTTTATCATCTTGGTCTTAACATGTACTCACACTACCAATAAGTTGAGATGGTTTTGTGATATACAGTGATGATTCAAAGAATGTCTTGGGTTGTGTACTCATACAAAATGATAAAGTGATATCTTATTCCTCATGATAGTTAATGATCCATGAGAAGAACTACCTGCCACATGATCTAGAGTTAGAAGATATTATCTTTACTCTAAATATTTGGTCGCACTATCTTTATGTTGAGAAGTTTGACATATATACCCATCATAAGAGTCTAAAGTATATATTCACATAGAAGTATATTAATATGTATCAATGAAAATGGTTTTATCTAATCATGGACTGCGATTTCTCTATTCACTACAATCTAAGAATGGAGAATAAGGTAGATGGTGCTCTTAACAGAAAAAAACATGCTACTATATCCATGATGAAAAATGAGAGACACCTTATATTATTGTATATGAAAAGGATATATCTTGAAATCATAACGATATGGAATACATCCTACCTCTGCCAAATGATATCCTAGTCATCTATCTAAGAGAAGATCAAGGAGACATAAAGGGACGATCTGGAGCTAAAAAATGATGAAATCAATAAAGGAAGGGGAGCTACATGAGTTCCAAATTAATGATGATAGTGTAATTTAGTTTTTAATGAGGCTTTTCCTTCCTTCATCCCCTGAGATAAGGACCATGCTATTGTATAATGCACATAGACTATCTTTCTACACCACCCTAGAAGTACCAATATGTACCATGATCTTTGAGAACACTTTTGATGGGACAACATGAAGAAGGATATTATGGAGTATATATCGAGGTGTTTGGTATGCCATAAAGTTAAAGTAGGGTGAAAACATTCCAAAGGGGTGATGAAACCATTTCATATAACAATGCGGAAATGGGTGAATATCACCATGGACATTATCACCAGTCTCCCAATAACATCAACAGAAAAAATATGATATGGTTTGTGGTGGATCGACTCACTAATACTGACCACTTTATCACTATTTTGGATGATTTATCACTTGAAAAAATCTCCACGATATATGTGAAGGAAATTTTTAGGTTTAATGGGGTTCCACTTTAGATCATATTTGATTGTGATCCAAGGTTCACCTCAAAATTTTATAGAAGCATTCAATAAGATTTTAGTACTAAATTAAAATTTAGCATGACCTATCACCCCCAAACTGATAGAAAAACTAAAAGGACTATTCAAACACAAGAGGACATGGTAATATAACACTTTATTGAATTTAAAGGAGGATGTGATCAACATAACCCATTTGTTGAGTTCTCATATAAAAGAAACTTCCACTTGAGTATTTAAATTGATCTATATGAATCTTTGAATGAAAAGACATGTAGAACTGAAAATTTTTTGGGATGAAGTTATGGAATGAATGATACTTGGACCTAATCTTGTGAAAGTGATGACAAAGAAGTTTCAATCCATACAAAAATATATAAAATCTACCTAGAGTCGGAAAAAGAGATATACTAACTACTACCAAAGAGGATTTAATTTTGATGTTAGAGAAAAATATTTCCTTTGAATATAACCATGGAAGAGGGTAATACACTTTATAAAGAAATGGATGTTTTAGCTAGAAGAATATTGGCCCCTTTGAGATCCTTGATCGCATAGGATTGGAGACATATCAACTTTCATTTCCACAAACTATGGCTCAAGTTCATGATTTTTCCAAAACCAATTTTATGGAAATAATTAGGCCATTAACCTTACTACACATCTTCTTTGACATGCCTGGGGGATATGTTTAGGATAATTTACATTTTTTGAAAAACCTCCATGAAGGATTTTAACAATGAATAACCTAGGTTAAAACTAGGGTGTTTAAATTGAAAATAGGGTATCATGATTTAAAAATCATATAAATGATATTATGGATAAACTCTAGACTAAAGAAAGATCTATGTGGAAATAAGTGGATGAGGTATTTATATATTAGGGTTGTATTGAAAAATTTAGTTAAAAGTTTATATTGTGATTAACCTAATTTAATGGATTTCAATCATATATATTTTAGGAATTATATTAATTTTTTTAGAAAAGGATGACCTATATGCTCGGTGATAACCAATCAAATCTGGAAAGGATGTCAGTCTTAAACCCATGACCAAAGGATGAAAAGGGTTTCTTTCCAACCACTAACCTATTAAATTTCCTGGTAATTTTTTCATTGTTTTTAGTTAAAAAATTTGATGAATAAATTTTAATGATAAACCAGTAGTTTCACTTTGGATGATTAGATATTAATCTATTAACAATATTGGGTTTGGAAGATAGTTAAAGAAAAAAGATATAATTTTCACTCTTTTATAGGCCTAGTGATCCATTAAATATTTCTTTTAGTTCTTAAGGAATAAAAAATCATCATTGGTAATTAATTTCTAGTAGTAAAGGAATGAATTAGAATTAGATCAATGCAAAACCAAAATTTAGGATTTTTCATATGAAATTGAAACATATCATGTAAGAATATTTCATTATATTCTTAAGTAGTAAATTAATTACCCAACATTAAAAAAATGTATTAAAAATAAAATTTTATCCTAATATCGCAATTTCTGTTGAATCTGTGGTCTTTTATATCATCACAGATTTATGGCTTTGAGGTCCTCAACATTCCATTTATCATTCACTTGTTTGTGATTTATGACCCCATTCACTCTTTATAAATTTTTACATTTTTCCGATAAGTATGCATCTCTACTTTACACTGATGTTCTTCTACTTAGATACCTAGTTACATGGTCGTCTATGTGACCTATGTACTATCTATTATCTCATTTATAGAGGATGACTTATAAACCCTTCTCTTGATGTTGGATTTCAAAAATAGGTAGTATCAAACAATATATCACCATGATTGAGTTTAAATTTCGAGGATGTAATTTAAATAAGGTGGGGAGAATGTGATGAACTGAAAATCTAATGTATGAACCTTTTATTTTATAGCGTGTATGACACGCGACCCTGAACACATAAGGTAATATAATATCTAGATACTTTATAAAATGTTTACTATTTAAAAATAGATTCTATGTATTTCAATACATGCTACACCGAGTTAGATTGTGTTGCATACAAGAGAGGCCTTTCGTGATAGATTATGTGACATGCAAGAGTGGCCTTCCTCGATAGCTTGTGTTACATGAAAAAATGACCTTCCTTGATATCTTCCATTACATTAAAGACCGATTTTCACAAAATAATAATGTATTATTAAAATATTATTATTTAATATAATATGATATAACCTAGCCATTATGTTAGCAGTTATAAATATTATTAACTAACTTATGAAAATTTATGGTTTATATAAATATAAAATGAATTCATTGGTTACCAACTAATGATAAATGAAAATAAGAACCAATTGGATATAAAAAAGAAATATTATTATTTATATACAACCAAAAGTGTTTTGTCTTAATAAACATAGTTAATTAAAATCAATGAATGATTTTAATGAAATATATATTTTATATATTAAATAAAATATTTTTTGTATTAATCAATTATGTTTGATAGGCATAAGATAAGAATAAACCTTATTTTACATATAAAATCTATATGTTTATGAAGGCAATTTTACCACCTTTTAATAGAGAACCCATTTTATATTATAATTATGACAATTTAATTGATTTAATATGTACAAATAAACATAATCATGGAAATATTAATATAATAATTATTTTAGGGTGAATTTTTGATATTTTTCTAAAACATTTCATATTTCATGAATAGTTAAAAATACTGAATTTTAGTTCAAAACTTATTTTTTATCTAATTTATTTATAAGGTTAAATTATATTTTTAATTGGTTTTAAAGTCTAATTAGATAATATTTTTATAAATTAATATAATGTATGTCATTGGAATAAATTTTAATTTTAAAAATATAATAAAAAATATCAAACTTTCATATCCTTTTACCTTAAAAACATGCATTGTCATCCCATCTTGGGGATTAAATTTAAATTAATTTCTACCACTTCTTTGATTTGAATTTGGAAAAATTGATTCCATATTTGGAATAAAAATAATTTATAATTTCTAATAAGAAAAGTTTTTTTTATAAAAATATTAGTGAAAGTAATTAAAATTAATTACAATTATTAAGGTAAAATAAGCTTAATAAAGGACCAAACCTTTAACTTAAGAGGCCAAATGACCTAGAAACTTCCCCAAAACCCCTATTATGGAAATAATTATGACATTAAACTTCCATTATTGATTTTGGTTGGTTTTTTGTGACATTTATTTTGGTTAAAACATTGGTACACCTAACTTGATTTCAAAAGACCAAGTGAGTCCTTTTCCTCCCTTAAAAGGCCGCCACCTCTCCCCATTCTTGACACATCTCAATAAACATAGATTTGAAAAATATCTTCCCATATAGCTTCCCAACATCCCACCACTAGTAATTTAAGAATCCATTTTAGTATAAATCCTTCCAAGGAATCATTTTGGTCCAAACCAAAAGTAGTTACCCGACTAAGAGGTAATGTCTTCTCTCAAGCTTTCTAGTTTTTTTCCATTCTCCAACACCTCATATATTATTATTATATTATTTTATAAAAACACACTTATCCTTAATATACTAGTTTTTTTATGCTAAATCTTATACCTACACTTACATACACTTCCATCTAATGGGTAATGAACATATTTTTTCTGTGTATGACAAACTACCGCCCCACGAAATGATGATTGTTCAATTTCCTTTACCAACTTTCATGGTTGGAAATTATGATGGAAAATCTCTTTATATTTGATATATATGATATTTTTTATTTCATTATACTTATTTAATTTTTTTACATCACATACCTTTAATACTTTCCATTTTTTTAATATGATAACTTTGTTTGAGGATGTGTGGATTACTCCCCCCTCAATGCGATGTGATTTGTTCACATAATCCATGGAATGTATAAATGAGGATTATAATTAAAAATATGAGACATAAAAAAAATTATATGATATTAATGATATAATTACCTTTCTGTATATATACTATATATATATATATATATCATTTTCTTTATTACCCTTTCACACACTTAAAAAGTGATAACGTCGTTCGTGGACATGTGGACTACCATCTCCTCAACACGATGTGATTCATTTTAAATCACAATAATTATATATAAATGTATATATGATGTAATAAAATGTTATTTATGATACAATGATCATTTTTTAAAGATATGGGGGTTTTTACCTTCTCTCCATAACAATCATTGAAAAATAAGAGCATTACTCATGCGTACATACAACCTACAATCTCCATGATTGTAACGTTGGTTCGTTTTTCATAAAAATATTTAATAATTTATTTTAAATGCATAATTAATGAAAAAATATGATAATTATTTCATGATTATTATTATTTAGATGTTGTATAATGACCCCTTTAACCATAGTTGACCTACTAATGTTGTTTTTGACACATAATATGAATTTTTTCTAAACAACCAACATAAACAGAGTTTTTCATGTAGTTGTATAAAACTTAGTGAAATGTGAAATAAAATTAATTATAAACATGAAAATGATTTTCAATAAACTAGAAAATTAAAAAAAAAATTATTATACTAGAAGTGGAACGATTTTCACCCAAAAGGAAACTCGAGCTAATGGATTCTCATCTCACTTTTTACATCTGTGAGATAAATGTCATATTCAAAATTTGATTATTTTGTGTGGTCTATATACTACCAATTTTGATATATAATATCCGGAATTATTTTATTGTCATTGTATTTGAAAATTCCATTCAATATTATTCCTTTATGAGGCTTATGATTTAAAAAATTTCAATGTTTTATGGGACACCTTGGGATGTTTAAAGATTATTTTCCTCAAGAATAGTACTAATGATCTTGCAATGGAAGTTCTATTAGAGGAAATTGAATATCAATTTTTCAACAAACCCTTTAATTATAATCTAGTTATTCATGACTATTTTTAGGTATTAGTACCATTTTTACACTATTTGGTACTGAAAATGTTTTATATTTTTTTTAAGAAAACCCAACATTATTTATCTCTATAGTTAGAGAACCTGTTTTCTTTTAAAAATAATGTTTTAATAAAATGTTTTCAATAATATTTTTAAAATGATTTTTTAATGAAGTTTTTATCCTTTTTGTCATTTACGATTGTTTTCAAAGGAATATTCTTTTCTCTTTTCATACAATGTATTTTTCTAACCTTCAACCGTGATAATAGAATGTTCTTTTACCTCACAAGATAAGTACAGATTTACCTATCGTTATTTCTTTGAAGCATCCCTCTCATGTCTAAAAGGTTATTTTATAAGGGAATTTTTTTCAAAAGTGATTTTCAATGAAAATTTCTTCCAAATAGTTTACATAATCATAGGATATTTTCCCCAATTTTTTTTAAAGATCGTTTTATAGTATTTCTATTCATCCGCATCAACAGAAAGTACTACAAAACTAGGTTTATCCAATACTAGGGCATTAACAGTGCTAGCTAAATGTGATGTTAAATACCCCCTTTGTCAGTGCTAAAAAACATTTTTAAAGGACATCTTTAATAATTATAAAAAAAACATTGTTAAAGGGGTACCTTTTTCTGCACTTTTAAAAAAGAACTGATAAATTGGATCTTTTAACAGCACTTGTAAAAAAACACGGTTAATGGGGGGTCGTTACCAGTGCTTTTTTAGAAGCGTTGATAATGACCCCTCTTTATCAATGTATTTTAGAAGCACTGATAAAAGTACACTTAAAAAAAATTCATTAAGAATAATATATTAATATTTAAATATATTTATTTTGGTATAAATTAAATATATAATTTTTAAAATATGTTTTAGATAAGGAAAATGAATATTTTACAATTAATATATAATATATTTTTTGAAGATGAATTAAAAAATAAATAAAAAAAGATTTTTAATTAATAAATTTCTTATTATTTCTGATTAATAGTAATTTAATATCAATTTGAAGACAGAAAATCCATAAAATAATAAAATATCTAAAATAAGTTTAAAACGTAACTCAAACTTCAAACAGTGATAACTTTTGATCTGGGTGTCCATTTATGCTCTACCACATATCAAATCACATTTTATGATGAGATCTACACCCTTAGTGACAATCGTAAACCTCTATCACTTGTTTAAAGGCCAAAAAATCTCATAAGTTCTCAAAAATAGAGTTTTTAGTCAGGGTACACTGATATTTTGACATTCGATAGATTTTCAACCTATTTTAGGGGGGTATTATTGCCTTTTGGTGGTGATTAATTTTATTCCTAGGTATTACATTTATATTGATATTATGGTTTTGAAATTTTATCATTTTTCATAATTTAATGTTATTTATAATTATGTTTACTTATAATAAATTACTCATATAAATACATATATCAATATAGTTATGTAAAAATGTATATTCTAATATTTGTAAATAAATAAATATTATAAATATGTATTTAAAATAAAATCTAGCCATTTTTACATTATATATACATTTACATATGTGTATATTAATAAAGAGATATATATTTATATTATATTCTATTATATACAAATGAATATAATATATAATATATTTAAATAAATATAAGTATATATATATCACACACACACACACATATTGTATAAATGTATTTTAAAATAATTATATAAATACATGTAAAAATATATATATATATATATATATATATAAACATAAATATCATTAAATAGACATCAAAACAACATAGTGTAGTGGTAATGGTGTTCCTTCTTCGAAGGAGAGGTGTAAGGTTTGAATCCATGAATATGCACATAAGGATAGAAATTCACAAAGTTATGATAAAAGGTGGCCAGGTGAAAAGTACTGATAAGGGGGGGAGCGCTATTAAAGGGTTTGTGGAAGCACTGATAAAGGGGGTCAAGCTAATAGGTTTCCAAAAAAAATATAATTTTCCCCCTTTAATAGTGCTTCCTTTATCATCTTTAAAAAAGTGTTATTAAAATCCTCCTTTAACATCACTAAAAATGTGTTGTTAAAGGACCCTTTTAACAATGTATTTTTATCATTGTTAAAGGGGGACATTAACAGTGCTTTTTTAGCACTAATAATGTTTTGAACTTTTAACCACGGTCATATTGTCAGTATTTTATTAGAATTGATAAAGGACTATTCTAGCACTTTTAAAGGCCTATTTTTTAGTTGTGAACCTTTTATTTTTACTCCATCTAATATTTTTTGGTATTGATATCATCTGTATTCTTCTTTTGAATTGTTTATTATTTTTTTTCTATGGATAGTATTCACATTCACTTCCTTGAATTATTTGTTATTCCCCTTGAAATATTCAATCTCCTTTGATCAATGAACATTTAATTTACCCCTAATTATCCATTTCATTCATCATGGATGTTACTATTTCCTAAACCAGCTACCATTCTACATATGATGTCTACGTTGACAGTTATTTTATTATTTCAGAAAATATTGATAATATCATCTTCTTTATTCAATACAAGTATTTGATAAGGCACATAATTTATTTTGATTATTCAATTTGAGGAATAATTTGGAAAATAAATGATGGGAGGAGACTAAACATTATATAGATCCTAAATGCATAGATAGGTTCTCATGAGACAAATTCTTTTTGAAAATCATAATATTTTAAACTGTCATGTGAAAGGTCTTGACGGTATAGGTTTTCATGTGCCTTATACATGTCATTCATTAAGAAAGCATTTAACTAATTTAGTTTCATTTATTATTCATCCATGGGATTTTATGTCAACATATCTATGGATACATTTAATTTTTATTTTTATAGATAGTATGTGTTTTATTTTCTTACCTTACCATATTTCTTTTTTCTTATCTAGTTATTTTAAAGTCATGTGTTTTCATTTATTACCTTGTAATGTTATTTATGCACATCTTTCTCAGTTTATTGATTATAAGGCACGCGAATTCTGTTATTCACCATTTCATAATTATTATTCTCATTTATTCGTTATTTCTTCCACTATATTTTGACCTTACTAATAATTTTATCTCACACTTGTTATATTTATTTACCTAGGAATCCAAGAAACTTACTATGAAAGATATGTAGGGATTTACTAACTAGATTAGAGTTATCCTTAAAGCTATTTATTTAGAAAGAAGAAGAAAAATATATAGTAATTAGTTTATTATTTTCTCACATATATATCTATTTTATCGTAACTACTAAACTCTCAGTCCTTTTGGATTTAATTCCTCGTAATCATGTCAATACAATAGTAGTAGACGCCATCTTGGGGCCTTCTGGGGTTGGGTCTCTACAGATCTCCTCTTATAGATGCTAGGGATAGTCTTTTGAGAAGACCAGAACCTCTAATATGTGTATATGGAATTTAAGAAGATAAATAGGTAGGTTTTGGTCGATCTAGAAGGTTCAAATTGGTGTAAGGAATTGGGGGAGAAAGTTCCCTTTAATAATTTAAGAGGGGAATTTTAGGAAAATCCCAAAATATTAAATTAATATATATAATTTTTTAATTAAAAATGTCTTAAAAGTGAGTTATTTAAAACCTCAGAAGAGTATGGGTCTAAATACTCTCAAAAAATAATTTTTAGACATGTTTAGGTCACAAAGTTATCCTTATCACTTGTCTTGAACCCTTAGTTAAACCCTTTAACTCTTACCATGAAAACTTTATTTTTACTCTTTAGGGAAAATATAGTTATTATAAAATTCTAAACATAACCCAAATGGATCATTGATAAATTATTTAACCTTATTGTAGTTATTTGGCCGAATTTATATTTTTATGAATTTTATATCATTTAATAAAATATTATTTATTTTGAAGTATCATTTTTCTCATTTTTGATACTATTCAATATTTGTCTTTTTAAAAAATATCTTAACTTCATGATAACTTCGAACAAAAACTTATTATATATCACTAACATTTCTAAATTATCTATAAAATTCATGGATTTCATTAATTATGTCAAATTTTATTTATTTTAATGTTTTTAATATCATTTATTTTTTATTTCCATTAATTAAACAATCACTATGTCATTATTATGAAAGCATTTAATTAAATTATTTATTCTCTAAAAATTATAAATAAATTATCATGATGAAGATAAATTTATTATCTTTCAAATGAATATATATAGTGTAATTTATCTTTTCTCTAACCATGTATTAAAAATGTAATACTTATTAAAAACATGAGTATGACATTTTTAACTTATCTTTAAATAAAATATAATAAATGTCATATTCTCATCCAAGTGCCTTAAAAAGAGTACAATTTCCTCTAATGATTATTTTTTTAGAAAACCACTCATTAAATGAAACTAGGACATGTGTTTGGGTAATTTTATAATATCATTTATATCCATAATTTCCTAATTTACCCGTAACTGTGGTAATAAAAATATAACTAAATTTTACTATTCATATGAACAAAAATAAAAGAAAACTATTTACATAATTTTGAACCACTAATTAATAATATATAATCCATTTTTCATAATTTAAAACATATAATTTGTAGTAATTAATTTACAATTAATCTTGTTGACGACATGAGAAAACGAGTTATTAAAATTTAAACCTGCAAAAGATTGAAACATTTTTATATCTAAATTCATTGTAAATTTGATTAAAATAACCTAAATTGTATTAAATGATAAAAATAATCTATTTATACTTTTAAAACGTTCAATAATATAATTTAACACATTAAATTATCTTGATGAAAAAAAGTAGTTTTCAATTAAAATGATGTATTTTTCTCTATTCATCAAAACATGAAACTGATCAGAAAAATAACAAAAATTTAACTAAAGTAAAATTTTATATTTATATTTAAAATATGAAGCATAATTTTTCAAATATAATTCATAATATTGACAAAAATTTTATTTAAAATAGGTTCTCCATTAAAAGATGATAAAATTGTTTTTATAAAAAAATAGGTTTTATGTGTAATATTGGGTTTTTTATAATATTATAACTCTAAAATATATTATATGAATATAAAAAATATTTTATTTAATATATAAAATATATATTTCATTAATATCATTCTATAATAGTAATTAATTTAATTTATTAGAATAACATGGCTTTTTGTGCATAAAAATAGTTCTTCAAAAAAATCTCATATATATTCAGTTGGTTACTATATTCATTTTTAATTAATTTAGAACTAATGAATGCATGCATATATTTTCATAAGTTAGTTAATACTATTCATAACAACTAACTTAATGGCTAGGTTATATCTAATTATATTAAATAATAATATTTTAATAATATATTTTTGTTTGGTAAAACTCGGTCATGCATGTAACGCAAGACAACTCATTGTTGTGTGTAGCATAAAATCATTTTGGTATTGAATACAACATAATCTATCAAATAAAATGAATTTATTTATGAAGTGACATACTGTAAAATCATGGGGTGTTACAGGTGATGTAGGGACAACAGGTGTTTATGTTAATGCATTTCATCTATAAGGTGGTGATTTTTGAACATTATTCACTCAATATTGTAAATTAAATGATTTTTATTCCATGAATTATGTGAAGATCTAACCCCCAAAAAATCAGGATTCAGTGCCTTCTGAACATGATGTTTCATATTAAAACAAAAACATGCACTGATAAACACACATCACGTCCCATACAAGGGAACATGTTCGGTTCGGGCTCTGGGAAACCTATAACTTTAGAAATGTTTCATCTAATAAAAGCTGTTTCCTAAAAATTTAAAATTCTAAACGTAGGGTGAGAATAAGAATTCCGAGTAAGGGGTTTAAAATAAACCAATCAAACTTCTGAAAGAAGTTTTCAAAAACATATCCAAAGAACATTCTCTTATAGAAAACTGTAACACATGTAACATAACATAAAAGTGCTCAACTAATATTTCTATGGAATTCATGAATGAATTAGGAAATTTTCAAAAAGGGAAAGTAAAATATATCCTAAACATGTATGACATATGAATGTTTAAGAACAAATTAACTATTAAGATTAATACTTAACCAGAGTTGCGCGTGAAGGAAAAAACATCAATTTCATATGTTGGTTACTATTTTACATGAATCATGCCCCAAACATATACTTGTGACATTATTAAGAACTTCATAAAAATATATGGCAAGAGTAGCGAAATAATAGGCATATCATATTTAAAAAAACTTGTAACATGACTTGAATATTTGGCTTCAACATTTCATTTAGACATTCATGAACATATCACCAAGGGTTATCCCCAAGGTTTCAATAAAGAAAAATTACCAAGGTTATTCACCATGGTATCATGAATCTTGTCATCTCTAAAGATTAATTCATTACCCAATGCATTGGAGTGCTATCAGGGCACACCCTTAATATGTCTTTACTTTCATGTGAGCCACATAAATCAATACGTTACTTAAACGGGGTTTTATATTCAAGATGACCCAAACCACCTTGAATTGTTCATTCATATTTGGTCATATTATTTGAATTTACATATCTTATAAGTGTGAAAGGCATCAAGATGATTAAAAACCATGATAAAAATCATATGACCATTATTAAAAGGAAAAAAAGAAAGGCAGATTATGGAACATTCCTTGACATATAATGTACTAAAAGAATAGAAAACTATAATTTATCACTTGCAATTTTGTTCTTGAAATTCTAAAATTTTATCATCCAATAGATTACAAGGTGAACCCAAAATCTCATGTAGGGTTTTGAGCATTCATATAATAATACAATTAATATTATTAAGCCTTTTTATAATACTGAATAATTCCCAAGATAGAAAGCATGAATCTTCACCATAAGCAACATCATTTAAAACATACAGAAAACAAAAAAGTTACTCTTAAATGTGGATATAAGTTTTGTTTAACACCCAATTTCTTATTTTTTTAAAACCCCACATACACTGGAGTCTTAATGTGTAAGGACCTTAATAACTGAAATCATGGTTCGTGCAATATATAAATTATATGTATGTACCCGAAATCAAACTAAAATATTGGCACACCCATGCGTGTTAATCCCCTATGAATATTAGTTCAGCAACCTTTTATATAGGGAAGGTCATCCCCTTAGTAATAAAAATGTGTTTATGAAAACCTAATTTTTTTTATAAAAACCAGATCATATATATAACATTTACAAAAATTTATTTATTATATAAATATGAAATTAAGTTTATGTGAATATGTGCAGTGCATGAACAATTATACCCAAACTTCAAACATATAACTGATATAGAAAGGTCATGCTCATTCCTGCATATAACTGATGTATATACATATAACCAAAAGTATATATGTATTTTCAAAACAAAAAAACGAGGCCAGGTATAATCATTTTATTCTTTAAGCTATTTGAATGCAAGAGAACTCGAAGGCCTTGGTTCAACATTTAAGAACGTTTGAACTGAAGAGTAAGGTAAAAATATATATATATTTTCGAATATATAAGTGTATATATTCTCAAAGAAGCAAAACAAGGAAAAACTAAAAACCCTTACTTTAATAAACTGGGAAAGGAGGACTTCAGGGAGGGTTAGTTGGGCTCACTGGGGACTTGAATGGGATATGAGAACTTAGAGGTCTCAGTTATTTATATACAAAATCTCACACACCACCTACCACACAAAAACGTACCCACTTGCATTGCATTCAATGGGGGGTGTCGTGCTTGAAGAAAACAAGGAGACATGGGCGTCCTCGGTGGTCATAGGTGATGAAAACAAGGGGTGTTCATGAGGGTAGGGTTACTGGTGTAACCCATGCATGGAGGAAGAAGACGACGCAACTAGGGGAAATGTCGGGAAAAAATAGACGGTCCAGATCGATCCCATTGTCGATCCAAGGGATGAAATGCCACTGCTGTTTTAAAATAATTGAGCGGCTTAGATTAGATCTAAGATTCATTAGATGGTCTATGTTCGATGCAATAATTTAAAAAACCTCAAAAGTCCATGATTAGATCGTTCTGGATCGAACGGTTGAAAAAAACCGCAGAGAGAGACACGGTCGCTGAGGGCCGCGCGCGGGATCAGAAAAAACTGCCCATATCGCGCATGATGTGATCCAATAGTCCAGATCACTGTTCACCTGAAAAACTGCTTCCCAGATCGAAATGGAGAGTGTTTTTCACCTCCCTTATAACCCCAGGCCTCCCAACGAGTGTTCATAAATCACACAACTCCCACGAAGGGGCCCTATACACGGGCTCCTGCCTGCAGGCCTTGGCCTACCAAGACCCTATCGCGGCCTCACTCCCACACTAGTGCACCTATAAGCTCTTTCTCTCTCCCGAGCACCCTTTGGAGAACCACTGCCCGAGCTTAGGCCGGCCTTGGCTTGGGGATATGGGTAAAGCTCAGCCTCTTCGTGTGAGCTTCCTCCCTCAGCCATAGCCAAAAAGGGCTGGCCCTAGTGGGCCAATTTTTTTTTTGAAAAAGATACACTAAAAAATGTTTTCAAAAGAGGAACAATGCATTTATTAAAAGTATTTAGAATTTTATATTCTAAAACATTAATGAATCCAAATTAAACTTGTTTTAGTTATTAGTATTTAAAAACTTAAAAATACTGAACCCCTTTTTTAACTCAAAATTTTACGAAAAGGAAATTTTAATAAACGTACATTAAATTTTATATAATAGTATCCATGAAAACATAGTTCAATTAAAACATAATTTAATTTGAAAAACATAAACATTGTTTATAACATTATTTAAGAAATGAAAATTGTTACATTGTATTTGAAAAATTTGCAAAGTGTTTTGAATTCCTTAATTATTTTCAAATTCCCATAAGGGTGAAATGAAGTTTAACACCATATCCTTTTAGAGTTCATAAATTATGGTTTAATTATAACCTTAATCATAACTAAATTATTTCGAATCTTTTCAATATTTGAATATGTTCACTTATCCTAACAAGGTCCAATGATTATTTTTTTATAACCGTTAACTTCCAACGGTCACTAGAGCAACGGTAGAAAAAAGTGTCCTATAAAACCAAACCTTACAGTGTCCTAAAACTCAAAAGGAAGAAGATGGTGCTTCCCATTCTGCTGATGCTCATCATGTTTTTATGATCCTAGTGGTGATTTTTTTTTCTTTAGTTGAATCGAAGGATATCTTTTACATACTGGGCCTCGTGGTGATTGGGGGTCTTCCAGTAGTTCTGATAGGGTTTTTAATAGGTATATTTGGTTAGAATGATTACTCTTTTGATCTCGGTGTATTGTAGACAGTACATTGTTCTTATTTAAATAAAGAGTATTATATTTATCCTTTCAAATTTTTTCTGTTAAAAGGGCTTTAACAAAAGTAAATTCATAATATCATCATTATATGATACCCAAAATTCGAGGTGTTACATTACTCCCCCATCAAAGAATTGCGTCCCCGCAATTCCTTTCATACAAACTTGTTAAGAGAAAGATCTCAGTTGTTCCTACCATACCCCCATCGTACAGGATCCTTAGGTGCGTTCAGCAGAACACCCATATTTATGCTCAACTCCTCTAGTTCTCTGATGTAGATACACTTCAGGAAGAAGGGGTTGAACTCATGCACCGAACACTCAGGCTTCCAGAGGGAGACACTAATGGTATAAAGTTTGGAAATGTCTATATGGACCAACATACGAAGAACATTTCGAATTATGTCTCGATCGAGAACATCTATGTTATAGATGTTTTAATACAAGCTAACGTTGAGGAGTTGGTACATGTATGTCGCATAAATGTTTCCCTCTAAAGAAACCTCTTGAAATTTTACTCTGGCCATGTAGTTCCGGCCTAGGGTGAAACACCGAAAGAGCCCTTCATGGTATTTTCCTCTCCGCTTATGCTCGGTCAATTGTGCTGATCCTATAAGATAGTAGATGGGAGCATTCCCTTGATAGGTGTAGAGAATCCCCGGACCATTTGTCACCTCAAACAATTGCTTGCACATTCCTCACAAGTTTTAGAAGTGACGATACTCATCTTTTGAGGTTTTGATTGCAATAATATCCAGTATCTCTGTTGATAGAGATAACATGTGGGTTTGTCCTTCCATCTGAATGTTTACAATGAGAGTTGAGTCACTTGAAATCCATCCAAAAGTATAAACAAAGTAAAGACATAAGAAAGAAGAGATAAAAAAATATGTTCTTTATATAACTATTGGTGCACAATGTAAAACGGGGCTAATGGCTTCCCCAGTTCCCTAACACATGAATTCCCTATACAAGCTTGAAACTCTCTATCTCTTGAAACTATATGCAACCCGAGTAATCGGGTTTGATGTCGTGGGAGCACTTATGGTATCTTCATAGTCTGACATGCAGGGTGTACAACTATGAGACATCCTTATCTACATGTTGTCTCTACACAAGACGAGATGCATTGTATTCATGGATTCCAAAGTCCATCATTTGACCAAAATGGCCATAGTACAAGACTTGACACATGTATGTTGCGTGGAGATCTCCCTATACATCAGCCTATTTGAAATCCGTGAGGGACGAGACACCATTCGCTAGGGTGAAGCATCTAAAAAGTCCCTCTTAGTACTCCCCCCATCGCGTGTAAGATGGAAACTCGTCTTTCATCATAAATATGAAATCCAGACCCACTCTTCGGTGGAGATGAAGTACTCGTGGAGTGTTGGACACATCATACAGATGTTTGCATGACATACAGATATGGGAATAGTTTATAAAATATTCATGGATGGATATGTAAATTATGGTTTCTAAGGCCTCATTGGGAAGAGACAAAAGATTAGTACCTTCGTTTTACATCTGAAAATTTATAAAAATCATTTTTAGTAATGCTGATGTATATTTTTCTTTGTTTCAGTTCTGGCATTCTAGAGTTATCCAAACCTAATCCTCTGATACCAACTGTGAAGACCCGACCCCTGAAAAACCAGGAGTCGGTGCCATCTAAAAATGAAGTGTTCTTTTAAAATAGAAACATGCAATGATAAACACACATCACGTCCCATACAGAGGATTGAGTTCAGTTCGGGATCTGGGAAACCAGTAACATCAGAAATGTTTCATCTGATAAAAGTTGTTTCCTGAAAATTTAAAATTCAAAATGTAGGGTGAGCATAAAAATGACCATTAACGGGTTTAAAATAAACTAATGAAACTTTTGAATGTTTTTTTAAAAAACATATCCTACTAACATTCTCATATAGAAAACTGTAACACATGTGACATAACATAAAAGTGCTCAACAAATATTTTCCAGGAATACATGAATCAATTAGGACATTTTCAAAAAGGTGTAGTAAGAGATATCCTGAACAAGTATGATGTATGATTGTTTAAGCACAAATTAAACCATTAAGAGTAATACTTAATCATAGTAGTGCGTGAAGGAAAAGAACTTCAATTTCATTTGATGGTTACAACTTTACACGAATCATTCCCCAAACATTTAATTGAGACATTAATATAAACATGATAATAACATTAGGAAAAGAGTACTGAAAGAATCAGAATATCATCTTGAAAATAACTTATTGAATCCAATATTTTTATAACAAAAACTTTCATTATATTATACAGAACTGCGGTTTTTTAAGGTTTAGTGTCTTGGAAACCAAGAATATAATACATGAAAATAACAAAAACATTCTTCTTAAACACATGAAAGGATTCTACTTAAGTTCATCCTAGGTTCATTACTGCATCTCATAACCTGGGGACATACATCAAAAGAAAGGGTGAGGAGAAGGCCTAGTAAGGGAAACAAGAGGAACATTTTACAAGTGAACTTGAGATACTTCAATAAGGTCATGAAAAGAACGTTAAGGCGTGAGAAAGGAATCATGAGATATATCATAATAAAAATAAAATTTTTTATAACTTGAATATGTGGCTGCAACATTTAATATTGAAAATCCTTTGGTTTCACCAAGGTCCATCCCCAAGGTGTCATTAAAAATTACCAAGGTTATTCACCAAGGTATTAGTCTAAATGGTCATCTCTAGAGAATAAATCTTTACCCAATTCATTGGAGCGCTATCTGGGCGCACCCTTGACATGTATTTATTATCATGTGAGCCACATATATCATCATCAATCATTTCATAAACAACCCAAATAGAATAAATTAAATGGGTTTCATTTCATAATCATAACGTTTTAAAACTGCTTTAAAGACATGATCTTTATGTCACATTAAACCCACAGAAAGGGAAAGCGGGTTTCATGTATGTAAATCCCAGAATTTAAAATAGAAAATTTGGATATATATGTGAGTACCCCTATAGAAATATGATCTTTTAGTATTCATGTAATAACATAAAGTAGTTTTTTTATAAAAAGAGAGAGGCATTTTGAGACGAAAATTCTATAGCATAACGGCTACGTTACAGGGTTTTTAGAAAACGTTGAAAAGAGAGGGTACATGGGTCACCAACTCATAAATAATCTATAAAAATAGTATAGGGATAGAATATAAAGGATATTAATCATGGTAATGAAATTTTAAGAACATACCATTTGAAATGAAAAACATGGAAGTAAGACAAAAATAAGATTTCTCTTATAAAAATTCAGCAGCCTAACGGTATCACTTAAACTTCAATAAAATTGAATCGACAATATCAAATTGGGTACCTCATAATATGATCATAAATTATCAGTATGATAGATATAGATATAATACCCCAACATAATAAAAAGTAACTTGAAAGACATGACATGAAAATAGAACTTGAAAAATGAGAAGGGTGAAAGAATCCCCTAAAAATTCAGTAGCCTAACGGTGCCATTTAAACATTCATAAAACAAAATGATGAGAGTAAGAGGGGATCTCTAATAATATGAATATGAAAAGGGAAGTATGTGGAATATAAAAGAACATCCTCCCACATAAGAACATGGAGCATAAAAGGAATTACATAAAAGAGATTACTTGAAAAGAAAGAGAGAGGTCGGATCCCTTACCTTAAACGTAACTCTTAAAACTCAATGGTTGGGACCTTGGGAGGCTTGAGGGCACCTTGGGAGGACTTCTTGGGAGGTATGGATACCAGAACTTCGTTGAGAATGATTTTGGAGTCCAAAGGATGAGATAATGGCTTGGTATTTATAGGGAAAGTGAGGGGACAAGGCATTAATGGCCAAGGGACACCTCATTGAAGGTTTTGGAAAAACCATGGGCTTTCCCATGGTATTTTCCCATGGTATTGGCCACTTGGGACAAATCATACCTTATATTACTATTCATTAGTCAACCATATTTATTACATACTTAATAAATCATTTAATGATGTCATTAAACACCCGTAACTTAAAAACTGTATTTTCACTATTCACTGAAAATTAACCTTTCTTAGAAATATCCAAAAAATTTACCTTAACCAATTATTGACGCACTGATTACAAATATGAACTCCATTTTATAAAAATAATTTTCTAAATATTTATAATTTAATTTTTAAATAACAACACTATTCACCGAAAATTCATTTTTTCAGAAAAAACCCCAAAAATTACCATAACATAATATCGGTGCTCTGAGTTCAAAAATAAATTCCATTTTATATAAATAAATTTTTAAATATTTTTAATTTAATTTTTAATTAAAAAACACTATTCACCCAAAAAAACTAATACTTGACTAATAATTTATAAAACTGTTATTTACCCATTTTATTGAATCACATTACTTAATCTAGGTGTCTAAATTATACTAAAACATTCATTGAGTGAAATTACTAATTGATTTGGTCACATTACTAATCCTAAGCGTAAAATCACTATTCATAATTTACTATTCATCAAAAATTATGTTGATCTTATTAGACTCCAAATTCCTTACTGAACACTTTTGCAAAAGACCTTTTTTTGAAAATAATTACACATCATTAATTATTTACTATTTACATAAATATTTTAAAATATCCTTTCTTTTCAAAATTCATTAATGAATACATCCTAAAATTATCCGGACATTTGAAATTTCACAAACATCGCTAAAGAAAGAAATCTCAATTTATTCATCACAAAGGATTAAACAATGAAGCTAGGGTCTCGTCACATAGCCCCTAATAACACCAGCATATGACCTAAGTGTAAGGTATTCTATGGTGTGAGAATCTGAGGGAGGATCAGATAACATTTCCCTAGTAGTAATCTCTACTAAATTGAACTTCTCCCGTAGGCATTTCCATTCATGCTTGACACGCTGGGGTTCGGCTTGGGCTTGGTCCAAAGCGAAGCCCAATGATGCCACCTCCTTCCCAAGCTCTGATAAGTGGGCTTCATAATGTTCGAGTCTACTGTATGAAGCCATCGACTCCTCTTTCTGCATTAACCATTAACATATCTATTAAATCATTAAGAGTGAGTTAATATACTAGTCAAAAAGTTTGGGTCATTACATTCTTCCCCCTTTAGGAAATTTCGTCCCCAGAATTTATACTTGAGGCCTAGTCAAAACTGTGAGGGTACTTTTGCTTCATCATTTCCTCAGGCTCCCAAGTTGCTTCTTTATATTTATGATTCCTCCATAACACTTTCACAAGGGGGGTAGTCTTGTTTCCTAGAACCTTGTCTCTATGGTCTAAGATCTCCACTGGCTGCTCCTCATAAGAGAGGTCATGTTCTAGTTGTACCTCCTCTAGGTTCAGTACATGCGAAGGGTCGGGTATGTACTTCCTCAAGAGAGATACATGGAAGACATTGTGAACATGAGCTAGGTTCGGTGGAAGTTCTAGATGATAGGACACTGCTCCTATGAAATCAAGGATTTCATAGGGGCCAATGTACCTAGGGATGAGCTTCCCTTTCTTCCCAAACTGCATGACTCTCTTTCATGGAGAAATTTTCAGGAAGACTTTGTCTCCAACATCAAATTCCATGTCCCTTCGACGATTGTCAGCATAGGTCTTCTACCGACATTGAGCATCCTTTATGTGTTGTTGGATGGAATGAACCTGTTCAGTCATCTCTTACACGAGATCAGGCCCAAGAAGCTTTCTCTTACCAGTTTCATCACAACAAGTAGGAGTTCTACATTGATTTCCATACAGAGCTTCATAGGGTGCCATCTAAATACTCGAATGGAAGCTGTTGTTATAGGAGAACTCAACTTATGGGAGGTGTTGATCCCATCAACCTTTGAATTCCATTGAGCATAATCTCAGCTTGTCTTTGAGTGTCTAAATAGTCCTTTCAGATTGGCCATCAGTTTGAGGATGATAGGTCGTACTAAAATTCAATTCATTATTCAGAGCATGTTGAAGACTTCTCCAGAATATTGATGTGAATCATTGATAACAATCAGACATGATGGATAGAGGTACCCCATGCAGCCTCACCACATCCTTTATGTATATCTTGGCAAGTTGATCCAGAGAGAAATATTCCCGAATTGAGATAAAATGGGCGGTCTTGGTGAGACAGTCCACAATAACCTATATCGCATTGTTTCCTTTGGATGTTTTCAAGAGACCAGTTACAAATTACATAGAGATATTATCCCACATCCATACTGGTATGGGTAGCTGTTGTAATACCCACTTAGGAAGTTGTCATTCTTCCTTTATTTGGTGACACACCAGGCACCTTGTAGTGTAATTAGCAATCTCCCTCATCATGTTATCCCACCAATAATGACCACAAAGGTCTCTATACATTTTAGTACATCCTGGATGTATAGAGAAAGTAGAACTATGAGCTTCATCCATCAGTTCTTTCTTTATCTCCGGAATAGATGGAACACATAGTCTTTTATGAAATTTCAATACACCTTCTTGATCAATACTGAAATCAGGGAACTTCCCATCTTTTATAGCCTCCAAATTCTCCTTCAGCAAAGGATCTTTTTATTGAGGCTTCTTGATCTTCTCTAGTAATGAAGGATGAGAAATCATTTGGGATAGGGTTAATGATGTCCCTTTCCTTATGATTCCCATTTCTAGTTTTACTGGATCTTTAATCAAGGGATCTCATAGGATCCTCATTGTTGACAGAGCAATAGGGTATTTCATACATAATGCATCCATGACTTTGTTTTCTCTTCGAGGGTGATAATGAATTGAACAATCATAGTCGTTAATAATCTCCAACCATCTCCTTTGTCTCATGTTCAATTTTTTCTGTGTGAAAATATACTTTAGACTTTGGTGCTCAGTGTATATATCACATTTCTCCCCATAAAGATAGTGCCTCTGTATCATTAGAGCAAAAACAACTACCGCTAGCTCTATATCATCTGTAGGATAATTATTCTCATGAATCTTCAAATGTCGAGATGCATAAGCAATTACCTTGTCATTTTTCATGTGGACGCACCCAAACCCTTTCAGAGATGCATCTATAAAAATAACGAATCCTTCTCTGATAGAGGGTAGTGTTAACATAGGTGTAGTAACCAATCTCTTCTTCAGCTCTTGGAAACATTCCTCACATTCCTTTGTCCAGATGAACTTAACCCCTTTTCGAGTGAACTTGGTTAGTGGATTAGAATGCTGTGAAAAGTTTTTCACAAACCTCCTATAATATCCCGCTAAACCAAGGAAACTACGAATCTCAGTTACTGTTGTAACATCCAAAGTAAGTAATTAATAATAGATATTTTTATCTATGTCTATTTATGAATTAGATAGTGTTTTAGAGGCTTAAAATGAGAATAAATCCAATCTTCAACATGGAATACACTAATATTTTTAAAAGATTGTTTTACTGCCTTTCGATGGAAAATCATTTTTAAATCAAACTTATGACAATTTTTTAAGCTCTATTCTTCAAAATAAACATATTATTTATGATTGGAACATTGAAATTTACATTGGATAACTTTTTTGTATTTTTCTTACAATGTTCATTTTTTGATGAATAGTGAAAAAATACTGCATTTTACATCAAAACTGCTTTTTCATCTAATTAAATTGTATGGTTAGATTATCTTTTTAATTGGGTTTAAAGTTCAATTAGAATATATTTTTACCATTTAATTCAATAGTGTTCTTTTTAATTAATTTCACTTTGAAATTGGACTTAAACTTGTGTCAATCTTTTGCTACCTATTGTTTCATAAAAACACGCTATTTGCCCAGACAATGGGAATTAATTATTAAATTAATTAATGTAACTTATATGTTTTGAATTTTTTAAAATAGAAATCAGTTTTTAATTCAGAATATCAAATATAGCTTAGGGTGATGTTTTGGTATTTTTCTGAAAAAATTCAATTTTTGATGAATGGTGAAACAACTAAGTGGTACTTAAAAAACTAATTTTTCATTTAAATGAAACTTTACCACTTTTGTGTTTTTAATTTCAAAAATCCAACATACATGGTTTTCATTAAAAAGTAAAATGATGTTGAACATGATTAAAACAATTTTTTGGTGAATAGTAACTTTTATGTTTTTAATCGCGATTAGAGGTAATTTGTATAGTTTAATGTAAAAATAATGTTTTAATAAAATGAGATGAGCTTGAAACATGTCCTTACCTTATTGGATGTGTCATGGCCGACCATGAAAATCCATGGGTCAACTTGGGGGACCCCATGGAGCCACTTTGGAAGGAAAATGACATTAATATATTTTTATTTAATGTAAAAGTAAAAATGACACAAACATGAGTTGTTTTAATAAAACAATTTTTAAATGGGGTTATCCATATCATATAGTTGACTATAAATAGTCATTGGAAAGATAAAAATATTTCCTACATCATAGTATTTGTTTTATAATTTTTAGACATTAAATAAATTAAATTATTTATGACATCATGATAATGCAGCGATTACTTCATTATTTAACGATTTAAATAATATGAAAAGATAATGTAAAATATAAGACCTAAACATGTAAAAACCCTATTGTATGGTTATATTTCGGACCATTATCACCTTATCCTCGAATTATATCAATGTGGGACCTTTTAAACTCGAAACGCATTTTAAAATAAAGTAACATTTCTTTACTTTCCAAGAGTGACCCTCTTCTCCTCTTATAAAAAGCCCCCACCTATACCACCTTACCCACACTTCCAAAGCCATTGGCTCGGCAAAACCCTGCCCATATTGTCTCTCCACATACCTATCTAACTCTTAGAAGCCTCACTTTGGGCAGAAGACATCCCATGGAAGCCTTTGAGCTCAAATCAAAAAGGGTTACCCGTTGTAAGGTAATGTCTTCACTTGTGTTCTTTTGTTTTATTTTTCTTCTCCAACCCCCTAAACTCTTTTTATTAATTTCTTTTGTAACAACAATAGTATCTACCATATACTATGATGTTTTTATAAGAAGTATTAGAGCTATACTTACACACACCTACATCTAATGGTTAATGAACATATTGTTTTCGTGGATGGGGAATTTCTGCCTCACGAAACGATGATTGTTCAATATTCTTCTAACACATTCAAAGGTGTCCATTAAGATGTCACTATATTTATATATGATATATAATATGTTTATGTTTTCCTTAAGCTTCTTTATTTTTAATTTATGGCATACCTTTATGACTTCCATTATGGGTATATGCGATATCTTCATTTTAGGAAGTGCGGGATACCGCCCCCTCAATGTGATTTTATTTTGTTTATGACATATGTGGGACGTATAAAGGATTTAATTAATGATATTATATATTATATTATACTGTAAGTACAATATACCTTTATATCATTATTATTCCATTCCATAAAATAGAAAATAGAAATGAAAGTAGCGTTCATGCGTACGCACGGCCTACCATCTCCATGAACGGTGCACTTCATTTCTTACCTATAAACATTATGTAAAATTAAAAATGCATGTATATACTAGATATATATGATATATATGATATATATATCATGATTATAACTCTGGATATAATGGAGACATGAACAACTTGTAATAATAAAGAGCTTATTTTTGACTCAAGTACCAACAATCATTAAAACGACCGTTATTATCTTAAATAATTGCATAGTGTTCATGACTTGTTAATAAGTGATATAAAAGGAATAATGAACATGAAAAAGGTTCTTAAGAAAGTATAAATTACCTCAAGTTTATTATTCAGGAGGTTAAAGAACGATCGAGTCAAGTCGGACCTGTGGTAAGGGAACTTTTTAACCCAATTTCCGTTCTTTGGGTTAATATCCTACTTTCAAATTATGTCATGATATTATTATGTACTATCATGTATTTATAAATTTTTATGTGTAAATATAGTGAATACACAAAATAGATCTACTTTATTTAAAAAATGCTCTTTTTATGGGACTTCGTCTCAATCTCCATTCATTGTGGCATATTTTGTTTTATACACAACCTTCTTTTATACGGTGTATAAACCCCTTTGACTTTTAAGTTTGTCCAGAAGAAATCTTTTTTATAAGAAGTGTTTTACTAAACGACAAAAGGGAATGTTTTTGTCGTACATTTGTGGCGACAACAACTTCTCTACCACCGTGGCCATTATTTGAGTTTCGGCTTCCCCTAGAAGCCATACTTTTTGTAAAAGAAAAATAAATACCATGTTTTACTTTTCTTTTATTATGGTATTGAAAATGATTTTCATAATGTTTTTATATCAATTTTTTATATTGATATCTTTTGATTGAAAGGTGGAAATGTGATGTTTCTTTTAGGCATGTTTTATGTGATACGATTATGTTGTGGTTCTTGGGAATTATTATGAAGATGGGTGGTTCTGTGATAAACTAAGGGCGGGTGAGCTGATATAGCTCTCCAATGCAATGGGTAACGCGAATGAGTTAAACGTTAAGGTTTCCCTGAAGAGATTTAGGGAATATACTGTGATGAGTATTACAAACATAACCAAGAGGGTTACTCCCTACGTAAGAATGTTATGACTGCCTCAAGTTACCTTTATGTCTTATGATTTCTATGATTTATTCATGATTTGATGAGGTATGTTAAAGTGATTATGTTTTATGGGTAAAGTATGATTTCATTCTTATGTATATATGTACTCATGTTTCCTTTCCATATTTTTATATCGCTTACTGAGATTTTTATGCTCATCCCATGTTTTTTGAAATGTTTTTCACAGGTCAAGGGAAAGGTATATGATATGATTATAGTGTCAAGGATGTGTCAAGAAAGAATCCATGTTTTATTTTAAATATGTTGTCGTTGATGGAAAAAAATGAATACTATCTTTACGTAACCACTTTGATTAAATTTGGAATGTAATGCATGTTTTATGATCTAATTCTCTAAAACTCTAAACCTAAAAAGATCCTTAATGTGTAATTTTGTAATAAATCAAGATTAAGTAAGGTTTAAGGTTGGGGCCTTATAGTTGGTATCAGAGGTCGGTTTAGATAACTTTAGGAGTTAGAATTTTTTTAAATGATTATCCAATTTTTTTATATGGACAAATTAAAATGATGTAGAATTTAAAGATTACCATGTTATTCTCCTAAGATATTTATTTGTTAAGAATGGTTTTTCATAGAGGAAACAAAACTGATTTCTTGGGAAGGCTTACAGAGGGAAATGACCTTTCAAATCAGTATCCTGAGATGTTCAGAATCAAAACTAAACAATTTGTTGCAGTGATGGCTCAGTTGACTCAGGTGAAAAATGATGGCTGTGTTTATTGATGATATTTTGGTGTTTTCGAAAAGTAAAGAGGAGCATGAAAGTCATTTAAGGGTAATATTGCAATCCTTAAAAGAAAAGAAACAGTATGGAAAATTCAGCTTGTTTGAGTTTTTGTTACAACAAATTTCTTTCCTTGGTCACATTGTTTCAAAAAATGACATAATTGTTGATCCTGCTAAAAAAAGTTATTGAAGAATGGCCAAGACCCACAAATGTAACTGAGATTCATAGCTTCCTTGGATTGGTAGGCTATTACTGAAGGTTTGTTAGAAATTTTTCACGGTTATCTAGTCCAATGACTAAGCTAACTCAGAAGGGTGTTAAGTTTATCTGGTCAAAAGAATGTGATGATTGTTTTCAGGAACTAAAAAGAAGATTGGTGAATGCTCCAGTTTTGGCACTACCTTCTAGGAATGGTGAGTTTGTTATCTATAGTAATGCTTCATTGAATGGAAATGGTTGTGTCCTAATGCAGAATGATCTGGTAATTGATTATTCTTAATGAATGTTGGAAACTCGTGAGGTAAATTACCCTACTCATGATTTGGAATTAGCTACTGTTGTTTTCACATTAAAATTTTGGAGGCATCATTTGTATGGAGTAAATTTTGAAATATATACCGATCATAAATGTTTAATGTATATATTCACTCAGAAAGAATTTAACATGAGATAGAAGAGATGGATAGAATTAATCAAGGATTATGATTGTACAATTCATTACCATCCGTGAAAAGCAAATAAAGTGGATGATGCTTTGAGTCGAAAAAGTAATGCTTCATTAACAATGTTGCATTTGGAATATGATCCTTTGGTTAAGGACATGATGAACTTTGGCGTAGAAGTTTTTGGTGAAGGATGGTCTTCTGTTTTGTTTCAGATATCAGTGAAATCTTCTCTATCAGACAGAATCAAGCAAGCACAGTAGCAAGACAATGAGTTGTAGAAAAAGGAAGAGATGGTTCAGAAGGGTAAGTTACCTGAATTCAACATTGATAACGATTTTGTTTTGAGATTTGGGAAGATATTGTCTGTGCCTTGTGATTCACAGTTTAAGAGAGAGTTATTATGTGAAGCTCATAGTTCTCTGTTTTCAGTTCATCCTAGCAGTACTAAGATGTACAGAGATCTGAGGTAGTATTACTGGTCGGATGGAATGAAAAGAGATATTGCTGATTTTACTATGAAGTGTTTGACTTGTCAGCAGGTTAAAGCAGAGCAGCAGTTACAATAAGGGATGCTTCAGCCTTTACCAGTGCCATAGTGGAAATGGGAGAATATATCCATGGATTTCTTTGTGGGATTACCGAATACATCTCGAGTTAATAATGCAATTTGGGTTATTATTGATCTCTTGACTAAATCTGCTCATTTCCTAGCTATACGAGATACTTTTTCCCTACATCAACTTTCCCATTTGTATCATAAAGAGATATTCCAGTTACATGGAGTTCCACTCTCCATTGTATCTGATCGTGATCCCAGGTTTACTTCTAACTTTTGGAAAGGCCATCAGAAGTCGTTGGGTACTGAATTAAATTTTAGTACAACTTTTCATCTTCAGTCAGATGGGAAGTCAGAGTGAAAAATTCAGACATTGGAGGATATGCTACATGCTTGTTCGATGGATTATCAGGGAAGTTGGGACCAATATCTTTCCTCGGTTGAATTTTCAAATAAAAAAAGTTTTCATTCCAGTATACAGATGGCACCATTTGAGGCGTTATATGGGATGCGGTGTCGAACTTCAGCTTTCTGAGATGAAGTGGGTGAAAGGAAGCTGATGGGACCATAATTGGTAGAAGAGTTGGCAGAAAAAGTTCAGCTGATATAGAAACACATGAGAACAGATCAGAGCAGGCAGAAGAGTTATGTGGACAATAGGCGGAAGGATCTCTCTTTTGAGGTAGGTGATCATGTTTTTCTCAAATTATCACCATGGAAAAGTGTGATGCGATTTGGTAAGAAAGGAAAGATGAGTCCAAGGTTCATTGGACCATATGAAATTCTGGAGAGAGTTGGATCAGTTGCATACCGAGTGGCTTTACCTCTGATTTTGTCTCTGGTATACAATGTTTTTCATGTTTTGATGTTGTGAAAGTTTATGCCAGATCCATCTCATGTCTTCATTCCAGAGGTAGTTCAGCTGGAAGAGAACCTATCCTATGAGGAACAACCAGTCCAGATTATTTACCATAGGGATCAAGTGTTACGGAATAAGGTGATTCATCAGTTAAAGGTTTTTTGGAAAAACCACATGGCTGAAGAGGCAACATGGGAATCTGAAAATGCAATGAGGGCTAAATACCACCACTTATTCGATAAGTTAATAAATTACAGGGACACAATTTTATAAAGGGGGGAAGGATGTAACATCCCAAGTAAGTAATGAATAATACATATTTTTATCTATGTCTATTTATGAATTAGATAGTGTTTTAGAGGCTTAAAATGAGAATAAATCCAATCTTAAGCATGTAATACACTAATATTTTTAAAAGATTGTTTTTTTGCCTTTTGATGGAAACCATTTTTAAATCAAACTTTTGAAAATTTTATAAGATCTATTTGTCAAAATAAACATATTTATTATTATTAGGATATTTAAATTTATATTGGATAAGTTTTTGGTATTTTTCTGACAATGTTCCTTTTTTAATGAATAGTGAAAAAATACTGCATTTTACATCAAAACTGCTTTTTCATATAATTAAATTATATGGATATATTATATTTTGAATTGGTTTTAAAGTTCAATTAGAATATATTTTTAACATTTAATTCAATAGTGGTCGTTGGAATTAATTTCACTTTGAAATTGGACTTAATCTAGTGTCAATCTTTTGCTACCTATTGTTTCATAAAAACACGCTATTTTCTCAGACAGCGGGAATTAATTATTAAATTAATTAATGTAACATATATGTTTTGAATTTTATAAAATAGATATCATTTTTGAATTTGGAATATAAAATATATCTTAGGGTGAAGTTTTTGTATTTTTCTGAAAAACTTCAATTTTTGATGAATAGTGAAACCACTAAGTTGTACCTAAAAAACTGATTTTTCGTTTAAATGAAACATTACCACTTTTGTGTTTTGAATTTCAAAAATCTGACATACATGGTTTTCATTAATAAGTAAAATATGGATCAATGGGATAAAAATAATTTTTTGGTGAATAGTAACTTTCAAGTTTTTAATCGCGATTATAGGTAATTAGTGTAGTTTAAGGTAAAAATAATGTTTTAATAATATGAGATGAGCTTGACACATTTCCTACACACATTTGATGTGTCATGGCCGACCAAGAAAATCCATGTGTCAACTTGGGGGACCCGATGGAGCCACTTTGGAAGGAAAACAACATTAATATCTTTTTATTTAATGTAAAAGTAAAAATGACACCAACATGAGTTGTTTTACTAAAAAACATTTTACATGGGGTTATACAAATCATATATTTGACTATAAATATTAATTGGAAAGATAAAAATATTTCCTATATCATAGTATTTTTTTATAATTTTTAGACATTAAATAAATTAACTTATTTATGACATCATGATGATACATCGATTACCTCATTATTTAACGATTTAAATAAAATGAATCGATAATGTAATATCTAAGAACTAAACTTGTCAAAAACATATTGTATGGGTATATTTCGAACCCTTCTCACCTTATCCTATCATTATATCAATGTGGGACCATTTAAATCCAAATCTCATTTTAAAATAAAGTTACATTTCTTTACTTTCCAAGAGTGCCCCTCCTCTCCTCTTATAAAAGGCCCCCACCTCTACCACCTTACCCAAACTTCCAAAGACATTGGATCAGCCAAACCCTTCCCATTTTGTCTCTCCACATCCCTCTCTAACTCTTTGAAGCCTCACGTTGGGCAGAAGACTTCCCATGGAAGCCTTTGAGCCCAAATGAAAAAGGGTTACCTGTTGTAAGGTAATGTCTTCACTTGTGTTCTTTAGTTTTATTTTTCTTATCCAACCCCATAAACTCTTTTTATTCATTTACTTTGTAACAAAACCAGTATATAACATATACTAGGATTTTTTATAAGATTTATTCGAGCTACACTTACACACACCTACATCTAATGGTTAATGAACATACTGTTTCCGTGGATGGTGAATTTTTGCCTCACGAAACGATGATTGTTCAATATTCTTCTAACACCTTCAAAGGTGGCCATTAAGATGTCACTATATTTATATATGATATATAATATGTTTATGTTTTCCTTAAGCTTAAATAATTTTCATTTATGGCATACCATTATGGCTACCCTTATGGGTATACGCGATATCTTCATTTTAGGAAGTGCGGACTACCGCCCCCTCAAAGTGATTTGATTTCGTTAATATCATATGTTGGATGTATAAAGCATTTAATTTACAGTATTATATAAGATATTATACTGTAAGTATAATATACATTTATATCATTATTATTGAAATCCATAAAATGAAAAATAGAAATGAAAGTAGCGTTCATGCGTACGTACGGCTTACCGTCTCCATGAACGGTGCATTTCATTTCTTACATCTAGACGTTATGTAATATTATAACTGCATGAAAATAATAGATATATATGATATATATGATATATAAATCAAGAGTATATCTTTGGATATAATGGATACATGAACAACTTGTAATTATAAAGAGCATATTTTTGACTCAAGTACCAATGATCGTTAAAACGACAGTTATTAACTTAAATAATTTCATAGTGTTAATGACATGGTAATAAGTGATATAAAAGGAATAATGAACTTGAAAAAGGTTCTTAAGAAAGTATAAATTAACTCAAGTTTATTACTCAGGATGTTAAAGAACGATTGAGTCAAGTCGGACCTGAGGTAAGGGAACTTCTTAACCCAATTTCCGTTCTTTGGGTTAATCTCCTACTATCAAATTATGTCACGATATTATTATGTAATTTCTTGTATTTATATTTTCTATATGTGTAAATATAGTGAATACACATAATAGATCTACTTTATTTAAAAAATGATCCTTGTATGGGACTTCGTCTCAATCACCATTCATTGAAGCATATTTTGTTTTATACACAACCTTCTTTTATATGGCGTATAAACCCCTTTGACTTTTTCGTTTATCCAAAAGGAATCTTTTTTATACGATGCATTTTACTAAATTAAAAAAGGGAATGTTTTTTTCATACGTATGCGGAGACAACGACTTCTCCGCCACTGTGACCATTATTTGAGTTTCGGCTTCCTCTATAAGCCATAATTTTTTTAAAAGAAAAATAAATACCATGTTTTACTTTTCATTTATTTTGGTATTGAAAATGGTTTTCATAATGTTTTTATATCAATGTTTTGTATTGATATCATTTGATTGAAAGGTGGAAATGTTATGTTTCCTTTATGCATGTTTTCTGTGATACGATTATGTTGTGGTTCTTGGGAATTATTATGAAGACAGGTGGTTCCGTGAAAAAAATAAGGGAAGGTGAGCCCGATATAGCTCTCCAATGCATTGGGTAACGCGAAGGAGTTAAACGTTAAGGTTTCTCCAAAGATATTTAGGGAATATACTGTGATGGGTATTCCAATTGTAACAAAGAGGGTTACTCCCTACGTAAGATGTTATGAATGCCTCAAGTTACATTTATGTCTTATGATTTCTATGATTTATTCATGATTTGATGAGGTATGTAAAAGTGCTTATGTTTTATGGGTAAAGTATGATTTCATTATTATGTATATATGTACTCATGTTTCCATTCCATATTTTTATATCCCTTACTGAGCTTTTTATGCTCATTCCATGTTTTTTCAAATGTTTTTCACAGGTCAATGGAAAGGTACATGATATGATGATAGTGTCAAGGATGTTTCAAGAAAGAATCCATGTTTTATTTTAAATATGTCGTCGTTGATTTAAAAAAATGAATACTATCTTTATGTAACCACTTTGGTTAAATGTGGAATGTAATGAAAGTTTTATGATCTAATTCTCTAAAACTCTAAACCTTAAAAGATCCTCAATGTGTAATCTTGTAATAACTCAATATTAAGTAAGGTTTAAGGGTGGGGCCTTACAACTATTGCGGGTTGAGGCCACTCCTCCACAACCATTGTCTTTGCGGGGTCAACTGAGATTCCATCATTGGTTACGATGTGCCCCAAGAAAGACACTTGTTGTAACCAAGACTCACACTTGCTGAACTTTCCAAATAGCCTCTCCTTCCGTAGAGTTTTCAAAATAACCCTTAGATGATCTTCATGCTCCTCACGACTTTTTGAATATATCAAAATATCATCAATAAAAACTACCACAGAGTTGTCAAGTTAGTCCTTAAAGACACTATTCATCAAATCTATGAAAATAGTAGGAGCATTAGTTAAGCCGAAGGGCATAACAGTAAACTCATAATTCCCATATCTTGATCGGAAGGATGTCTTTGGAATATCTTCCTTCTTCACACTTAGTTGATGATAACTAGATCAAAGGCCAATATTAGAGAAGAATTGAGCCCCATGAAGTTGGTGAAATAAATCATCAATTATTGGAAGAGGGTATCGGTTCTTCACTGTGATCCCGTTCAGTTCTCTATAATCAATGCATAGACGCATTGATCCATCCTTCTTCTTCACAAAGCGAACTGGTGCTCCCCAAGGAGACACACTCGGTCGGATAACACCCTTCTCCAACAAGTCTTGGAGTTGTTTCTTTAACTCTTCTAGCTCCACATTTTCCATTCTATATTGGGTCTTTGACATCGGTTGAGATCCAGGTACGAGTTCAATGGAAAACTCTACCTCTCTTTCTGGGGGAGGTCCAGGTAACTCCTCAGGAAATGCATCCATGTATTCCTAAACAATTGGAACATCTTCTATTTGAATGCTCCCTTTTCCTTATTCATCATAACTGATTAACTCCATAAACAAATATATAGGAGGTGCTTCTACGTAGGGATCAGTTAGGGATATCTCTCCTTGGAAGAAACTATAGGTCGTTTATTCAAGACTACTGAGATTTCCTTACTTCTGCATTTTGTCTTAGAATTATACATTGAGAGCCAGTCCATCCCTAGTATAACGTCAAATTCCAACATGGGAATGACTACTAGATTAGCAATATGTTTGTGCTCACTAAAGTAAACACTATAGTCTATAAACACTGTTGATGCATGGATAATCCCACTTGGAGTCTTGACTGAAAACTCTACCTCAAGCAGTTCGGGGATTGATTCTATATTCTTTGCAAACATGGAGGAAATAAAGGAATGTGTAGAACCAGAATCAAACAAAGTAGTTTCTAGTTTTGAGAGGACAACAAGAGTAACTTCTACCACGTAATTCAGAGATTCAACTTTAGTTGTTGTGATAGAAAACGCACGACCTTTCTCCCCTGGCCTTTGCTGAGGCTTATGGTGATTCCCCTTCACTGCCCTTGGATTTGGATAGAGAATAGCATAGTGCCCATGCTGTCCACACTTGAAGAAATGGACATCGGGTAAGGCCAAAACCATCTTTCCTATGTCGTTAGTGTTGGGGGAGTTGAGGCTTCACCTAACTGCGAAAATTCCGAGCAATATGGCCTCCTCTTCTATACTTGTAGAACTTCCCACTTCTGATCAAGCAGTTCCCCGGATGATTATTCCCACATTTATTGCATGTGGTAAGTTGAATTTTCTTTCCACCTCTTCCCTGATCAAAAGTCTTCCCTAAACTAGGCTCCAATGATCTATTCTTGTCATTTGATTTATGAGACCACTCTGTGTCACCATACACTAGCTCGACTTTCATTGCACTCCTCACGAACTCCTCGTAGCTATCATAGTCCTAGTTGGCCAAATTCTTCCGGAGATGAGGTCTCAGTCCACTGAAAAATCTATCAACCTTCCAACATGGATCCATGACAAATCTAGAGGTATATTTTGAAAGTCAGGTGAAGTTCATCTCATAGCTTCCGACAGATTCGTTCTCCTTCTCCATCAGCTCGAGAAACTCTTTCTCTATTCACGTTCTCATGGAATGAGGGAAATACTTATTAAAGAATATTCCCCGGAACTCTTCCAACTCTGTAGCTCCAATCTCTCCTATAGGCTTCATGTTTTTGACTTGTGACCACAACTGATCAGCTTCTCCCTGTAGGCAGTAAACAACAAGGGTGACTTTTTCTTGTTCCGAACAAAGGAGTACATTAAAGATCTTTTCAGAAGAGCTTATCCATTGTTCCGCAACCAATGGGTCAGTAGATCCACTGAATGATGGTGGTCATCGACGCATGAAGGACTCAACAGAATGTTGTTCCCTTCGTGGTGAGATCAGCCTCTCAGCTTGATTCAAGTTATTACTCATAGCTTGAGTCAGTTGATTCATAATTCTCATGAATGTTTCCATTATGGCTTCCATCGGATGGTCGTCAGCACATGGTGCATTGCGGTCACCATCGTCACAATTCTTCCTATTGCCCGCCATTTTCTAAAATAATAAAACCTTAGTGAGAAACTTATTTCATTTATGAATCTTTTAACTAATACTTCATTCTTAGACAATTACATTTCACTATAATTCCTTCATAATAATTCATAAAAAGATTGTGATTAACCAAACATATCCCCCGGGATTGTCATAACCAAGAGTGCAGCAAGAACAATTATCATGCAGCTGTTCTCATTCGAGTCTAGCTCAAAGCGGTGTTTTCGGGTTTTACCCCTATGTACATCTGTGCCAGAGCCGCCTCTACCTGCTTGTATCCAGACATGGATGTATTTGTTTGATAAACCACTAACTCAATACTTACCAAAATATCATGAAGTTTTCCTATATTTAATCTTTTCTATAGGGTTATTCCTATTGTTTTTATATCCTAATTTCCACAAATTACTAAACCATCCTTTGATACCAACTATTGAATCCTTTCTTTTTATGACATAAACATTCATTATATTATACAGAACTGAGGATCGTTAAGGTTTAGTATATTGGAAACTAGGAACATAATACATGAAAAAACAAAAACATTCTTCTTAAACACTTGAAAGGCTTCTCCTTAAGTTCATCCTATGTTCATTACTGCATCTCATAACCTGGGGACATACATCAAAAGAAAGGGTGAGCAGAAGGCCCAGTAAGGGAAACAAGAGGAACATTTTACAAGTGAACTTGAGATCCTTCAATAAAGTCATGAAAAGAACTTTAAGGCATGAGTAAGGAATCATAAGATATATCATAATAAAAATAACATTTTTCATAACATGAAGATGTGGCTAAAAAATTTAATATTGAAAATCATTTCATTTCAGCAAGGTCTATCCCTAAGGTGTCATTAAAAATTACCAAGGTTATTCACCAAGGTATCAGTCTAAATGGTCATCTCTAGAGATTAAGTCTTTACCCAATGCATTGGAGTGCTATCTAGGCGCACCCTTGACATGTCTTTATTATCATGGGAGACACATATATCATCATCAATCATTTTATTAACAATCCATATAGCATAAAAGAAATGGGTTTCATTTCATATTCATAACGTTTTAAAACTGCTTTAAGGACATGATCTTTATGTCATTTTAAACCCATGGAAAGGGAAAGAGGATTTCATGTATGTAAATCCCATAATTTATAATAGAAAATTTTGATATATATGTGAATACCCCTTTAGAAATAATATCTTTCAGTATTCACGTAATAACATAAAATAATTTTTTTAGAAAAAGAGAGAGGGATTTTGAGACGAAAATTCTGTAGCATAACGGCTACGTTACAGGGTTTTTAGAAAATGTTGAAAAAGATGGTACATGGGTAACCCAATCAAAAATTATCTATAAAAATAGTATAGGGACAAAATATAAAGGATATGAATCATGGTAATCAAATTTTAAAGACATACCATTTGAAATAAAAAACATTGAAGTAAGACAAAAATAAGATTTCACTTATAAAAATTCGGCAGCCTAACGACATCACTTAAACTTTGATCAGAATTAATTGACAAGATAAAATAGGGTCTCTCATCATATGATCATAAGAGGTCAGTATGATAGATAAAGAGATAATACCCAAAAATAATAAAAAGGAATTTGAAAGACTTGACATGAAAATAAAACTTGAAAAATAAGAAGGGTGAAAGAATCCCTTAAAAATTTAGCAGCCTAACAGCACCACTTAAACATTCATAAAACAAAATGATGAGAGTAAGAGGGGATATCTCATCATATTAAAATGAAAGGGGGAGTAAGGGGAATTTAAAAGAACATCCTCCCACATAAGAACATGAAGCATAAAAGGAATGACATAAAAGAGATTACTTGAAAAGAAAAAGAGAGGTCAGATCCCTTACCTTAAACGTAACTCTTAAAACTCAAAGGTTGGGACCTTGGGAGGCTTGAAGGTACCTTGGGAGGACTCCTTGGGAGTTATGGAGACCAGAACTTCGTTGCGAATGATGTTGGAGTCCAAAGGATGAGAGAATGGCTTGGTATTTATAGGGAAATTGAGGGGACAAGGCATTATGGCCAAGGGGCACCTCATTGGTGGTATTGCAAAACCATGGGCTTTCCCATGGTATTTTACCATGGTATTGGCCACTTGGGAAACCTAACACCATATCTTACTATTAATAAGTCGACCTTATTGATTACTTACTTAATACATCATTTAACGATGTCATTAAACACTCGTAACTTAGAAACTATATTTTCACTATTCACTGAACATTAATCTTTCTCAGAAAAATCCCAAAATTTTACCTTAACCAAATATATACGCTCTGATTACAAATATGAACTCCATTTTATAAAAATAATTTTCTAAATATTTTTAATTTAATTTAAAAATAAAAACACTATTCACTGAAAATTCATTTTTTCAGAAAAAACCCCAAAAATTACCATAACATAATATCGGTGCTCTGAGTTCAAAAATAAAGTCCATTTTATAAAAATACTTTTTAAATATTTTTAATTTAATTTTTAATTAAAAAACACCATTCTACCCAAAAAACTAATTCTGGACTAATAATTTATGAAACCATTTTCTACCCATTTTATTGAATCAATTACTTAATCTAGGTGTCTAAATTATATTAAAACTTTCTTTGAGTAAAATTACTAATCCATTTGGTCACATTACCAATACTAAGTGTAACATCACTATTCATTATTTAATATTCATCAAAAATTAAGTTGATCTTATCAGACTGCAAATTTATTACGGAACACTTTTACAGAATACCTTTTTTTGAAAATCATTACACATCATTAATTATTTAAGGTTTACATAAATATTTTAAAAAATACTTTTTTTCAAAATTCATCAATAAATACATCCTAAAATTATCTAGACATTTGAAATTTCACAAACTTCGCTAACGGAAGAAATATCAATTTATTCATCCCAATGGATTACACAAAGAAGCTAGGGTCTCGTCACATAGCCCCTTATAACACCAGCATATTACCTAAGTGTAAGGTGTGCTATGGTGAGAGAATTAGAGGGAGGCTCAGATAACATTGCCCTAGTAGTAATCTTTACTAACTTGAACTTCTCCCCTAAGTGTTTTCGTTCATGCTTGACAAGCTGGAGTTCGGCTTGGGCTTGGTCCAAAGCGAATCCCAATGATGCCACCTACTTCCCAAGCTCTGATAAGTGGGCTTCATAAGGTTCGAGTCTACTGGATGAAGCCATCGACTCCTCTTCCTTCATTAACCATTAACATCTCTATTAAATCATTAAGAGTATGTTAATATACTACTCAAAAATTTTGGGTCATTACAGAACTTGTAACATGAATTGAATATGTGGCTTCAACATTTCATTTATACATTCATGATCATATCACTGAGGTCCATCCCCAGGGTTTCAATAAAGAAAATTTACCAAGGTTATTCACCAGGGTTTTGTGAAGCTCGTAATCTTTAGAGATTAATTATTTACCCAATGCATCGGTGCGCTATCAGGGGTCACCCTTAATATGTATTTACTTTCATGTGAGCCACATAAATCAATAATTTACATAAATGGGGTTGTATATTCATGATGTCCCATACCACCATGAACAGTTCATTCATAGTTGGTCATAGTAGTTGAATTTACATATCTTATAAGTCAGACATGCATCTAGATGATTAAAAACCAAGTTAACAGTCTTATGACTGTTATTAAAAGGAAAGAAGGAAGGATGATTATGGAACATACATTGACATTTAACTTACTTAAAGAACAAAAAACTATAATTTATCACATGCAATTTTGTTCTTGAAATTCTAAAATTTTATCATCCAATTAATTACAAGGTGAACCAAAAAAATCAAGTAGGGTTTTGAGCTTGCACATGCTAAAACATTCAATATTGTTAATCCATTCATTATATTTTATAAAGTCTATGATAGAAATCATGAATCTTCACCATAAGAAAAATCATTTAAAATATTGGGAAAAAATAAGTTACTCTGAAATGTAGATATAAGTATTTTTAAAACCATATTTCTTATGTTTTTAAAACTGCAGCTAAACTCAAGACTTAATGTGTAAGGACCTTAACAACTAAAATCAAGGTTCAAGCAACATATAAAATATTTTTATGTACCCGAACACAATCTAAAATATTGGAACATCCATTTGTGTTAATCCCCTATGAATTCTAGTAAAACAACGTTTTGAATAGGGAAGGTCATGCCCTTAGTCATAAAAATTTATTTATGAAAACCTCCAAAAAAATAATTTTATAAAAACCCAATCATATTTATAACATTTTCAAAATTTATTTATTATTTAAATATGAAATCAAGTGTATGCGAATATTTGTAGTGCATGAACAATTATACACAAACTTCGTACATATAATCGAAGTAGAAATGTCATGCCCATTCCTGTATATAATCGACATATATACATTTAACCAAAAGTATATATGTATTTTCAAAATGACAAAACATGACCAGGTATAATCCTTACATTCATTAAGCTATTTGAATGCAATAGAACTCAAAGGCCTAGGTTCAACATTTAAGAACGTTTGTACTGAACTGTAAGGTTAAAAAAATATATAATTTTTTTCTAATATATAAGTGTATATATTCTCAAAGAAGCAAAACAAGGACAAAATAAAAACCCTTACATTAAAAACCAGGGAAATGAGGACTTCGGGGAGGGTTTGCCAGGCGTTCTAGAGACATGAATGGGAGATAGGAACCGAGTTGTCTCAGTTATTTATATACAAAATCTCACACCCCACCTTCCACAGAAAAACATTCCCACTTGCATTGCATTCAATGGGGGGTGTCGTGGTTGAAGAAAATGAAGAGACATGGGGGTCCCCAATGGTCAGAGGTGAAGAAAATGAGGGGTGTTCAATAGGGTAGGGTTACTGGTGTAACCCATGCATGGAGGAAGAAGAATACGTGGTTAGGAGAAATGCCAGGGAAAAACGGACGGTCCAGATCGATCCCAACATCGATCCAAGGGATGAGATGTGTTCGTTGTTTTAAAATAATTGAACGGCTTAGATTAGATCTAAGTTTCATTAGAATATCAATGTTCGATGAGGAAATTTAAAATCCTCGAATGAAAATGATTAGATCATGCCGGATTGAACGGTCGAAAAACAACTGTGGAGAGAGACACAGTTGTTGAGGGTCGAGCTTGTAACAGAAATAATGGCCATGATCGCGTGCAACGTGATCCAAAGATCCAGATCGGGTTTCTCTCAAAAAACTACTTCCCGCATCGAAATGGATAATAGTTTCCACCTCCCTTATAACCCTGGGCCACCCAACAAGTGCTCAGAAACTATACAACACCCACGAAAGGGGCCCTATACATGGGCTCCAGCCCGCAGGCCTTGGCCTACCCAGACCCTGTCGCGGCCTCACGCCCGCACTGGTGTGCCTATTCGCTCTTGCTCGCTCCCAATCGCCCTTCAGGGAACCTCCGCCAGAGCTCGGGCCAGCCTTGGCATGGGGATGAGGGTCATCCTCAGCCACATCGTGTGAGCTACCTCCCACGGCCTTAGCCAAAACGGGCTGGCCCCTGTGGGCCAATTTTGTTTTTAAAAAGCTACACTAAAAAAATGTTTTAAGAAGTGAAAACGATTAATTTATTAAAACTATATAGAATTTTATATTCTTAGACATCAATGAATAAAAATTAAAGTTGTTTTAGTTATAAGTATTTCTAAAATTAAAAATACTAAACCACTTTTTTTAACTCAAAAAGATACAAAAAGGATATTATAATTAACCTAAATTATAATTTATATACTAGTATCCTCAAAAACATAGTTCAATAAAAACATAATTTAATTTGATAAACCTAAATATAGTTTATACCATTATTTGAGAAAATAAAATTGTTACATTTTATTTGAGAAATTTGCAAAGTGTTTTGAAGACCTTAATTCTTTTCAGAATCACTTAAGGGTGAAAGAAAGTTTTACACCATATCATTTTAGAGTACATAAATAATGGTTTAATTATAACCTTAATCATAACTCAATTATTTAAAAACTAATTAATATTTAAATAAGTTCACTTATCCTAACAAGGTTAAACAACTATTTTTTTATAACCGTTATCTTCCAATGGTCACTAGAGCAATGGTCGAAAAAGTGTTCTATAAATCCATACCTTACGGTGTTATAAAACTCAAAAGGACGAAGATGGTTTTTCCCATTCCACTGATGCTTAGCATGGTTTTTATGATCACAGTGGTGATTTTTTTTTCTTTAGTTGACTCGAAGGATCTCCTTTACTTACTGGGCCTTGTTTTGGTGATTGGGGGTCTTCCAGTAGTTCTGATAGTGGTTTTAATATGTATATTTGGGTTTCATGATTACTCTTTTGATCTTGTTGTATTGTAGACACTTCAGTTTTCTTATATAAATAAAGAGCCTTATGTTTATCCTTTAAATTTTTTTTTGGTTAAAAGGGATTTAACAAAAGTAAGGGCATAATATCATCATTATATGAACCCCAAAATGCTGGGTGTTACACATTTTTTTACTTGTCATAATACTCATTTTCATTTAATTTTTATTATTTTTATATGTTGGATTTATGTACTATTTAGCTTGAGCTTCTTTTATTAGTTCACATGGGCCTTTTTTTTGGTTTATACATTGGGGATGTGCCATTAGACTTTGTTATCTTTCCTATTTGATCTATGTCATCCTCATACCTGATGTTGATCCAATTATCCTTATGATCATATAGATTTCTATTCCTCCCTTTTTTCATTTTTCGTGGAACAGATTGGCTTGATCTATGGGTGACCATTGATAGCTTATCCTCTAATGTCATATGTCCATGTTTTGTTGTTTAAGTGGTTATGTTGGGACACTTATCTAGATTTTTCATATCCTTGGTTATATTCTCTAGTATTCCTCTACCCCTACTAGAATGACTCTGCGATTTAGAATCTACCTCTCCAGTTGTGGGAGATTTTGTTGGGAGAAAAATCTCCATGGTTTTGGAATCTCTAGTTTTCCTCGAGGGATAAGAGTAGATAAAGAGAACTGGTGGGATTCCATGACTTACGAAAGAATATACAGTGATCTAGATATGTTTTGATCATCTTCATCTATTCATGATGAGGAGCTCTGATGAGGTCCTAGTGTTCCTTGGTGTTCCATTTACCTAGATGGAAATGATGATAATGTAGGAGTACAATCTCGATGACCCTAACAACAAGACCTAATTACATAGAGGCTCTATAAAAACACATACTGGAGATTTATCCCTAGTAAAGGGCCTTAGTATGGTTTTCTTCTTCTTTTATATCGGTTATTTATGCCTTGTATTTGATTATTCTTTGGTTCTATGTTGCGTGTGTTGTTTGAGTTTTTCCAAGGAGCATAGTATACGATGAATCCCCAACTTGGTTCTATCGTGAGCCGTGGAATTTCAAGAACCTGAACATTGGATATTTTCCTCATGTGCCTTTTTCTTATATGGTTATGTTTCACTATTTTTCACATATCTTTTATAATACCATTTTTTCATAGTGGAATATTGGTACCCCTGCACTATTCATATAGACCAAATAGATAAATAATGACAAAACCTATGGCCCCCTATATGATTTGATTACTACTTTATGTCAATCGTTTCTATTGATCATCTTGCTTATGTTTGATACTGTTATCTCTAATAGGTCATAGTACTTATCAGTATTAATATCAAACTGGTTATATATAACCTCATTATCATGTTATCTATTGTAAATGTTTACATGACTCCGTACTTTTTATTCTCTCGTTCTTTGTTTATGGTTTGTTTGAATCAGCACGTTACACTTCCGATTATGAGAATTCATTTCAAGATTTTTATTATTCATGTTTTCATGATTCTTCCTACTATTTATATCATTTTAAACATGTTGAATGTTTTTTCTGTAATTTTGGGAAACCAAATTAAACCAATACAACTCAATTACTCCATTTAATGTGGGCCACCACATAGTACAACCCACAATGTTTTTATAGAATCTGATAAAAAAATATTTAGTAAGGCTGCTTTTGGGATTAAATATTATTGTCCCTTTCATGATGTGATAATTGTGAGATAAAAGTAATGTACAAATAAATAAAAAATGAACAATAGATGTATCATAGAAAACCCCACAAATAAAGAGGGGTAAAAACGATAGAAAAATAGATTGATATCACTATGGTAAAAGAGGATAAACACACTCTTTATATATTCTAAGGAAAATATCCACGTAATTAGCTCTCTTGAGTAATGTATAATGCACCATAAAAAAATACAACACTAAAAATGTTTAAATAGGATGCTCAATACTTGAGGTGATGATGCTAAAATTGTCAAAGCGATCTGCCTTTTATAGGCAAGGACCTTACTTGATATTCCTCCTCTATTTAACTCCATGGGTTATTTTTTCCACCCATCCCACTTACCACACTAGCCCCCTTTGAACAATCAAGGGGGCGTAATTGTTTGTGAGAAACAATTGCCAATATATATCACCCTTGGATATCTGATTGGGAACCAATAATATTTCCACAAATATTTTCATTCTCCCAACCATGTTTCTCTTATATCTATGATTATGATTGAGTTTTTTTTCTATATTAACTTAAAAAAGTTAATAAACTTCATCATAAAATTATCCTAATTTTCTTCAATATAAAGTTTCTGCATATCCACTCTTCCTTCCTCCACCACATCTCGAAAAGGTGATATTGTACCATAATGTACATTATCGTGGAATGAAAAGACTGATTCCTTTTAATTTTCAAGGTGCTATGATTGTCACAAAACAATTGGTTATACTTCTGTCATTTTTTGGGATCCTTTGGAAACCTTCACATCCAAATCACTCCTTTACAAGCCTATGTAGTTTTCATGTACTCTACCTTAGTTGTGGATAAATATATAACTGACTACAACTTTGAATTCCAGTTCACAAGTCATCCTATAAAATTAAACACATAATCCAAAGTGTATTTTGGTTGGTCATAATAACCTACAAAATCTTAATCTGTGTAGGCTCTAATAGTGAAATTTGTTTCTCAATAACATAATACAGCATATGACATCTCCTTGATGTATCTAAGGGTCTTATTTAATAAATTCCAATGCTCCCATATTTAATTATCCACACACCAAGTAACTTCTCCCACTACATGTGCAATTTCTGTTCACATATAAACCATAGATAATATCATACTACCCACTGCTGGTGCATAAGGTAATTGAGACATCTCTATCCATTATACTTCATTGTTATCCCTTTTTGGATTCATCATAGAGGATAACATAAAATTAATATTAAGTGGGGTATATAGTGTCTTATAATGTCGCATGTGAAAGTATTTCAAGATATTCCTTAAGAAATTCTTTTTTGATAGCTAAATCATACCCTTTTTTATCTCTCATTAAATATGTATCCCAAGGTATTATTTTTTTGTCCTAATTACTTCATATCATACTCTGATGAAAACTATCAACATGTCATCCACATACAATAGGAGAATGATAAAATCATTGCCATATGAACCCATGAAATATGCACAAGTACCTGAATGAAGTATTTTGTGTCCAATACTCACGATATATGAATAAAATCTCTTGGACCAACACCTTGGTTCCTGCTTAATACAATAAAATTTTTTCTCAACCTAAAAACAGTCTTCACTATTCCTTATTTTGAAAAATATTCTGATTAGAGAATATATATTTATTTATCAAGATCAGTATGTAGAAAAGTTCTCTACACATCTAGCTACTCTAGAGGTAAACTATATATTGAACACATCCCCATAACAATCTGAGTAGTCATTATTCTAACAATGTGAGAAAAAATTTCCTTGAAATCAATAACTTCTCCCTATGCATATCCTTTGACCACCAGTCTTGCAATTTATCTTTAAAATTTTTCCATTTCATCCCAATTGATCTTAAAGAACCTGTTTTTTCAAATAGTCTTCCTTCTATGAGGTAATGGATTAATATCTCAAGTCTTGTTCATGTGAAGGGAATCATGTTTCTCCTGATTTGCTTCCATCCATGTGGATATTTCTGAAATCCACATCACCTCCAAAATAATAATATGGATTACCTTCCTCCATCAATAATTAGTACACAATATTTCTCTTAGTGATAGATTATGAGTTCCATATTGGTTCTCTTTTATCTTGAGTTGATCGTCATAGTCCAAAATCAATCATTACATGATCATCATGCTCCTCAAAAAATGGGTTCTTCTATGGATTCTTCCTCCCCCCCAACTATTATAGTATATGTGTTCTCTTTCTTCATGTCCCCATTAATCATCACTTGCACCTTATCTTATATACATATAACATCCATTCTAATGATAAGTCTATGGGTAGTGGGGTCCCACATATGATACTCTGTCACACCATCAACATATCCTAAGAATATACATTCATTGGATCTCAAATCCAACTTCAATCGTTCCTGATCATTAAAAAAAATAGATACATGACCTCAATAATTATGTAACCAAGCACAATAAGTAGGTTTAACACTCTAAATATTCATTAGTGTTTTCATATCAATCAGCACAAAAGCAAATCGATTGATCACATAACATGTGCTCTTCATTACTTTATCCCATAACTTCATGAAAATTCCTATAGTCTTCAATATCTCCATTTTTATATCCAATAAGGTTATGTTCACCCACTTTTCCACTCCATTTTTTTGAGGATTGTAAGACACCATGAATTGTCTCTTGATTCCTTCTCATTGAAAAAAAGTATCAAAATGTTCAGTTGAATATTTTCCACCACTATCATTCCTCAAACAGTTGATCTTCTTTCAAGCTTCCATATTCATCCAGGCTTTGAATGTTTTGAAGACTTTAAAAACACTTGATTTCATATTGATTGGGTACACCTAACATCTCATGGAATAATCATCAATGAAATATACAAAGCACCTTTCTCTTCCCAGGGATATAAACAGTGCTTGCCAAATATTGGAATGGATCAACTCTAAGATATCCTTGTTCCTCATTGTTAACGTCACAAAATTCATCCAATGTTGGTTTCAAAAATCATAATGCTCCCAAAATGGAAATGATACCTTTTTAATATAGGAAGAAACTTATTTTCAGTAAGAATATTTAAGCTTCATTCAAACAGAAGACCAAGCTTTTGATTCCATGACTTCCTCAATGATTTTGTTGAGGTAGTTAATAGGACAACTATTGTAATGTCTCTGAAATTCCATATAATATTTTTAATTATATGTAATTAATTTGAGACCGCAAAATCTGAAGGCGCGCGATTCGGAGGCCCACGGTGTCCAAAATGATCCATCAATGTTTTGGGAAGTTTCAATTAGCACATGTAAGATGTTTTCCTGAAAAAGTGGAATAATTCTTAAAGGGTTACTCGAATTAAAAATATGAGGGAATTTCTGTGCTCAGAATGGTGGGTTTACCCTAGGCACAACTTATGTTTTGTCAGTGCGGGCCCCCTATGAGAAAACCAGAAAATGGAATAACTGTAAATAAAATAATTAAATAAAATTATTTTATTTTTCAAATGCTTATAACTCACAAACAGTAACTCGAATTAAAAATCTGAGACCACCGCTGAGCTCGTGAGGGTATAATCTCTTTAAGAAGATACGAACTTTGTCCGGTGTGGTCCACCAGTGAAAGATAATTTTTGGAAATAAATAAAATAATTAAATGACAATTATTTTATTTCAAAATCCATAAATTTTAAACGGTAACTCGGATTGGAAATCCGAGAGTACCATTGGGTTCGTTGGGGGCATGTTTCAATTAGGAAAATCCTAACCTAAACTGGTGTAGGTTAGGGGTGACTGTTAATAATTTTATGAACTTTTTTTTGGTACATTCAGTAAACGCGTGAGCGACGTTTTCTAACTTTTCAACTATAGTTCGACATCAAAATCCGAGGGCGTCATTGAACCCACAATGCCAGGATTCTCTTAAGAGAGGCATAAATTCGACCACAGTAGGTCGAATGAAGAAGTTCTTTTTTTTTTGTAATTTTGAAAGATTAATAAAATAAATTGTTTTGTTATTTTATTTTCCTTCTTTCCTCCAATGGACGAATGATGCTGGCAGGACTGGCGATGTGTCAAGCAAATAAATGGATTAACTATTCTTTTCTAGTTTCCACACCATGGGAAATTTTGGAGGTTCATTAATTAAATGAACCTCATTAATTCCATGAGCATTACACACTCCTCCTCTCTTATTTATATGGAGCTTGGGGAGGGGTGTTGGCACGGCTTCACAAAATGACAAAGCTCTGGCAAAGAATCACGACACCGACCACTAGGAGGACGAGACTGGTTCCAACGAGCGGTGACGAGCACCACCGAGTCACAAACTGACGAAAATGATAAAGAGGTTCTGTCGACTATTGTTAGTGGATGCCTCTTCCAAGTAAGGGTTATTTTCATTTGTGGGTTTTTGTTTCCCTCTTCTACATTCTTGAAATTATACGAAGAACGCAGTTCATCCGACTAACAGGTTGACTTGCGATTCATCCGACTTTGCGGGAGGTTATTGCGGGGAATCTTGTGGGCGTTAATATTTTGTTCAATACAACTGTTTATTGATGTCCCTTAATATCCTTCATATTGCAAGATAACGTGGGGGGTGCAGGCCTAACATACCCGGCCCGAACGCTCTGCTATCTTGCTTTCCTTGCATCGCTTCGGAAGACTGTGAACACATCGATGCATGCCGCAAGAGGAGGGTCATGGCTTGTTAGCCGCCTCACCAACCGAATGGCCTCTGGGCTCTTTGGGAATCTGGGTGACTGGGGGGTTACCCCCCCCCCCCCCCCCGCATTGGACTGAACTGGGCCTCATCCCTTAGAGCAGGAAACCATCCTCGAGTCAGGGCGCCACCCTCGTACCGGGCCTCCACCCTCAGACTGGGTCGATTCCCTCACAATGGGACCCCGCCCTTGGGTTTGACCGCGACCCTCGGACCGGACAGCCTCCCTCGGAGTGGGCAGCTACGCTCGTACTGGGCCCCCGCCCTCAGAGCAGGCCTACTCCATCACACTGGGCTGCTGCCCTCAGACTGAGATGCCACCCTCAAAGCCGGACGCCTCCCCGGACAGGGTCACCGCCCCATGCAGGTCGGGCCGCCGCTTTCTGGGCCACCCCTTGTGGGCTACCCCCTTGCGGACCACCATATTCTGGCCAGGCACCCTTGCGGGCCGCGGTGGGCTGCCCTTGCGGACCACCCCTCTTACTGGTCAGACCAAACTTCGGCCCATCGGGCCAAGTCCACCCCAGACCATCGGGCCGAGTCCACCCCGACCCAGCCCAGATCGAGTCGGGCCGAGTCAGTCCGACCAGGTCAGACCGGACCTAGGCCCGACCAGACCCTGGAACACTTAAATGAGCATATCTTGAGAACCGTACATTTTTTGATGAACCGACTAGAGTGTTTGGATTCTTGGATCGAGGCAGTCCTTTTGGTATTCTCCAATTGAGTTTTCTAGATAGTTGGAGTAAGGCCAGGTTGGATCGAACCCGAATACAACCGGGCCCCCAAAGATAAAATACTTATAACTCATAGACCGGGCGTCCGATTGACGTGTCATCTATCACGTTGGAACCCTTATGATATGGTGGTCCTTTGAGTTATTTCTTTGTGGAGCATAGTGGTGGTCGTGGTATGACTGATATCTTGAGGGGAAGATTCTACGGAACATGAGCGTACCGGGTGTAAGGAAACCTGTGGCAAGCTGCAACATGAAGAAAGAACATTGATCCTATGTGGGTCAGATCCTGTGTGGGTCAGTGCTCAGCAATCCTCTGTGGGTTAACGCATATCGATCCTGTGTGGTTCAGATCATGTGTGGGTCAGTGGGGGTTAGTTACCTATCGATCATCTGTGGGTCATCAGTAGTTCTTCTTAATAGAATAAGATGATATACTTTATGACTAATCATCTTTACTTCTGTACTTAAGTTATACCTGATTGTGAGCTGAATCTTTTTCCTATGTGGTACTTCTTGATTTGTGGTGTTACCTGTGTGGTACTTCTACCTTTGTGGTATTGTCTTTGTGGTGTTACATGTGTGGTATATCTATCTTTGTGGTGTTACTTGCGTTGTTCTTATACCTTCATGGAGTTACCTTCATGGTTTTATCTTCATGGTGTTACCTGTCATGGAAGGTGGGACATTCGAAGTCTTCGTAAGCCCTCCGGGGGTTACCGCTGGCCAACATCTGTCGTGGGGGACTCACTACCCTATCCCTCACCGAACATAGAAAGAAGCTTGTTAACTTTCTCATCCTCCGTTAATTCACCACCACAATGTGTTTGCAGCTCTTGTACATCCCATTCGTCTGAGCCTGTGATTTTCCCTTTCATTTTTACTATGAAAATCAAAAGTTTTAAATGGATCCGTGGTGAATAAGGACACGTATAACATAAAGGTGTCACCGATGAGAACATCGAACATGGCTGGAGCGGGGGTGATAGAATTACACCTCCTGTCGTACGAAACTTGGAGGCCTCCCATTTCGTCCTGATGGAGGATGGTAATGGAGGTGGGATCGCAGTGGGGTCCCGTCCCCAGCGTCACCACTGATCTCCAGCAAGGAGGGTAGTAATTTAGACACACATTCGATTCGTTTCCTTTGAAGAAATCCCGAAGCTAGCTGCATCCCACCCTAAGGCCAATGCCCATCACCTCCATGATCACCACCGACTGACCGCTCCTGGCCTCGCTATACTCCTCCCACTCCTTCCTACCCCATACACAAAAGGATCATAGAATATATGGACCTTTTATGACTTCTAATCACCACCTAGCTTAAATTTATGACATTTTTCTCATTTAATTCTCAAAAAATTACCCGAAATATCGAAAATCTGGGCCCAAGGTATGCACGAAGTACTTATCCATGCTCCCAGCGGCGGCTTCTGTGAAGTTGAAGGACATCATCTCTTTCCACAGAAACTGCGACGTGAACCTATCAGTGAGGTCGTCGGCGTATCATTGGTGATCCTCGGATCTCCTCTTCACCCTCTGCTTCTCCTACGACGGAAAGTTGTTGAACCTCTCATTGCCGGTGTGGTCTCGGGCAACAAGCTGCGGGTCCACGCTGTGATTCCAAACAAAAAAAACTAAAAAATATATCCTCATTATTTTAATAAAACATTGAAATATATGAGTTTTATCATTGAAAAAAATTAAAAAATCCTCATTATTTGATAAAAAATATGCATAAAACTTTTCTCTGTCAAATATGCCCACACTTAAACCATGCTTGTCCTCAAGCATAAAATCTCTACATGGAAATCAAGGAACACAAATGTTACCAAAATTCAAATTCCAATGAAATAAAAACAATTAATGTGAAACAAAGCTTTCAAAAATCTGCAAAAAATATAAAATTAATTTTTCATTTTTCAAAGAAACAAATAATTCACATATTTTACTTTTTCCCTTTGAAATTAATGGAACATCTCATTTAATTCATTTAATCCCCTTAATTTATTATTATTAAACATGCCATGTCATGATTTACCTCACTTTTGATTCTTTTCTCTCATCATTCATGATAAAATTCAAGTATATTTAATCTTCTATCATGAGAAACAAACTTCTTATCCATATGCTTGTAAATGAACTACTTTCTCCAATTTGTAAAGACCAAAAACACATAAAATCACGAGGACTTGCAATTAAGGATCTATTGACTTTGAGGTTGATGGTTGGTAGGATTTGATGCATTAAAAATTAAGGCTCAAGAGGAGGCTAATCTCTTATGAACTATGCATGATATCAAAAGTAAAAATATAATGAAATTATTCCCTTCAAAGTAGAAAAACACACTTCCCAAAACTCAAAGAAATGGTTATGATCAAGTAACCATAATGAATGATTTGTGCACACTCTTGAATATTTTTTTTTATTTTTTACTTTTTTTTTATTTTTTCAAAATTTATCATTATATAAAACCTCACATCCAAGACATAACCACATAGGATCATAAGATCATCGGTCTACAAAATGGTGATTTTTGGTTTTCCCAAATCACAACCCATTTTTTTCTCTTTTTGTGGGTTCTTTTTGTCATTTTTGTAATTTTTTTAATTCAATTGTGGATAAAAATATAGTATAATGAATGATTCCACAACCTTTTACAATTACCACAATAATACCCCCACAATTCTTCCTTATAATGTATATCATTCCGTCCACCATGATTCTCTTTACCCCCACACATCAACATTAAAATATTATGAAAATACTCAAAGGAGGGTAGGAATGGATAAAAATGGATTGAAATATGGCTCATTCCTATAAAGTTCATTCATGGTATCTATGGGATAAAAGAAGGATTGATGTAAAGGTGGTCTTTTAAGGAAAATTATCTTTTTAAAGGATGCCTCAATCATTTTAAATGTGTTTTTTCACAGTCATAGACTTGAAAAGTTTCAATACAAGTTTTGGTCAGTTACATGTCCCAGGGTCACTCAAAATAATATGCTCAAGAATAAATAGGAAGTACTTAGTCTAGAAATCCTCTTAGGAATGGAAAATATGACATTGGAAAATCACTCAGGGCATGACAAATAAATCAATTCACATGAAATTCAGAAATTCAAATCATGAAGGATGGTAGGAAAATTTCATTTACATGAATCAATTAATTCCTTCAAATCACGAGTCATTACATAAATATCCATGTTTCATTTTAAAAATTCAATTTTTAATTTCAATAATTTAATCATTTAAACATTGAAATCTAAAACATGGAATCTCAGGATTCTTATGAAACTCATGTATCCAAGATAAATCAAGTAAAACATGAATTTATGTGTGGGAATGCAATTTTATATTTAAATCTCAAAACAGGTTATGGAAAAAAATGTGGAAAGTTTAAATGATAAAACACTAAAATTGAACCCCCTTTTCCCATGAATCTTGGTCCTTCCCCATCACTATCTGGGGCATCCTTCTTCCGTCATGATCCTACAAAAGAATATTACTCAATTAATCACACTGATCATTTCATTTAAGCATAAAATGAAAAGAGGGAGGTGGCCGCATGCTATATTATTTCAAAGAAAATAATTTTACATCTAAATTACTGGAAATAATGTAAAGATAATCTTCGTATTATCCCCCATGTGGGCCCTGAATTTTGACTACCTCCAAAGGGTAGTACCAACTATTATCCAAAGTTTGATGGAGGATGAAGCTTCTATGATTGGAACCACCAGATGTGTAATTTCTCAACATGTGCTTCATTCTTCTAGGTGAGTACCGATCCATGGATAGAGTCCACCATATCCCCCCCTTCACAATGAGATATAGCTTGCATGGTGGGGTAGGATGAAGTAAGAATCATCCTCCTTCATGGTTTCTACTTTTGCAACCTCTTCTTCTCGGTCCATTGGTTCCTCAAGGTATGTTTTATCAAAATAATAGTCAATAGGAAATATAGAGTGTAATTATATTTGAATAATATTAAAACATGAAGTATCAATATCAAATTCTTCCCAATAAAAGTAAGAATCTTTAATCATGATTTCCTTATGGAAATACACTATAATCTCTTCATGAACTTTCTTCAATAAATATTCAACGTGTCCAGGGAGCTCTATATGTTCCTCAACATGTGCAAATCCTGGTTCTTCTTCATCCTCCAAGGAATAGATGATATTGTCAGATAATATATAATCAAAACCACAAGGAGTGAAGTAGAATTCATATTCAATATAATTGGAAAGGATAGAGTCAATGAATGGTTCAACTCCTTGAGTTGGTTCAGCTTCAATCTATGCCTCAGTGGTAAGTACCTCTTGGAGTTGACTCTCTGAGGATGGAGGCAGGTAGTCTATTTTCTCCATCATGACTTCAAATTCTACCACTTGGGTGCTTTCTTCCTTTAGTGGTCATGAATATTCTTCTTTTTATTTTATGGGGAGGTCAGGTAGTTCCTCACATTTAATCAAAAATTCATCCAAACTTTTTTTATCACCCACTTTTAGCTAACTAGGTAAGTGTTCCTCCCATGACTCCATAGGTTCTTCAATTTCAAATATAATTGGTGATATTTCTTCCACCACATTCTCCGGTAATTTCTTTGGCTTAGGTTTTGGTTACTCCATTAATGCACAAACATAATCTAAAGCTCTGTTAGACTATCTGGTTAATTGTTCAATTCTTTCTCTATGTTCATTCACCTAAGGTCTTTTAAAATATTTATCTTCTTGTTGTTGTTGTTGCTGCACCTGTGAGTAATTTTTCAATGCATAATATTCTGAATTTTAATACATCATTAAATACTTTTTTTTAGTTTTTTAAATGAAATTAATTATAACTAAGATGTAAAAATTTAAAAAGTAAATAAACTAATGATTGTCTCCTTAGAAACAACATTAGTTTTGACGCATGCCTGTAATGGGGCGTGGAAAAAACTAATTATATTTTTTCTAGTGAAATATAGTGGCTGACCAGAGTCGTCACTCTTGAAGAGCCTTCTCAATGTAGTTCACTTACTTTATCTATTTCACCTATTATATCTCTTTTTGTGGTTTTTCTTATTAAATGAAAGTGATGAAAATATTTTTGGGTTTTTTATTATTTAAAATAATGACATATGAATCAAGAATTCTAAATTTATACTAAGATGCAAGTCTATATAGAATGAATTAATAAGAAAGAACTTGGCTTTGGGGGTTGGTAAAATGTTCAATCATTATGATCCTTTATATGTTTTATTTTAGTTTGATAATACAAACCTGAAATCTCATGTTTGAACTACTATTATTTAATTATAAACTATGGAATATAATTGAATGTTTTAGCACTCTCAATTCCACCTCCTCCTTTAATCCAAGTTGGTGACACACCATTTTCCAGAATGAGTCATCATCCAGGACCCAGTTTAATCGAAGCCATTTCATACATTTATTATCTCAAATCCAATGTGTGATGAAGTAACCAATAGAGAGAGGGAAAAATGATTAAATAAAAAAATAGGGTTAGGTTTAGTTGCATGTCATTGGAGTGAGTCACAACATCGAATACATTCACCTTACTTGTTCATGCTACTCAAATCTATCTACAAACATATAATTAAACATTAAAGAAAATTCATGATCACCTTCACCTCCCCCCAGGCCAGGTCTTGGGATCAGACTCTCATTTCTGAGAGTAAGATATTACTCAATAGAGTGGGTGGAAGAGAAGAGAGAGAGGGAAAGAAATGAAGAAAAGTAAATGGAGAAACACAAAAGTATGGATTAATAAAACTAAAATTTGAATTACAATTGAAAAATAATAATAAAATAAAATAAAAATAAAATATAAAGAATAAATTATGGGGGAAAGACGAGAAGAAGTTTTTCATGCCTTGGTGGGATCCCTCTTTAGTTTTGGGTGTCAAGCTGATGATTTGGGAAGAAGGTGAGTGCCTCCTTTTATAGGCAGAATTCATTCCTTTGAAATTAGGCACATTTTTGGCCTATAAAATGTTAGATTAATGTTCGTAACCCTTCAGAAAAGTTATTCAATAATGTGGTTTCCATTCACCCTCAAAATTTCTGGTCATTTAGCCACAGGATTAAACAGTTATGAAATTTTCATTCAATAAGACTTTTAATGGCTGTAATTTCCCAAAAGCTATCTTCAAATTTATAAAGATCAATGGAAACCTTAATGAATTCAAAATCTCCCCATATTTGATTTAAAGTCGTTCCTATATTTCCAAGTTCAATATTAGGTGGAATCACCTAAATATGAGGAGAGGAGACTGATTTCTGCATCCGTTATAGTGGTGGGTTCCATTCTATTTGCCTAGAAAAATTTCCAACTTCAATGAATTTTTTGGACTAATAGATCTTTGAATAAAATATATGTCCTTAAGATAAAGTTTAATGAAATAAAATCGTGATTCTAAGAAAAAGAATCATGAATTTTGGAATTATATTTTTTTAAAAATTACAAAAATACCTTTGTAGTAAAAATCTGTCAAAAATCCAAAATTAGGCACATTCTCAATTTTGCTCATAATCATTCTAAAATTCAAATTAACAATTATTTTAATAAAACATTGAAATAAATGGGTTTTATCATTGAATATATTTAAAAATCCTCATTATTAGATAAAAAATATGCACATAAATTTTCTCTCCCAAATACCCCCACACTTAAACCATGATTTTTTTCAAGCATAAAATCTCAACATAGAAATTAGAGGATACCAATGTTACCAATATTCAACTTCCATTTCAATTAAATCAAACAATTTTAGATGTGAAATCAAAATTTAAAAAAAATTCAAAAATAAAAATTTAATTCCCCATTTTTCAAAGAATCATATAATTTACATATTTTACTTTTACCATTTGAAAATTGATGGAACTTATCCTTTCATTCATTCAAGCTCCTTGATTCATTATTATTAAACATGAAAAGTCATGATTTACCTCAATGTTGATTATTTTCTCTCATTACTCGTTATACAATTTAAGTAGAGTTATGATCATATCATGAGAACATTCTCCTTATCCATAGGCATGTAAATAGACTACTTTATCCACATTGTAATGAAAAAATTCTCAAAAAATCATGAGAACTTGAAATTATGGTTCTATTGACTCTGAGGTTTATGGTTAGTAGGATTTGATGCTTTAAAAATTAAGGCTCAAGGAGGAGGATAATATATTAAGTACTATGAATAATATCAAAAGTAAAAATATAATGAAATTATCCACCTCATAGTAGCAACACCCACTTCCCAAAACTCATAGAAAATGATATGATCAAGTAAGCATAATGAATGATTTGTGCACCCTCTTGAATAATTTTTTTATTTTGCACATTATTTTCTTTTTTCGAAAGTTGTGATTATATCATACCTCATTTCAATCACCTAACCATATACACTCATAAGATCGTCAGCCTAGAAAATTGTGATATTGGGTTTTCCCAAATTATAACCCAGTTCTTTCTCTTTTTGTGGGTTCTTTTTGTCATTTTTTCATTTTTTTAATTCAAGTGGGGAAAAAATAGAGTATAATGAGTGATTCCACAACCTTTTACAATTTCCATAATAAAACCCCTATAGTTCTTTGTTACACTATATATCATCCCATCCACCATGATTCTATTTACCCACACACTTCAACTTTAAAATATCATGAAAATACTCAAAGGAGGGTAGGAATGGATAAAAATGTCTTCAAACATGAATCATTATTATAAAGGTCATTAATGGTCTTGAAGTGCTAAAATAAAGATTGATGTAATGGTAGTATTTTGTTTAAAATTATCTTTTAAAAGGATTCCTCAATCATTTTAAATGTGTTTTTTCATAGTCATCGATTTTAAAAGTTTCAATACATGTTATGGTTGGTTACATGTCCCAAGATTACTCAAGAAATATGATGAAGTATAAATAGGAAGTACTTGGTATAGAAATCTTCTCGGGAATGGGAAACATAACATTAGACAATCACTCATGGCATGAATAATAAATCAATTCACAGGAACTTCAGAAATTCAAAGCTTGAATGATGGTAGGGAAATATAATTTAAATGAATAAATTAATTCCTTCAAATCATGAGTCATGACATCAATATCCATGATTCATTTTAAAAATTCAATTATTAATTTCAATCATTTAATCATATCAACATTGAAATCCAAAACATCGAATTAGAGGATTCCTAGGAAACTCATGTCTCCTAGATAAGTCGAGTAAAACAAAAATTCGAGTTTGGGCATGCAATTTTATCTTTATGGCTCAAAACCTGTTGTGGAAAAAATGTGGAGAGTTTAAAAGAGAAAACACTAAAATTGAACACTGTTTTTCAATGAAATATGGTCTTTCTCATTCACTGTCTGGGGCTTCATTCTACTGTTATGATCATACAAAAGAAAATTACTCAATTAATTACAATGATCATTTCATTTAAGCTCAAAATGAAAAGAGGTAGGGGGCCACATGCTAAATTATTTCAAAGAAAATAAACTGACATCTGAATTCATAGAAATCACGTAAAGATAAATCTTGGTATTATCCCCTATGTCGACCTAGAATTTTGACAACCTCTAGAGGGCAGTGCCATCTATTATCAGAAGTCTGATGGAGGAGGAAGATTCATTGATTTGAACCACTACATGTGGCTTTTCTCAGCTCGTGCTTCATCCTTCTGGGTGAGTAATGATCTCGGGATTGAGTACACCATATCCCCACCGCCTTAACAATGAGGTATATCTTGCTTGGTGGGGGTAGGATGAAGTATTAATCATCCTCCTTCTTGGTTTATACTTGTGAAATCTCTTATTCTATGTACATTGGTTCCTTGAGGCATGCTTGATCAAAAGAATAGTCATTTGGAAAGTCAGAGTGTAATTCTATTTGAATAATATTAAAACAAGAAGTATCAAGATCAAATTATTCCCCATCAAAGTAAGCATATTTTGTCATGGTTTTATTTAAGGAAATCCACTATTATCTCTTCATAAACTTCCAACAAAACATATTCAACATATCCAGGGAGATCCATATGTTCCTCAGCATGTGCACATATAGGTTATTCTTCATCCTCCCAGGCATATCTGAGATTGTCTAATTCTGTATAATCAAAACCACAAGGAGTGATGTAGAATTCAGATTCAATAAAATTAGAAGGGATAGAGTCAATGAATAGTTCAAGTCCCTGAGTTGGTTTAGCCTCAATCTCTGCCTCAGTGGTAAGTGCCTCTTGGTGTAGACTCTCTGAGGATAGAGGCATGTAGTCAGGCTCCACCATCTTGACTTTAAATTCCACCACTTAGGTGGTTTCTTCCTTTTGTGGTGTTGAATCTTCTTCTTTGTATTGTATGGTGAGGTCAGGTAGTTCCTCACATTTAATCAATAATTAATCCAACTCTTTTGATCTCCTACTTGTACTTCAGTAGGTACGTCTTCCTCCTTTTCCTCCTTAGGTTATTCAATTTAAAATATAAGTGGTGAAATTTCTTAAACCACTTTCTCATGTTCTTTCTCCAGCGTAGGGTTGGGTTGCTCCATTAATGTACGAACATAATCAAAATCTCTAAAAGAATTTCTGGTTAGTTGTTCATCTTTTTTCCTATGTTCATGCACCAGATCTCTTCTAAAATATTCATCTTCTTCTTGTTGTTATTGCTGCACCTGTGAATAATTTTTCCATGCATAATATTCTGATTTTGAATACATCTTGGATGTCATTTTTATTTTTTTAAATGAAATGAAATCTAAATTAGATGTGAAAATAGAAAGAGAAAATGAACTAATTATCGGCTCCCCAAAAACAGCTTCAGTTTTAATGCATGCCTATCTTGGGGTGTGAACAAAAATAATTATATTTTTCCTAGTTCAACACAGTGGCAGACCATGGTCATATCTCTTGAGGATCCTTCTCAATGTTGTTCATTTTCATTATCTAATTCACCTATTCTATCTCTTCTTGTGGTTTTTTTTATTAAATGATAGTGATTAAAATATTTTTTGGTTTTTTATTATTAAAAATAATGACATGTGAAGAAATAATTATAAATTAATACTTAGATGTAAGTCTAGTTGGAATGAATCACTACTGGAATTTTAAACATTACCAACGATTGTAAATGGTTGGTAAAGGCCTGGAAACCATTGGTATATAGTATATCAACGGTTCCCTAAACCGTGGCCCTGTAAGGCGTGAAAATAGGCCTATACCAACGGTTCTGTGAAAACCGTTGGTATAGGTGTCAAAGTAGAAAGTATACCAATAGTTTGCTATAAAATATTGGTATATGTGTGTTAAAGTATGACATATACCAAAGGTTGGTAAACCTTTGGTATATGTGTGTTTCACTTATACCAATGGTTATAAACCGTTGGTATAGAAAGGATATGGCGAGCCATAAGGCTATACCAATAGTTTTGTAATAACCGTCGGTATAAACCCATACCAGTTTTTATAACAAACCGTTGGTATAGTTATATTATAGTATCTATAACAACTATTTTGAAACTGTTGGTATTCAATTGCTCAGCTCCATAGCAGCTAGCCCCTATCCCCTCTCTAGACCTGCAACAATACAACAACCCCTCTTCAGACATGCAACAACACCAATAAAAAAATACCCATCCAATGTATTCAAAATTTAGAATTCATTCCAGAATTTAGAAATTTAGAAATTTAGAAATTCAAATCCAATATCACCCATAAGAGAAAAGGCCTACATGTTACACGAAATGCAATAAAAACCATAAGAGTATTCCAAATTTAGAATTCATTCCTCACTCAAACCACAACACCAACACACATAAGAGTATTCAAAATTTAGAATTCATTCCACACTCAAACCACAACACCAATACATAGAAGAGAAAAAACCTACATGTTATAGGAAGAACATGTGATGTTTAGTCATGGTCTTGGGATTATTATATTTAAATCAATAGAAAACCTTGTGTAGAGTGGTAAGGATCATGAATCCCATACGATAGACAATGGTAGTGGTCATATGATTATACTTAGGATGAGTTATAGGAAGCATATGGGATGTTTTTATTCTTCTAATGATTCTGTATCCATGTATAAATTGTTCCTGATGTGTTAGTGGGAAACATCAGCCAATCTCGACATATGAGATGGGTTACTGGAATAGCCTACATGTTATTCATAGACTTTTCAATTAGAATAAGGGGTATGTGGCTAATTGTAATTTTTTCTCCTGGGTGTGATGTGAGATGAATCCCTATCTTGGGTAGTGGGTATGAATATTCAATTAAGTCTTTGGTATTGGTTTCTCAAAGGGGATTTGGTTTGGTCCTAGAACCCACTGTTTGAGGATGGGATTGATGTGATCCATGGGGCTATGGTGTCACCATATGTATTCCTCACCATTGGGGTATTTTTATGAGACTTTGAAACTTATTTTTCAAGAATCTATGTGTAGCCTTGTTGACCAATTTGCTATATGGTATGCTTGAGTGTTCATAGGTTTCATATGAAATCACTATAGGATATTTATTTGTTGTAAGTTATTATATAGAATAAAGGACCCATGATTGAGAATTAGAACATTAGTGTTGGTGCATGTTCATGATGGGATGTCGAGACTCATTCATTATATAATTCATGTTTTTCTATATATAATATGACCCATAGTGTTTCAATATATGCCTTGTGAATATTTTCTTCTAATAACATATGAACAATAGACCATATTTTGTTTTTATCCCTTAATTTCAAGAATCTATGTGTATCCTTGTGAAGATTTTCCGTATGTCGGTTGTTGTTTTCACTTAAAATGTTGTCCATTTCAAACAAAAGTGACACACTTTGAGTGATACCAGTCACACCATGCCTCGGATTGAGGTGGGGCTGACTCGTACCAGTCACAAATTATCCATGGATCATTGGGTGGGTGGACTATCTGAGGTGGGGGGTGGCTGTCCGAGGGGTGTGGGGGGCTATCCAGGGGTGAGGCGGGCTGTCCGGGGGGGGGGGGGGGGGGGGGGTCCTGAGTGCGTTTTCCGCCACCGCAGTCACACAACACCTGCGATTGACATGTCGTCTGGCTGACCATTTCAAAATTAACCGACTCTTTGTTTTCATTCAATTTCATGGTATTATGAGGTTGTTCGGCCAGTTTTGACCACCCCACGCACGTTTTTCAAGTGCGCCAAACACCTAAAAAACACAAATTCTACCATTCCGCGCAAACTGAACTTCCGAATGACATTTCGTATTTTAGTAAACCTCAATAATAATAATTAGGTTGTTTTCGTGTAATTTCAAGTCATTTCGATGTCATTCGGTATGTATTTGACCGTAAAACACATGTTTTGACCATTTACGACACGCAGAGTGAATTTTCAGCCACCGTAGACACACAACACGTCAAATTGGCGTGCCATCTACCCAAATATTTCACAATTCACCCACCCTTTTTTGTCATCCGATTTGATGGCATTCTGAGGCCATTCATCCAATTTTGACTACCCCACACACACCTTTCAAGCGCGCCAAACACCTAAAAAAACATATTCAGCTGTACTGTGGGAATCGCGCATCTGAATGACATTTTGTCTCCTCATAGACCTCATGAATAATAATTAGGGTGTTTTTAGGTGATTTCAAGTCATTTTGATGTCGTTCAGTATGCATTTGATCGTTAAACAAAAGTTTTGGCCAATTACGACACGCGAAGTACGTTTTCGGCCACCATGGTCACACGTCACCTTTGGTTGATGTTCCGTCTAACTGACCATTTCACGATTCACCCACCCTTTGTTGTAGTCTGATTTCATGGAATTCTGTGGTCATTCGGCTGGTTTTGACCTCCCTACGCATGATTTTCAGGCACACCAAACACCTAAAAAACAATATTCTATTGTGTCGCGCAAGACGTGGGACCAAATGACATTCTATATTTTCATAAACCTCATGAATAATAATTAGGGTATTTTTGTGTGATTTCAAGTCATTCTGATATCATTTGGTATGTATTTGATCGTAAAACACATGTTTTGGCCATTTGCGACATGTAAAGTGAGTTTTCGGCCACTGTAGTAACACGAGACATCCGATTAACGTGCCGTCAAGCCGAACATTTCACAATTTACCCCCTTTTTTATTGTCTGATTTCATGAGATTCTGAGGTCGTTCGGCCAGTTTTGACCACCCCACGCACGCTTTTTAAGCGCGCTAAACACCTAAAAAACACATATTCAGTCGTGTTGTGCAAAACTCTCGTTCGAATGACGTGAAGTCTCCTAATACACCTCAAGTATAATTATATAGGTGTTTTCTTGTAATTTCAAGTCATTTCGATGTCGTTCGGCATGCATTTGACCGTTAAACACTTGTTTTGGCCATTTATGACACGTGGAGTGCGTTTTCGGCCACCGCGGTAACACGAAACCTCCGAATGATGTGACGTTTGGTTGAACATTTCAAAATTCAACCACCCATTATTGTAGTCTAATTTCAGGGAATTATGTGGTTGTTCGGCCAGTTTTGACCACCCCACGCATGCTTTTCAAGCACGACAAACACCTAAAAAACACATATTCAGTCATTCCGTGCAAACCGTGCATCCCAATCATGTTTCGTCTCATCATACCCCTAATGAATAATAATTAGGTTGTTTTTGAACGATTTCAAGTCATTCTGATGCCATTTTCCATTCATTTGATAGCTAAACGCATGTTTTGGCCATTTACAACACACCCAGTGTGTTTTTGGCTAGTGCGGTCACATGACACCTCTGATTAATGATTCGTCTCACCGACCATTTTAAAATTTACCCACACTTACTTTTTGTATAATTTCATGGAATTCGGAGGTCGTTTGACCAATTTAAACCACCCCACACACGTTTTTCAAGCGTGCCAAACACCTAAAAAAACATATTCATCCATGTCGTGAAAACCGCACATTCGAATGATGTTTCATCTCCTCTTACACCTCAAGAATAATAATTAGGGTGTTTTCTTGTGATTTTAAGTCATTCCGATGTTGTTCGGCATGCATTTGACCGTTAAACACCTGTTTTGGACATTTACAACATGTGGAGTGCGTTTTGGGTCAGCACGGTCACACGACACCTCCAATTGATGTGCTGTCGAGCGAATCATTTCACAATTCACTCACCCTCTTTTGTCGTCCGATTTCATGGAATTCTGAAGTTGTTAGGCCGATTTTTCCCACCCCATGCACACTTTTCAAGCACACCAAACACCTAAAAAACACATATTCTGTCGTATCCCGTAAACCACGCGTCCGAATGACATGACGTATCCTCGTAAACCTCAAAAATAACAATTAGGGTTTTTTGTGTGATTTCAAGTCATTCTGATGTCGTTCGACATTCATTTGACCGTAAAACACATGTTTTGGCCATTTACGACAAACAAAGTTCATTTTCGGCCACTGCGGTCACACAACACCTCCGATTGATGTTCTTTCTAGCCGACCATTTTACAATTCACCCACCCTTTGTTGTCGTCTGATTTCATGGCATTCTGAGGTCATTCGGCCGGTTTCGGCCACCCCACACACACTTTTCAAGCGCGCCAAACACTTAAAAAACACATATTCAGTCTTTCCATGAAAACCAAGCATCTGAATGGCATGTAATTCCTTGTAAACCTCTCGAATAATAATTAGGGTTTTTTCATGTGATTTCAAGCCATTCCGATGTCGTTAGTCATGCATTTGACCGTTGAACGCATGTTTTGGCCATTTACAACACATGTAGTGCGTTTTTAGCCATATCAGTCACAAAAAACCTCGGGTTGAGGTAGAGTTGACTTTTACCCATCACAAATGACTGATGTATTGTTGTACTAAAGTATCAACACAATATTAATGCGTTTGATCAGTTTTTTGTAAGTCAGTTGTTGTTTTCACTTGAAATGTGGTCCATTTCAAACAAAAGTGATACACATTGAGTTGTTCCGGCTATACCACGCCTCAGATTGATGCGAGATTGAATCTTACACATAACAAATGTCCCATGGATCGTTTTCCTAAAGTATCAATAGAATCCGAATACGTTTGTCCATTTTCTATATGTCAGTTTCTGTTTTCACTTAAAATGCCATCCATTTCAAATAAATCTGAGACACTTTGAGTGGTACCGGCCACACTATGCCTGGATTGAGGTGGTATTGAGTCTTACACATCACATATGACTCATTGATCGTTTTCCTAATGTATCAACACAATCCAAATACATTTGGTCAGTTTTCTATATGCCATTTTTTTTTACTTAAAAGGGTGTCCATTTTAAACAAAAGAGAGACACTTTCAGTGATACCAGCCACACCAAGCCTCGGATTGAGGAATAGTTGACTCTTACTTGTCACAAATGACTCATGGATCATTTTACTAAAGTATCAACACAATCAAAATGCGTTTCATCAGTTTTCTATTTGCCAGTTAGGCAAATCATGCAACAAGAGTGATAATATATTATACTAAAACTATAGACATTGTGCATGATGTACACCCCTGGTGCATGGTTAGGGAAAATCATGCACATTGATTCTAATATATATCCCTATATGTTTGGTAGATACCCTCTGGTATGGGCTTAAAATTTTTACTAACAATGAGGCATAGAGTTTTTTTACGCCTACCAGGGTTCCGAGCCCCGAACAAGCCCCAAAAGCCCCATAAACCATTATAACATCATTAAGATTCCATATTTGGTCAAAAATAAAGAGTTATACTAAATTCAAAAATATCAATACCCGAGTGGAAAACCAAGATGAAAAATGAAGAGTTATACAGAATTCAAGAATATAGTGGATCAATCTGCCCCTGATCACCATCCCCATCACCACTGTCATCATTAGCCTCATCCTCGCCACCATCTTTGTCCTCGTCGTCATCATTGTCATCTTCCTCATGCTAATCCTTAGCGACATCCTCGCCCTCGGCCCCATCCTCACCCTTGTCCTCATCCTCATCCTCTCCCTCATCCTCTTCACCATCCTCGTCATCACTAGGAATTTCAGCATCTTGACTGCCACTAGAACTGCCGCTTGGTGCATAGGTTAATACACCTATCAGTGATATATATGTTTGAAAAGCCGCGCTGGCCTTTGGTGAAAGTGATGACGATAATGCTTTGATATAAATGACCGTGTGGCCCTAAATTGTCAGGATTTTGGGCATCAAGAACCTCTAAATCAGCATATTAAAAATATTAATAAGTTGTTAAATATCAAAATAGGTAATAAAATTTTAAATAAACAAATTAAAACTTTAATATTTTCTTGTTCCATTTCATTAACCACAGTTCCATATTTTTTCTTCTACTTGAGAAAAACAATTTTGCTCGAGGGAGACGTCATTCAATAGTCAATTTTTGCTTCTATAATGACAATGAACCAATATAAAGTGCAACTATAATCATATATTCAATATTAAATAAATCACATAATTTATGTAGGAATCAATAAAAAGGGAATTTCCTAATGAATAATTATAAACAACTATATCGTACCAGTTGCCTCTCATGATCTGACATAGTAGTGCACCCCAAAGTGTTGAGGTATTGATTTGAATCAATTTTTTTTATTTTTTCAGAAGATTCCTAAATAATGTTTAATAATATATAAGATAATATTAATGAAATATATGAAAATTTACATTTAAATACCTCAAATGGGATTAATACCTTAAATTTGGTAGTCTCCCAATGGGTAATCATTTGGCAGTATTGCTCTATCAGGCAATCATCTGTGATAGTTACTATCTCCAACTCAATGCCCACTCTATCACACCATCCAACATACAGCTCATGCTTATAACCGCACCAAAGATCTCCTAGCTCCTTTAAATGTGATGGTCGTGCACCTTCACCACCAGGGAAGTTATACCGAAGATGACACCCAATAAATTTATTCACATAAATACAAAAAAATACTGCATTAAATCCAATATAATTTTTACACATATTTTTCCCACGCATTATCCTTTACTTTGTGTGGCAGATGTCTCCAAGAGAGAGGGCTGACCGGAATGATGTTAGAGTATTTTTCTAGCATCGCCAAAAAAACCCTGACATTACTACCCAGATTTATCAATCATTTGTCATTCATCATTGTATTCAACCATCAAATGTGTCTTGCGGTTCAATACTGCACGCAAGGGGGTACGCCCACTCCCCCTCCTCCTATCAGTTTATTTATCGGGTTTTAAAAAAAATATCAGTACAAGTTATAATAAAAATAAATTTTGGTATAAAAATTCTATAGAGTTATATAAATTTACATTTGGTAGTCGGATCAATGGGTGTCATTGGATGTGCAGAAGTTGAAGGAATGTCCTATACAGGTGGAGTGTCCCTCAGTGTACGCTCCTCAACCACATACTATGTCAGAGTAGGAGTTAGTGAAGGTGGAATATTATAGCTCTAAGAGAATGAACCAGAAGCAAAAGATGATGGCACAGACATCTGGCCAACTGGTATTGAAAAAATAGGAGGCCTAAATATCTCGTGTGTCCCTAAAGACACACCAGGATCAAAATGGGGAATAGAAGATACGCCTGTGGAAGGGGCCTAGTCCAATCTGGTACAACCAGTGGATCATCTAACTCTCGCACCACAAGCCCTTATACCACCGGCCTCAGTACTGGGAACACCAGATGATCGTCTAACTCTTACACCACCCCTCCCTCTTACCACCAGCCTCTGTACAAGGGGAAATATCAGGCTCCTCATTGGATATCTCTCATCTTGGGGGTCGATCTTGATAAAAAGTTTAACACAAAAGTAAACACATGATATTATAAGTTATTGAATTATATATATTTGAAATAAAAAAATATCAAAACATGAATGAGTGGAGGAACGCCCAAATGTGTCATGTGAGGATTATTTTCTATCATCTTTTTCCACCGCATCTCTTCAATGGGTGTCATTTTTAACAATAAAAAGAAATATGGATGTAATTAGAAACAAATAACTAATGTGTAACCGAAACAACAGAATATAGAAAATCCATTCTGATAAAAATCATAAAGAAATAGAAGATTTGTGGTGGTTTGAAGATAAGTACTAGGGTACACACTCTAAATGTTGTAGGTGTATTCATTGAATCATGTCCAAATTGATTTTGGATAGGGACCTTCAATAGTTATAGGTATGGATTTGATTATAAACACCTATAAAAAGGATATCTAGGAATTGTGACATCCCAAACCAGGATTCCCCTCATTAGTGACCGAAACCTAGACGACCACATGGCCTCAAGCACATCTATAAAAATTCCAAATGATATTGAATAATAGTGAGAGCCTTCGTTGTGTCTGGGGGAGACTATTACCACATTACCTAAGTTGCAAAATTTTAATATTATCAGTTAAAAAGTGGAAGAAAGGTAACAATGGGATAATATTGGAAATGGATGAAAATAACCAAATCAGTAATACCAACTAATAATAGAATCATAGAAAGAATGATGGTAATGTATTTTATGTATCAAGAAGATAAACATAGTTACAACTATTAGAAAGTAGTACTATACAAGAGGCTCAATAACTTCTAAAATTCGACATAGCTTCTTAAGCTACAACCCAATCATCTAGATCATCGGTGGAAAGAGAGTAAGTCATGTCAATAATTCGAAATCCAAAATCATTAATAATGGTTCATTGACTTTTCATTGAATCAAACCATTGGTAAAGGGAAGAGTTTTACCAATGGTTTCCCACAACCATTGGTAAAAGAGGACTTAAAGGCCCCTTTATAGGCATCCCAAATAGTGGCACATGCCTCGGGCCCCATTATGTGTTACAGGCATCCCAAATCACACACTCATGTTCAATAAATCATTCTTGGAACCTCTATGGTCATACCTTTCATTACCCAATTAGTTCCTCAAGTCATGTTCACCCCATGGGTGGATAATGTTTAGGCTTCTAAACTAATATGTTGTTCATGGATTGCAAAAAGGTTTAATTTCATAAAATATAGGCAAAAACATTTACTTTTAAATTTGAGATTAATAATAATGTATGTCAATGATAACTAGATTACTATTTTTAACTTGTGACATATCTATCATTGTTATGGATGTATACACGTGCCAACATGGATAGTGAAAAGCACCCCAACATCATAAAAGTGACTGTTGTCCAAGAAAGAGACATAATATACAATGTATAGTGAGAACCATATTTAATTGACCCTAAAGTTGTATTAGTACAGTCATCTTAGGAAGCCAATTATCACTCATGACTAACCACACCACTATAAACAACCCGGAGTGTATGAGTTTTCTCTTTGATCTTAACCACATCAGCACACATTCTTACCAAGATGTGAATCATGTGAAATATGGATGATATTAACACAAAATTCCAAGAAATACCAAGCCTTCTAATAACTGATAATTGATTGATAATATTAACCCATAATTCATTTTGAATCAAATTTGATTCAATGTCAAAGCCCAACACACTCACCCAAATCAAATAGAAAAAAGGTCATACACACCCAAATCAAAATAAAAAGCCAAAACAATATATGTAGAACATTAAAATGAAAGTATAACTTAGAAATTAGAAGTGTAGAAATAAAATTTTTTGAAAATGGATCGGAAAGAAGAATTTTCGTAGTAGGGTAAACAGTATCCCACTTCTCCACTTCCCCAAATGAAAACATAAAACCAAAATAGTAGATGCAGTATAACTTACATAATACAAGTGAAGAACAGATAAATCTTAAAGATGTAAGGATTTCAGCCTAGGGGAAGGAAAAACCCAGTTCTCACTTCTGTTTAGGGCTGTAGTCATGTGGAATGGGGGAGTTTGGGCATCTGTGAATTTGTGGAAAATCTTTCCCAATGTTTTGTAAAAACCTTTGGTAAGGGATGATTTAAACCTCTCAATACCAATGGGTTAATAAAACCATTGGTATAAAGTATACTTTTCCCAACGGTTTTGGAAAATTGTTGGGAAAAGTTGATTTTAACAGCTTTTACCAATAGTTTCCTTAAACCATTGGTAAAAGAACTCTACAGCATTGGGAAAACCTCTATTTCCAGATGTGAAATATTATGAATTAATTTGGTTTTGGGGGTTTCTTAAATGTTCAATAATTATTATACTTTATATGTTTTATTTCTTTTTGATAATAAAAGCATTAAATCTCTTGTTTTAACTACTATTAATTATTTATAAATTGTGGAATATCATTGAATGTTTGAGAAGTCACAATTCCACCTCCTCCTTTAATCCAAGTTGGGGACACACCTTTATCTAGAATGTTTCATCTTCCAAGACCTGATTCAATCCAAGCAATTTTATCCACTGATTAGATCAACTCCAACGTTTGAAGAACTAAGAAATAGTGACAATGAACAATGATTAAATAAAATAATTGGGATAGGTTGAGTTTCATGTCATCAGAGTCAGTCACAACATCAGGTACATTCTCCTTACCCATACATGCTACTCAAATCTATCTACAAACTCAAAATTAAACATTAAAGAAAATTCATGATCACCTTCACCTTCCCCCAGGCCAAGTCTCAGGGTCAACCTCTCATTTTCGAGAGTAATATATTTCTTGGTGGTGTGGGTGGAAGAGAATAGAGAGAGAGGTAAAGAAATGAAGAAACGTTGATGGAGAATCACAAAGACATGGATTAATAAAACTAAAATCTAAATTACAATTGAAACCTAATAAAAAAATAAAATAAAATTAAAATAAAACAAAAATAATAAATAAGGGGTTAACAAAGGAGAAGCATTGGCCCATTCCCTGATGGGATCCCTCCTCAGTTGTGGGTGTCGAGCTGATGATTTGGGAATGAGTTGAGGGCCTCCTTTTATAGGGAGAATTCTGTTCTCCAAAATTTTGCTCGTTGTTGGCCCATTAAATGGTCGATTCACACATGGACCCCTTCATATTTTTTTTTCATAAATAAGTTTTCCATTCACGCTCCAACCTTCATCGCATTTATCCATGGGATTAAAGAGTTATGGAATTTTCATGGAATAAGGATTTTTATGGCTGAAATTTACAAGAAGATTCCTTCAAATGTATAACGATCAATGGAAACCTTAATGAATTAAAAACTCCCCCAAATTTGTTTTAGAGTTGTTCTGATGTGTACTAGTGCTATCCTATGTGTAATAACCTAAATGGGAGGTGAGGAGATTGATTTGTGCATCTGTTATGGTGGTGGGGTCCATGCTGTCTGCCCAGAAAAGTGTCCAACTTCAATTAATTTTTTGGATTAATAGATCATTGAATCAACTATAGAACCTGGAGAAAAATTTGAATGAAATAAAATCAGGATTCTAAATAAATCAGGAATTTTTGAATTAAATTTTTTATGAAATGACAAAAATACCCTTGTGGTAAAAATATTTCAAAAATTCAAAATTATGCACTTTTATCAATTTTTCTCATAATCATTCTAAAATTCAAATTACCCATTATTTTAATAAAATGTTGAAATACATGGGTTTTATCATTGAAAAAAATTAAAAATCCTCATTATTTGATAAAAAAATATGAACATAAATTTACTCTATCAAATACGCCAACACATAAACCATGCTTGTCCCCAAGTATAAAATCTCAAAATGGAAATCAGAGGGCACCAATATTACCAATATTTAAATTCCAAGGTATTGAAATCCAAAAAAATCAATGTGAAATCGAACTTTCAAAAATATGCATAAAATACCAATTTAATTTCCCATTTTTCAAAGAAACAAATAATTCTTATATTTTACATTTACCCATTGAAAATTGATGAAACTTATCCTTTAATTCATTCAAGATCTTTTATTAATTATTATTAAACATGAAAAGTCATGATTTACCTCACTTTTGATTCTTTTCTATAATCACTCATGATACAATTATGTTAGATATATTCTCATATAATGAGAACATGTTCCTTAGTCATAGGCATGTAAATGAAATACATTCTCCACTTTGTAAAGAAAAAAGACACATAAAATCATGAGGAATTTCAATTAAGGTTCTATTGACTCGGAGGTTTAAGGTTGGTAGGATTTGATGCTTTAAAAATTAAGGCTCAAGCAGGAGGAAAATCTCTTAAGTACTATGCATGATATTAAAAGTAAAAATATAATGAAACTATCCCCTTCAAAGTAGAAACACCTAATTCCAAAGGCTCAAAGAAAAGGTTATGATCAAGTACGAATAATTAATGATTTGTTCACCCCCTTGATTTTTTTTACTTTTTATTCTTTTTTTGAATGTTATGATTATATCAAATCTCACATCCATCATCTCACCACATACGATCATAAGATCATCGGTCTAGAAAATGGTGATTTTTGGTTTTCCCAAATCACAACCCTTTTTTTCTCTTTTTGTTGGTTCTTTTTGTCATTTTTGTTATTTTTTTAATTCAAGAGGGTAAAATAGAGTATAATGAATGATTCCATACCTTTTACAATTACCACAATAATACCCCGACACTTCTTCCTTACAATGTATATTATCCCGTCCACCATGATTCCCTTTAACCCCACACATCAACTTTAAAATATCATCAAATAATCAAAAGAGGGTAGGAATGGATTAAAATGTCTTGAAACATGGCTCATTCCTTTAAAGGCCATTCATGGTCTCTATGGGCTAAAATAAGGATTGATATAATGGTGGTCGTTTATGGAAAAATGAATTTCCAAAAGATGCCTCAATCATTTTAAATGTGTTTTTGCATATTCATAGCTTCGATAAGTTTCAATACAAGTATTTGTCAGTTACATGTCCCAAGATCATCCATGAAATATGATCAACAATAAATAGGAAGTAGATGGTCTATAAATCATCTTGGGAATGTAAAATAAAACATTGAACAATCACTCAGGGCCTGACTAATAAGTCAATTCACATGAACTTTATAAATTCAATGCATGATGGATGGTAGAGAAATTTCATTTACATGACTCAATTAATTCCTACAAAACACGACTCATTACATCATTATCCATGATTCATTTTAAAATTTCAATTATTCATTTCAATCATTTAATCATATAAACATTGAAATCTAAAACATAGAATTACAAGATTCCCAAAAAACTCATGTCTTTTTGATAAGTCGAGTAAAACATGAATTCAAGTGTGGGCATGAAATTTTATCTTTAAAGATAAAAACATGTTGTGGACCAAAATGTGGAGAGTTTAAAAGATAAAACACTAAAATGAAACACCCTTTTTCCATGAAACATGGTCCTTCCCCTTTACTGTCTGGGGATTCCTTCTACCATCATGATCCTACAAAAGAAAATTACTCAATTAATAACAATGATCATTTCGTTTAATCTCAAAATAAAAGAGGGAGGGGCCACATGCTAAAAAATTTCAATGAAAATAAATTGAAATATTAATTCCTAGAAACCATGTAAAGATAAATATTGCTATTATATCCAATGTGGGCCCTGAATTTTGACTACCTCTAGAGGTCAGTACCTACTGTTATCCAAATTATGATGGAGGATAATGCTTATTTGATTTGAATGACCACATGTGGCTTTTCTCAACTTTTTCATCATCCTTCTGGGACAGAGTACACCATATACCCCATTTACAATGAGTTATAGCTTTCATGGTGGGGGTAGGATGAAGTTTGAATCATTCCATTTCTTTGCTGATACTTGTGCAACCTCGTCTTCTCTGTCCATTAGTTACTTGAGGTATGTTTCATCAAAATAATAGTCAATGGGAAAGTAAGATTGAAATTCAATTTGAATAATATTAAAACATGAAGTATCAAGATCAAATTATTCACCATCAAATCATCTTTTGTCATAGTTTCCTTAGAGAAATAAACTAGAACCTCTTCATTCACTTCATTCAATAAATATTCAATGTGTCTAGGGAGCTCCATACGTTCCTCATCACGTGCACATTGAGGTTCTTCTTAGTCCTTCAAGGAAGAGTTTAGGTTGTCTAATTCTGTATAATCAAAACCACATGGAGTGATGTAGAATTCATATTCAATAAAATTTGAAGGGATAGAGTCAATGAATGGTTCAACTCCCTGATTTGGTTCAGCTTCAATCACTTCCGTTCAACCTCCACGTTTTAGCTCATTTAGACATCGTATTATGGAGGTATAAAATTTTCATTGAATAAGACTATTTCTGGCCAAAATTTCCAGGAAGCTTCCTTCAAATGTATAACAATCAATGGAAACATTAATGACTTAAAAAATCCCCCAAAATTGTTTTAGAGTCAGTACTATGTGTCCTAGTGATATCCCAGGTAGAATAAACTAAATTAGTGGCGAGGGGACCAATTTGTGCATCCGTTACGGTGGTGGATCCCACGCTGTCTACCCAGAAAAGTTTCGAATTCAATGATTTTTTTGGACTAATAGATCTTCGAATCAACTCTAGGTCATAAATATAAATTTGAATGAAATAAAATCACTATTATATCAAAAAATTAATCAGTAATTTTTTACTTATATTTTTTAATAAATGAAAAAACTACCCTTGTGGTAATAATATGTCAAAAATCCAAAATTATGCACTTTTCTAAATTTTTTTCATAATCATTATAAAACTCAAATAACCCATTATTTTAATAAAAATTGAAATAAATGGGTTTTATCATTAAAAAAAATAAAAATATCCTCATTATTTTATAAAAAAATATGCAAATAAAGTGTCTTTGTCAGAGATGTCCTGCCTCCTTGTCTTTTGTTATCATAATATGTGATTCCTGAATTGATTAAATGATTAAATAGAACTTATTAAATGAGTGGGTATACTTTTTAGTTTTTTTAGATTGCTTAAATGGTTTTTTGATAATTATGATTAATGGGTGGGTATATCCATGTGATGTGTTAAATGGAAATTAGTGATAAGTGGGTGGGTATAACCATGTGACATGATTAAATGGAAGTGGAGTACCTGAGTGGATATACTCATGAGATGTAATGGTTTAAATGAGTAGGTATACTCATTTAATGGTTTTGAATGTAATTTTTTATATGAGTGGGTAGACTCATATGGTTGGAAATTGATAAATGTATGGAATGGTTGATGATTTACATAGATTCCAAGGACAGATCACCATGGATTTGGAACACAGTAGTGGACACCTTGGTTAAGTATTCACTTTGGGTCTTGATTTTGTGGGATGTCTCGGGCTTTGTTTTCCATTAGATCTGGCTTGATTAGACTCATGTAGGACATTCTAGTACACATTCTCCTAGGACTCCAACCAGTGCTTATACTGAGATTCTATCGAGATGATACTAGGACTTGATTATGATGCCATAGTATTCAATACATTGGATTCAGCCCTTCATGGTTTACACTTCATTATATGGCACGATTGTGGGATATATGACTGTGTTTGTACGACAAGGTCGTGGGATTTTGATATGGGCTTCTTTATAGAGTAAGGCTGTGTGGACAGGATATGGATTGTTTTACGATAAGTCTTTGTTGTTTGTTTATATTGCCTATAAGTTCCTTGTTAAGATCTTCCACATGTTGCAGGGAGCCACACGAGGCTGTTCGGTATAACTTGTTTGCATTGGTTTTGTGCATTGGGCTTTCACACTTACATTACTTCTTACTTGTACATGTTCTGCATATTTCATAGTGCAACTTAGAATTGTATAGATATTTGGGTGAAAACCTACTGGGATGTTTATCTCACACCCTGTTTGGGCCTACTTGGGGACCCAAACAAATTATATGGTTTCATGTGATTGTAGTGGCAAGCTCCCTAACACTAGTTGTTGATCATTTCTTCAGATCATGAGATCATGAGACCCAGTTGAGGCTTGAGATGATACTGTGACACTTTTTGATATTTTTTTATTTTGGATACTTCTATTGTACTTTATTTCCATGTATATTTTTGGATGTTTTCTAGATACATGTATCATTTGAATCATGATATATGAGACACTTATGGCTTGTAATATATTCCTATCTTTCTTATCTATTATACATACAGTCTAATTAATGTATTTACTTCTATTATTGAATTTGATTGACTTCCACTACGATATACTCTGGTAATTAGGGAATAGTCTCCCTAATAACACAACTAGACCCTCACCACTAGTCGAAATTATTTGTCATTTTAGGAGTGTGCTTGAGGCCATGTAGCCAACTGGGCTTGGGGAACTATTGACTGGAATCCGAGTTCAGGACGTTACAAAGTGGTATCAGAGACAATTTCTTTTCTAGTTGGATTTACTGTTTAGAGACAATAGAGAGGGATATGAAGGAAAATGGAATTTTGTAATGAGCTATGCTCGAGCGTAGCTAACTCGTTAACAAGAAAAATCCAAATTACCCTAAATGAAATTTCTATTTTCTAGTTTTGACTATTATTGTTGATTTGATTTCACCATTAGGAGAAACACATGATTTATGATGATACTATTGATGTAGTTGTGGATTTTATTTTTTTGTAACCTGATGAGATGACGGTATTCCATCTCATGAATCATATAGTCACTTGTTATAAATCACATATCATGCATTATGTAATGCCATTTAAGATGAATTATTTGGTGCATGTTATTTTGATAGGTGAACTAATTGGTGTTCCTGGTTTTGTGATAGACTTTGTGTAGAGGATAGGGAAGTGACATCATATTTCAATTCATAAGGTGTATGGGCCCTTCTGAAATAGAAAATGACGTACCTTTTAAATTAAAATTTTAAAGTGAATTTGATGTGTATGGATTATATGGTCATCAAATTTTAGTTCATGGGGTGTTATGGGTCCTCAAGGATCAGAACATGGTGGACCATTGGTTAAATCATGTAAAATAATGACTATTAAATGAAAATAAATGGAAAATAGTGACATAAAATACACCCGGATTTTGAGTGGGTGGGAGGTAGTGTTTCTAGTTGTGTTGTGGTTGTTCTTTATACAGTCAAGTATTTAGGATTAGGTTCTGTGTTATGACTTCTTTTTATGAGGTTTTTGACCTGTCCTACACTTTTGAGATGCGACTTTGATATCATTATTTTATGAGGTGAGTGTTTGGATTTATAGAGGCTTGTCACCATGAAGACCTCCAATGGTATTCCAAGAAGGTGGCGATGATCATGCTTCGAAGGTGGTGGGCCATGAGATACTAGTGGATCCTCTTTTAGGGCTTTTTGTGGTATAATAGACTATTTCAGACATAGGGGTTGAGGCATAGTTCCAGAAGGGGTTATTTTGCTATATGTAGTATTTTCAAGGAGCACCATAGCCTACCCTGACTATGGCTGAGCTGACATGGGTGTTCTAAGAGGAAAATCCTTTCATGTTTTTGGGGGATGATGGTCCAAGATTCTGAGTTGTGGCTTGAGAGCACACTATCTATCTTCGAGCAATTGGAGACACCTCTTTAGAGGAGGGTCAAGCTCACCCCGTATATGATACATGGAGTAGTAAAGTACTGGTGGGATGTTCTGAACCATGCTGAAAGGATATGAGATATGGGTTGGTCTGATTTCTAGACCTACTTCCCTGACTACTTTTACCCCAAGACACTATGGGCAAAGTGAGCTAATGAGTTCATGCATCTAGAGCAAGGCACCATTACGGTTATAGAGTACTCAACATACTTTACAGAGTTGCATAGTTTTTCACTGATGTACCTTACCGACGAGCTATCGAGAGAGAGATTCATTGAGGAAACCCTCTGAAATACTATCAAATCCTAGGTCAATGTGTTTAGGTTGACTACTATCACTGAGATTGTGAATCAGCCACCAATTATAGAGTTGAAACTGAGGTAATTTGAGGATATATTCTATGGAAATGTTTCTTCTCAACCTAGTTGTTCTACATCTTCAAGAAGGAAGCACCATTTTGATGCTTCCCATGAGATAAGCATTAGTTATTCCATGAGTTCATGTAGCTCGGTGTTTTTTCACTAGTGTGTCAAGAGAGGACACATGAAGAATCAGTGTGACTGCGACCTAATCTAGTGCCGAGATTATGGAGGGATGGGCCACATGCAATGGTTTTGCAGGACCTTCCCACCAGTTGTGAGTGGTAGGGGGTCAGCTCCGATGTCAGGTTCAGGAGTCGGTTTCTAAGATCCATGTCAACCAGGGAGCTAGAGCAATGCAGGACAATCTGGCTGCATAAATAGTGGTCTTTGCTGAGGTATCCATACACCAATTAATCATATATATCGAAGGGGACCTACTCTGATATGTGAGGTTGTTTCACAGGTTCATGGTATGGGTCAGTTATATTATGTACAACCTACCCCTAAGGACAAAGGTTTCATACTATCTACAGTGAGAGGAATGATATTAGTAGCCTCTAATATTGAATCTTCTCTTTTTGATACAGGTGTATCTCATTGTTTCATATCTGTACCTATAGTGAAAATCCATGGGCATGTTTTGTGGTATTTTGAAAACATTTTAATGTTAGAAATACTATTGGGAATTAGAATGGATGATATGATCTAGTGCAGGGAGTACCCCTTGAGGTTGGTGGGTGTCACTTCATTTGAGATATTTATGTCTTTGAGATGATAGGGTTTGACGTCATTCTTAGGATGGATTGTTCAGTATATTATCGATCTTACCTTGTCTAATATCGCCTAAGGGTAACTTTCACATCACCAGAGGATGCCGTGTTTACTCACAAGGGTGAATGGGGTGTCCAGGAAAGCTGAGATGGACTAGATCATCATGAGGTGGGCAGAATGATAGCCTATATTGCTATTTTTTATTTCGGATGATCAGGGAGTGAGTAAGGTATACTTTCCTCTAATGGTGGATCGTTTCAAGGACATGTTCCCAGATGAATTTTATAGTTTACCTCTCGAGAGATAGGTTGAGTTCTCCATTGAACTAGTGTTATGAGCTACACCAGTATCCATTTCTGCTTACTAGGTGGCTACGATAGAGTTGTATGAAATTAAGTGGAAGCTAGAGTATTTGGAGGAAAAGGGGTTTATATGACCTAATACTTCTCTATGGGGTTTTCCAGTTCTTTTTTCAAAAAATGTCGATATAACTATTAAGATTTTTGGGGATTATCATAATTTGAATCAGCTAATGGTTAAAAATTGATATCCCTATCCAGAAATAGATGAAATGTTTTATAAGATTTCAGGATCCCGAGTATTCTTGAAAATTGAACTAAGGATATGATATAACCGGGTGCATATTTGACCCACAAACATACCTCGTACAACCTTTCATAGTAGGTATGGTCTATATGAGTATCTGGTTATTCCATTCAGTCTCAAAAAAAAGATAGTAGTTTTCATGGTGCTGATGAACTGAGTATTCCATCCTTAATTGTGACACATCAAGTATTTGGCTGGGAGTAGTGCTGATGTAGGGGGATAGAGTTTTGGCATATGAGTCTCAGTTTCTAAGGCCACATGAGAGGAATTACCCTATGCATGATCTTGAGCTAGATGCAGTGGTTCATGCTTTTCACTATTGGAGACATTACTTATTAGGAGATCATTTTTTGGTGTATACAGACTACAAAATTCTCAAGAATATATTTACTCAGTATTATTTGAATATGAGGAAAAAAGGTGGGTGGAGTACCTATAGTATTTTGACTTTAAGCTTGAATACATGACCAGTAAAGGTAATGTAATGTTCGATGCACTGAGCCCGTGGACTCAGATATAGATAGTGCAACATGCATGTAGTGAGTGGCAACATATGGCGTCAATCTATAAGATATATTTGGAGGTGCACAACAGTGAGAGATAGACATATCTAACATCCATATTTGTGACCTCTAACATATTGTATAATGTAAGCATGATTCAGTTATTGAATTGAAAGGGTCTAGTCCTATGGGAGAGTGTGGAAGGTGAGGACCCTCCACCTTGTTGGACCGTAGGTGTTGATGAGATCTTACATATATGTGGATGTTTTTGGGTTCTAGAGGATATACGTGGGGATATGATGTGGGAGTTTCATGCTTCATCTTGGTAACTACATCCCAGAGTCACAAGATGTACCATGACTTGATTCATCAATACTAATGGAGAAGTATGAAAAGTTACATAGCTAGTTTTGTTATGTGGTGTTACACCTGTCAGCTTGTGAAGGAGGAACATCAATGACCAGCCATGATTTTATAGCAGTTACTTATTCCTAAGTGGAAATTAGATGATGTCCTAATAAATTACATGACTGGTTAACTAAGGTCTCCTTGATGTAACGATGCTGCGTGGGTTGTTGTTGATGGGATAAAAAATGTTGATCATTTATTGCCGATCAAGGATACCATAGATGTTAAAGTTCTTGTAAGGTTGTTTATCCATGAGATAATAAAACTTCAAGGGTTCTCACGCACTATCATTTAAAATAGGTATTCCCACATTACATCTCGTTTCTTATAGAGTTTTCATAGGGAATTGGGTATATAGGTGCTTCTGAGCATAGTCCACCACCCTCAGATAGTTGGCCAATCAGAGTGTATGATAGAAGTGCTAGGGAACATGATGAGTGAATGTGTCCAAGATTTTGCGGGATCTTGTGAGAGACACATTCATCTATATGAGTTCTCCTTTAATAACAATTATCAGGCAACGATACAAATGTCACCTTACGAGGCTTTTTACGGTAGGCTATGCCAATCACCCTTGTGATGGCTAGAGGTAGGTGAGGTAGCTTTACTAGGACCTTCTCTCATGGAAGGGAATTCTGAGTAGATCCTGTTGATTTAGAAGTAGATGGCTACTGCACAATCTTGATAGAAATCTTTTGTCGATCACCGTATATGACCTCTATAGTTTGAGGTCTGGGATTAGGTCTTTTTATGTGTTTCACTAAGGTTGGGACATAAAAGGATCATGATACGAGGTATGATTTCACCACTATATTTTGGGACATTCGAGATTCTTGAGAGAGTCAGATCAGTAGACTATTAGTTTTAGTTACCTCAGAGGTACTGATCCATGCATGAAATCTGCCATGTATCACAATAATTCCATTATAATTCAGACCCATCTCATGCTTTTCAACCCGAGGAGGTTGAGCTACAATTTTATGCATCCTTCAAGGAGAATCTAATTTGTATTGTTGATTGGAGCATGAAGGTTATACAAGGCTAGTCAGTTCTTCTAGTACAGGTTCTATGGCAGCAAGACCGTTCACAAGATTACACTTAGGAGCAGGAGGCTGACATACGTGCTCAGTGACAGGAGTTTTCTAAAAATGGATATTGACTACCCTTGAGAGGAAAATTCAGGGAAGAATTTCATTAATGGGATAGGATTGTAAGATCCTAGGTTTTTCTTGAGGTTTGAATCTTTTACATTATTTTTTGGCTTAGACCCTAAGCTGGGCCATGGGCCAGTTGGGTTGTTTTTGGGAAATAATAGGCAAGAAGGTTGTGTACCGGTTTTAGGCCAATTACACGATGTGTAATTGGATTACAAACTATGTAATCCGATTTTATAACATGTGATGGCTTGTCTAGGACCTTTCACGATGTGTAAGGGTTTTACCCCATTAAAGGAAAACTGAGAATTACACACCATGTACGAAAATTACTTATAAGGTAATTGCTCGACTATGTTTTTTAAATATAGAGGCAAGGTCCTCTATTTCTTGAACAAAAGCCTTTTTTCTATCTTTTGAAGACTAAAAACATTCCTATCTAGATTTTCAGATCAAGTGCCCATTTGTATTCCATTTCTTTCCCTATCATTTTTTTGGAACCATGATGGTAAGATATCGATACCGTTTTATCCATTCTTGATTCTTCAGAACAACAGTTGCATTGTTTGGATTTTGGATTTTATGCCCTAATTTATTGTTCTTCATATGTTCTTTAGATTTATTCCCATCCAAGATGAATTAGGACTGAATACTAGATGAGAACTCCACTAATGAGATAAGATAGGTGGTCTATAGTTTTTTTTCCTTTTGATGCTTTATAGAGCTATTGACCTTTTTTCTGCCCGCTGGATGTTTTAGCGTGGGCCCGATTTTAATGTGTTAATCTGAAATAGATGTCGTAGGACCTTTTTGGGACTCCCCTAGGTTCTTTGGGATACGTTTCTGGTGGCTGAACCAGCCCAAGGACACCCATGGGGTGCACCATGCCTTTACTATGGTTTTTACCATTGATGAACTACCCATGGGGTGTGACCTCGAGTTTTCCTAGTTTAGGGATGCTCGGTTGTTCTTAAATGAGGCCAAATTATATACATAGGAGATGTCTTTCCTCCTTACCTTGTGTTTTTATAATATTCGATGCCTAACTTGATTAAATACATAAATGGAACTTTTCATATGAGTGGGTATACTAATTTGATATTTTTATACTGCTTAAATAGTTTTGTTTATAATTGTGATTAATGGGTGGGTATACCCTTGTGATGTGTTAAATGGAGATTGGTGATAAGTGGGTGTGAATATCCATGTGACATGATTAAATTAAATTGGATTTCATGAGTGGGTATACTCATGAGATGTAATGGTTCAAATGAGTGGGTATACTCATTGAATTGTTTTGAATGTAATTGATTATATGATTGGGTAGACTCATATTGTATGAAATTGTTAAAGGAATGCAATGATTGATGATTTACATAGATTCCATGAATGGATCTCCATGGATATGGAATGTAATAGTGGACACATGGGATGATTATGCACCTTTGGTCTTTATTCCATGAGATGCCTTAGGTTTTTCTGCCCCTTGGATCCAGATATCTTGGACACACGTAGGACATGTTGGTACACATGCTCCTAGTATTCCAACCAGTGACTATGCCAATTTTTCATCGAGATTCTCCTGAGACTGGAAGAGGATTCCTTGGTCTTTATCACCATAGATCCGGCCCTTCATGATCTACACTTCATTATATGGCCTGACTATGGGATATATGATTGTTGTTGTATGAAAAATCTGTGGGTTTTTGATATAGTTTTCTTTATAAGGTAAGGATGAATGGATATGATATGGATCGTTATGTGGAAAGGTTGTTTTATTTGTTTATATTGCTTGTATATTCCTTGTTAGGAAACAAAACAAGTTGCAGAGAGCCACAAGAGGCTATTTTGTATTACTTGTTGGCAGTAGTTATATGCCTTGGGCTTTCACGCTTACATTACTACTTACTTTCACTTGTTTAGCATATTTTATAGTACTTATTAGAACTATATAGATATTTATGTGGAAACCTACTGAGATGATTATCTCACATCCTATTTGGGCCTCCTTAGGGACCCAAACAGATTATATAGTTACAGCTGATAGTAGGGGAAATCTCCCTAAAACTATTTGTTGATCATTGTTTTTGAGTATGGGAGCATAGGACTCAGATGAGGCTTGCGATGCTACATGGGCACTTTTCGGTCATTTTGGATTATAGATACTTATATTTTATTATATTTCTATGTACCTATTTTGGGTATTTTTTAGATACATGTATCATCTGCATCATGGTATATGAGACACTTTTGGCTTGTTACATATTCTTCTCTTGCTTGTCTATTTTATCTATTGTCTGCTTATTGTATCAGCTTACACTATTTAATGTGATTGACTTCCATTGTGATAAATTATGGTAATGGGGGTATAGTCTCCCAAATGAATCACCTAGTCCCTAACTGCTAGTCATAAGCCTCTGGTATTTGGTAAGATGTGCTTGTGGCCATGTAGCAAACCAGGCTGGGGGTATTGTTGAGTGACATCCTCGTTTGGGATGTTACATTTGTAAAATAATTGAATGATTTCATTTCAAAATTCAATGATGTCATATAAAGATATAATATTATGTTGTGCATGTAAATACTATATCACATCTATGTGTGAATAAAATTCCATAATGTAAAAAATAAATTCCTTTAGGTGATAATTCTTGTAGTGAGATAAATTCCTTAAACTAATAAAAAATACTATGGGTGAGAAAATTCATAAAGTGGTAAGAAAATTCTAGTGAGAGAAATTCAATTGTTTGAGATGTTAGAGAGATGGTATTTTTTGGTGACTTTTATAGCTTTAGAATTGAAAATAAAATTATATATGTCACTTTTAGGGTAAGATTCAGTCAAACTATGTTATCTGTCACTACATAAAATAGTGGTCTTAGTGAACGTTTATTAGTGGTGGTTCTAATAATTAATATTAAAAAAACATTATTAAATATATTTTAAATATAGGGGTGGTTTCAATGAAACCGCTACTAAAATTTTTAAACAATAACTGACCCCACCACCTCCACCCAATGCCCTAACCCCCTCGCTCCCTTGGTCATACCTCCCCCCGATGCTGGAGACTGCCCACCCCCCTTTGCAGCGCCTCTCCTCGACGTCGCCAATCACCCCTCCCTATCGGGATCACATCTCCCCAACACTGGAGACCACCCCCACCTCGATCATCACTCTCCCCTGTGCTAGTGACTCCATCCATCCCCCTACCCCCCCATCGATCCCTCAGCCCCACTTCTCACTGACATTGATAACCACCCCGCCCCTCGACCCTGCCCCTCCCCCAACATCAGTGACCGGCCCTCTCCCTTGATCGCGCCTCTCCCCAATTACAACGACTTCCCCTCACTCTCGATCATGACTCTCCTCGGCTCCAGTGATTACCCCCCCCCTCTACCCAAACCTATCCCCGACATTGTCGACCGCCCCTCCCCCTAGGTCGCACCTCTCCCCAATGTAGGTGACTTCCCCACACCCTCGACCCCACATCTCCCCGACACTGACCCCCCTTCTCTCCAACAACATACCTCTCCCCCCTTCCACCACATCCCACAGATGGATCACCCCTCTTCCTCGATAGTGACCACCCCTTTTCCCAATCTCACATATGATCCTCGTGACCCCGACCCCATTTTCTCCCTTATCATGATCCCTCACGAATCATTTATATGATGAATTCGTGTTTGTCTATGGGGTTAAAAATAGTTTGTAACTGCATGATTCATTTATCCCTCATGAGTTCTTGGTGAGTAATCCTTAGTGAGTTTTGGATAATGGTTGATTAGAGGATAGGAAACCATTTGGTTTTATTAATTATTCACTAATGTTTTAGTATGCTTCTTCCCCACTGGCATGAAACATTTTATGTAAGAACATACTGAGTGTACATGTTTGTTCACCATGATTTAATATACTATATTTATATAATTATAGGATCAATTACGTGACCAAGATTAACAAAGTTAATTGATGTTTACTTCTAATTGTACTTGTTTGATTAACCATTTATATCTTTATATTTGAATATACGTGGAGAAGAGTGAAAATCCAATACTTATGGATAAAAGTTGGATTACATTACCTCGAAACACGCCTTGTTATGACAGAAGTTTGAAAAAAATATTATGTAATTAAAAAATGCTCAGTGGATGGTCGAATAAAATGTGTATGTCCTTATTGAAAATTCAAGTGATGGTTAAATAGAAATGAAGTATATGATCATTTTATATAGAAACCATTTTCTGCTCAATATGTATGTAGGATTTGGAATGGTGAATATATTGTTATGGAAATTCAAAACAAAGATAATCCTATCAACAAAACACAAAGTGACCCTCCAGAGGGGAATTCAGTTTGATATTTGATAAATGAAATATTTGTCTTTGCATGATATAATGTCCACGATTTCAATAGATCAAAAAAACCTTCAATGGACCCTGAGAATTTTAATACTTCTATTAAGTTAAACGACCAATAAATGAGTTTTATGAATTAGTTTAAGACGTGAAACAAGAACTGTAGGAAGGGAGTGATAAGTATTCCATGTTTTTTTCTACTTAAGTTGCATCATATAAATAGTCTCTGTGAAATTATTGACAAAGAAATATACATGATTTTAGAGTTTCTTCAAGATGCATTTAGTGAAGCTATGATCCTTGCATCATACTATGAGATTAATAAAGTCAGAAATAAACATGTACTATATTATACAATGATACATGAATTCCTTAATGCTTTCATGCTTTACTTGGGAGAAGAGTCCGATAATGGAGAATTCATAAGATGTTATAAAAGTAGATGAAATTAAATGAAAAACAATGAGAGTATAAATCAATGAAACCCCAATAAAAAAAGAAACCTACCTTCAACTTTATTTAATTACTTTCCTCTGATATGATACTTGAAAAGAGTATTGATGACATCTAGGAATACATATGAAATGAAGTGACATGATCAAGATAGTAATGATGGCTTGATGAGACATCCAAAAGATTCAACATAATTAAAAATGGTTGATTCATTATATCTATATTTTTCTTCAAATCTTAAGAATTCACATTTGGGATTGGATTCTGATGGTTTTGACCCCTTTTGTACTTTAGGTACTAATTATAGTATTTGGAAATTTGTTTTTGTCCCTTATAATCTACCTCCATAGATGTGTATGAATAAATATTAATTTTTATTTTGATGATTATTTCTAGAAATAAAATCCCTAGAAATGGAATTGATGTATACCTTCAACCTCTAATCAAATAATTACGATAATTATAAGATGTTGGAATGGAAACATATGACGTTTCAATGAGAAAACTATTAAAAATAAATTCTAATTTTATGTAGACAATTACTAACATTCCGGGATTAGGAAATATATCTGATTGGAACAATCATACTAGTTTGTCTTTCTAGTTTGTAATTTTGTTCATCAACGATTACCTCATAGAAGAAAATGATGTTTTATGTGTCATCATTGATTTCTATATTTCATCTCGTAAATCTAGGTTTAACAAGACACAATTCAATAAATATATTAAACTGAGAAATCCACTAAAAGTGTTATTTGGTTCAGAAATCATAGGACAATTAATGAGTGTCATTGAAGAATTTTGAAAATATAATCATTTTAAAGAAGGGGAAAAGGGTACAAGGTACAATATTTGAAGCATCTGGAACACAAAAATAAAGGTTATATTTTTCAAAATTCTTTATTCGGTGTTTAATTTGATATGTTATAATCTTGACATAATGAGTATTGAGAAAAAATTATGTGGAAATATAATTTTCACATTGCGTAATGAGAAGGGTAAATCAAAGGATCACCTAAATGCTTATAAGAATTTGGAGATCATGAATATAAATCATGATTTTTGGGAAAATGAGAATGGAATGTATCCTTCGACTATTTTTACAATGAAAAATCATGTGAAAGATGTATTCCTTCAAACTTTAAATAATTTAAAAGTGGAAGATGGATATTCAAGTATTATATCAAGGTGCATTGAATAAAAAAATTGAAAGTTACATGGATTGAAAAGTCACAACTCTTGTATTTTGATGGAACAATTGTTTTCATTGGAATTTTGTAATTTGTTAATTGAAAAATAAACTATTGTACCTTTTTCAAAGAGCTTTGTAGAAAAAATATAAATCCAGTTGAGCTTGATAAACTTAAAGAAAGAATTGTTTTGACACTTTTTTATTTTTAGATGTTATTTCCACCTTCATTATTCCACGTGATAATTCATTTGATTGATCATTTGGTTGAGGAAGCTAAACTTGGATAACTAGAAAATTATTAACCGATGTATCCAATTGAGAGGTACAATGATATTATTTTTATTTTCATTAGTGAATTTAATTTTATTACATTATTGCATAATTTTTTTATATGTTTCTTATTTTTTTCATCAGGTACATAGGTCATTTGAAAACATATATGATGAATAAATATAAACCAAAAGGCTTTATTGCTAATGGTTACATATCCAAAGAGTGATTGACCTTTTATTCAAGGTATTTGAATGGGATTGAGACTAGATTATATCAGGTTTAATTTTTTTGATGTTATATCCACTAATTTTCATTTTGAAAGCTAGTTATCAATATTTCCAATTATTGGATAACCAATTGGAAAGGGTTCAAATTTAACACTAAATGAATTGGAGTTTCCATAAGCACATAGATATATACTGCTCAGTAGTCATATTACAGATCCATTTATTGAAGAATTACGATGTAAAACAAATAAGTGATTAAGGGGTAGATCTTGAAATGAGATGGAATTAAAAAAGATGTTTATTAGGAGATTGTCAAATGGATCACCCATCAGGTAAGTATATACTCATATTAATATTATTTCCATGTAGTTATTTTGTCTATGTTAAAACTAAAACTTTTTATATTTTTTTCTAGATAATTAATGTTGAAAATCAATCTAAAATAACAAATTCTTATATGTTTTTTGGGGTCAAGGTACTCTAAGAAAGTGTAAGATATTTGATGCCTAAAATATTCATGGATTGAGGTTTCATGCAATTTATCAAGAAGAAGACTTAAAAACTCAAAATAATGGTGTTTTTACACATACAGAGGTGGTATATTATGGATATATGGTGATATAATTGAATTAAACTATCATGGTTAGTTTTTGGTTGTCTTATTCAAATGAAAGTGGGTTAATATTGATATGATTATAATGAATGATTCATTACATTTTAATTCTATCAACTTCTCTCGATTATTCCATACCAATGAGCATGTAGAGAATGTTCCATTTATCTTGGATTACTATGTGAAGATAATTTATTATGTGGATGATAAAATACATGAAGGTTAGAGTTTTTTACACTTAAAGTAGAGAGACTTATTTGATATGAGTGATGAAGATCAATTTGTACTTTGTGACAGTGAACCTAATCAACCACAAAACATTGAATAATTTTTGACTGACAATATAAAAACAATAGATCTTTCAATAGAGGTTAAAAATGAAGCACTCGTCACAATAGAGGTTTATAATAATGAAGATAATGAAGATGAAGATAATTGAATGTATAAATTTGTAATGAAAATATATTACAATTTCTCATTGATAAGTGGTCAACACATATATACATTGTTATAGTTTTTGTTTTTTGTTTTTGTAAAAATTTATTAGTTTTTAATTTTCTATACATTTAATATATCTAAAAAAATTGAATTGCAAGAATACTGAGAATAAATAAATTTCAAAATCCTAGCAAGTTATCATCTCAGAGCACACGACAACTACTATCAGCTTCAGTGGATCTGAGTGATTCAGTTGTAATTGAGACTACCAGTGAGCCAGCCATTCCCCATATGTTTTTAATATCCCACCATCCAATTCACCTCCAGCTATGGAGCAGTTGGTCATCCCTTCATCTAGTGGATATCGGTGAGTTACTATTACTGGTATGTATGTCATTGTAAAAAAACTATATATTTTAATAATTTTTTAATTTATTTTTCAAATGAATAAAAATAAAAATAGAAGATATATAAATATGAACATGAAAGCTGTATGAGACCATAAGAAATTCAATTTTATCATTTCATTTGAAGAGTTTGGGGTGCCTACTGATGATGTTTCTAGAATCTATGGGCAGCTTATTAGGTAGATTATTTGTGATACAATGAGCATTCCCATTAATTATAAATATTGGAGGCATATTCCTGCAACATGGAAAAATGAGGTTTTTGATACTTAATTAAAGGTAATTTAATTTAATATTCCTTGATAACTAATTTTAATGACATGATAATTTTTTTGATATACATATACAGTATTATGTTTTTTATTTCTTAATGTTTTTTCATTTGGATGTCCCAATCTATATTTCACTCCCACGCACTACGAAAAAATTAGGAATGAAATGGTGAGATTTTAAATGAATATTATGACATGAGTTTAATGAAATATTTTTGAGCTCATGGTAGATGTATGGGAAAATGTGTGAATGAATTTCTCTTCTGAAACAGAATTGGTTTGTCGATATTAACAGAGATGCATCTCATGAAGTAATTACATATTTTAGAGTATTGAAATAATATAAACAAAATAAAATTATAGTTTTTATTAATGTTTCTATTTTTTTGTAGGAATTATTGACAAAAATAATATGAATCATGAGAAATAATTCATTCTTAATATCAGTATCTCTTAGAGTTTTTTTTAGAAAAAGAATATATTTTTTTTATTTTATTCATTATTATTTATATCATTTTATTATAAGTCATATTTTTTCTAACATGTTTATAATTTTTATAAAGGCTAATGAATTAGGTTATTCTGTAGGCCATATATAGATATGGTTTAATGTGCATAGGGAATCTGATGTCAGTTTTGTAAATGACCCTACAAATGATGTTTGAGTAAGTATTTTTCATTATCATTTCATGTTCTTTCATTACTATAAAAAAATGAAAAATATATTATAACAAAACAAAATCCTTAAACCCAATTAAATTGGACTGGATACAAGGATAAAATGATGCTAATTTAGCACTGTTTGATATATCTAGCCAAGCCCAATTAATTGGGTTTAAGGATTATTTGTCATTATAATTTATTTTTCAATATTTTGTTTTTATAATAATGAAATAACAATACATAGTAATAAAAAATTTATTAATTAGATAATATTATGAATTAAAAATATTTTAAAAAGTATAATTTTAATATTTATTGTATTAATAAGTTCAAATTCAAGAAAAATGGGATGTGAACCCTTCAAACTCATCTTCAGTTTCCCAGAATGATGATGTTCCAATTGTTTTAGGGAAGGTCAATCCCAGACATGTATAGAGGATGGGTTCTGAACCTACTCCATCATTTTTATTTGGTTGGGAGTCATCATCAGTTACTACTACACCTAGTGGGGGTTCGAGTAGCGATATTGATAAGGAATCACAAAGATAAATTTCAAGGTTGAATGGAAAAGTGATAGAACATGACTCTTATAGGAAACCATATGATCAATGATGAGAAAAAATGGAAAATGAATTAGTTTTTATATTTCAATGGATTAATAGAACGATAACCAAGGAAATTTATACCCGTATATCTTATCCTATCAAGGTAAATTATAAATTTCACAGATCATTCACACATTTTCAAGGAACGCATACAACTTCCTTAAATAAAACTAAAATGACACTTTTATATTAGAAACATGAACTTCGAGTCCTACCGACAATATCTTGCACCGGATTAACATGTTTTTGATTCCTACACATAAAAATAAATTATATATTTTTATCCTTAACTTTGGAAATAATTCAAGCTCATTTCTGAGTTTTGACACAGTAAATAGTTTCTAATGGTACTAAAGCCTTTAAAAACATGATTTTGTGGGGGGAGGGGGGGGGGGGGTTAAAAATAACAATTAGATTCCATATCAACATAAAATCTGTGTAAAATTACTATGGATTGATTTTTGAAATATAGGGACATATGACACATCATTTCGAGTTATAGATTACCTAAGATGCGTGTAAATGTGTTTTTAGTGTTTTAAAACATGAAAACATGTGTGTAATGGTTAATACCATAGAAAACGATATCATATTAACATGAAATCGTGAGAAGACCACCATTGAATTGTTTTTGACATGTACTCATATATAAAATATAAATTAGACTTGCGGTGTAGTCAAAATGCCTTAGTAAATAGTTTTAAGGTACTAAATCCTTTAAAAATGCATGATAGGGGGCGAAACATTAAAAAAATGATGTTCGATTTCCATGAATTTCGAGGAAAATAACCATTGATATTTTTTGAAATATAGGAACCAACATTATGTTATTCCAGGTTACAATTTTCTAAGGATTCCTGTAAATGCATTTTTAGTGTTTTAAACTAAAAAAACATGTGTAAAATATTCCAAACCAAAGAAAAAAACCTCATATTGACTTGAAATCATAAGAAAACGACCATTTAATTATTTTTGACATGTAATCATAGACAAAAAATCATTCTGATGTGCGGTGTGGTTGGAATGACTAAGTAAATTAATTTTAAAGGCACCCAAGCCTTTAAAAATGTGTGTCGGGGTGTCACAACTAGTAATATTTCATCATATTTTCATAAAACCAGATAGGAAAAAAATTATTTATTTATTTTTGAAATGTAGGACTCGAGGATATGTCATTATGTGATACAAATTTTTTCGAATGTTCATAAGTGGGTTTTTAGTGTTTTAAACCACATAAACATGCATGTAAAAATCAAAACAATAGAAAAAGACTTTATATTGACATGAGGTCATGAAAAAACCATTGTTTAGTTATTACTGATGTGTATTTATAGATAACACATCAATATGATATGCATTTTGTTCGGAATGGATGGTAAACTATTTTTAATGGTCCCAAAGCCTTTAAAAATGTGTGTTAGAGGGTCAAATCTAGGAAAACATTGTTAGATTCCCATGAAATTATATAAAAATGAATGTATATTAATTTTTGAAATTTAGGAATTGATAACATGTCATTATGTTTAATGGATTTCTTGGGATGCCTGTAAACACATTTTTAGTGTTTTAAAAGAGTAAAACATGAATATAATGGTGAAAACCATAGAAAAATAAGTCATAGTGATGTCAAATAATGATAAATTAAATATTGAGATATTTTCGACATTTAAGCATAGAAAAAACATCAATATACATGTGGTGTGGTCGGATTGTCTCAGTAAATGACTTTTAAAGATATTGAATCCTTTAAAAACATGTATATGGGGGTAAAAACTAGGAAAAAATCAGTATATTTCTATGAAATAGAAGTAAAACAACCATATATTTATTTTTGAAATATTGGAACCAACAGAACATCATTCTGAGTTATTACTTTCCTGGGATCCTCGTAAATGTGTTTTTGTGTTTTAAAACACTAAAATGTTTGTGTAACATAAAAAAAGAGAAAATGGCCTCATATAAATGTGAAATCATGGTAAATATACCAATTAGTTATTTTTGACATGTAATCACTAACAACACATCAATATGATGTGCAATGTAGTTGGAATGGCTCAGTAAACTGTTTTTAAAGATAATAAAGCCTTTAAACACATGTGGTGGGGGTTCAAAACCGTGAAAAAATCATTCTATTGCCATGAAATCAAAATTCAATAACCATTGGTGTATTTTTTAAATCTATTAATAGATGAGAAGTAATTTTGATTTACGGATTTATTAGGATTCCCACAAATTCATTTTTAGTATTTTAAAACACTAAAACATGCAACAGGCAAGGCCAGAGAAAAAAACATCAGATTTATGTCAAATCCCCAGACAACCACCATTGTTTTATTTTTGAAGTGCATGCTTAATTTCAATCTGATGTAAAGTGTGGTCAGAATGTCTTGGTAAATAGTTTTTAAAGGTACTGAAGCCTTTAAAAACATGTTTCGGGGTGTCAAAACCAGGAAAATGTTGTCATATTTCCATGAAATCATAGAAAATTTACCATAGATTTATTTTTGAAATGTAGGAACTGACATAACATCATTTTAAGTTACAGTTTTTTTGGGATGTCTTTAAATGGATTTTTAGTGTTTTAAAACACATAAATGTGTGTGTAATGGTAAAAACCATAGAAAATTAATCCATATTGACATGAAATCATGGTAAAACAACTGTTGAGTTATTTTTGATGTATACACATTGACAACATGTCAATCTGACATGTGGTGTGGTCAGAATGGCTTAATTAATAGTTTTTGAAAGGTATAGAAGTCTTTAAAAACATGTGATGGAGGGTCAAAACTATGAAAAATCATATATTTACCATGAAATCAAAGTAAAACAACTGTATATATATTTTTGAAATGCAATAGATAACAAAACATCATTTCTAGTTACAGTTTTCCGATGATGCATATAAACACATTTTTAGTGTTTTAAAAAACTAAAACATGAATGTAATGGTCGAAACCCTAGAAAAAGACCTCAAATTGACATGAAATCTTGGTATATCTATATTTTAGTTATTTTTGAGGTTTACACATAGGAAAAACATCAATATAACGTGTAGTGAGATCAAAATGGATCAGAAAATAGTTTCTAAAGGTTCTGAAGCCTTTAAAAACATTCATCAAGGGGACAAAACCAAGAAAATATCATCTAATTTCTATGAAATCATAGTAAATTGACCAAATAAATATTTTTCAAATTTAATAATTGATGACACATCATTTTTACTTACGTTTTTCCTATGATTCCTAAAACATGTTTTTAGTGTTTTGAAAAACTAAATTACGCGTGTAATAGTCAAAACCATAGAAAAAAACTATAGATTGATGTGAAATCAAGGTAAAACCACCGTTATGTTATTTTGGACATGTAATTGTAGAAAAAATTTCAATCCAGTGTGTTTTGTGGTCAAAATGGATCGATAAATAGTTTTTAAATGTATCGAAGCTATTAAAAACGTGTATTGGGGGGGGGGGGGTCAAAACTAGGTAAACATCATCAAATTACCATAAAATCATAGAAAAATGACCATATATTTATTTTTGAAATTTACGAATCGATGTAATGTCATTTCAAAAAGGTTTTTCCTTGGATGCCCGTAAATAAGTTTTTATTGTTTTAAAACACATAAAAATTTAGGTAATAATCAAAACCATAGAAAACAACCTCAAATTGATGTGAAATCAAGGGGAAAACACCATTGTGTTATTTTTGATATTTAATTGTAGAAAACACATCAATTTTACATGCAGTGTGGTCAAAATGGCTCCGTAAATAGTTTTTAACGGTATTGACGCCTTTAAAAGCGTGCATCAGGGGGTTAAGACTTGGAAAACATCATCAGATTGCAATGAAATTAGGGGATAATGACTATATAATGGTTTTTGAATTGTATGAATTAACAACACATCATTAATATTTATGTTTTTCTTATGATTCCCATAAACACATTTTTAGTGTTTTAAAACACTAAAACATGCGTGTAATGGTAAAAACCATATAAAAAACCCTCATAATGACATGAAACCATGGAACAACCACCATTTATTTAGTTTTTAAGTATATTATATGATTTTATATCAGTAAAAAATAATAACATTGGACATCGATTTAAGAATCAATTAGAATTTTATTTGCTTATCCCTTTTTAGTTTTAATTGTTGAATCATATTTTAATTCGGAAAATTTATGTTTCAAAAGTGTTTTTCATGGTATAATATTTGTTTTATGTTAAAATTTATTCTATTTTATTAACAAAATAAAAAATTTTATGTACAACATTATAAATATATTCCATTTCTTTTCACTTTTACATTTCATTTCTTAAATGTTATCGTTTTTATTGTTGGTGATAGATGGTAACCGAAGGAAAGAGGTTGGACATTTGATTCAAGAAATTATTTATAAGTCAGTGGTGATGGTTCTTAGTTTCATTTATAAGTTTAAATTTTATCAATGATTCTATTGTAATTCTGAATTATTATGTTTAGTTTTAATTTCTGTCTTTTTTATAACAATTAATGGGATTATGTGGTATGTTTCAATTGATGAGATGATTTGGAGGTAGAAGGATGAAACATAGGTCATCGGGTCGAAATATATTAGGCATGGGTTCTTGTTGGACAAATTTTATTTTTATATATTGATAATTGAGGAATGGGTTGACTGAGGTAATCAGTTGACTGAAGTTATGATGACTATGAATGTATATGTATATAACTATGTATGTATCTTTTATGATGTATGTATGATGGGTTTATTATTCATTTATGTTTTAGTTTATTACATGTCAATGTTTTTATATATATATTTTTTTTATTAAATATTTTTAAAAAGAGTATATTTTTTAAAATATTGAGAGGTGATTTTTAAGAGCTGTTGTTAAAAAAATGAATTTGAATCATAATTAATAGTGGTTAATATTATCTACCAATAAACCAAACATCCAATAACATTTTTATCAGTTTTTAGGTTCATCTTATTTATTTTATTTTCATGTTTTTTTAAAAAAAATAACTGTTATGTAAAATGAAAATCATTGCTAAATTCTCAAAAAAAATCACATAAAAACCAGCACTAAATGAATCAAACTACTGTGAAATGTCTATCGAACATGAAATACATGGAGATTTTAGTAACCACCTCTAAATAATTAGGAAAAGGTTAAAACTACTTCCCCTTGAAGAAAAAATCACTACTAAGATTGGTATTTTTTGTAGTATGGAGTCTTTTTAATGGTTTTTGTAATGCCTTCACCTGAAATGTTGGGTTCGAACAGGAGTGCTACAAGACCTCAAGTATGCCACCCCACACACAAGAGGTTTTCGACTAGCAGTGAGGGTCTAATTCCATCAGTGGGGAGACTATACCCATAGTATCATGTCATAATTCAAATAATACATAAGAAACAATACAATAGAAACTAGAGTATTTATATGGAAACATAAAGATGAGACACATTCCATACAATAATAAATGGGATTCTGAAGTGGAAATCCAAACTAGAGTAATAATATGCAGATAAATAAATAAATAAAACATCAGGGTCCTCCAGAGTCTGTCTTGATATACTACCATCTCCATTCTCATTTGCTCAGCCATCAGCCATAGGTCCCTTTTCCTTATCCAAATCCCTAATCATAATGTCTGAACGTGCATCGATATTCTTATGCAAGGTGTGAGTAATAAAATTCAGTAGGACACCACTAATTCATCCATAACTAGTGTGATCATGTTTAACTGGTGTATTCGGTGATAATAATAAATGAAAAATAAATCATAAAATCTAAAATCACATAATGAGTGGTTGTGTGTTAACCAAGATACTACAACCCTAGACTGTACTTGCTTCAACTCCATGTTGAATGGAAAGTCAATATATCGAAAGTAATCAAGATATGGCCATGGTACTAGTGATCATACTTCTTGGAATTGTTTGTACGTACTACTCGTTATCCACTGAGCTCGAACATTAGACTTCTGCTCCCACATCTCCTCTTGGATCAATCCATAATGCCAAAGGATCTAGAAAAGTGGAACCATATGATGGTTCCAGGAGTAGTGGAAGCATGTGGTGGTGGGAAATATATTAAAATTTATTTTAATGTATATATTCTCAAAACCAAAAGTGAGGAGCTTGAACAACAAATTATTAATTAATTTATTTAATGTCATAAAAAATGATTACCTTATCTTATGAATATTTCTTCATTATTGATGTAAATAATATGAAAAGACCCTTTCAAATTGCCTTTATTGCGCTATAAGGATCCAAGAATAGAATCTCCTCAGAGAAAATCCACACATGCTCCATTGATATCCGATTAATGTTAAATGATCTCTATGTGCTAGTGTGGGGAATACAATTTCTTGCTTGTTCATTCTTGATCAATCATTCTTTAATCTCGAATAAATCTCTCAAACATTTATTTTTCTTGAGAGGGAGAGAGATAGAGGTGTTAAATGAAAATTCATTATTTGAAACAATTATCTATTTTCAATTACCATCACAATAGCCATAACATGATATTTATTGAGGTAGACATTAGGTTAGGATATTTTTTATTTCATTCTAGACCTTAAAAATACTAAAACCTTTAATAAACCTCATTCCATATAATAATAATATTCTTATTATTATTCTATGGTGTGTTCCAACATGAGCATCAAAAAATATTATCTAACCATCTTTTTAATTAGTATTATTTATTATATATGGCCTTGGTCTATTCAAACTCTTCTTTTATTAATTAAACACCTAAATAAATATTTAATTTAAATAATTCATTAATCAATATATATTTTTCATCAATAAAACATGAATACAATTATACCTTAATCTGGAGAATAATATTTATTCGATTAATTAAATTTAAATTGTATTTAATCAATATCATCAGAAACACATAGTGTTTGACCCTCTAGGATTCTTTAAAATTGGCATCAATAGAGCTTGCCTATTGTCAAAAATTACTATCTAGAAATTATTCAAGGCATCCAAGAGAAATAACTTAATTTTGAAATGATGAAAACCAAAAATGAACACTCACTATATAATATAACCCCTTTATCATAATATCTCATCAAGCAGGTTGCACATCTATGTCACCAACCTATTTTCATGGTACATATTTCTTAAGTATCTAAAATAAATACATCGTTACACCATGTACATGGAATTTAATGTAATAGTTCTATTTTAATTAAATGGATGAGATTTTAGCTTCCATAAATATAGGAGGGATAAATCCTTCTTTATCTTATTCAGTAATGACATGCGAGTCATGACAAGACCAATGTAACCTAACTTGCCATGAATATATGTCTTCATCGTTTTCATCATAAAATCTAAGTGCATGAGATATGAAATTCATTAATGATAATTTTAAATTCCAAGTACCAATACACATGCTCGCATATAGGAATATCTGATGACACAAAAACATGTGGAATTCCTACCAGTGATTCTTTCTCATAATCTCCCATATTGGGGATTACCAAGTGAGAACTTCATGATACTAAGACACGTCCTCCTATGATTGCTCTCAATTAATAGTCTCTGAAATAAGTGTCCCATTATATTACATTATCCAAGAGAAGAACATTCTTTAAGAATATCATCATAACACTTCACATTTTTCAATATAACAGAGAACTGATATGACCTTATCAATGTGACATATACTCTAGGACATTATTACATTAGAGTCTTACAGAAAAATAGAAAATATGTAATAATATGTTTTATTAATATTCAATATATAAAACATACTTGTAATTAAAGTACAAACAGCTAATCCTAGGACACCAACTCTAAGAAACTCCCATGAGGACTAGATCCGACTACCTTCAAATTTTAGTCCAATTGAACTAACATAATAATCATATTTATTGTGAGTCAAGACATTAGTTAAGGGTTATGATATATTTTCTTCTTTGGAAATACTGCTCACGAAAACCTCACCTCTCTTAAAAAATCCCTCAAGGGATGATACTTCCAAAGTACATGCTTCGTCTGTTGCTGTGTACAAGGCTATTTTGTGAGAGACACCACTACAATATTATCACTATAAAGTGTAATGGTATATTTACTATTATATACCAATTCATGATCATGGATGATTTTTTTCATCCATAATGCTTATTTAGCTACCTCAGAAGTCACAATATACTTGGACTCTACTGTAAAATCATTGACCATAGCCTTTTTTGATCTCTTCCAGCACACAAGACCTCCATTCAACGTGAATATGTATCTCGTTTGTGAAATCATGTCATCTTGATAAGTTTGAGAACTATAATCTTCATATCTTTTTATGATGGGTTCCCCATATCCTCCATAAACTAGGAAAATATCCTCAGTACACCTCAAATAATAAATGATACTCTTGGCTGCCATCTAATAGAGGTCAACTGGATCATCTTGATATCTTCTTACTGCACTTGATGCATAGGAAACATCTATCCTAGTACATATCATAATATACATGAATGACCCAATCAATGATGCATATGAAATCCTTTCAATTCTATTTATTTCTCGATGTATCTGAGAAAACATTTTCCAAGAAGGATGAATGCCATGTAACATTGGAAACAATCCCCTCTTGGATTTTTCCATACCAAATATCTTCTGTTTCTTATCAATGTATGTACTTTGACTTAGCCTGAGAAAATTCATGGATCTAACATGACAGATATTGATTCAAAATATATATGATGTCTCTCCCAAGTCCTTCATAGAGAATCATTTATTCAACCACATATTAATAAAATGTAAGACTGATATTGGATTTCCTATAAGTAATATGTCATAAACATATACGATTATGAAAATGAATGCAATCCCACTAAATTGTTTGTAGACACAATGATCAAACTCATTCTTTATGAAACCACATTCTATTATAGATTCATCAAAATGAATGTTCCATATCCTAGATACTTGATTTAATCCATAAATGGATTATTTTTCAATTTGTGTATATTTTCATCCTTTTTAGTCACAAACCCTTCAAGTTGTTTTATATAAACATCTTCCTGATGGTTCCCATTAATTAAGGCAGTTTTGACATCCATTTCTCAAATCTCATAGTCATGGTAAGCCTCAATGTCAAGTAAGATTATAATGCATATCAACATTACAACTAGTGAAAAGGTTTTATCTCACCTAATTTCTTGATTCTATTTCAATCCATTTACAACTATTAATACATTATAGGTACTGACTTTTCCTTCAATGTCTAGTTTCTTATTGAATACGCACTTACAACCAATGGTTTTTACATCCATTGTAGGATCTACCAAAATACAGACTTGATTTTGGTAGAAGGAATACATTTTAGAATTGATGGATTATTTCCACTTGGCAACATCTGTTCCACTTACTGATTCCTTTTAGTTTATAGGATCATTATTATAAACTAATAATTAGTCACCATCCTTGGTGACAAGAAAACCATACCATTCTGTTTCTCTAGCCTCTCTTGTACTCCCACACATTACTTGTGTCTCTCGAATAGTTTCTTCTTACATGAGGATTTATAGAACCTGTTCTTATGAGAAGTCTTATATACCTTGAGTCTCGACTTCATCCAATTCTATCTTCATCCCACTATCACTTTTAGAGATGTTTTCCCTATCAAATAATATGTAATGTTTTTCCCCAATTAATTTTATTTTCTAAGGGTTCATATTGGTAATATCCCATTGATTCTTTGAGTTATCCTATAAAGTCACATTATATACCTCAAGGATAAAGTTTCTTCCTAAAATAGGCCTTAAAAACACTTTCCAAACCCACATATGCAAGTATGACGACATAGGTTTCCTTCTATTTCATAAATGGTTTGGTAAACTGAATAACCTTCATGATGTTTTTTTAAAAAGTTTTGTATTTGTAGAAAACTAATCTTTGAAAAATAATGGTTTTTGAAAAACTGGTGATTGTTTCTAAATTTTCAAAGCTATTCATAAATAGGGAGAAATGTTTTTTTTAGAGAAAGTTGTTTTCTGGATACAGATGATCAGACTGAGCAGCACCAAACACAAAGTATCAAACTGTGTAGCACCAATCAGATAAGTTGTTAGTATAATAATGTTGTTGATCAGACACATCATTGGTCTTAGATCCATTAGCATGATGTTCAAGTTTCATTCGACTCAATTTTGGTTATAAATTCAAAATGGTGTTGAAGATTTTGAGTGAAGATAGTGATGTTAGGATTTAGAAAGTATTAAACATTCTAACATTCAACCAGACGATGATTTTCCAGTTTTTAATTATCAAATATCATAAATTTTCTATAACAATTGTGATACAATACTTATGAAGAAAAGGGGGAGAATAGGTGAAACCATTCATATTGTGTTTTGGTTTAAAAGAAACAATGTTTTGAAAGTAATTGAAGTCATAATAATTTCCTATGTAAGTTAGAAGGTGTTTTTCCAATCTTGAAGTTATCATAAATCATGAAAACACTCATGAAAAAAGAATTTGAATAAATGGAGGAATCATAATGATTTACATAGTTATAGGAATCACGAAAAAGTTTTCATCGAATCCAGACGTACCAAATACAGAAGTTTTTAGAAGTATGAATGAGTTATAGGTAGCGAGGTTTGAAGAATTTCAAAGTTTCAGAAAGCAGTTTCCATCGTAATGAGAATTCCATCGTTATGGGGATTCTATCAGACTAAAGCTAAAGATGTTCCATTAGTCTAAATATGAAAAGTAAATTCAATAAGACTAACTCCGAAGAGGAAAGTCAATTATAATGACTTTGAGAAGGAAATTCAATCAAGATTGACTTTGAGAACAAATGTCAATTAGACTAACTCTAAGAAAAAAGTCAACCAGACTAACTCTGATGAGGAAGTCCCATCATAATGAGTTGAAGAAGTTCCATCCTAATGAGCTAAGTAAGTTACATCATAATAAGATAATTAAGTTCCATCATACAGAATAAAATTTAGGATGTCTGATAATAATAATTAAAAATAAGACTCAATATGATTTCAATAGATTTGTGAAGAGTTTAAGTGGTCAAAATTCAAATTCAAATATGTGTAGATCATGATGTTTTTTAATTTAATTAACTTGGAAAAGTTTTCCAGTTTCATTCCTTTGTCTTTCTAGGATTCCTATTAATAGAAGCACAATACATTTTTACTTTACATCTTTTTTATGTTATTGGAAAAGGTGGAGCACTGTTTAATTCATGTCAAAGTTTTCTTTATAGACTCAAACCTCAATATAAGGCTGGACATCTTAATGTTTTGTTTACCAGACTAAGGAATATCTAACTGAGAATTTGAGAAGAGTTTGAGTAATATATATTGAGAATGAGTTCATCGTAATGTTTCTATTAGACTAAATTCATCGGAATAAGTCCATTGAACCCATCCCCATCAGAATGAGAGAATCAGGCCTTGCCGCATTAGACTGAGGATTCCAGATAGAGAATTTGTGGAGAAGTTTCCAAAAAATCTTTATTATTTTATTTTGGCTCAATTGTTTGTTATGAAATTTGTAAGGTGATGGTATTTAGTATAATAATTTCTATTTACACATAGAAGCTATCTAGCGGTAGTGGGAACAAGTTGTATTCACTAATTCATTATAGAGAATTTATATAGACCCATAGAAGTGGCTATGTAAATGATGTAGGTTCTCACACCGAGGACAAATATTTTGAATATTATGTGATTTACTTGATTTCCTACATTTTCATGTATGGGTATTTACTAAAAGAAAATAAGGATATAATCTTTAGTAGGATTCAAGGGTTATGTTTTTTTATAATTATTGCAACTTATAAAAGTGACCAACTGATTCAACCCCCTTCAAAGTTTTTATTTAATCCTTTGAATCTTTAATTGGTATCATAAGTTAGGTTCCTTTATTTAATATTTACCATGTATAATATCAAATCTATCAATAGTATAAAAATTCATACATTTGACGGAAATAATAATTATGGATGGAAAAATAAGAAGATTCTTTATCTCATATATTTTTTCCTAGAAGTTGTTGATGCTAAGACAATTGGTTTTATACCTATTAAGAAAGATTATCCTATGTTTTTACTAATAAAATAAATATAGATGTTTATGGAAATGCTAAGAATTTCAATTCTTATGCCCTTATCAGAAAATGGTTATATAAAGTTGATGGGTTTTCAAACTTCAAAGAGTATGTGGGATAAGCGGGAAAGTATATTCAGTGGGAATAAAAAAGTGAAGGAAGAATAGATAGAAATTTGGAATAGTACGAATGAATACATAAGAATGAGTGATGAAGAATCCATTGATGAATACTTCATGAGAGTAAATAAAATTGTTTGTGTAAGATCCCGGCCTTTCTTGAAGTTGACTCGATATTAATTTCAGGTTTTTATTTTTTTCTTTTTTGAGAATACATGGGTTGGGTTTTACCTTGGGGTGTGTTTGGGAAAAAATTTGAAAAAATTGGAAGGGAGAAGAGAAATTCATGGATGGTGCATGGTTTTCTATAACCATGTGCCCCAACCCATCAAACATTTCAACACTGGACCGAGGAATTTCATGGTTAGCGCATTCTTTTTTAAACCATACACCCTATTAAGAGAAACTATGCACCCCCATAATAGAGGTCCATGTTTAGGATCATAGTTTGGGGAAACCATGCACCCCATCCCAACTAACCATGCATCACCTTTTAAATAACACAAAAATTATATTTTTAATCACTCAAAACCCAATTTTAACTTTTATTCGACCCCTATTCGATCCTAGATGACATTTCATGATTTTGTAGCCTCCTATATGGATTAAAAGTCTTCATGACCACCATTATTTGGGATTCAAAGACAATATCAAATATGTTCACCCTTCATAGTAAGAGTATCTCATCTCACTTGGTTTCTCATTCCTTCTCCTTTCTTCTCCTATTTTAGATAGGGTTGTAATGACCCAAAGTTTCTTTAATGGAAATCCTTCTTGATCTAATTAAATTTCTCTTTAGGATTATATAAAGTGTCAACTTCATTGGTTTTATGTTAATAATTTTTACCATTTCTAATATAGTCGTTGAATAGTAATCACACGATTAGTATAAATATAGGACTTTAACAAATCCAATTTACTCAAACAAAGGAAGTGATGGCCTCAACCATTAGAATTTCCCCATATGAAGCACATTTGTCGGAGCTCCGAAAAGAGGTGGAATCTTTGGGATTCTCCTTTCACCAAGCCCATGCTGATCTTCATCATGTCAAGCTCGAACGTGACCGTCCACGGGAAAAGTGTTAGTTGATTGATATTACCACTCGAGCGATGTTATCCAAGCCACCCCAAGAGTCTGTCACCATCGCACACCTTACCCGTAGGTCTTATGCGACTGTTTTAAGATGTTATGTAACAAATAAGTAGTACTGTGTTCATGTACATTATTTATTTTGTATATAATAATGAATATAAATTCTAGTCATTTTTTATACCTTGTAAATAGTTTTTAATGTACAAATAGTGTTTTTAATTATTATTTAATTAGGAAATATATTTTATTAAATTAATGGATTTTTTAATTAAATAATATTTTTAAAAAAATATTATTTTTATTATTAAATTAATTTTTATTAAATATAAATGATCTTATAATTGTATGAAAGCAATTATAATTTTTATTAAGGTTTGAAAGCAATTTTGGTCAAAACCGGTGAATTTTCGATAAATGTCGGTTTTTATTTTAATAGTGAAAATTAACATATTAAGAAAATTATTTATATAAAATAAATGTTATTTTTGGAATCAGGATGTCGATATTATCCAACGGTGAATTTTTCATAATTTTATGAGACAGTCAAATTTTTGAGTAACAATTAAATACCGTTTAAATATATAATGTGTTTTATGACATCATAATGACCCAATAGTGATGTAATAAAATAGTAAAATATTTATTTTCGGCCAATATATGTTTTAACATTAATATAATCTGATTTTGGGTTTGTTTGATTTACTTTTCAAAGCATTAATGAACCCCTCAAGACATATTCAACACTGCCTTTTTAAATTAATTTCCATGGGAGTGTGACTCACCATCACATAATCAACCTAATTATTTTGAAAAGTTAGGACTTTGGCCTTATAAAATATTTTTTTCCTCTTCCGTTTTCCAAAAACCATGGGCAAAAACCATGGGATGGTTTTTGGTTTGGATTAATTTAATATAAGGGGTCCCAAACCTAAATAATAAAGAATTCCCCCACCTTTTCTATATAAACCCACCCAAACTCCCACTTCCTCCTCACTCAAATCCCTTGGAGTTCGTCCAAACTCTACCCTACTATCTCTATAGTCATCCCAAGGTTCCCCAAGCTCCCAAGAAGCCTCTCACAAGCCTCTTTCTAGCCTTTGGATGCACACTTCCATGTAAGGGGTTTTCTTCCTTTCTCATTTTTGTCCAATTTTCTTTAAGTTTTTTTGCCCTTTTAATTTAAATTATTAATGTTGGGGTATGGTTTCTCACCTCCCTCATACTTCCCTCTTCATGTTTTAATGGTGAGAGAACCATTTCTATCTCATTAAATGCCTCCCATATACACCTTTTACTATGCCAAAATTCTGAAAGGAACTTCTCCCTCCTCTTTTATATTCATGAAATACTTTTGTATCATGAATATAAATTCCATTACAATTTTTGGGAAATGTATCTATATGACCTCATTACTATCTATTACATGTAAATATGATGATGAACCCCTTTCTCTCTCATCATCCTTTTTTAAGAATTCTTATGTCACGCCGTTACTTTGCCGAAATCGCACCGATTTTCTAAGCCAATGTCACTGTGTAGTGAATACCATGCCCATTTCTCCATCAAGGGTATTCACCTTTATGCACATTTACTTATTGATTGTAGAGTTTCATTTATGAATTACACATTCCATTATTGTGGAATAAATGATTATGTTTTATGAATCTATGTTTTATGATCTATGTGGCACACTTATGCATTAAATGAAATGTTTAAGAAGGGTGCACCATTATAGTGATCCAATGCATTGGTAAAGTATAGTATCATGATACATCATGTTCAATGAGTGATGACACATTCTAATTCAAGTGCAATGAGGGTTTACTCGTGCTTCATGTGCAATGAGGATTTTCTTATGCTCTATGTGCAATGATCCTTGGCTCATGCTAATTCCATGTTAAGTGTTGTTGCAACATTTCCATGTTATGATTATCATGCTTTATCATGACTTTATGTTCATGTTTCTTTTATGATCTATTGATATGCCTATTGTATAACATGTAATTTACTCCTCATGTTATTCCAAGTGTACTCCCTTACTGGGATTTATAGCTCACCATTTTCTTATGCATGTCCTCAGCTACCCCATGCAATGCTATGTACGAGGGAATGTAGTGGTCATGAAAAGGATGTTTTCAATAAAGATGTTGTATTTTGTGTTTTAAGTTTTTATGTAATGATCCTAAGCCCCATAGAGACTAAACATCTCGATCTCCTTTGTTGTATCAAGTGACGTTTAATGTAATAAATCATGTTTAAGATTGTAATAAAAGCAGGGTTGTCATATTTGGTATCAGAGGATAGGGTTAGTTATTTTTGGGATTAGGAAACCCTAGTAAAGCCCTAGAGACAAGACTAAATATAATAATAATATCCCAATGTTTTGGTAAGTACAGAGTAAGTGGTTTATCAGACAAATACATCCCTATCTGGATATGAGCAGGTAGAGGCGGCTCTGGCACAGATGTATCCTAGGGGTAAAACCCAAAAACACCCCTTTGAGCTAGACTTGAACAGGAACTGGTGCACAACAACATGCCTTGCTACACTATTGGTTAAGACACTCCTAGGGGATATGTTTTGATAAATTCACAAGATTAGTATGAACCCTTATTAATGGAATTAAAAAAAGGCCCATAAAAATATATGTTAGAAAGTAGATAATGAAAAGACTAGAATGAAGCATATAGAATCATTAGTGAAGGAAAATAAGGTTTATTTATAATTCATCAACTTTTGTCTTTGGATTACCCTTTATGTGTTACCCATAACATTCCTTTTATTCCAGCCAATGGCCGGTAATAGGAGGACTCGGGCTAACAACCATTGCGGAGATCAGTGTGATGACTATACTAATGAGATGCCAAATTCAATTGGAGCGGGAATCACGAACTTTGTCATGCTTCTCTCTCAGCTAACTCAAGTTTTGAATAGAAACACTGGTAAAGAGGAACGTTCAACCCCCCCCCCCCCCCCTAAGGAAGAACAAGTCACTATCAAGAGCTTCATGAGAAAAAGGCCTCCTACTTTTACTGGATCATTCGATCCCATGATCACTGAATAATGGATCAACTCCATTGAAAAGATATTATCCGTCCTCTAATGTTCTGAACAAGAGAAGGTTCTCCTAGTGGCTTATCATAGGGAGGATGAAGCTGATCAATGGTGGACGTTGATCAAAAATATGAAGCCTGAGGAGGAGATAGTGGCGTTGGAATGGAAGGATTTCCGGAAGATTTTTTTCGATAAATATTTTCCGCGCACCCTCTGGCTTAAAATGGAAAGGGACTTCCTTTCCCTCTAGTAAAAAGATGAAGAATTTGTTTCAGCGTACGAGGAAAACTTCACCAGGATTACACGATACATTTCTGATGTTGTCGTTACCCCCGAATGCAAGGTTGACCGCTTCTTTGGTGTGCAGAGGCCTAGCTTGTGGAAAGTATTAATGATCCATGACTTCGACAGTTATGAAGAAATTTCCCGATGTTCCCTCAAGGTCAAAATGGAGATCGGGGAATGACAGCGGTATCATGGGGACAAGAAGCGTAAGGTGGACTTCAATGTTGGTGGTCCGATGGATAAATCCAACGATGCTATGAAGATCCAGCACCCCACTTTCCAAATGTGTGGAAGGAAGCACCCTGGAAATTGCCTTAAGGGGATGAGAAAATGCTTTAGGTGTGGATGAGAAGGGCACCAAGATGTTAACTATCGGCAAGAAAGACCCACAGTTATGACAGAGGAGATTAACTCTCCATTCGAACCTCAAAACGTTGTTCAATTATACAAATGCAATGAACCGGGTCATTTTGAAAATCAGTGCCCTAATCCAATGGTTTTCGGAGACAACAAACAACCTCCAAGGCAGCAAGGAAGATCTTTTTCCATCACTTCTGCCGAAGTGAACCCCAACAACGAAGTGGTGATAGGTATGCTAGTTATTCATTCAAGAATAGAAAACATTTTTTTTGATTCAGGTTCTACACATTCTTTTATACCTCAAAAGTTTAGAAGAACAATCCCAGCACCACCACAAATCATGGAAGTAAAGATGTCAGTTAGTACGGAAAATGGGGCAATCATTGCATCCCATGAATATAAGTCCTCCCCTGTTATAATATGTGGATTAAATTTCCAGGTAAACGTCGTCATACTCCCTCTGGTGGAATTTGAGGCAATTATTGGCATGGATTGACTTTCCCTATATAGAGCCAACATAAATTGTTGGGAGAGGGAAATCACACTCCATATAGAGAATCGACCCCTGATTCTTTACAAGTGTTAGGAGGAATATGAATCTCCTTTAGCTCCATCATCTCAAGAATGGATATTATTGCCTTATGAGCATGCGTATCTGTCTCATATGATTGAGTCTAAGGAAGAAACCAACCTTGAAGAAATGCCTATTATGAGGGAATTCGCTGAAGTGTTTCCCGAGGAACTGCCTGGTCTTCCTCCAAGAAGAGATGTTGAGTTCTCAATTGAACTTATACCTGGGGCGCTACCAATAACCAAGACTCCCTATAGAATGGTTGTAGTTGAGATTGAAGAGCTGAAGAAACAACTATAGGAGAATCTGGATAATGGATTTATACGCACAAGTGCTTCACCATGGGGTGCACCAGTCCTCTTCGTCAAGAAGAAGGATGGGTCAATGCGGCTTTGCATCGATTATCGTGAACTTAACAAAATCACGATAAAGAACAAATATCCTCTCCCAAGAATCGAGGACTTGTTTGATCAGCTGTGTGGAGAACAATACATCTCCAAGGTGGATTTGCGGTTGGGATATTATCAAGTAAGGGTGAAGAGGGAAGATTTCCCCACGACTGCTTTTCGTACAAGGTACATGCACTATGAATTCCTAGTAATGCCTTTCAGACTCACCAATGCTCCAGAAATATTCATGGACTTGATGAATAGAGTCTTTAGAGATTACCTTGAAAAATTAGTGGTAGTATTTATAGATGATATTCTAATATACTCCAAAACCAAGGAGGATGATGAGGAGAATTTACAAATTGTACTAGAGAATTTGCGCAAGGAGAAGCTCTTTGCGAAGTACAACAAGTGTGAGTTCTGGTTGAAGGAGGTCTCATTCATGGGAGATATCATCACAACCAATGGGATATCTATGGACCCCTCCAATATAGATGCAATTGAGGGATGTATGAGGCCAACATCTGTAACGTATATCCGTATATTCTTGGGGTTAGCTAGATATTATCGACGATTTGTGAGAAATTTCTCACGATTGTCCATCCCTCTTACCAAGATAACTCGAAAGGGATTAAAGTTTTCCTGGAGTGATGAATGCGAAGAAAGCTTCAAAGAGATGAAAAGGAGGCTTATCACTGCGCCCGTTCTCACTTTACCCACAAGTGGGAAAGTTTTTGTTGTTTTCAGTGATTCTTCAAAGAAGGTCTTAGGCTATGTGCTGATACAGAATGATAAAGTTATATCCCATGCCTCAAGGTAGTTGAAAATCCATGAGTGAAACTATCCAACACATGATCTGGATTTGGCAGCGGTGATTTTTGAGTTGAAAATCTTGGAGGCATTATCTCTATGGGGAGAAATGTGAGATATATACTGACCAGAAGAGTCTTAAATATATATTCACACGGAAAGAGCTTAATATGAGCCAGAGAAGATGGATAGAGCTCATTAAGGATTATGACAGTTCAATCCATTACCACCATGGGAAAGCGAACAAGGTGGCAGATGCCCTATGTAGAAAGGATCCAACGATTCTATCAATGATGAGAATTGAGAAGGATCCAATCATCATAGACTTGATGAAGATGACGTGGGAATCCTAAAGAATGTAACAACATCAAGAAATTCAGAAATTATTGCCCAACCATCTATTTTGGAAAGGTTAAAGGATGATCAAAAGGATGATGTGGGAATTCAAGAAAATGTGGAAGATATCAAAAAGGGGAAATCATCAGAGTTTAATGTTAATGAAAGAGGGTATTGTGCAGTTTGGGAAAGGACTATGTATTCCATCAAGTCTAGAGCTGAAGAAGGAACTTTTGGATGATGCACATAGTTCAAATATCTCTATTCACCCATGGAGCACAATGATATATCGAGATATATGAGAAAAACTTTGGTGGGATAATATGAAGATGGAGATCATTGAATATACATCAAAGTTCTTGGTGTGTCAGCAAGTGAAGGCAAAGAGGCAGATGTCTAAGGGGATGATGGAACCATTGCCCATACCAGAATGGAAATGGGAGAACATCACCATGGACTTTGTCACCAGACATATGAGGACATCCAAATGAAACAATTCAAGTTGGGTTGTTGTGGATCGTCTTACAAAGAATGCACACTTCATTGATATTCTAGAGGATTTTTCATTGGATCAACTGGCGCAGATATATATCAGAGAAGTGGTAAGATTGCATGGAGTACTGCTACCTATTGTGTCTGACTGAGATCTAAGATTCACCTCTATGTTTTGGAAGAGTCTTCAACATGCTCTGAATACAGAACTGAACATCAGTATGGCCTATCACCCTCAAACTGATATCCAATCCAAGTGGACTATCCAAACACTTGAGGATATGTTGAGAGCGTGCTCACTGGACTTTAAAGGAGGATGGGATCAACATCTTCCTCTGGTTGAGTTCTCTTATAATAATAGTTTCCACTCGAGCATCCAATTGGCCCCATATGAAGCCCTATATGGGAAAAGGTGCAAAACACAAACATGATGGGATGAGGTTAGTGAACGCAAGCTGCTTGGGCCAGAAATGGTCTTGGAAATGGTGGAGAAGGTAAAAACCATTCAGCAGCATATTTAGGCAGCTATGAGTCGACATAAGAGTTATCCAGATAATCGTCGATGAGACCATGAGTTTAATGTTGGAGACATGGTTTTTATATGCATATCTCCACGGAAGAAGGACATGAGGTTTTGAAAGAAAGGGAATTTAAGTCCAAGGTACATCAGCCCCTTCGAGATTCTTGATCGTGTCGGGGCTGTGGCCTATCGACTAGCACTTCCACATTCTATGGCCAATGTACATGATGTCTTTCATGTATCCCTCTTAAGAATGTACATACCGGACCCTTCACATGTACTCTCTTCTAAGGTGGTACAATTGGATGATGATCTTTTTTATGAGAAGAAACCAGTGAAGATCTTAGATCATAGAGAAAAAGTTCTACGAAATAAGACAATGCCCCTCATCAAGGTGTTTTAGAGAAACCAAAAGTTTGAAGAAGAAACTTCGGAATCAGAGGATATGATGACGCTGAGTTACCCACATTTGTTTTAGTGTGGGAAAAGGAAAATTTCGTGGGCAAAATTTCACAAGGGGGAATATTGTAATGACTGAAAGTTTCATTAATGGAAATCCCTCTTGATCTAATTAAATGTCTCTTTATGTTTATATAGACTGTCAACTTCATTTGTTTTATGTTACGAATTTTGACCGTTTCTAATATAGTCGTTGAACAGTAATCACATGATTAGTATAAATATAGGACTTTAACAAATCCATTTTACTCAGACAAAGGAAGCGATGGCCTCATCCAGTATAATTTCCCTATACGAAGCCCATTTATCAGAGCTCGGAAAAGAGGTGGAATCTTTGGGCTTCACCCTTGACCAAGCCCAAGCTGAGCTTCATCATGTCAAGATCTAACGTGACCGTCTATGGGAAAAGTGGAAGTTGATTGAAATTACCACTCGATCGATGTTATCCGAGCCACCCCAAGATTCTGTCACCATCGCACACATTACCCTTAGGTCTTATGCAGCTGTTTTAAGGGTTTATGTAACAAATAAGTAGTACTTTGTTCATGTACAATATTTTTTTTGTATATAATAATGAATTTATATTCTAGTTGTTTTTGATACATTGTAAATAGTTTTTAAAGTACAAATAGTGTTTCTAATTATTATTTAATTAAGAAATCTGTTTTATTAAATTAATGGATTTTTGAATTAAATAATAATTTAAAAAAATATTTTTATTATTAAATTAATTTTTATTAAATATAAATGTTCTTATAATTGTATGAATGCAATTATAATTTTTATTAAGGTTTGAAAGCCATTTTGTTCAAAACCCGTGAATATTCGATAAATGTCAGTTTTTATATTAAAAGTGAAAATTATCATGTTTAGAAAATTATTTAGATAAATTAAATTTTATTTTTGGAATCATGATTTCAAAATTATCCAACGGTGAATTTTTCATAATTTTCTAAGACAATCAAATTTTTGAGTAAAAATTAAATATTGTTTAAATATATAATGTGTTTTATGACATCATAATGACCCCATAGTGGTGTAATAAAATACTATAATCATTATGTTCGGACAATATATGTTTTAACATTAAACTAATTTGATTTTTGGTTTGTTTGACTTACTTTTCAAGTCATCAATGGACCCCTCAAGACATATTCAACACTTTGCCTTTTTAAATTAATTTCCATGGGAGTGTGACTCACCTCCACATAATCAACCATATTATATTAAGATTTTAGGACTTTGGACATATAAAATATTGTTTTACTCTTCCCTTTTCAAAAAAACATGGTAAAAAACAATGGTATGGTTTGTGGTTTGGATTAATTTAATATAAGGGGTCCCAAACCTAAATAATAAAGAATTCCCTCACCTTTCCTATATAAACCTACCCAAGCTCTCACTTCCTCCTCACACTAAAAGCCCTTGGAGTTCGTCCAAACTCTGCCCTACTATATCTAGAATCCTCCCAAGGTGACCAAAGCTCCCAAGAATCCTCTCACAAGCCTCTCTCTAGCCTTTGGAAGAAGACTTCCAAATAAGGGGTTTTCTTCCTTTCTCATTTTTATCCAATATTCATTAAGTTGTTTTTCCCTTTTAATTTCAATTATGAATGTTGGGGTATGGTTTCTAACCTCCCTCATAATTTCCTATTCATGTTTTAATGGTGGGAGACCCCTTTATCTCTCATTAAATGCCTCCCATGTACACCCGTTACTATGCCGAAATTCTGAAAGGAACTTCTCTCTCCCCTTTTATATTCAAGAAATACGTTTGTATAATGAATCTAAATTCCATCACAATTTTTGGGACATGTATCTATATGACCTCCTTACTGTCCATTACATGTAAATATTATGAGGAACCCCTTTCTATCTCATCAACCTTTTTTAATAATACTTATGTCACGCCGTTACGCTGCCGAAATCGCACCAATTTTCTAAGCCAATGTCATTATGTAGTGAATACCATGCCCATTTCTCCATCAAGGGTATTCACCATTATGCACATTTACTTATTGATTGTAAAGTTTCATGTATTAATTCCACATTCCTTTATCTTGGAATAAATGATTATGTTTTATGAATCCATGTTTTATAATCTATGTGGCACACTTATGCATGAAATGAAATGTTTAAGAAAGGTGCACCCTTAGAGCGCTCCATTGCATTAGGTAAAGTATAGTATCATGATATGTCACGTGCAACGATTGCTGACTCATGCTAATTCAAGTGCAACGAGGGTTTACCCGTGATTCATTTGTAATGAGATTTACTCATGCTCTATGTGCAATGAGCCTTGGCTCATGCTAATTCCATGTTAAGTGTTGTTTCCACATTTCCATGTTATGATTATCATGATTTATCATGCCTTTATATTGATGTTTCTTTTATAATCTATTGATTTTCCTATTGTATGACATGTAATTTACTCCTCATATTATTCCATGTGTACTCCCTTGTTGGGCTTTAGAGGTCACCCTTTTCTTATGCATGTCCTCAGGTTACCCCATGCAATGCTAAGTATGAGGGAATGTAGTGGTCATGTAAAGGAAGTCTTCAATAAAGATGTTGTGTTTCATGTTTTAAGTTTTTATTTAATGATCCTAAGCCCTAGAGACACAAAACCGCTCGATCTACTTTGTTGTATCAAGTGATGTTTAATGCAAAAAAATCATGTTTAAGTTTGTAATAAAAGTAGGGTTGTCATAGGGGTTTCTATTCTTAGTTTTTATTGGATATATAACTTGTTTTTTTATCTAGATATATTATTGTAGATATATATATATATTTAAGAGATATTTATTTGTTCAATCTTGATTTAGGGATTTGGATTCAAATCTTGTTATATGTCATTGTTCTGCTCAAATTTTGGGGATTTCTTTTGGACGACCGCTTGTCAAGAATCGAGTTAGTTGGTCTATAATCCAAATCCCAAAGTCTTTATTTAAATTATGTATATGTTATTTTATAATTTCTATTAGATTTTTGGAAATTGAATTCCTTACTAAATTAATTAATTTGGTGAATTAATTAATTAAGGAAATGTGAAATTGGGGATTTTAGAAATTATAGATTGAGATAATTAATTGTAGAATTAATTGTGAGATATTGAGGTTTTAGGATTTAAATATTTAATTTTGTGATTAATTTTGATCTATTGAGCTTGTGATTGAGATAATTAATTGTGGAATTAACTATGGAATTTGGAGTTTTTGGATATTGATTATTTAATGGAATAATTAATTAATTTTATTGATGTACTCAATTATTTGGGGAATTAATTAAGGGTATTTATGTGATTAAATAATATTTTAATTATTAATGAAATTTTTGGGGTTAGTTAATTGTTTAATTGATTAATATAATTTATGTTAATAATAAATTTTAGAATTATTTAATTTATATGATGTGGTTGATTATTTTTTGAATTAATTAATGTTATTTATGTGATTAGATAATTATTGAATTAAATAATATAGTCTTTGTGTTTAAATAATTATTTAATTAGTAATGGATTTTATTTGGATGTTTATCTTTGGAATTAATTATGTCTTATGAATTCTAACATGGTAATTTAGTTTAGAATAAAATAATGGGAACATTTTCATTCTAATGTGTAAGTTAGGAATGGTAACATGGTTATTTAGTTGTGAAATAAAGAATGAGAACATGATCATTATAATGTGTAAGGTATGAATGGTAACATGGTCTTTTAGCTATGAATTAAATAATGGGAACACGGTCACTCTATTTTGTGATGTATGAATGGTAAAATGGGAATTCGAGTATGAATTAAATAATGGAATCAATGACATTATGAGATAAGATATTCATCAGACATACTTCAGGACCCGGTTTGAGAAAAAGTTGGTATTGAATGGAAAAAATGTAATTATGAGATATGAAATCCATTAGACATACTTTAGGCTTCAGAATAAGTCAAAGAAAACATTAAGTTATGAGTGTCTATGAGACTTCAGTGGTTTATATTGTTAAATAAAGATTAATTGATAATGTGATAACTATTTTATTATGAATTGTAATTATGTGTATATACAACTGCATACACATTCTATTAAATATATATTGTTTTATACACCGTTTGTGGTGGCCTAATGAGCTATACTCACACCCAAGTCGGGCTGCCATATTGGTACCCAAATAGACTTTGTGTTTATGGATACGTTAAGGGAAAAAGCTCATTGTTTTATGGATGATATGGGATAGAGCATGGATGATGGAACTAGAAATGATTCGGGACCCAATTAGGGGTGTCATCATGTCACGACCCCCTCCCACCAAAGATGCCCCTCCTGAGCTGGCAATGGTGAAAGGGAGATAATGACCCCCGCGTCCCGCCTCCAGTAGGCCCCGGGTTGGAGACTAGCACCAAGGGTATGAGTTTTCACAAATATGGGAGGCATTACCCTTTTTATTATTTTGGATCGAGAAATAGGACATGTCAACCACCAAAAAGGGAAAAGAACAAGTGTATATAAATAAACCCAAACCAAGACCACATGCATGTTTAAACAATTTTTATAACAAGGTACGAGTACAAGGAAGCTCAAAAGTACAATGCCAAAAAAAAAAGAACAACAACTGCAACAACTCCAACTGCCCGACTAGTAGGGTCCCGCACGGCCCTAGTAGTCCTCCTGGAAACCTGAAAGTAAACGTAGGGTGAGCATACAAGTATACTCAGTAGGGAAACCTAAAGCTCTCGTGCACAAGTGGGGAGACAGCCTAAGGTCCCATGAGAAAACAGAAGAACCAGAAACTAACAAGGAAAAACTATCCACCCAGCCTCACTGGTCACACTCACCAAGTAACACAAACAAGTTTAGTATATATGTAGAACAAAAGTATTGGGTACCCCACACCATTTCCCACTTAATTAGATGCTGCTCTTCCTAACGGCAAACGTCCTGACGCTACCACACTCTTCCCGCCCGCACACACCTGGGCCAAACCACGTATCCCGCCCGCACACACCTGGGCCTCACAACCACACATCTCGCCCCCACACACCTGGGCCACAACCACACATCTCGCCCGCACACACCTGGGCCACAACCACTAACCCGCCCGCAGACACCTGGGCCTCATCCCGAAGGTTCTTGGGAATGGTAAGCCTACCCGAAGAGTCTTGGGCTAATGGTCGCCTCAAGCCATCACAGCATCCAAGACCTACCCGAAGAGTCTTGGGTGTAAGGTCACCTCAGGCCATCATATCCTATGGAAGAAGGAGCGGGAAGGAGTTAGTAACTAAGGGGGAACACCCTCTCCCATAAAATGGGAGTGTTCGGAACTAGGTGCTTGACATGGGTGTGGTGCGACAAAACACAAAGATACAATTATATATATATACATATACCAAACACACAGCCCAACCTATGGCTTCTTAAAAAGAGGAACTGAGCATGTGCCTCAGCACTGCTACCACGAAGCATGCATCAACAACCAAACAATAATCCCCCAACCCCATTTAGGTTTTCATGTTTCATGCAATGGTTTAACAATTATTACTACTGGGAAACTATCATCCAGACAAAACCTTTCACAAACATATCCCTGCCATCCACAACCAAGTTTAGGTAAAATGCAATCAACCACATTCCATTTCATTTACAAAAGATTATCACAACCATACAACATTCCACCATTCATTTATTTCAATGTTCCACACATAAAACCCTTTCCAAACACAAAACATTTCCTCATTTGAAAACACCTTTTACTTCAAAACACTTTTCATAATCAAAACACTTTTCATAAATCAAAACACTTTTCATAAATAAAGGCATTTTCCACAACCAACCACTTCCCATTTCAACCCCATCATTTACAAAAACATTTCCCACAAAACAACCAAACCACCAACATGTTCATTATTCCAATTTTGTTCAACCGGGGTGACCACACAAGGTTTTCATTATCATTTAATCAGCCAGTCTTTACATGCTTATCCATTTTCCATGATTTAAAAAAACCAACCACGAACAATTCAGATATCAATTGCGCACGCAAAGGCCACCAACGACCTTGATTTTCAGTAGGCAAATGCCTTTCAATCCAAAATCACAATCAGATGATAAAGTAACTGGAAGGCAATAGAAACAGCACAAAACCCCAAACCCTTCTTTATCCGGTTATTATCTTTATTTAAAGTTCAACTGCATCCCATGGAACAAAAGAAAAATATCCCACCCCGCATGTTGCACCAAATAGAGAGACGAAGGTAAACCCCTACCTCAAAAGGTCCTGATCACGTCGCATCCGACGAGGTCCTTCAGTGTCCTCCGCCTTCGCCAAACCCGGCAAATGCCTCCTAGGATGGAAGCTGGAGAAGGAAGGTCGGAAGGAAAGGTGACAAGTCCGGGCTTAGAAGCTTCGTCTCGTCGCTACGATCCTGTGGCCGCTGACGGATCGTAATTCGGAGCTCGAACAAAGAAGTTAGAGGAGGAATAATTCTCGATCGTCCAAGAGCGTCGTCATGCGACAAAGAAGCGGTCGATATGGAAGATAAAACATGACCTCGTTCTTATATAGGCAACGAATAGGTAAATCCGTATTCAGCGTGCATTAATGAATACACGATGTGACCGTACATACGTTACATGTTTTGATTGGTTAACACACAACACGTCACGCGGTTTCCACACGTTTTAATAATAAAGATAATTCTATCAATATGTGGTGTTTCGTTGACCCGAGGCATGAGTCATAAAATTAGCTCATTAATGGTCTTAAAATTATCTTCATAATTTCAGGGTTACACTGTCGCTGACGGATCGTCAATCTGATACCGTATGAGGGAGATACGTTGGATACAAGATCCCGTAATAATTACAATATTAAATCTATTAATTCATGAGCATTTCGGGTACCCAATCCGAAAACCCGAAAAAGACATCCAATATTGGACTCATAATTTTTGTCTCATAGTCAGGGTCTCACTGCCACTGACGGTTCGTGAAACCGAGGTCGCACGAAGAAGTTACGGACAAAAAAGTGTTTTATCAAAAAAATTAATAATAACAATATTTTATTATTATTATTAATCAATTATTTATTTATTTTTCATAACTCCAAAAGCAATCACGTTTTGGAGTCTTCATGGGCGCTATAATTAAGCACCAATTCCTCCTTTTTCATTTATTTTTCTTTTAATTTTATTTCTCTTATTATTATTTTTTTGTTTCTCTCTCCAATCTATTTTTTTTCTTTCATGATTCTCTCCCACCACCAAAAGTGGCGCCTCCCATTTCTTTTACTCCATGTGGAACTCCCCAAACTCCATTCTCACTTCAACTTTATTATTTAATAAAATTAATAATAATAACACACATAATTAATGTACTAATTTAATCCCATTAAATTAGTTTACCATGGTTATTAAGTTAAAACCATTCCATTTAATTAAATTCAAATAATTTAATTTACTAACCAAAAATTAAACCTATTTAATTTAATTTACCAATCACACACATATTTTTGTCACCTTTATCATTATTATTTAATTCAATAGTAATAAATCCTCTTTCAATTTATTCAACAGGTCCCCATCATTAACATTAATAATTATTATTATTATTGACGCCCATTATTTTCATATAATTACTCCATATATCCCATAACATTATATTCACGCATGGTTGGGAACCCCATTAACTTGCCTCTTCATGTTATTATTATTATAACAAATTATTATATAATAATACCCTTTTAATGTTATTAACACAATTCCAAATTTAATTGTGGAGAACCGCACAACGCCTCCTGTACAAGGTAACACCCATGCACCCCATGCATTTCATTCATTTATAATTTATTACATGAGCCTCATTTATTGTAATTTATTCCTTTATAACTTATTCCATGCACCTCCCATCATTTTATTAAATATATTCGATTTTATTTCTTATATTTTACAATGATTAAATTAAAACCATTTTATCTAATTAACACCAAATATTTTCACGCCACCATTATCAATTATTATTAACAAAAAATTATTATTACAACACGTGTCGTGTTTGACCACATCAAATTTTTTACAAAGAAATGGACCGGAGAGGTCCGGGCCATTACACCAGATACCTCTCAAAACATTCTCGTCCTCGAGAATTAAAACCAACCCATAAAAGGGGGAAAGGTCCGAACAACCACCCCTAAAGATACCTCTCAGGCCTCTTGTCATAACAAGAAACAACCGACAACCCTAGTTATGTGAGTTAGGAATTCCCTCTCCTATGTCGAGATATTATCCGCTTTAGGCGGCACTGACTCGCCTGCACGGGTTTAATCGCATCCGCATTAATTCCGCTCGATTAAGGACTGAGCCTTCCCACTTCCATATATTAGGATTTTCCAACTTACACTACCCCCCAACACCATACAAAACATCAATAAATTTCCCGAACACATGGCTTGAGGAATTCCTTCTCCCATGTCGAGATATTATCCGCTTTAGGCGGCACTGACTCTCCTGCACGGGTTTAATCGCATCCACATTAATGCGTCTTGATTAGGGATTAGGTCGTCCTCCCCCCACATGTTATGACTCTTCACACACATTTAAAGGAAAGAGGGAAACAACTTAGCATTATAAATTCATGAAAAAAATTTCCAGGCCCAAAGCATGGGCGAGAATGAGTTTCAACAAAGGAGTGTGATGATCTTGAATTTAAACAAAACATAAATGAGAGCATTTAAGTAAAACCAGAAACATCTATCTTGATCTCTGGCCTTGCTAGGGTTGCCACTTCTATTTCATGAAACTGTCTGTGTCCCACTCCTCTGCCATTCTGTTGACGTCGAGGTGCCATAGTTGTTCGGTAAACAGGGAACGCCTAAGCCCATGTAGTAATGAAAAACTCAAAGTTTTAATTATCATTTTATTTCAATTTCTTTCCCAGAACACCTAAATCAAGTAAAACACAAACATGATGATGCATGTACCTTCCCTAGGGTCTCTACCCTGCAATCAATATAGTCTCACTTGGTCGTTCGGTAGGCTCAGAGTCCTTGCATCGGATCACGGGGGGCCCTAAAATCCCGTGTCCTAGCCGGTCTTCCCTGGCCTATGTCACGCACCAAGATTAACGAACACTGTTTCCCTACCATCCCATGCCATCTTCACTGTGCCTAACTCCAGACTCCATCCTATCTCTCAACCATTAGCCTCTGATACCATTCTGTCACGACCTCCTCCCACCAAAGATGCCCCTCCTGAGAGGGCAATGGTGAAAGGGAGATAATGACCCCCGAGTCCCGCCTCCAGTAGGCCCCGGGTTGGCGACTAGCACCAAGGGTATGAGTTTTCACAAATATGGGAGGCATTACCCTTTTTATTATTTTGGATCGGGAAATAGGACAAGTCAACCACCAAAAAGGGAAAAGAACAAGTGTATATAAATAAACCCAAACCAATCCCACATGCATGTTTAAACAATTTTTATAACAAGGTACAAGTACAAGGAAGCTCAAAAGTACAATGCCAAAGAAAACAAGAGAACAACAACTGCAACAACTCCAACTGCCCAACTAGTAGGGTCCCGCACGGCCCTGGTAGTCCTCCTGGAAACCTGAAAGTAAACGTAGGGTGAGCATACAAGTATACTCAGTAGGGAAACCTAAAGCTCTCGTGCACAAGTGGGGAGACACCCTAAGGTCCCGTGAGAAAACAGAAGAACCAGAAACTAACAAGGAAAAACTATCCACCCAGCCTCACTGGTCACACTCACCAAGTAACACAAAAAAGTTTAGTATATATATAGAACAAAAGTATTGGGTACCCCGCACCATTTCCCACTTAATTAGATGCTTCTCTTCCTAACGGCAAACGTCCTGACGCTACCACACTCTTCCCGCCCGCACACACCTGGGCCAAACCACGCATCCCGCCCGCACACACCTGGGCCTCACAACCACGCATCTCGCCCACACACACCTGGGCCACAACCACGCATCTCGCCCACACACACCTGGGCCACAACCACTAACCTGCCCGCAGACACCTGGGCCTCATCCCGAAGGTTCTTGGGAACGGTAAGCCTGCCCGAAGAGTCTTGGGCTAATGGTCGCCTCAAGCCATCACAGCCTCCGAGACCTACCCGAAGAGTCTTGGGTGTAAGGTCACCTCAAGCCATCATAGCCTATGGAAGAAGGAGCAGGAAGGAGCTAGTAACTAAGGGGGAACACCCTCTCCCATAAAATGGGAGTTTTCGGCACTAGGTGCTTGACATGGGTGTGGTGCGACAAAACACAAAGATACAATTATATATATATACATATACCAAACACACAGCCCAACCTATGGATTCTTAAAAAGAGGAACTGAGCATGTGCCTCGGCACTGCTACCACGAAGCATGCATCAACAACCAAACAATCATCCACCAACCCCATTTAGGTTTTCATGTTTCATGCAATGGTTTAACAATTATTACTACTGGGCAACTATCATCCAAACAAAACCTTTCACAAACATATCCCTACCATCCACAACCAAGGTTAGGTAAAACGCAAGCAACCACATGCCATTTCATTTACAAAAGATTATCACAACCATACAACATTCCATCATTCATTTATTTCAAAGTTCCACACATAAAACCCTTTCCACACACAAAACATTTCCGCATTTGAAAACACCTTTTACTTCAAATCACTTTTCATAATCAAAACACTTTTCATAAATCAAAACACTTTTCATAAATAAAGGCATTTTCCACAACCAACCACTTCCCATTTCAACCCCATCGTTTACAAAAACATTTCCCACAAAACAACCAAACCACCAACATGTTCATTATTCCAATTTTGTTCAACCGGGCTGATCACACAAGGTTTTCATTCTCATTTAATCAGCCAGTCTTTACGTGCTTATCCATTTTCCATGTTTTAACAAAACCAACCACAAACAATTCAGATATCAATTGCGCACGCAAAGGCCACCAACGGCCTTGATTTTCAGTAGGCAAAGCCTTTCAATCCAAAATCACAATCAGATGATAATGAAACTGGAAGGCAATAGAAACAGCACAAAACCCCAAAGCCTTCTTTATCCGGTTATTATCTTTATTTAATGTTCAAATGCATCCCATGGAACAAACGAAAAATATCCCACCCCGCATGTTGCACCAAATAGAGAGACGAAGGTAAACCCCTACCTCAAAAGGTCCCGATCACGTCGCTTCCGACGACGTCCTTCGGTGTCCTCCGCCTTTGCCAAACCCAACAAACGCCTCATTGGATGGAAGCTGGAGAAGGAAGGTTGGAAGGAAAGGTGACAAGTCCAGGCTTAGAAGCTTTGTCGCGTCGCTACGATCCTGTGACCGCTGACGGATCGTAATTCGGAGCTCGAACAAAGAAGTTAGAGGAGGAATACTTCTCGATCGTCCAAGAGCGTCGTCGTGCGACAAAGAAGCGGTCGATATGGAAGATAAAACATGACCTCGTTCTTATATAGGCAACGAATAGGTAAATCCATATTCAGTGTGCATTAATGAATACACGATGTGACCGTACATACGTTACATGTTTTGATTGGTTAACACACAACACGTCGCGCGGTTTCCACGCGTTTTAATAATAAAGATAATTCTATCAATATATGGTGTTTCGTTGACCCGAGGCATGAGTCATAAAAGTAGCTCATTAATGGTCTTAAAATGATCTTCATAATTTCAGGGTTACGCTGTCGCTGACGGATCGTCAATCCGATACCGTATGAGGGAGATACGTTGGATACAAGATCCCGTAATAATAACAATATTAAATCTATTAATTCATGAGCGTTTTGGGTACACAATCCGAAAACCCGAAAAAGGCATCCAATATTGGACTCATAATTTTCGTCTTGTAGTCAGGGTCGCACTGCCACTGACGGTTCGTGAAACCGAGGTCGCACGAAGAAGTTACAGACAAAAAAGTGTTTTATCAACAAAATTAATAATAACAATATTTTATTATTATTATTAATCAATTATTTATTTATTTTTCATAACTCCAAAAGCAATCACGTTTTGGATTCTTCATGGGTGCTATAATTAAGCACTAATTCCTCCTTTTTCATTTATTTGTCTTTTAATTTTATTTCTCTTATTATTATTTTTTTGTTTCTCTCTCCAATCTATTTTTTTACTTTCATGATTCTCTCCCACCACCAAAAGTGGCGCCTCCCATTTCTTTTACTCCATGTGGAACGCCCAAAACTCCACTCTCACTTCAACTTTATTATTTAATAAAATTAATAATCATAACACCCATAATTAATGTACTAATTTAATCCCATTAAATTAGTTTACCATGGTTATTAAGTTAAAACCATTCCATTTAATTAAATTCAAATAATTTAATTTACTAACCAAAAATTAAACCTATTTAATTTAATTTACCAATCACACACATATTTTTGTCACCTTTATCATTATTATTTAATTCAATAGTAATAAATCCTATTTCAATTTCATCAACGGGTCCCCATCATTAACATTAATAATTATTATTATTATTGACGCCCATTATTTTCATATAATTACTCCATATATCCCATAACATTATATTCACGCATGGTTGGGAACCCCATTCACGTGACTCTTCATGTTATTATTATTATAACAAATTATTATATAATAATACCCTTTTAATGTTATTAACAGAATTCCAACTTTAATTGTGGAGAACCGCACAACGCCTCCTGTACAAGGTCACACCCATGAACCCCATGCATTTTATTCCTTTATAATTTATTACATGAGCCTCATTTATTGTAATTTATTCCTTTATAACTTTTTCCATGCGCCTCCCATCATTTTATTAAATATATTCGATTTTATTTCTTATATTTTACAATGATTAAATTAAAACCATTTTATCTAATTAACACCAAATATTTTCACGCCACCATTATCAATTATTATTATAAAAAAAATTATTATTACAACACGTGTCGTGTTTGGCCACATCAAATTTTTTTACAAAGAAATGGACCGGAGAGGTCCGGGCCATTACACATCAGTGTATTTATTTTTTGTTTAATTTTAGACACTTGACACATACCTTGGCATGGAATATTTTCTTCTTTAGTTTTGATATTGTATTTCCACTTTTATCTATCATGTGATATCAGTTATTTCAGGTTATGATTACATGTTATTTAGTTATTGTTTCTTATTTTATTCTAGGGTATTTAATTTAATAAAATGGGGTATAGTCTCCACATTATCAATATTTCAGACCCTTACTGCTATTTGGTATCCTCTAGCATACGAGGAGGCACACCAGGAGTCATGTGACTGACCGAATCGAGGCACCGATGTGTGGCACCTGGGTCAGTACATTACGAAGTGGTATTAGAGTCCATTTTTCTTTTCTTGTTATTTTATATTACTATTTGGTAAAGGTAGACATGAATCTTGAATGATTCGGGCCTTGGATATGATCTCATGCATGGGAGTAGCTAGGACAAGTATGGGGGAGAACCCAAGTACCCAGGGTGGGATTGTTGTTATTCCTACTTTCTGTTACAGTTGAATATTAAATCAACTTGGGTGACACACTTGGAATGTGTTCTGATTACTGATTTTAATTTTTTCTAAGTTTTTACTCATGGACCAGTATGGCACAATATTTGAGTTACATGCATCATTCTAGGAAGTTAGGGTTATTGTGACATGCATCATTTATGGAACAAATAGAAAAATTATTTATGGGTAAGTTATTGAACTTCAACTGTTTATCCTTGCTTGTGAAATTGAAATGAAATTGGAACCTAACATGAAATTGAGAGAGATTGTAGAATGATGTAATATGAGAATAAATGGGTGTCTAAATGTGAACCTTTAATAACTAGAATTTTTTTACGCTTGTTATCTAGGACCAAGGAGTAATATTATTAAGGGTTGTGATAACACCTCAGTTTTGACTATGTGGTAGGGTTTGGGGAAATGACATATTATGGAATATTGTATTTTACTACAAATGTGTTATTTTTGTAAAAGGTGTCCTAAGGTTCTTATTTGTAATGGTATAGATATTTTTCTATTATGGAACTTATTAAGAGGATAACATGGGGATATGGATAGAGATGATCTACTTGAAGTAGAAACTAAGGCACCAATTGTGTCAGGTGAGGAATTCAGGGAGCAGTTCCAAGAGAACATTTCCCACTTAATGAAATTAATTGGAAGAGACCCAGGGTTGGTTATGAAGAGTATGTTTTATCTAAAAATGGAGTTACAAATTCTACACCCTCCTACTTTTATTGGAGATGGTGGACCTGAGAGAGATGATTTATAGGTGGAGTCCATCGATACTATATCTGACCACTTTGAGACTCCTGTAGATAGGATGGTCATGTTGGCTGCTTACATGATACGAGGATCAGTGAATCACTGGTGGTATGTTCAGGCATGGACGATATAGGCTAATGTTATGTTATAGAAGGAACTATTGGATAAATTTATTGAGAACTTCTATCTAGAGATACTGAGTTATGATAGAGTAGCTGAGTTCATGAGGATGAATGGGGGGAGTATTTATGTGATAGACTATGTTGTACACTTTACACATTTGCAACACTTTTCTCCTGCCTTAGAAGTGGATGAGATAACTAAAGTGAGACATTTTTAGGATGTTCTTTAATGTGAGATTATGTCCCAAGTTAACCATTTTCAGTTAAAGTGGTTGGCTGATGTGGTGGATAAGGATCTCATAGATATGGGTATCCTGAAGAGGCTTCCAGTGTAAGAAAGGTGGTTCCATTTGGATGACTAAACGATATGAATTCTGAGATTAGGAAGAATTTCTATGAAAACATCTACCAGGGCAGTAGGAATTAGAGTACCTAAAAAGAGGGATCAGTTTCATAGGACCTTAATTGAGTGATCTATCACCAGTGTGATAGATGAAGAAACTTTTGAAGATTGATACCTCAACCACCAATATAGTTACTGTCTTGCAGAAAAATAGTACATCTACAAATTTTATATAGGACCCAGTTCTAGATGATTAGTAAGGGTATAGCTAGTCAGAATCAGAGTGTAGAAAGATGATATTATGCACCATAATAGTCTAGCATCTGGAGTTCTACTGGGAAAAGTGGTAAAGGTAGTGTATATGGAGCTTTAGGGTAAGAGCGCTCATATTAGTAGAGTAGTGTAGCACAGGGGACATAGACTGAATCATAGGGAATTGGCATTTTTATGACAAACACACCTCATGGAGTTCGGTCAAGAGACATTTTTTTGTGTAAGGGATCTTCTCTTGAGGTCGAGTAGTATCGATTTCTATGGGATAATTATATCATAGATATGTTAGGCTTTGAACTAATTATGGGTATGGACTGGTTAGTATCATATTTTCACATGTTGATTTTTACCATAAGAGAGTGACCATTACATCTCTTAAGGGATACAAATATATTCAATGTAGAGAGTGGGATATCGAGGTGTTCCGAGTAGGGCCAATTACTCATCAAATAAGAGAGATCACAACCCAAGTTTCTAGTTTATTTTTGAATGAAGGATGTGTAAAATGAGATGTCATTCCACACTTAGTGGATTGGTTTTAGGATGTGTTTACTTAATATTTCTCTGGGATTCCACATGAGAGAGATGTGGAATTTATCATTGAGCTCATACCAGGAGAAGATATGATTTATATTCCACCATATATAATGGCACCGAAAGATAATCAAGATCTCACAACTCGGTTGGAGGAGTTAGAGGATAATGTATCTATTTATCTGAGTATGTCTCCTTGGGGTTCACTAGTGTTGATTGCAAATATGGCTGATAAGAGTTTATGCTTATGTGTTGATTAATGAAAGTTGAACCAGATGACCGTGAAGAACCAGTATCTTCTCCCCCATATCAATGACCTATTTGACCAGTTGAGTGGAGCTTGTGTGTTCTCAAAGATTGTCTTGAGATTAGGGTGTCATAATCTGGGTGTTTATACTTCTAATATACCAAAGAATGAATTTAGAAGCAGGTATGGACTATATGATTTCATCATAATATTTCTTGGGTTGATGAACACACCGGTAATGTTTATTGACATAATGAACAAAATCATTAATTTGTACCTAGATCAGTTTATGGTAGTGTTTGTGGAATACATCTTGGTGCACTCCAAGACACATGATTATTATGACCAACATCTTGATATCATCATAGGTACACTATGAGATCATTGGCTATACATCAAGATATATATGTACAATTTTTTGGATCGATCAGGTACACTTCTTGCGTAGCATCATCTCAGAGGAATTTGTGTTGGTAAGTCTAGAGAAGGTTCAGATAGTGGTTTCTTGAGAGCATCCCAAGAGCATGTTTTATATTCATAGAATTCTTAGATTTTCAATATATTAATATAGGTTCGTTCATGACATTTACCGATTGGAAACATTGATGATAGGCTTGACCAAAAAAGGGATAATGTTTTATTGGTCATAAGATTGTGATAATTATTTCTAGAAGATGAAGAAGATTTTGGCATTAGTACCAATATTGATCCTACATGAGAAAGGTCATAATTAAACAATGTATTGTGACACATCTGGGATTGTAATTGGAGTTGTGTTGATGCAAGGAGATCAATTTGTGGTTTATAGGTCTTTGAAGTTGAGGCCCCATGAACCGAACTACCCTACATATGACCTCAATTTGGCTATAATGGTTAATGTTTTAATGTGTTGGGGAAATTTTCTATTGGGAAAAATTTTTACTTTGTATATTGGACACAAGATATTAAAGCAAATAATTTAATAGAAAGACTTGATTATTCGATAATAGAGATGGGATAAGTATATGCAACCATTAAATTTTGAGCCAGAATATATGTCTGGAAAGGGTAAAATTGATGATGATTCTTTGAGTAGGAAGGCTCAAACTCAGGTGGTCCCGGAGTCTAGTGTTGAGTGGAAGATGATGGATTTACTGGAGGAGATACACATTGTTGTTTAGGACACTTAGGATTATATGAATCTCATAATAGTTTCATTAGAGTATACATTTTTTAGATATATCTAAGATAGAAAGTATTTGGATTTATAATTTTTTACCTTGAGGGAAATCCTTGAAGGTGGGGAGTCACCTTCTGATTGGAGCATAGATGAGGATGAGGTCATCTATGTCAGGAATCAGGTTGTTGTACCTAAATGAATGTGAGACAAGCTGATGTGTGAGTTTCATGCCTCAAAGTGGGTGGTACATCCAGGTGTGACCAAAATGCATCGTGAACTACAAAGATAGTTTCTATGGTTGGAAATGAAAAAGAAAATATTATATTTTCTGATGTGATGCTACACCTATCAGTAGGTGTAGTCCGAGCATTAATGACCTATAGGTTTACTACATTCATTGGCCATTATAGAGTGGAAGTGGAACAAAGTGACAATGGACTTTGTGGTCATTCTCCCGAGGATGAATTAGAAGAATAATTATATTTGGGTTATTGTGGATAGACTGAAAAAGGTAGTGAATTTATTGAATATATAGGAGACTTTCTCAGTGGAGTAGTTGGGATATTTGTATGGTTGGGTGATAGTCTATCTGCATGAGGTGCCATAAGAATATTGTTTCAGAATGAAACTTCTGTTTTACTTCATGATTATTATATGGATTTCCAAAGGTGCTTGGTATATAGGTTTTATTGATTATCAATTTCCAGCCACTGACAGGAGGGTGGTCAGATCATACTATACAAGTTCTTGATGATATGTTGTGAGTTTGTGTTCTAAAATTTGGTGGGTCTTGGAAAAATCACCTATCACTAATGGAGTTCACCCATACCAATAGTTATTGGGAAACTATATAGATGGAACTATATGAGGCTCTTTATAGTAGGCCATGAAGACAACCTCTATTCTGGTTGGATGTAAGTGAGTCTAAGTTGTTAGGACCGAGTCTCGTGTAGGACACATTAGAGCATGTATAGTTGATTCAGAATTATATGGATATGACCCAAAGTAGATAGAAGGCATATGATGATAGAAATAAATGACACCTAGAGTTTACAGAGGATGATCAAGTATTCATTTGGGTGTTTCCTAGATTCAATCGCTATAGAATACATAGACAGGGCAAGTGGGCACCCATGTTTGTTGGACCGTTTGAGGTGGTGGAGAGAATCAGGCTAGTGGAATACCGATTGGATCTTCCACAGAGATACATCACTATTTATGATGTTTTCTAATTGTCAAAACTCGGTTGGTATCACCCCAACCATTCTAATGTGATCGATAAGGATGATGTTGAGATTGAGATAGATTTTTTCCTTTGAAGAGAATATAATACGTGTGTTGAATCGCAGTGAGAAAGTGTTGTGTGGAACGACCTTGCATATAGTTTGTGTATTGTGGAAACATGGGAATGTGTGGGAGGAGACATGGGAAAGGAAAGAAGATATGTTGGATAATTGTACTAATATTTTTGACTCAGACTCTTAGGGATTATTGGGAGTTCATCTCAAGTATAAGATGTTATAAGGTGGTGAGATTGTAAGATCCCGACCTTTCCAGAAGATGACTTGGTCTTTATTTCAGATATTTATTTTTTTCTTGTTTTAGTTTACTTGGGTTGGGTTTTACCTTGGGGGTGTGTTTGGGTGAAAAATTGAGAAAATTTTAAGGGAGAAGGGTAGTGCATAGATGGCTCATGGTTTTCCCTAACCATGGACCCCTGCCTAGAAAATCATGCAACCTTGGACTGAGAGGAATTAGATGGTTGACACATGGTTTGTCAATATGTACATCCTATTATGAGAAACTATGAACCCCCAGAAGAGAGGTTCACATTTTGGTACACATATAGGAGAAAATATGCTCCCCTACCCAGCTAACCATGCATGAATTTTTAAATCACCAAAGAATTAGATTTTTAATCACCAAAACCCACATTTAACCCTAGATAATATTTCATGATTTTGGAGAATCCTATATGGTTTAATATACTTAAAAAACTTTTTAATTTGTTATTTTAAGCTTGGATTGAAGATCTTCTCCCCTCCCTGTAAGAGGATCTTACCTCGCTTGGTTTCTTATTCCTTATCATTTATTATCCTATTCTATAAAGGGGGTTTTCTCCCTATTTGAATGGGATATAGACATGTTTTTGTGGATTTGGATCTAGTATTGTAGATATATATCTATATTTAAGTGATATTGATTGATTTGATATTTTTTATGGTTTTAAATTTTAATCTCATTCTATATAATTTTGCTGCTCAAATTATGAGGATTTTCGTTGGGTGATCACCCATCAACGAATCGAGGTAGGTTGTATATTTTTAAAATCTCAAAGTAATTATTTAAATAACAATAATGTAATTGTATAATTTCTATTATATGTTTTGAAATTATGTTCTTAATTGAATTAATTAATTTGTTGAATTAATTAATTGAGGAGATCAGAAATTGGGGATTTTGGGAATTATAGATTGAGATAATTAATTGTAGAATTAAATATGACATAATAAGATTTTAGGATTGAGATATTTAATTGTGGAAATAATTAAGATCTATTGAGATTATGATTGATATAATTAATTATGGAATTAATTATGTGATTTTAAGTTTGTGGATATTGATTAATTAAATGAATAATTAATTAAGGGGATTTACGTACTTAATTAATTAGAAAACTAATTAAAGGGATTTATGTGATAAACTAATTATTAAATTAGTAATAAAATTGATGTGGTTGATTAATTATTGAATTTACTAATATAATTTAAGTGATTAATTAATTTTAGAATTAATTAATCTATTTTATGTGATTATTTATTTTTTGAATTAATTAATGTTATTTATGTGATTAGTTAAATTTTGAATTAACTAATGGAATTTTTATGTTTAACTAATTGTGGAATTAGTAATGGAATTGATGTGGATAATTAATTGTTGAATTAATTATGTGTTAATATTGGTAACATTGTCATTTAGATGTGAATTAAATAACAGGAACATAGTCATTATAATGTGTAAGGTATGAATGGTAACATGGCCGTTTAGTTGTGAAATAGAGAACCAGAACAAGATTATTCTAATGTGTATGGTATGAATGGTAACATGGTCATTTAGTTGTGAATTAAAGAATAGAAACATGGAAATTCTATTGTGTGATGTATGAATGGTAACATGTGAATTAAAAAATGAATTAAATAATTATATCAATGGAATTATGTGATATCATATTCCTTAGACATACTTTAGGATCCAACATATTTCAGAGTAGGTATTGAATGATAATATTGGAATTATAAGATATGATATCCCTCAAACATACTTCAGCCTATGATATGAGTTGAAGCGGGGATTGAGGTATGAGTGTCTATGGGAACACACCGGTTTATATAGTTAAATAAAGATTAATTGAAAATGTGATAACTATTTACTTATGCATTATAATTATTTCTTTATATAACTGCATACACATTCTATTGATTAGATATTGTTTTAGTTGTCATTAGTGTTGGAATACTATAATGATTTAGATTTTCCATGCACTATTTTTAGATACTATATAGATTATTTGCGAGACCGGGCACTAAGAGGCTGTGCGATTCTGAGGCCGTTGTTCCTAAAATAAATTTTTGAAATATATTAAATAGCATGCATGCACAGTTTTCATCAAAAAGTGTAATAAATTCTAAACGGGCACCCTGATCAGAAATATGATGGTACCGTTGAGTTCAGAATGCGAGGTTTACCCTAGGAGTGACTTAAATTAGTCGGTGTGGGTCATTTGTAGAAAAGTCATCACAGGCATGGAAATGAAAAAAAATAATATAATAAATAATTTTATTTCATTTTTTTTGATGTAGTGATTGATGGAATTTAAATAGACTAATATGGAGAAATACTAGGGTTAGCTGTACAAAATTAAAACCGTTGGAGAGCCATTGGAGATAGCTTCAGTGAATCCTCTCAGACAAATGGCGATAGGATCTTCGATCAATGATCGATGCAAAAAATATTCAAAGGATCTCCCCAAAAAACACGACACAACCCCATTATTCATTAGTGATCAATTTGAATCAAGGTAGGGAATGTGTATTTATTTTATTCTTCCCCATTCTTGATTTATATAATGAACATGACTCAGTCAATGAAAATATTGATCTGTAGTTTGATCATTATGCGGGATGAGTTTATTTTATGAGGTTTTGATGGGAGAATATATTTTTAATTTTATTATTCTAATTTTCATTCTAATAATGATGGATCAAGACAAATATGAACATCGATCAAGGTTTGTTACTCCAATAGGTTCTTTTTCTTTTCTCCCCCCATTCATCATTCATCACGAGCATTCTCGATCAATCGATCATTGCACACCCATTTCATGGTGCAACGATCCAATATCATAGATCTAAGATTGGAATATCCTGAAAGAGGTGTGATGATGGAGATAAAGCAATTTAGATGACAGAGGATACCCAATTTACCATTCTTCAACACCCCACAAAGAAGGACAATTTGATTCATTTTTGAGTAGATTTGATGCTGTAATGCATTCTTCATCAACAAAAAGGGCTGGAAGTGTTAGGATCTTCAATCTCATGGTGAAACGATCCCCATATTGAAATATGGAGGCATTTGATCAAATGCGGGAGTAGATATGGGATTCTGAAAAATCATGAACAACACAATGTTTAATCTGGATCTATAAGTTGTGTGGGGCCACATGAGCTTCGATTAGGGTTTCCATAGGAAGTTAAATATCACATGTAATGGGACCCCTTACACATAGCATGTGGTATAACCTGGGTCACTCGGCATGTACTCAGAAATCACACGGGATGTTTACATGGGAAGATTATCACAGGCTAATCTGTGTACCGGTCCTTGAGAAGACATGCATAGGATGGTGATGTGTGCTAGCCCATGGTTAGAGTAAACAGGATTCGTACATGGTGTGTACTACTACATGGACACAATTTGATGAGATGATCCATTTACACGGGCAAGACTCAGGTTCAAGGGACATGGAGTGTCAATCCTACTACCCACTATGTACTCTTTTATACATGTCTTGGAGCCCTTGTACTCTATATCTTGGAATTTTTTGTTTGGGTTTTTTACCTTTATCTTTTCCATGAGGGTAAGTATGCAATCATTTTTTACTCCTAGGAAAAATATACCTTCAACAGTAATTCATTGATAGAGTTTTTGGAATCCCTCTGAGAGGCCTAGAGTGAGATCCTCTATTCATATTCATGTCCTAGGCGGAGTTCTTGGTATCGACGTGACCAATACTACATGGGATTCAATTCTCTGCTTAGCGGGTTAATCCAGATTGATTTGTTGGTATCACCCAATGTCCTTACCAGTGATCCTTATCTTTGTATTGTATTCTATTCAAACTATCATCATGATCTTTCTCATGAAGAGACCCTATAAGAAGTACATATTGTATGGACATCATTAATGTTATCATATTCAGGAGTGTGTTCTCTCGGGTGAGTTCTTTGTGGAATATTCTATATGGAATCACAGACTAGTATAATATGGTTGTGACATACCTATGGAATGTGAGTCTTTATTGAGTATATCTGTATATTCTTATTATATGTGTTTTTGAAATATACATGTGTAGAAATGAATGTATTTCCTTTGTTTTATGTGACGCACGCCTATCATAGGGCATGTAAAAAGCAATTTAATTTTCCTAGTGTAGTATAATGGATGGCCAGGTTTGTCTCACTTGGGAAACATTCTCATATGTTCATTAACTTATTTTAATTAACTTAAACTATTTATTTTTAATTGTTTTTTTAATTTAGGAAGGTTATGAAATTTAAATTAATAAAAATATTAAACTAACATGCAATGAAAAAATTTAATTAGTGAATAAAGAACATGGAATTTATGGTGTGGTTTGTGGGTTCCATCATTGCCCTTATTGGTCACTACTACAAAAATGGGAAAGGGAAGCGCCACGTTATATCAGCACTAAGAAAACACCCTGATAAAGAAACCTTGTATCAACGCTAAAAAAGAACTGATAAAAAACCCTTTATCAGCACTAGAAAAGCGCTGATAAAGAATCCCTTTATTAGCGCTAAAATGATAGCGCTCATACAAGAAGGATTTTTCAGCGCTATTTTAGTGCTGATAAAGAGGACTATTATCAGTACTAAAAAAGTTCTGATAAATGTAGTCTTTATCAGAGTTCTATTAGCGCTGATAAAAACATAGTCCATTTTTTTATAGTCGGCTGCATAATGCCCTCGTTTTTTCGCGACCTAAATTTCTCGCGGTACTAGAACCCTGCGAATCCCCTCCGCTTCCCGTTGAGTTTACATTTCTGGACATCCACCAACCTCGAGCTTCTCGTTCCCGGAGCTTCGCCGCCCGCTGAGATTCATGTTGCCATACCTCCGCCTCCCTCGAGTTTCACGTTACCGGACATCTGCTTCCCGCAATGCCCTCAAGCTTCGCATTGTTGGACCTCCGCCGCCTGCTGAGCTTCGCCTTGCCGAACCTCACTTTAAGGTAGGTTTTCCAAATAATTTTTTAATATTTTTCTCCTCTTCCATCACAAATAACCATATTTTGATTTGGCCTGCTATATTTAATCGATATTTGAGATTGTGATGGTTGTAGGCTACATGATTCATCCTTTTCTTCTTCATATATGTCCCTAGGGTAATACCCTCTGTTGAAGATCGAGTTTGGTCCAACTTCTTCTAATGGTTCTAGTACTATTATTCTATAAATCATATCAAACTATTAAATCATAGTTAATTGGAGTTTTGGGATGTGAGGTTTTCCCATAAATGGTGTTCAAGTGGATTTTGTGTTGAATTTTTTCATCCCTAGTTTTCATTTCCTCCGGTGGTGATGGTTCTGCTTCATCATAGATTCATGAGTGTTCTTCCTACATATTGTGATGGGGTTCTTGGGGGTGATCATCCAATATATTTCTATTACTCCCAAGTGTTCACCTTTTTTCTAATGACTACGGTGGGTTTTTAGGTGATTTGGTTTTTGTTTATTAGAGATTCTAGAATCCATTCAATTTGATGGTGGTATGGCTGAATATGTTATATAAATTATTCCAACAATCACCTTTATGAGAAGGTGTGGTTTGAATTATAGAATATATATGCTTTGATTTAATTATATTATTAGGTTATGTTGGGTTGGAAATGAGTGATGAGGTTCCTAATGTGATGAATTCTAGTTTGTTATCTTGTTAGTAAAGTTGTTGATGATGATGTTGATCAGGCGCATCACGGTGCAGGTATCATGGCACGAGTATCATCATGATTTGAGGTATGATTCAATAGAATATTTTTGTTTGAAATTTGAATTAAGTGGTGTTTTATGGGGTATTTTTTATAATTTCACAAAATATTTGAACATATGTGGCTATGATATATTTATTTTTTTCTTTTGTCATTACTCAATTATTCTAGTATTTTCTATTAGTATAGTTTTTTTACTATAAATAATAATGTGTAATCTTTGGGGAATGATTGTCATGGGTTGATTTTCTTTAAAAGGGATGGTCTATTAATGTAAAATATCTTTTGAGAAACCAAGTATTGGTGGAAAGATTGATATGCTCATCATCAATGGAGATCAATGATTTTACACTATCAGAGTGATGTTTATGAACAATTTAAGTTCATTCCCACTTGGATTGTATTTTCACTTGATTCCTCATAGTAATCATAGATTCCCTTAGATCCAACACCATGTCACCATAATGTAAGGAATGAAGGATAACCTTTTTTAAGGAAAACACCTCCCGGTTCTGATGTATTTCTAGGTCATCTAATGCCTGGACCCTATTTTCTTCAAAGGGTTCCCCCTTATTTCATTAATGTTATATAAGTGACTTTGTTTGGCAGTGAACTTGTATGGAATGATGCCAAGAACACCAAGATTTCTAGCCTCACCACCCCTACCTCCATCTCTGTCCTCCCTCGCTGAGGTTACTGACTGCTTCTCTGTATTGGCATGGCCCCTTCCTAGCAGTGTTTGTTCTGTCTCCATTGGCTCTGAGCCTGTCATCTGGCTCCAAATACTTATTGATATAGAGATAACTCCCTCACTATCCCCCCAAGATTCATGACCCATCTTTCCCCTTCCCCTTTGGATCCTCATCTCCCACTCATATGAAGCTTACCTACCAGATGGGATTACGAACATGTTCAAAATTAGAGGACCTCAATGAGAGATCATCCTACCACTTCAATAAGGATACTAGCTCTAGATCCAATCCCAGATCCATGTCATGTCCATCATTATTATCTTAATATGTAATGCTCATGGTCTTAGTGCCCATTTTAAATCGTACTTCCTCAAAATTGAAATCAAAAAGCATAATGTCATTGTTGTTGTTGTCAAATAACACAAAAAAACCATTAATAATCATATAATTCTCCTAGAAGATTAAGTTGCATGGATTTCTACACCATGACCCCTCCAATAGACACAAATGGGTATTTTGGCACAACAAATATGTTGTTGAGGCTGTTCAAGATTGCAATCAATTCATCACTACCAAGGTGTTCAACGGTGACACCTCATTCCTTATGACTTTTGTTTTTGGAAACTATGACTCTCTTCAAAGGGAATCACTAAGGAGTAAAAAAAAATACCTTCGATCCTGGACACCAACCATAGTTTTTTGGGGGTGACATTAATGTCATTTCCAACCCAATGGAAAGGAATGGTAGAATCCCATTCCAGGGGAAGGCCATCTTGGAGTTTGTTTAGTTCATGGTTGGGAAGGGCCTCATTGATCTCAGCTTCTAAGGTGACAATTTTACATGGGGCAACAACTGCAGGGTCCATAACCTCTTGTGGAGTCTATTGGATAGGTCTCTAGCCAATATGAAATCCACTAACCTATTCTCAAATACCATTTTTTTCTATCTTGCTTGAGGTATTTTGAACCACTCCCCCTCTTGGTTTCCATTTCATCTTGTAATGATCATCCTGAACGGTTTCACTTCCACCAGCAGCGGGTTAACATCCTAGGGTACCAATACATGGTTTGTGAAGTATGGAATAAACCCTAGTAGGAGTATCGGGCCACCTTCAACCTCAGTGACCTGACCATGAACCCCAATAGGTGCGTGTTCGCCTTCCTCCTTAGGAACCTTCACTACATGGGACTACTGTCGCATATGGGATCCTTTAGAGTATTCTGATAGATGGAATGATACCTTGGGTTTATTAGATTATTAACACCAGTTTGAGATTTATGTGTGACTATATACTTATTATATTTTCTTATTATTTCTTACACACCAACACTTGAGTTGAGTAACCTGATTGAAATCCATATTGGTACTTTGGTTCTGATGTGGATATGATTTTTTATGTGTTTGTGACATGTGTATGTGTGGATATATGGGTATTTAGGCATGATGATATTGAATATATGGAAAAGACCTAGGAGTGGTAGATGTATCATTCTTTATTATTCTTGTGATTGTTCTGGCGGTGATTTGAGGTAACTATAATGAATCTAAAGTAATTATATTTAATGAAGATGAATAAATACTAATGGTTACACTCTATTAATCTATATTTTTATAAGGAATTGGTTCTCTTCTACTATATTTTGAAGTCCTATTTTCTGTACTTGAACCATAAATACTAATTTTTTAGATTCAAATAGTATGAAGATGGATAAATATTGGATGGATACTAATCGTTTGACAATAGAGTACAAGAACGGAGTGAAGGAGTTCATAAAATTTACCAAGGATAACACAATATATCCTTCTCAAATCCATTGTCCAGGTTTTCATTGTTGTTATTCTAGAATAATTTCTCCAGAGGAGTTGGGAGAACATTTGATATGACACGGAATAGATCAGAGTTATAAATGTTGGAATAAACATGGAGAAAAAGCGAATGTAGCTACTAGCTGGGATAAAACTGCATTTTATGGATCATTAGATATGAATACAAATATGAATAATGAAGAAGACAATATGAAGGATGACATTACAGATGTCAATGAAGATGAATATCATATTGAGGAAATGACAAAGACAATTGAAGATGAACTCCGTGATTTCCCAAAATTGTTTGAGAAGATAAAGAGTTGTGCAAAGACGCCATTGTATGCTGGTTTCACCAAGTATACAACATTGTCAGTTGTACTGAAGTTGTATAAATTGAAAGCAGGAAATGGATGGAGGGATGTACGTTTTATGGAACTACTTTATCTCTTGAATCAAATTCTCCATGAAGATAATGAGTTCCCAAGCCGGACATATGAAGCTAAACGAATGCTATGCTCGATGGGTAAGATTTCTAAAAGAATACATTCCTTCTTGAAAGACGTTATATTGTTTTTCAAGGAGAAAAAATCACTTAAAAAATGCCCAAAGTGTGGTGATTATCAATACTAGAAAGATGAATCCAATACAAAGAAATTTTTATTGTAATTTACAATCATTACAAGGTTTAGGCGTCTATATAGAAGTGAAGAAAGTACAAAACAATAGTCGTGGCATGCAGATAAAAGAAATAAAGATGGGAAATTATGTCATCCGGCCGACTCTCCTCAATGGAAGAAAATTGATCATGAGTATCCTGAATTTGGAAAAGAGATGAGAAACCTTCGTCTTGTGTTATCTATAGATGGAGTAAATCCTTTTGGTTTTCAAACCAGCACTCATAGTACATGGCCTGTTATGTCAATAAATTATAACATGACACCTCGGTTATGCATGAAGCCGAAATACATCATGTTATCTATGCTTATATCAGGACCAAAACAACCAGGTAATGATATTTATGTTTATTCAGTTCATTTGTTTGAGGATTTGAAGTTATTGTGGGATTCAGTTGTTATGTTGAATGATGCTTATAAAATTGAATACTTCATGTTGAGCATGATATTGTACGAGACAATAAATGATTTACCCACTTATGGAAATTTATCAGGCTATAGCATTAAAGGAACTCAAGGGTGTCACGTGTGTGAAGAATATATAGAATCAATTAGGTTGAAACATTCATTGAAATATGTATTTTTAGGACATCATATATTTCTAACTCATCCGCAGAAGTACCGATCTTGGATGACATCATTCAATGGATGTTCAGAACAACGTACAACACCATATCTACTAATATGTGATCAGCTGTTTGAGAAAGTAAAATATGTGAACACTATTTTCGGTAAACTATTTTCGAAAAACATTATGAAAATCGGTTGGAAAAAGAGATCATTTTTTTGAATTACCATACTGGAATTGTTTTTACGTCAGACATTTTCTTAATGTGAAACATGTGGAAAAAAATGTATGTGACTGTGTTATCGGAAATTTCCCTGAAAAAACAACGAATGTAATTCAAGCAAGGTTGGACATGGTTGACATGGGAATATGAGAAGATGTGGCTCCCGTTAATGGTGAAAATTGAATGTTTCTTCTTCTAGCTCCTTATACTCTTTCTAGAGAGGAGAGATACTAGTTTTGCAACTTCATCAACAATGTAAAGGTAGCATAGGGGTTTTCATCAAATGTCATGAACATTGTTTCAATGAATGATTTGAAGTTAAAAGGTTTGAAATCACATGACTGCCATGTTTTGATGTAAGATCTAATTCCTATATCTTTACTTTGAATTTTTCCCAAGAATGTTTTTCATACATTAAGAAAACATTTTTTCTTTTTCAATTCTATATGTAGCAAAGTTTTAGACCCAGCGAAATTTCCAGCTATGGAAAAATAAATTTTCATCATATTATGTGAATTAGAAATGTTATTCCTGCCAACATTCTTTGATATGATGGTTCATTTGATGATTCACATGGTGAGAGAGATTCAACTTTGTGGTCATGTGCACTATAGATGGATATATCCTATTGAATGGTATATGAAGATTTTGATAGGGTATTTCAAAAATAAAATTCGTCCAGGGGGCTGTATATTGGAGCGATATATTGCTGAGTAATCCATTGAATTTTGTACCGTATAACTATTTGATGTGGAATGCATTGGTCTCCCGAAATCTCTTCACACTAGACGCATTGAGGGTGAGGGAATTTCTGGAAGAGCTGTTGTGACAATCAACATTATATATTGGGAGCAGGCCCACCTTTATGTCTTTCAAAACAGTTGGGAGGTTGCTCCATATATTGAAAATCACAAAGAAATTCTTAGGTAGTTGAACTCACCAAGGGCTGATAAAAGGTTATCAAATACACATAATCACCAGTTTATAGGATGGTTTCAGGACCATATTTTTAGGCAGTTGGATGAAAATTGGAATTCAATTTCAAAACAACTTTGGTGGCTAGCCGCTAGACCAAATGTGTATGTTTTATCATACAATGGTTATGTAATTAATGGTTATACATTCTATAAAAATGAACATGATGAAGAGAGTACAATGAAAAATAGTGTAGATACACTAGTGGTTGAAGTGATGCATGTTTCTAGTAGTAAGGATAGAAATCCAATGTATGAAAATATTTCACACTTTGGAATTATCAAACTAATATGGATGTTGGATTATACAACATTCCAATTGCAAATTTTTCAATGAAAATGGGTTGATAAAAACAATAGTGTTAAAATAATGAATGGGGATTCTTTAATGATGATTTTAGTAAATAAGGGTACAAAGATGAATAGTTTATATTGGAATCACAAGCGGTAGGAGTTTTTTATGTTCTAGATCCTGCAAACCGAAAGTGGTCGACTGTTCTGTTAGCGTCCAACACTACTGAAGGTTCTGATGAAAATTTAGTTGAGGACGATACTTTCAGTGGTATGTCGTAATCATTTTGGAGCGGTCCCAATGTAGATGATGTTTTATATGTTAGAGGAGACAAAAACTATGGGATTTGGATAATCGATAGAGGTGTCAAATCCAATCAGCCTTTGGAAAAAATAAAGAGAGTTCAATAAAAAAGTTATATTTTGTTTGTAATATAGATATTGTTATCTCATGTTATTATATCATCATTACTAAATTTATGTAATCTAAATTAACTGTTCAACCACTTTTGCAGATAATTACATTTACACATTCTGGTGCTCCTATCCTTGAGGCTGAACAAGTATCTCATGATACTGTTGCGGCTGCTGCGGCTGCTTCTACTCTTACTGCTACTTCGGATGCTGCTCCTACTGCTCCTACTGCTCCTACTGATGCGGCTCACACAACTCCTGCTTCTCCTAGTGTTGAGGTCCAACAACCATCAGTATATGTCGTTGCAACCATTTCATATGAACATATAGATTATGTTGATATCGATGAAATGGTCAGTAATGACGGATCGACGTTGCAGAAAACAAAGGTGCATCGTACTTTTATGGTGTTAGCCAAAGTTCTTAAAGAGAAAATCAAAGACATCAAATTTGACGTTGGATGGAATGCACGAGGACAACATGTGAATCCCAACAAGACTATTTTTATTATTTACATTGGATTTTTCACTCAGCAATGTGTGCCGATTCACATAGATTCATGGCACCATGTAGTGTCCGGGCTAAGGCTGTGATCTAGTATGAAATTACAGTAACATTATGAATTTATTTAATTAATTTACTAGAAAATAAAATAATTAAACAATGTCTTACTCTTCTCAATATCTTACATAATACATTTATAGTAGATGATTCACACAAGTATTATTTTCTAAGACTTGCAGGACGGAGTCATCGAGGTTTTCACACTATTTTAACAAGATGTCAACTGAAATATTCCAATGGAAAAATAAACCCACACCCACCCATTGTCTACGATCCCCTGATATCCCAAGAAGCATGAAATTCATTTATTGGCCGTCGTGGGGATGAGAAGTTTCAGGTACATTGTGGGTGATAAGACATTGCTTGAGGATACTTGTATTCATCACTCTGATTGTCAATATTTCATTTATGAAATAGAAAATCTGTAATGAAAATAAGGAACGTGCATCAAAACCATCATACCCCTATCATAAAGCAAGGTCGGGGTACGCTTCACTAGAAATGAAAATGGTATGTATTTTAAATTTACAAAAATATTGGTAGGTTCCAACAAACAAAATAATAATTATCTTTCTATGTTTATATGTAGATTGATGTGTCTAAAACCAAATATACTTCCATCACACTTCATGTGCTTTGGAAGGAGGTACGTATGAATATTGAACGGAAGCTAGTAGACGAGAACACACAAAAAGAGTGGGAAATTTTTGTAAGTATGACACAAAGGAAAAAAGAATTGTTTTAAATTTCTATTACATAAAAATAATTATTTATTTTCCTATATCTGACAGTCACAGGAATCAGCTACTCCTGTAGTGGATACATACCTATTATCGATGGTTTTGAAGCAGCCAGAAAAATACGGTCGTGTGAGGGGTACGGGGTTTGGGGTGACACCCTGAGTATATTTTAAGAATAAGAAAAAGACAGATGATAGAGATGAAACATTGAAACAAATGAGGGAAAAACTTGCAACCCTTGAATAACGATTGCAATGGAAGGGAGAGTTGATAAAAACTTTTAGGGGTGGAAATAAAGGAGAAGACACAACTCAAGAACAACAACTGCGTGAAGATCCTACCCCACCCCCACTAGCTTTGAGACGATCCATTCCCCTCAAAGATTTGTCTTAGCCGTGGTGATCCATATTCTAATAATTTTTTCCATGAAATATGAATCAGACAAACACTGATACTTTTCATGTACTAATCTTCTACAGGGTGATAATGATTGTGATTTATATCTTTCAACACCCACCTATCACCTTGTAGAGAGGGATACAATGTTCAACATCCCAAATGACACGCTGCATAATACGCCACTTCCGAAAGATCATCTGAAAGTGATGATTACTGTAGCTCATGAGGAAAATGCAGAGCTACCTATTCCACCTGATGAAGATGATATTCATACTGTTGAAAGGGTTATTGGGACATTCATTTCATGGTCATCACAACTTGTAAGAGTACATGCGGCCAACGAGGTATTTATTTCCTTTTTTTCAAGAAAAACCATTAGAAATTAATGAAAAAACGGTCTAAACCAATGAATGTTATTATAGACGGAGAAAGTGAAGGGGGTGACAAAATTCGGCTCAAAACCATCTAATGGATCAACCAACTGATCCCAAGGAGCTACTAAAAGCACAATAACACCACATATTCTCTATCCACATTTACTAGCATTGAAGACTCATGTGGATATGAAGCTAAGAGGTGGTAGTAATCATATAGTGGTTTTCAAATAGAATATATATGGCGTGGAAAGTCAAGATTTTTTTGCTGCTAAAAATGTAAATGAGATCCTTGAAAACGGTTAGCTAGGCATCACAGTTGTAAATATATTTATGAGTTATGTTTCCGTGAATTGATTTTCTAAAAGCTGGTCTAATGTGAAAATTATGACTAAATGCATTTTATATTGTTGACAGTTGTATATATGAAAAACAGTTGATGTAATTTTTACACGATCCAAGATTTGGACTCGTTATTCCTCATACCACATCATCACATCTGAAGAAATTAGAGAAATAAAAAAGAATGAAATAGTGAATGGCTTGCTGAAAACATTTGAAAGAAAGATTATAGATGACAGAATCTTCTTAATACCAACCATGCAGGGGTAAAACTCTACGATTAAATCATATAAATTATATTTTGACTTATTTTATTACTTATTCCTTTTTTTATTTTAGGCAACATTGGATGCTAATTTCGGTGAACTTGGATACTCCAAAGATTTATTTTCTGGATTAAAAGCAAGGATATCCATCAAACCGACCACACATGATTGAGTTTGTGAGTCTGTAAGACACTACATCCTACGTTTTAGGTCTAAACATCAAGTAATATAATTTATATTATCTTTTCTTGAGGATTCTGTTATGATAGAGAGGTGTATAAATATCATCTAAAAGAAGGAATGAGGACAGGGGCTAAGCATAAGGTGATGAGAAAGTACTACGTCAGGACAAATATCAGGGTATATATAATAAAATTACACTATCCAAACACATATCAACACAAGTTACTTATTCTCCTAATGATCAATTTTTTTGTAGTGCCCAAACAAAACAAACGATAATTATTGCAGTTATTATGATTGTAAATTTATGAAGAAGATCATTTTTCATCAAGAGACAAGCTTCCCTAAAGAGGTATTTTAAAAAAAAAACTACTAGTTCTCTTACTTTATTTATTAATTATATATTTTTATATTATGCAGCCCTACTCTGACTGCCGAAAAGCCTCATACTCACAAGACGATATAGATATGTTTAGAAATGAGTGGGCCGCATACCTGATGATAGATTGTACACAAATAACATGAAGATCTGACTTGGGGACGTGTACAATTGGTGGCCATTTTTGAGAGGGGTTTAGGGGATCAAAAGAAGACACATTGTTGTATGTAAATGTTCTTTGGAATATTGTAATTGTTATTAAATAAAACATCCATTCTCTAATAAGTCAATTCCCCATTTTAATAGATGATATACACTAAAAACATACAAGAATGATGAACCACTCAAAGGGCCTTTCTTTTGTTTAAAATGGACAGATTTTTAAGTGAAAACAAAAACTCACCTACGTAAATCCGACCAAACGCATTAGGATTGTCTTGATTCTTTGTGAGAATGATCCATGTGACCTTTGTGATGTTCAAGAGTTAACCCCGCCTCGATCGAGGCATGGTGTGGCCGGTACCACTGAAAGGGTCTCTCTTTTGTTTAAAATGGAAAGATTTTTAAGTGAAAACAACAACTGACATACATAAATCCAACCAAACGAATTTTTATTATCTTGATCCTTTATGAGAATGATCCATATGTCCTTTGTGACGTGAATGAGTTATCTCCACCTCAATCTGAGGCATAATGTGGCCAGTACCATTCAAAGGGTCTCTCTTTTCTTTAAAATGGACACAATTTTATGTGAAAACAACTACTGACCTACATAAATCCGACCAAATGCATTAATATTGTCTTGATACATTAAGAGAATGATCCAAGGGTGCATTGGGGATGTGTACGAGTAATCCCCACCTCAATCTGAGGAACGGTGAGGCCGGTACCACTCAAAGGGTCTCTCTTCTGTTTAAATTGGACATATTTCTAAGTGAAAACAACAACTGACCTATGGAAATTTGACAAAACACATTCGTATTGTGTTTATCCATTAATAGAATGATCCACAGGTGCATTGGGGACATTCACGAGTTATCCCCGCCTTAATATGAGGCACGGTGTGGCCGGTACCACTCAAAGGGTCACACTTTTGTTTAAAATGGACGTATTTTTAAGTGAAAACAACAACTGACCAACAGAAATTCGACCAAACTTATTTGGATTGTCTTGATCATTTAGGTGAAAAATTAATGGGTGCGTTGGGGATGTGTAAAAAATAATCCCCGCCTCAATCCAAGGCACGATGTGGCCGGTACCACTCAAAGGGTCTCTCTTCGGTTTAAATTGGACAAATTTTTAAGTGAAAACCACAAATGGAATACGAAAATCCGACCAAACGCATTCATATTGTGATGATCCTTTAAAAGAAAGATCCATGGGTGTGTTGGGGACATGAAGGAGTCATCCCCACCTCAATCTGAGGCATGGTGTGGCCGGTACCACATTAAGGGCATGTCTTCTGTTTAAATAGGACATATTTTTAATTGAAAACAATAACTGACCTATGGAAATCTTACCAAACGCATTCGAATTATGTTTTTCCTTTAATAGAATGATCCATGACTACGTTGGGGATGTGCACGAGTTATCCCCAACTCAATCCGAGGCACGGTGTGGCCGGTACCACCCAAAGAGTCTCATTTTTTTTAAAAATGGACAAATTTTTAAGTGAAAAAAACAACCGACCTACCGAAATTCAACCAAACACATTTGTATTGTCTTGATAATTTAGTAGAATGATCCAAGGGTTCTTTTTGATGTGTATGAGTCATCCTTGCATAGTGTGGCTGGTACCACTCAAAGGGTTTTTCTTCTGTTTAAATTGCACACAATTTTAAGTGAAAACAACAACAGACCTATGAAAATCAGACCAAACGCATTCAAGTCATCTTGATCCTTTATGAGAATGATAAATGGGTCCATTTTTATGTGTAAGAGTCATCCACGCCTCAATACGAGGCATGGTGTGGCCGGAACCACTCAGAGGGTCTCTGTTTTGTTTAAAATGGAATGATTTTTATGTGAAAACAACAACTGACCTACAGAACCCTGACCAAATGAATTCGGATTGTCTTGATCCTTAATGAGAACAACCCACGGGTCATTTTTGTTATGAAAGAGTAATCTATGCATCAATCCAAGGCATTTTGTGGCTGGTACCACTCAAAGGATCTCCCTTTTCTATAAAATTGACACAATTTTAAGTAAAAACAACAACTGACCTACATAAATCCAACCAAACACATTAGTATTGTCTTGATCCTTTATGATAATGATCCAAGGGTGAATAGGGGTTGTGTACGAGTAATCCCTTCTTCAATCTGAGGAATGGTATCGCCGGTACCACTCAAATGGTCTCCCTTCGGTTTAAATTGGACATATTTTTAAATGAAAAGAACAACTGACCTACGGAAAACCGACCAAAAACATTAGGATTCTATTGATCCTTTAAGATAAAGATCCATTAGTGCATTGGGGACGTGAAAGATTCATCCCTACCTCAATCCAAGGCATGGTGTGGCCGATACCACTCAAAGGGTCTCTCTTCTGTTTAAAATGGACAAATTTTTAAGTGAAAACAACAAATGACCTACGGAAATTTGACCAAACGCATTAGGATTGTCTTGATCATTTAGGAGAATGATCCACGGGTCCTTTGGGACGTGTAAGAGTCATGCCCGCCTCAATCAGAGGAATGGTGTGGTTGGTACCACTCAAAGGGTATCTCTTCTATTTAAATTGGACACAATATTAAGTGAAAACAACAACTGAACTATGAAAATCCAACCAAACACATTCAGATTGTCTTGATACTTTATGAGAACGATCCATGGGTCCTTTGTGACATGTAAGAGTCATCCTAGACTCAATTCAAGGCATTTTGTGGCCGGTACCACTCAAAGGGTATCTCTTTTGTTTAAAATGGACATATTTTTAAGTGAAAACAACAACTGACCTACATAAATCTGACCAAACACATTCGTATTTTCTTGATTCTTTATAAGAACGATACACGAGTCGTTTGTAATGTGTAAAAGTCATCCCCGCTTCAATATGTGGCACTATGTGGCTGGTACCACTCATAGGGTCTCTCTTTTCTTTAAAATGGACAAAATTTTAAGTGAAAACAACAACTGACCTATGAGAATCTGACCAAACGCATTCGGATTGTCTTAATCCTTTAAGAGAATGATCCACAAGTGCATTAGGGACGTGTACGAGTAATCCTCACCTCAATCAGAGGCACTGTGTGGCCGGTACCACTCAAAGGGACTCTATTCAGTTTAAAGTGGATAGATTTTAAGTGAAATCAACAACGGACCTACGGAAATTCAACCAAACGCATTCGTATTGTGTTTAATCATTAAGAGAATGATCCATGGGTGCGTTGGGGACATGCACGAGTCATCCCCTACTAAATCTGAGGCACGGTGTGGCCGGTACCACTCAAAGGGTCTCACTATTGTTTAAAATGGACATATTTTTAAGTGAAAACTACAACTGCCCTAAAGAAATTTGACCAAATGCATTCAGATTTCCTTGATACTTTAGGAGAACAATCCAAGGGTCCTTTGTGATTTGCAAGATTCATCCCTTCCTCAATACGAGGCACAGTGTGGCCGGTACCACTCAAAGAGTCTCACTTTTGTTTAAAATGGACAAATTTTTAAGTGAAAACAACAACTGACCTAGGGAAATTCGACCAAACGCATTCGAATTGTCTTGATCTTTTAGAAGAACGATCAATGGGTCCTTTGTGACGTGTACGAGTAATCCCTGCCTCAATCCGAGGCTTGTTATGGCCGGTACCACTCAAAGGGTCTCTCTTCTGTTTAAATTGGACAAAATTTTAAGTGAAAACAACAACTGACCTACGAAAATGTGACCAAACGCATTCACATTGTCTTGATCCTTTTTGATAACAATCCATGGGTCCATTGTGACGTGTAAAAGTCAACCCACCAACCTCCTAGACAACCCCCACCCCCCTGGACACCAACCCACCTTCGGACACCGCTCACCCCTGGGAAAGCCCCCTCCACCTCATTGACACCCCCACCCACTGGACATGCCCATGTACATTCCCCCCCATCTCGGACATCCCCCCACCCAACCCCCCACCAGACACCCCACCCCCTGGACAACCACCCCCCGTGGATGACACCCCCACCCCTCCTTGACACCACCTTACCACTTGCATACCCCCAACCCCTTGGACACCCCAACCCATGGATGACAACCCCCATCATCCCAGACACCATCCCACCCCCTTCGACATCCCCACCAACCCCCTGGACCCCCCAGACGTCCCCCCACCACCTAGAAAGCCCCCCCTGACACCCTGGATACCAGCCCAACCCCATGGACACCCCATAGAGAGCCCCCCACCATCTGGACACCCCCCTCCTTGTACACCACCCCACCCACCTTAGACATCCCTACCATAACCCTGGACCGCCCCCACACCCCTAGACACCCCCACCACCTAGACACCCCGATCCCCCTGGACACGACCATCCCAGCCTCATGGACACCACCCCACCCCCCTTGGACAGCCCCACCAACCCCTTGCACTGCCCCCACCCCCAGAAACCCCACCCAACTCTTGGAAAGCCCCCCGACACCCTGGACACTAGCCCACCCCCCTAGACAGCCCCCCCCCCCACCTGGAAAACCCCCTATTGGACACCACCCCACCAGCTAGACACCGCCACACCCCCACCCCCCGGACACCACCACCCTCCATGGAAATCCCTCAACCTCCTGGACCGCCCCCAACCCCCTTGGACACCCCCATCCCCCCGGACACCCCCTACCCCCCCTTGGAAAGCCACCTGAAACCCCTAAACAACCTCCCCAACCCCTTGAATTCTGAATAGAATTCTTTGCGTATTTAATTAACTTATGAATTATGTGTTAATGGTGTATGGGTATACTTGGTGTAATTAGCTTATGATTTATGTGTTAATTTTGTATGGGTATACATGCTGAATTATTTGCAGGTGCTGTTTGGGTGTGCTGCTATAGATTTTTTTTTTCTACAGTAGAAATGGCTCCTATCAGTGCTTTTTTAGAAATGATAAAAAAAGCCTTTATCAACACTAAAAAATCACTCATAAAATAAACATTTATCAGCACTCTCTTAGTGCTGATAAAATGTATATTTAACAGTGATAAAAGAGCACTGATAAAGTTTTCCTTTATTAGCGCTCTTTTAGAACTAATAATGTCTTCCTTTATCAGCGCTAATAAATCACTGATAAAGGGGACCCCCCCCCTTATTAGTTCTATGCTTTACAGTACTTTTTTAACACTGATAAAGCCCGTTTTGAGCACTGATAATGCTCATTTTTTTAGTAGTGGGTGTTTAAATAAAGTTTGATAATTCAATTTTGAGATCTCATTCTTGAATTAATATTCTTTAATTAATTGGTGTTTAATCTTGAATTCACATAGAAATATTAACTTCCCCCACTACTATAATCAATGTTGATGGAATAAACCAATCATGAGTGTGACAACTTCCAAGACTTGGCTCTATCGTATGCCATTTCAACCACTGAATGGCTCAAATCCATCGTATTAAGACCCTATATTCAGTATAAGGGAGGGATCAGATTTAATAAAATAACAGAAATTAGTATGAGTTTAATTTCCTGGTGTGCTATCACCACACCCGTGCACGTCAGTCCTTCTCATTAAAAACATAATAAAACATAATAATTTTACCGTAGAATAAATGAAATTGACACATACATCCCCAGAGACAAGGATTGAGTAAGTATATCATTTTTTGGGGTATGTTGTAATGGTGGATAGTATGAGAATATGAAAAGAAGAAAATAAAGATAAAAGGTGGAGAAGAAAGGAGGGTGGTTGGGTGGAAGAAAACACAAAAATAAAAACCATGAATGGACTTATTAAAAATCTAAATTACAATTGAAATCTAAAACAAATAAAGAAAATAAACAAATTAATAATATGATAAGGGAAAGAATTGTAAACTTCCTCCCTCGGTGGAGATCTCCCCTTGGTTCCTTGTAATAAATGTGATGGAAAATGGGATGAGATGAGAGGTGGAAGCTCCCATCCTTTAATAGGAAGAAATTGTCCTCCTCATGTTTGCACATTTTTGGCATCATAAAAAGATGATTAACACATTCCATACTTCATAAAAGTTGTTAATAAATGACTTTTTCATTCGACCTCAAAATTTCATATTTATTGGACTCTTCTAGAGGGATTTATGTATTTTTTTATTGACAATGAATTTTTTTCTTGATGAATTTTCCAGCAAGCTTTCTTCAATGTATAACATCTCTCTTCCACCATAATGGGAGACAAACACCATGAAATTTATTTAGGTAGTGAATATATGTGTCCTACTTCATATCCATTTATAATCAACTCCATTTTAGGTGTGTTGCCTGATTTATACATCTGTTACTGAGGTGGGGTGCACGCTGTCTGCCCGAACAATTTCCAAACCTCAAATATTTTTTTCGGGCCTTTAGATATTCAAATAATCATCTAGTCTAAAATAAAAATCTAAAGGAAATAAGATAAGTATTCTAAAAAAATAATCAATCAATTTGGAATTATATTTTTATATAAATGACCAAAATACCCTTGATGTAAAAATCTGTAAAAAATCCAGAATTTAAGCACATTTCAAAAATTAGCACAAAACACACCATAAATCCACAATTGATCCATATAAGCTCAAATTGATAAATTAAGAGGGTTAAAAAAATTGAAATGTATATAAAAATGTAGAAAATATTAGTTTTACCATTATATATTTTGGATTCGGGGTGTCCTACTAATTATTGTTATACTCACCCATAAATGGGGTTTTACTTCATGTGTCATGTCTTATGTAGAAGATTGAAATTTTGATAGAGTATTAGGAGTACCCGGACCAGACGATGCTTATTGAGACCAGAAACACCGAGGTGTGTTCCTATAGATTTCTGAAAGTAGTCCCAATACTTACTTTTAGGTTGTAATTTTGTTTTCAAACTCTTTGTGGTGGGATTTTTTTGGCCCTACTTTATACTACTTCCTTTTCTACTCTGGTCTTGCAATTTAGATTTATAAATGCATGGGTTTTCAATTGATTTTAAATTTCATCATTTTATAGGCTTGGAGATGTCTGTTTCTATACAGGTACTTAAGCTAAGGCCTCTCATGTCAGTGATGCACCTTCTCAGTGCTAGTCACTAGCCCCTAGCCTATTTGAGGTGGGATTTGGGAGTCGCGGCATGGGACCCTTTGGGAGGGGGCATGAAACCTACTGATTTGTAATCACACCCTACTTGGGCTGCGTGATCGGTACCTAAATGGAGATTGTGATTTCTAGAGAGGTTAAGGGAAAATACCTTGTGTTAGATCATTGATATGGGATGAAGCGTGGATAAGGGAACTAGACACTATTCGTGACCTGCTTGGGGGAGTCGTCAATGTCTTTATTTGGGGATTCATTTTAGACACTTCACATGTACATTGACATGACATATTTTCATCTTTAGTTTTTGATATCATATTTTCATTTTTGGTCCTCATGCCACACTGGTTCTTTTAGGTTATTATTATAGGTTATAAATATATTGTTTATTATTTTTTGATGGTGTATTTACTCTTATAAAAGTGGGTAATGTCTCCCCATGATCAATATATCAGACCCTTACTACTAATCAACAGCCTCTGACATATAGAGAGGCATGCCTGAGGTCATGTGACTGACCAATTGGAGGCACTGGTGTGTGGAACCTAGTATGAGCTGTTACAGTTATCAACATTAGAGGTTTTGGAGATGTCTTGTAAGACACTACAATTGTGAAGAAAATCATGTGAAACTTTCCAGATATGTTTGATTCTAAAATTTTCTCTTTATAAGATAAAGATAATATATCTCTTAATGAATTGCTTAAATTTCTTATAACTTTTGAAATGAGAAAATATCCAATGTTAAAAAAAATATGAAATATGAAATAGCTTTTGAATCAATGGGAAATATGATAATTCAAATTATTGGACATGATGACCCTTACTACATTGAAGATAAAGAGGATAATAAGTTGAATGAAAATATCACGTCTCTTATATCTAAGGACTATAGTAGAGGAAGATGAAATTATGGTGGTAAACTTACTCATAAATGTTTTCATTGTGGTGAAATTGGACACTTTACTATGAATTTACCTAAGAAGAAATTTGGTGAGTATCGAGAATATTATGATGAAACTCCTTGATGAAAGAAGTGAAACAAAAGTTATGAAGAAGAATATTCATCCAACAAACATAATAATATGTCTACTAGAAATAAAATAAATATGATAAGAAATAAAGCTGAATCATACTCAACTGAAAAAAATTATTCATAATTTGAAAGTGAAAAAAAATTATAGCCTTCATTGGAAAATTTTAGAAAATAAAAGATTCCTTAGATAGTGACCAAGGTGTTGAAGAATCATATAGAGAGTATCAAATAAAAACATAACTAATATTATGTATTGAGAAAAATAGAAATATCAAGTTAAAAATTAGAGTAATGAAGAAATATTTTGAAGAAGTTTCTAAAGTATGAAATTATGTCATCAAGTATGAGGAAGAATACATTCAAGAGTTCTTAATTTACAAACTAATAATCACTAAACATGGAAGTATGGTTGATGATCTCAATTATAAATTTGGAATATAAGGAAAAAGAAGTCAATAAGTTTCAATATAAGCTTATTTATTCTATGAACACCTTGATAAATATGAATGAAAAATTTAACAAATCTTTAGTAGTAAAATATAATACTTATTAATTTGTTGACAAATCTCAATTAAACAATTATGTGAATTCTTCACACACCAAAAATAATGTTTCATATGATTTTTCTAACATTTCAAGTGGTATGAAAATTAATAGGAAAGTTTGGGCGGAGAAATAATGTGATAAACCTGTTACATATACAAAATTGTAAAACTCACTTAGAAGGAAATATGGTATACTCCCAGAGTATGTTAGTTTTAGAAGGATTTATCAACCTCAATTTTATTTATAGATAACGATCATAATTCAATAAAAAAATAATATATGATGGATTATATTGGATCTATAGAATATATGGGAACATGACTTATAATATTTTGTATAACATATAACATCCCAAAATAATATTTGAATAGAGTGGAAGAAATAGTGAAATTATAATGAATAACTTTCATAACACATAGGATGTTAGAAAATAAAAAACACAAGAAGTTAGAAACATTCCAAAAAAAACAATTTAAATGTCTGGAAAAAGTTTATGAATTATGTGATTTGGATTTTCATCAGGTCTAATGATGTATGAAACTCCTTCTAGAACATGTTTCTTATGAAAGATAAAGAAAATGAAGTTAGGGTGAAAAAATTTGAGGAAATATTTTTTTGTTGAGACTGCCTTGAAAGAATGTAAAAAAGAACAAAACATAGATACTTGATAGTGTATGTTCTTCTTTCATGATACTTTATTTAAAAATCATGAAACATGTTGAAAATCATGAAGTAGGTTCTATTACCTGTGGGAATAAATGTTCTTTAAAAATCATAGGAATCAGAAAGTCAGAGATAAAAGAAGAAAAGTTGAAATCTTAGGAATTTTTATTTATTGAAGTGCTAAAACAAAATTTACTTAGTTTATGTCAACATTGTGATTATAGAAAAATAGTAATTTTCATAAAATATTCTTGTGTTATCAAATGTGTGAAACATTGAAAATTTATCACAAAAGGAGAAAAAAATAGTGGAAATATTTTTTCAAGTTAGAGAATTGAAAAACTCATGTTATCTAAGTAACCAAGATGAGAATAAGTTGTGGTGCCAAATACATTTACAACTTGGGAAGAAAATAATGAAAAAACTTTCTAAAGTTGATTATGTACAAAATTTTCCAAAATTTAAAAAAATAGAGGAATAGTTTTTTTTACTTGTTAGAAAGGGAATATGACTAAAAAAAGTCATAAGAAAGTTGAGATTCCATCTACCAGGCCTCTTAAAATTATTAATTCCAATTTATGTACATGATTGAGACATAAATAAAAAGTATATTTATAATTTATCAATTTTAATGGTGATTTCACTCAAATGAAAAACATCATGTTTTTGAAACACAACTCAGAGCTTATAGAAATGTTCAGGTGTTTAAAAAAAGAATTTGAGAAAGAAATGGGGCTTTATATAATGAAATTGAGAATGGATAATGGTATTGAGTTTTCAAGAAATACATTTGAAACTTAACTTAGAGATAGGGTTATTAAGAATTAGTATAGTTCTCTGTAAACCCCACTACAAAATGGAGTAGTAGAAAGGAAGAATATAGGTTTGGTGGAAATGGGAAGAATCACGTGAGAAGATTAAAAATATTCAAAGTTCTACTAGAGTGAATTTTTTAGGATTATTTTACATGTTTAGAAAAAAATTAAGTTTGGAAACCACCATGAGTTCTTATGAAATTTTATATGGGAAAAAACCTCAATTTAAGTACATCAATGTTTTTGGAATCCCATTTCTACTTAAAACAATAATATTGGATTGGGGAAAGTTTGATGAGAAAGATGAGGAAGGAACATTTATTATTCACCCAACGGAAGAAGGTACAAATGTTGGAAAAATTGTTTATAAAAGTTAGTGGAATCATATTATGTGGAAGTTATTGAGAATCAAACTTATATAACAAAATTTTATAGGGATTTTGAGGAATAAAAACTGAAATTTTCCAATGATAATGAAAGTGATAAAAGTAATTTTCATGAAGATTCAGATGAATCATATGATGAGGAATGTGAAAAAGGAAGAGGATCTTTGAAATTTCCTACTTTAAAAACAATTGAGACAAAAAATATTTTGGGGAATTATAAGGCTCTACTTCAGGCTAGAAGAAAGCTATAATTAGAAAATAAAACTTCACTCATCTCAAAATTTGAAACAGAATCAGTCTCATAAGCTATTCAACAAAAATAATGGGTGAATTATATGAATTAAGAGATGGATCAAATTTTGAACAATGAAACATAGGAATTTATTTTATGTCTGAAATATAAAAAATTTATAAAAAAAATTGGGTTTTTAGAAACATTTTGAAGGAATATGAATATGTTTCAATAAAAAAATCTAGGATTTTTTATAAATGCTATGTACATGTGGAAGGTGTAGATTTTGATGATACATTTCCCCTATTTAATGGTTAGAAACTGTTATAATGTTTTGAGTAGTACATGCTCATCAAAATTACAAACTATATCAGATAGATATAAATTTGGATAAATTGATGAAGAAGTTTACAATGAGAAACCTTTTGGGTTTCTGCTTGATAAGGATGAAAACTTAGTTTTTACATTGAAGAATGATTTATATGGTCTAAAACAAGATCCACATTCATGGTATTTTAAGATTGAAATTTGTTTGAGAATGTTGATTTTTTCAAAAGGAAAAGTTGACAGAAACATATATATGAAATATGTTGACTTTGGAACTCTAATTGTATTTTTTCATGTGGATAATATAATTTTTTCCAGGGATGATGAAATTTTTTGTAAATAATTTAATGAGGAAATACAAAAGAAATTTGAAATATCAATGTTGTACGAATTAACATTCTTCATTGTCTTACAAGTTCAATATAAGAAAAAATAAATTTTCATATCTTAAGAAAAGTAAACAAGGGAATTGTTAAAAAAAATTGGAATTGTAGAATATAAATAAGTTTCTACTCATATCTCGGTGAGAATGAAGATGAGTAAATATGAGTCTGGAAAATGTGTGAATTAGAAAGTCTTTTGGAAGATAATAGGAAGTATACTTTACTTTATAACCTCAATCCTAATACTGCTTATGCTATAAATTTTTGTGCTAGGTATCAAAGTAATCTGAAAGAGTCAAATATGTTCGCAATAAGGATAATTCTGAGATATGTCAATGTAAAAAATTCACAAGTATTATTATAAAAAATAAATTATGAGATAATGTTTCATGGTTTTACTAATATTGATTGGGCTGGAGATTGTAATGATATAAAAGAAAACCTTAGGAGAAACCTTTTTCTTGGGTGAATGTTGTGTAAATTTTCATAGTAAGAAACAAAGTTCAGAAAACATGAGAAAAGTGGAATTAGAATATGTTGTGACTATTCATGTATGTACTCAGATATTGTGGATGAATGTTCAATTAGAATATTTAATATAAAGGGTTATAAACTATTTAAGACACTTTATGACAATTAGATTGTAATTGATATTTCTAAAAATCATTTCCAATATTCAATATCAAAACACATAAATATAATGTTTCACATTATAAAAGAGAAATTTTCTGCTAGAGATGTTTTGTGGGAATATATCTCAACGAAGTATCAAATTATTTATATCTTCACAAAGTCAATTCCAAAATAAAGGTTTGATGATTTGAGGTTGAAAATTCATGTTCATCCCCCAATAATGACTTCCTAAAAATCATACGGAAGTCCCCTACCATGCTTTGGATTATATTGACAAAGGGGGAGAAAAAGTAACAACTTTGTACTATGTAAGAAGTATTTAAGTATCTTTATTTTCTGAATATGAATTTGTGTTTATCAGATAATGGGGGAGAGGAAAATAGACTTATAGAAAACTAAAAGTGAGAAAATATAAAAGTTTGGGGGATTTTTTCTTAGTATGGACATAAAATTTTCTTCTCACCAAGGGATGAATTTTATTCAAATAACATACCTTATCTATTAGTGTGGTGTCTAAAAACTCTTTTGATAATGGATTTGTTTTGGTAAAATTCAAAAAACGTGAGTTTTTTTACAAAATTTGAATTGTAATAATTTTATTAGAGTTGAAAAAGTTATTAATGAGTGTTGTTAAAAAATATGAATGGTGAGATTGAAGAACCATTGTGATGTATGGTTTTTAATAAATTTTTTTATTTGTTGATAACTAATCATTTATAAAAGAATGTTTTTGAAAAATAAGTGAATGTTTCTGAACGTTCGATCCCAAACATAAAGGGGGAGAAAAGTATAGTTTTTGAGAAAGTTGTTTTATAGACATAGAGGATTTAACTGAGAAACACCAGATGAAAATTATCGAACTGATCAACATCGGTAATAGAATTCATAAAAAAGTTAGAGTTTTTTATCAGACAAACCATTATTCTTTGATCCATTAACATGAAGTTCAAGTTTCATTAGACTCAATGTTGGTTAGAAAGTTAGAATGTCACTGAAGAGGTTGAAATAAAAAGTGATGTCAAGAGTTAGAAATTTCAAAAACTTTCTATCCTTCAGTAAAATATTTCATTTCTAGTTTTTAATTCTCAAATATAATACGATTCTTGTAACACATGGGATTTGATCCTTATGAAGAAAAGGGGGAGAATAGGTGCAACCAATCATATTGAGTTTTGGTTGGAAATAAAGAAGGTGTTGAAAGAGAGAGAAGTCATAATACTTTCATATATATGTCATATAGTACTTTGAAAATATTGAAGTTCTCATAAATCAAGAAAACTATAATGATAAAATATTTTTCCGAAATAGAGGAATCATAAATATTTTATTGATTTTAATAATCAAGAAACAAATTTCATCAGATCCAGAAGTATTGAGCATAGATGTTTTTTGAAGTCTGAATGAGTTATAGTTGATGATGATTGAAGTATTTCAATGTAGTATATTGGAATTTCCATCATAAATAAATTTAATCATATTGATATTTCCATTATTATGAGGATTCAATTGGATTGAAGCTTAGGAAGTTCTATGAGGTATAATCTGAAGAGGAAAGATAATTAAACTGACTCTGAGGAAGAAGTTCCAGCAAACTAACTCTGAGAAGGAAATTCAATCACGACCGACTCTAAGAAGGAAATTCAAAAACACTAAATTGGAGAAATAATGTTAATTAGACTAACTCTATTGTGGAAATTCAATTTAGAATGAGATGAAGAAGTTTCATCATAATGAGATGAAGAAGTTCCATCATAATGAGTTGAGTAATTTCTATTATACTGAATAAAATTTTGGAATTCTGAGAAGAATTATTATAAAGATGGCATAAGATGATTTCATAATATGTGTGAATAGTTTAAGTGGTCAAACATAAAATTAAAATATGTATAGTTATTAGATTTTTTTTATAATTTGATTGAGTGGGAAATGTTTTTTAGTTTCTTACATTTTTCTTTTTGGGATGCCTATAAATAGATGAAATGTATATTCATACTTTTCAACTTTTTTATGTGATTGGAAAAAGAAGAGCACTACAAAATTCTTGTCAATGTTATATTTCCATATTGAAAGATTATTAGAAGATTGGAAATTTAAATTTTTTGTTTATTGGACCGAGTAAGATCAGACTGAGCATTTGAGACGAGTTTGAGTAATGCATATTCAGAATGGATTCATCAGACTGAGTCCATCAGACGGAATTCATCAAATTGAGTCCATTACACCCATCCCTTTCATATGGAGAGAATCAGACCGAACCACATCATAATGAGGATTCTGGGCTGAGAATTTGTGGTGTAGTTTGAACAACGTATTTTTCTTTTGTTTTACCTCAATTTTTTGTAAGAAAACATTTATAAACCAATAGGAGTCAGTATAATCATTACAATAAGGATATATAATGTGTCTAATGGGATTTGGGATAAGTTTTATTCACTTATTTATTTTAGTGAATTTCTAAAGTCCCGTAGAAGTGTTTATGAAAATAATATAGGTTCTCACACTGGGGTTGAACCTTGTAAATATCATGTTCTTTAATTTTTTTTATAATTGTATATATATTTGTATTTACTAGAAGATGATAAGGATATAAACATTAACAAGTTCAAGGGTTTAATAATTTAAAAATTATTGAAGCTTATAAAAGTGAACAACTAATTCAACACCACTTCTGAGTTATTATTCGATCATTTGGAACATCATATTCTATTTATCACTTTATTTGAAACTTTTTTTAATATTTGTGGTAATATTTTGTATTTAAAATCCCTAAAATAATAATGTAATACTCTCATGACTCATCATTCATCTCGCAATGTCCAACAAGATGTGGTTCCTCCTTTAACTTACATCATTCCATTGATGTGTATAAGGAATAGTGAGTTAATATAGGATTTGAAACTCCTATAAGTAATCAATGAATTATTGATTGAGATATTCTACACCAAGTTCTGAGAGTATTTTCTTAATAATATTACCAATTTTTTTCCCATATTCATTCTTGTATTTCTTGAATTTATCAAAAGAACCTGACTTATACCTCATTAAGTAGACATATTCATTTCTACTAAAATCATCGGTCAAATTTATGAAGTATGAGAACCTACCCCCTGGCTCAATTGGAAATGGTCCACACACATATGTATGAACTAATTCAAGAATATCTTTAGACCTTTCACCTTTTCTACTAAATGGGGCTTTATTCATTTCACCATATAAATAAGTGTGACACATATTAATTGGTTTTAGTTCAAATGAATCTAAATATCCATTTTGGTATAACATAGTCAAGAGTTTTCCATTTACATTACCATGCCAATGATTCTATAATTGGGTGTGGCATGAGTTAAGTGAAGTATTTCCATTATCAATTTCCATTATGTGGTTTGTGTAATATGAAAAAGATTAGTTATTTAAATTCACCTTACAAAAAAAAATGGTATTTCTTAAAAGAAACAACATTAATTTACAAATATTAAAATAAATCCATATATATGAAGTTTATATATTTAAATAATGTTTTTTGTAATGAATGAAACATAATAAAAACCTTTCAAAACCAAGATCATTATAAGATCCCATATTTTTATAGGTACGTCCCACTCTGAGGTTTTCCTTGAAAATATTTTGTTGGGTTATCTTTTGTAATTAAGCCTTAGTGACAAAGTCTTATTTGTTGACAGAAAGACTTTTTTTGGGAGAAAATAACCATAATTTTAGGCATGTATATTTATTTAAATTAATGGATTCCAGGTATAAATATGTTAAATGGGATTACTAGGGTTTTTAATGAGTTTAAAAGGATCATAGTTGGTTTGTTCACTTTTATAGAAGCTAGTATAAAAACTATTCATTGAAAAATTATATCTTGTGTACATGTCACATGACATGTAACTATTTATAGATGAATTTAATGAACTATTTTATGATTTGATGTGGTTACATGTCGTGAACCTGATTCACATCGTGTAAATGTTGATCAAAATAAATATTAACACGGGGAAAAAGGTTTTTCCAGGATAACTTAAATATGAGGAAATATATAACATGAAAGGATTACACATAATGTATTCCCCATACCTAGTAGTTTTAAGTGTGTCATGTACTTATGACTCTGATTATTTTTTGTTATAGCCTCTCATCTCTCGCTCATAGGGTGAACTCTAGGAAATTTTGAATTAACTTCCCTCCTTCAAGATGTCCCATTTTCACATTCGATCCTTGGTGAGTTTATTCACTTTGGTTTCCCTCATATCACCCATCATTACTTTTCATTGTAGTGTACATATTTTGAAAATGGGACTTTTTTGGGAGTTGATCTTGTTTTGGGTTAATCTAGGTTCTTCTTGTGATCTTCTGTGACTTCTTCTTTAATGTATTTTGTCATTAAAAGTGTTGTGTTAATCACATGTTAAAGGTATGGAGACTAAACCTAACACTATGGTATATTTAATTGTGAATTATATGAAATATTTTCATTATAACCATGTAATGTGCACTATAATTAATCAGTTGTTTTATAGTAAATCATAGATTGGATTCCTTTAGATTCAGTGGTTGATGCAACCTGGATTATGGATACCGGTTGGGTGAGAAAATATTTGAGTAAAAGGAACACGGATAATGGTTTAAATCATGGTTAGTATGACCTGATGCCTTAGGTGATTGCTTGATATAGAATCCCTAGGAAATCTATTATTGATTATTGATATGACTGTTGACCTTTTGAAAGTTAAATGAATGTTTATTTGAAAAAAATGGTAATTTTCATAATTAACCATTGAGATGTATGATGTGATATTATGATATCCATACTATTATGATGTGTTGAGTTGGTGATGAAATCATTATATATAGGGATATCCTAGTAGTGTTTAAATTATTATATAGTAGGCTTAGCCCAGTGATACATGATAAAATTCTTATATATATGGATTTTCTTGGAGGATGAAATACTTATATAGTAGGCAATTCCTAGTGATACTTGCTGAAATGATTATATACCAGGATACACCTAGGGACACATGCTGAAATGCATTTATATAGGGTGATGATCGGAGGATGAAATTATTATACAAAGAGAGCTACCTGATTTTATGATTTTTCCATGTTATATGGATATAGATGGAATAGCTGTGTTATATGCTCAGAGACACTTCATCATTATTTTAAAATAGGTTAATTGATATATTATATTAATTAGTTAATTAATACACAAATTTATCACTTTATTTCTTATATTTATTATCAGACTGGTTGTGTTTAGGGATGGTGGTGCCGACCTACTAAGTTTTTTTCACACCCTATTTGGGAACCGTTTGGTACTAGAGAAGATTACATGGATGCAAGTTTGGACATGGGAAAGGGACATTATTGTTGATTCTTTTGTTTCTTGCTAGATGGGATGGATTTTGAAGATGGGTCTGACATGGGGATAGGGACCAGAGCCTTTTGTGATTATTTAATTTGAGTAGATTATTTTGTTTTTATTGGTTTCAGTTTTATATTTAGATACATCTTAGCTTTCCATTACATTATTCATCATTATAGGTTCCTCCAATTATTTTCATTGCTGTATGATATACTATTTCCACTATTTCTCTGTTACTCTAATTTTTATCACTATGGTTAATTCCACTATGTTTTACTAGGGGGTATAGTCTCCCCACCATAAATATCACAGCCTTGCTACTATTACATATCCTCTGGCATATGGGGATGAATGCTTGATGTCTAATAACCAAATCAGTTTGACCATGTGAGAGAGTTCCAGATCGGGGGACATTACAAAGTGGTATTATAGGATCATCTTGTTATTTTCTTTTGCTTTATTTTTTTTGAAAAAAGTAGAACAGAGACTAGGATCTATTGGGACTCTGTAATGAGCTTATTCAATAGAGTATCTAACCACTATAAGGGGGGAAATTTGAGTTCCAGGGATGGGATTATTGTTTATGTTTTTCTCTTGTTACAATTGATGTTATTTCACCTTGGTTTATTTACATGTTGTGTGATGTTATTATTTTGTGATGTTATTGATTATTGATATTTACACTCATGGACCATTATGGTGAGATATGAGTATACATGCATCATGATAGACACATAATGATATATATATATATAGACATGCATTGTTCATGATAGGGACATGTTTATTGCATGTGTTATATACTTTCTAATATGAATTGTAAAATAATATATCTATTATATTTGATAAATGGAATGAAATAAACTATTATTTCATCATAAAACACTTATAATCCATGTTAGAGAGACCCAGATTAATGGTTCTCTGCTGTCATCGCCTCTTGAGGTTGAATTTATTTTTATCCAAAGTTTACAGGGGTGTGTTTTTCTTGTAGATAAAATGACTCCTCATCATCTTCAAGTTGAGTTCTAAGAGAGTGGAAATTAGTTATCTCTTAACGTAGATGAATTGGAGCTTCATATAGATCTTGAGGATCAAATGGATGTTCATCATTACAACAACTTCTTAAGGTTCATGAAATCCATGGAAAATGAGACAATTTTCATCGTGTCGTTGATGTATGAGTTGATGAGAGAGATTCAACTACAACATCCACCGATGTTCACTAGGGAGGGAGGCTCCCAGGTAGCTGAGTTCTAGATTGAGTCAATCTATAAAATCTTCAAGCATCTTGAGACACCCATAGATAGGAGGGAGAATCTTGTTGTGTATATTCGCAGTGGACCTACCAAACATTGGTGGGAAATTCTAGAGTAGGATGGGAAGGAGGAGGAGTTATCTTGGAAGGAATTTGAGGTAAATTAATTAAGCCACGACTATCCATATATGCTGAGGGATGATAAAGATCATTAGTTCATGCATCTGATATAGGATAGAGTATTATTGATGGATTATGTTTAACATTTCACCAACATTCAATGCTTTGTGCCATATTTTGCTATTGATGAGATCTCTCTGGAGAAACATTTTCAGGATGGTATTCACTATGAGGTTAGATCATACATGAATGTTGTTATTCTGAGTAGATTTTATGATTTGATTAATCATGAACTCATCACGGCAAAGAATCTGAGAGAGGACCCAAGCGGTATCCAGGCTATTTCTACAGGGTAAACTAGGATCACTTATTTTGGTGGCAAGAAGTGATTCTATGACAGTTGTTTCCAAGGAAATGACATGAAGAACTGTTAGGGTAGTGGAAATACATCTTAGGATCATATTTTATTTTAGTGCATCAGTGTAGAATGATAATCCACAAGAAACTTTAGTTTTCATAAACGACGTTGGAGTGGCATGTTTGTGGTAGGATGGGCCATATTCATAAGCTTTTTTAGAAATTCTCATAGTATAGTAGTGGTATGGGAGTAAGATAGGTACTAGAGTCTAGGAAGGACTCATATTCTCCTCATCAGATAGGTAGCTAGAGTTCTATTGTATGTTTAGGTTAAGGCAGGAGATGTGGTACCCCATTGTAATGACATAATGTTTATTAGTAAAATTTGTTTCCTGAATAAATGTGTGTTGTATTATATTATATATTATACACATCAAAAATATAGAGAAACCAAAAAAAACTATATTTATAAATATTGTTACATGAATCAGCAATGAAACCAATTAAATTTCTAAACATTACAAATGGACAAAAAGTATAAAATAGAAAAGTTAATATGAGAAAATATGGATCGACCTAATCTACTAGAATTATTGGACCCACTAACAACATTATATAAAAGAAAAAAAATAATAGTAAACCAAGAAAAATTATTTAAAATGGAAATATAGAAACTTAAGTGGAATTGATTTGAATATTGAATTAAATAATTCAGTGATATATATATAAGATAATGTGACTGTTGGAATGGTAATGTGATTGTTGGAATAGTAACCTGATTGTTGGGAATAGTAACCTGACCATTCGAATAGTGATTTAACCGAATAATAATAAATTATGATATAAATAAAATTTATCATGATTAATTTATGTAAATAAAAATATTATAATTCAATAAAATAATTATCATGATTAAAAACCTCAAATAAAATAAAGCATATTTTTAATAAACTGTATTTTATTGTATTTTGTAAAAATCATGATTTTCATATTAAAAACTAAATTTCACGTGTTTTAGATATTCATTTTGAGTAAATTAATATCATTTTTGAAATGATCATTTTAAATTGTTCCTAGGGTGATTTTTTGGCAATTTTCTGAAATACTTCAATTTTTAGATGAATAATAAAAATATAGTTTTTCACTTAATCGATGTATCCTAAATTACATAATTCAAGATGTAATAATGAAATAATCCTTTATAGAAACTTATTTTCTGCCATTATATATTTAATTTCATAAATGAGTCATTAAAATACAATAAAATTAATTTTAAAACCTAAAAATCACTTTCTAAAACCAAAATTCAAAAGTGATTCATTTAAATATCAATTTTTTTTTCTTCACATTCCATTTTAATAAGTTAATGAATTAGAATTATAAAGGGGATTTGAAGTCTTAAAAACATTATATTATATTTATGTATGATTTATTTTGTAAAAAATTCACAATTACATGTTTTTCCTTTGATATATTATTTTATTAAATATTTTATTCTAAAAATACCCCTCTCTTAATGTATAAATAATCCCTCTCCCTTACCTAGGAAACACACTCCTCTCAAACATTCCAAAGTACAATATCTTCCCAAATAATCCCTCTAAATCCCCTTACATTACTTAGGGACATTTTTCAGCAATCCAACTGTAATCCCCAAGGTGTTATAGCATCTTACAAGAGAAGCTACATTGAGGAGAGAGTATGTCTCTATTAACATTTTCCTTTTTTCTTATTCTCTTTGATATTTTTACCAATTAATTTAAAACCCATATACTATAAAAATAATTATTCAACAATATAATATTATATTTTTTATGTTAACATGATGTAATTGCCATATTTATGACAAAAATAAATGCAATACTTCTCTTTCCCTCTCTTTTAACAACGTCCAGTTAAAGGTTGATTAACCACCTACAGAGACATTTCTAGGACAATTATTGTAATAACCTTCATGTATAGTTATTATTAATTATATATAATATATAAATAATTAATTACATTTATTATAATCTATTTTATTTAATCATACTTCTCTAAAAGTTAATCAGAATGAAAAACAGGGAATCAAAGCGAAACCTGATTTTTTTTTGGAAAATCATGATATCAAAACACTTCAATATCATCAATAGAAAGTAATAAATATATTAAAATAATTATAATTGAAAAATAGTTGTATAAATGGATATAATTAACATAATTGTTGGTTTTTTAATAAATATAAGTTTATTATTCAAGAGGCGCAAATGTGACAAAATAAAGAAGGAATTAAGGTAAGGGGATTCTTGAACCCAACACTTCTTTCTTGGTTTATCCATATTTCTGGAGATAGTTGGAATAAATAGTCCTATAATGTTCCTTAAATATAATTTCATTATTCCTCCCTCTTCTTTTTTGGGATATACATGTATTTTATTTGATTTTATGGAAAATACAATGCTTTTCCAAAATAAATCTTCTTTCAAAAACACATCTTTCTATACTCTTGAGTTGTTTATTCTTAACTATAGAATGATGATTCTTATAGAAAATATGTTTTTCCATTTTTCATTTTGGAACCCAACGTTTATTTATGAAATCATAATTTTTGAAATCCTCATGGAACCCATTCCTTTCCATGGGTTATCTCATAGAATGATTGTTACACATTCTATGTGACATGCATGATTATGTAAATATTATGATGTGATGAATAGACCAAAATTTTATAGCCTACCAATTCAATGGGTAATGTGTTGTATATCATGAGATAATTTTTATTATATGTGAACATGATGCTAGATTTTTTTACAATGATAATGTCATGATTATTCACATATGTTATGTGTTAACATGATTGTACCTTTATTCACAACTATATTTGGCATTTGACCACTATAACATGATGTTTCATTTTTATTTATTTCCACATTCGATGAATTTATCACATTTTTACCTCAAGATATTGATAATGATTCTAGGCTTATGATATGATGATTATGCTCACCCATGTTATATTGATTCAAGTTCCTTATTCATCCTCTTATAGGGATTTTGTCTTACCCCATTCATTGATGTACATCCTTAGGTAATTGCATGTACTAAGGATAATGTGACATTTTAGAAGGATAATGAAGAAGGATTTAAATAAATTATAATGTTTTATTATGTACAAGTTATTTTTGAGCCTAATTTTTCTAAGACATAAACCTTTGGATCCTAGATTTGTAACTCTATTATGTTGTTTATCTTTAAAATGATCTAATAGTTATGTATGAAAAATTAGGGTCACTATAGTTAGTATCTAAGAATGGTTTAGTTAATTTGGGAATTATGATTAGAAAACAAGAGTAAAAACCATTAGTATATGTCTATATATAGGTAAATCATCGTAGAAGACTATTTGTAGAAATGTATTGACATATGGATCCCATAAGATATTCCTTTAGTGTTAATTTCATAAAATAATAAATTACTCATGATTTATTGACTTATGTTTTGTTCAAACATTTTCTATTCTAGAAAATGGTAGGAACCAGGAGAAACTAGGCCTAGATATTAAGTGAGTGACAATGAAACAATTATCCAAATGACATTTCCAATTCCATGGGAGGTTGAGTTCAAATCATTGTGGAAATGATTACCAAGTTTTCTCGAGATATGAATAATAAAATGAACTATGTGGAATGTCCATATTCACCCAAGAAGGATCAATTATCCATTGAGTCCATAATGCAAAAATGACAATAAATGTTTTGTGGAACTTCCAATCCACTTGATGTGGAATAGTTGGTTAACTCAATAAAGAAGATCATTTCTATAATCCATTTCTCTAATAAGGAGATGGCGACTCTTACTATTTATCATTTATTTGGAGAAGCTATTCCATAGTAGGAATTGATAATGAAAAAAAATCCAAAGGAATAAATGGAAGAGAGGGAGTGGGAATAATTTCAGAAAATATTTCTTCCAAAGCATTTCATTTGAACTCTTCAGAAAAAAGATTCAAGGAGACTTTATATATCTAAAGAAAAAGCAAGGTGAAGTAGTAACAGCTTATGATGAAAACATCATAAGGTTTTAAATGTATTCCTTGGGTTTTTATCAATAATGATAGAAAAAAAGATATGTTCATTGTTGTTTTAAAAATACACCTTCGAAACGATCTAGAAATATAATAGTTTGGGAGTTTTGAAGATGTTGTTAAATGTGCTCTTAAAGTAGATATGGATTTCATAGAATGGTCCCATGGTTATGGAGATAATAATAGAAGAATGGGGTTTCATGATTATGGGTCAAATGACAAGTGAGGAATTAGGATCCAACTACCCACATGTAAAAAATGTGGGAAGAAGCATCATGTTAATTGCCTCAATGGGATGGGAAAATTCTTCAAGTGTGGGAGAGAAGGACACCAAGATAATGGATATTGAGGATACATGAAGAATCTGACCAACATGATAGAGGAAAGGAAGGAACATCCTAAATCACCACCCATGGTTCAATGCTTCAACTATAAGGACCAAGGGTGTTATGCAAGAATGTGCACTAAACCACACGTCCTTGAGGGAAACCAGTGTCAGCAATCACCAAATTCAAAGGAGTAATGGAAAGCTTATATCATAACTATTAATTAAGCGGAGTGTAAAAATGAATTCATACATGGTATGATTCCTATTCACTAAATAATAGAAAAAGTATTATTTGATTCAGGTTCTACTTATTCATTTATATCGAAAAAGTTGTCTAGAGCTATTGAATTGAAGCCCCGATGCCTTTAAGTGGAGATATCCATAAAAAACATAGTGGTGTAATCATTACAACCCATGTGTTGGAATCTTCTCCTATAATCATATTTGGGATTATTCTTCTTGTGAATCTTATTATATTTACCTTGTTGAAATTTGATGCTATATTGGACATGTATTGGCTTTAATTTTATACAAAAGAATTCACTATTAGAAAAAATCTATTTTTATATTCTGAACCATCCCATGATCCTCTAAAAATTCAAGGAATATCTTGAATCTTCTTTGGAAAATCCATCAACAGTGTGGGTGTGGATACCCTGTAGAGAAGCATACCTTGCCCAAATGGTTGAGACAAAGGAAGGTATTAACCTGGAGGAAATGTCCATTGTTAGGGAATACATTAATGTACTTCTCAAAGAGTTACTAAGAATCCCCTGATCGTGAGGTAGAGTTCTGAATATATCTCATACCCGGAGCCACTCCTATCTAAAAATTGCCATATAGGATTTCCTTGATTGAAATTGAGGAGGTAATGAGGTATCTACAAGAGCATTTGAAAAAATGGTTCATACGCCCTAGTACATCACCTAGGGGTGCACCAATGCTCTTTGACAAGAAGAATGATAGATTAAAACAGGTGTATATCAATTACCCAGATATCAACAAGATCACTATAAATAAAAATTATCCTCAACCAAAGATTGATGACTTGTTCAATCAACTACGAAGAGTGAAATATTTCTCAAAGGTGTTTCTTTTTTATGGATATCATCAACTAAATTTAAAGACAGAAGATATTCAAAAGACAACTTTCCTTACAAGGTATGGGCACTATGAGTTTATAGTAATTCCATTCATACTTACTAATTTTCCTACAATCACAATGGATTTGATGAATATATTCTTTAGAGACCACCTCAACAAATTTTTGGTTGTGTTTATCGATTATATTCTCATTTATTCCAAGATTCAGTAGGAACATGAAGAGAATATAATGATTGTGTTGGTGATATTAAGGAAGGATAAAAGGTATTATAAGTTCAAAAGGTGTGACTTTTGGATGCAAGAAGTCACATTATTGGAGAAAGTGATCCCAAGTGATGGAATTTATGTGGATCCTTCAAAGACAAAGGCAATTGAAGAATAACCTAGGCCCTCTAATGTCATAGAAATATATAGTTTTATAGATTAGTCGGTTACTACTTACATTTTGTGATAAATTTATCATTATTTTTTAGCTAACTAACTAATTTACCACAAAATGGGGTAAATTATTTATGGATGAAAGATATGAGGAAAGCATTAAGGAGATCAAGAAGAGGCTAATCACTATTCTCGTACTGTAATTTCGCAGTCAAGATAATTGTATCACTGAGAGGGGGAGAGAGTGAATCAGTGATATATTTTTATTTTATATTTCCATAATTATGTAATAACCATAGAATCCTATTAAATAATTATTTCCCTATTGAAAAAATTTAAAATACACATCTATAGGAACACATGAATATATAAGTATCACTTTTCATCAATAATAGCTACATCCTTTCTATGATTTTGAAATGATCTAATACCACACAATCTGTTAGAAAATAATCCTTTTGTGTGGAATACATTGAGTAGGATATTACATTTCACTCATGTCGCTCTATATAAACAAATTAATAGTGAATGTGATTCTTCTATAACAAATGATGAAATACAAGGTTTTGTAACAACACATTATATGGTGATTCGTTATCAAATTTCACAAATGTATTATTTTTAAAAAAATTCTTCAATTTCTTATGTAGATGTTGGTAAGAAATTTTCTATATTTTGTTAAAAAACACATTCTGATTTCCCAATCCAATTATCCCAGTCCGATTATCCCAGTTCTATTCCTCAATATGAAAAATATATGACTTTTTCAGAATACAGTTGAGAAAATTATGAACCAGTTCTTCTTCAATCCAAAAATCCCAATATGATATTCCCAGTCTGATGATTCAGCCCAATATGATGACCAGTTGAATACAACAAAACAAAATATGGAAACCTCTTATTCTTTATAGAGCTATGACTTCTCTATTCTTCTATGTGAATAGTACATTTGTCAAAAGTACAAATTACTTTCCCTTTTATACTCACCCAAAAAATGGTTTAGGTGGGATTCCTAAAAACTTTCCCACTCAATCAAATTTTCTGAATCTACACATTCCTTTAAATTTTGGGTTCATATTAACTTCATAATATCTTCTCAACACTTATTTAACATTCTCAAATATTCTCACAACTTAAACTCTGCTTTATAATTTCAGTAAACATGATTCTAATTATGATTTCCTATTTCAATTTTTTCTTACAACCGGCTTTATTATGATGAATACAAATTTAAAACATTATATTATTCTTCATTTATTATATTGAACCACTTGAATTGTAATCAAAGTAATTCAAACTATTTTAAATGGTTAACTAAATTATTGACATAACTTTTAATTTATTCTTCATATTGGCCACCACATAATTTTCCTTTTCTTTTCATTCAGCAGTTCAAAAAAATTATTCCTCAGATTATTATTATGGCATTCATTGTATAGACCTGTATCACTAGCTTCAACATCAACAAATTAGTTCTCTTATGAATTTTATACCAATAAATTTTTATAACAAACCATTCTTCCTCTAATTAATATGATGACATACTGAATTCGATCGATCAACATAAGAACTTATTTATTTTTTGAATATGATTCTCAAAAACATCTTTCTTCAAGGATTTAAATATTCTAGATTTTGGTCTAACTGAAAACTAGAACATTCATTTTGACTATCCTAACCTACCTTTAAAAAAATCTGTATCCAGAAATATCATTACAATGATCTTTACACCAGAATGATTAAAATACATAAAATTTATTCTATCATAACCTTTTAACAAGTATCATGACTTTTTTTATGGATTTTATTACATTTAAGATCAACATTAACGTCATCTCACTTACCAAGTAATGTGTTGCAACATCCCTATCATTCATAAACATATTTATTTTCTACTCATATTGAATATGATTTGCATGATTACATTCAGACTGAATATGATTGGAATAATATTTTTCTCCAATTTATTTAATCATGATTTCATCACATGTTTTACAACTTACATATGATTTATGGGAACTCCACGATCAGAAAAAAAACATCACATTTTCATCAATGTTAGGAAGAATCTAATTTTCCGCATTATTATCAAACATTTCATTCCAAACATTGGTTGAGTTCGATGATCCTCTTCATCCAGAATACATATTCCCAATGTGATGGAATTTCATAACCATTGTGAGTCGAATTTTATTCAATATGATGGTCAGTCCAATATTTATCAATTAAAAACTGATGTGATTTATTTTCTTCTTAAACTCCATTCAAAACAATTTAAAATACCTGAAAAAGATATTCATCTTTATCATCATGGTCCTAATAATCTCCCACTTTGGGTTTTTTTGTCAACCAAGGTTCATAAATCACTGATCTTTTTATCCTCAAGCAATGTATTACTTATCAATAATTATAAGACTACATGTGCTAAATCATTGTAGGAAACAAGAATTATTGACATAAAATTCATGATGTCCAAAAGTAGTGATTATGAAAAATTTCATCATCTTTTATTCCTCAAATTTTAAACCTACATATAATACAAAAAAATTGATTCCAACAACCACTCCAAAAACAGTTAGAATAGTTCACACAATTACAGTGATGAATTCACAATTTACCCACAACACTCTCTATTTACACGCTTACATAATGATTGATTTATAAAACAACCCCCCCCCCCCCCACTTGAAAACACATTCCAAAGATAAGATGAGAGAGGGAAAAAACACATACCTCAACATTGATGAGAAAGAGGTTACATGACCTTGTTAAGTCTCAATTTAGAGAATACTTCCTTGGGTAAAGGTTTTGTGAAAATGCCAGCAGTTTGTTCCGATTTAGGAGCATACTCCAACCTCAACTCATTATTCTACACATGCTATCTGATGAAATAATAATTGATATCAATATGTTTTGAATGATAATGCTTTACTAGATTATTGGGAAGGTTCATTTCACTTTGATTACCACAACCCAAGATACAGACTAACTTCAATTCAACAAGTTAGTATTCTAACTGATTCTTCATCCACATAAGTTGGGTAGCAGATTTTGTAGTAGAAAAATATTCAGATTCAGTTGTAATTAGAGTTACTGAATTCTATTTCTTTATATTCCAAATAACATAACTTTTAATTAGAAATAAAACTCCACCTGATGTGGATCTTCTATCATCAACATTTACTGCCCAATAACCATATGAATAACCAAAAAATCAATAATTTCTAAGCTATCATACCTGATTTCGAAATTTTTTGGGCCTTTTATGTATTTGAGGATACATTTTCTAGAAAGAAAATTTGATTATTTAGGATCGCTATAAAATAATTCACATAAGGTAACATAATAAACAATATTGGGTCCTAAGGTAGTAAAATATAAAAAACATTTAATCAACTTTAGAAACTCTTTCTGATCAACATTCTTGTATTCTCCATCTTTACTCAACTTAGGTCCCACTGATATTGAGGTGTAAACTAGTTTTGAATTTTTTATACTGAACTTTTTAAGAATTTCTTTAGCATTCTTTTCTTGAGAAAGAAAAATGTGTTTCTTCTTTTATAAATTTTTTAAGCCAGTAAAGTATTTCATTTCTCCCAACATGGAAATCTCAAACAACCTTTTCATTTATTTGGAAATTTTTTCACAAGATCTTTCATTATTCCTAGTAAAGACAATTTCCTTAATATAAACAAATATTATGAAGGAAAACTATTGAATTTCTTTGATGTAAATATTGTTATCAACACTTCCCTTCTTTAAACACGTATTCCTCAATTATGTATCATGTTTGGAATATTATACCCTCATATATTTATTTAGTGCATACAAGGATTTATTAAATATGCACATATAACATTCTTCTTTCCCAACAACAAATCCACAATGTTGTTCAATGTAAACTTCCTCATTAAAATCAACATTTATAATTGCAAACATTACATCCATTTGAAAAAAAAATTAACCCCATTGTGTTGAAATAACAAGAAAAATTATGATTGTTTCTAACCTTTCCACCATAGAAAACGTTTCATCAAAATAAAAACCATAAATTTATGGTAACCTTTACATACTAATATTTCCTTGTTTGTTATCACTTCACCTTATTTATTCATTTTTTCTGGGAAATCTACTTTGTACCAATAACATTTTTGTTATTTGGATTTGGTAAAAGTTCCTATGAATCATCCTTTTCTATCTGTTCTAACTCTTCATTCCTGGAATGAACCCATTCTAGATACTCATAATATTATTTCACATCATTCAGCCCAATTTTTTAATAAAAATAAGTACGTGTAATAGAATTGGTTGAACTTATTGTTTGAACCTTTTAATGATGATCACCAATAATGTTCTGAGATTCCACTAGCTTCCTGATATTGTGATGAGATTTTAGAGATTCTTCTTCATCACTTGAAATAGCTGAGTCTGATTCTTGTTTTTGATTAGGATTACAATTAGATGTGTCCTTTTTAGAAATGTTGACAAAACATTCTTAATCCTGCTCAACATCTTTATCTGTTTGATTATATTTATGCTTAATATAATTTTCAATAACATTAAAATTATTAGAATTAAAATTTATTTCTATTTCTTTGTTGAAAGATCTATATCTTTTTCCTTCATGAGCATAACCAAGAAGAATTACATCTTCACCTTTTTGCTCAAACTTTCCCAGATTTCCACCATTCTTCTTTATTATGCATGGACTCTTGAAAACTCTTAAGTGTTTCAAACATGTAGTTTTTCTATAATTTTTTTTATAGAGTTCTATATAAACATGGACTATTGAAACATTGGTTTTTAATATAAACAAAAATACTCATGGGTTGACTCAAATACGAATGAGAAAGACATTGTTCATGTAACATATTTCTCCCCATTTCCACCAAACTTATATTCTTCCATTATTCAACCCCATTTTTTAAGTGTTTATAGGGAAATATAATCATGAAAAATCCATTCTTTTCATGATAACATTCAAATTCATTATTCTTATACTCATAATCATTATTAGTTTTCAAATTTTCCAATGAATACTCACTTTTCTTCTTATCTTTTCTCCAAAAACCTTTAAACATTCTTAGAGCATATGATTTATGTTTCATATTAATAACACAAGTAATGTGATTAAATTAATAAATGAAAGTGATGAAGTAATTATCATCATTTGTTTGATTGTTTTCTCATTTGTCCATAGATGTTAGAATGAATAAGTTCCAAGTGTTGTTTTGAACAAATCTCAACTTTCGTATACACAGACTTTGTGAATTTTCCCTTATGAAAAATAGTGCAACAAAAATATCTTATTAATTGAAAATCAAGAATATATTTAGAAAAATTTGACTTTCATAACATACTAATTTTTTATTTGACACATGTTTCCCATCCTTTTATTCCATAATTAATTTTCTTCTACCATACCGAAGTAACACGAGTTTTGTACCTCACCAACTTGAAATATGTTTCCCTTTGTATGTTGGCATCTTGTAACTATCTTTTAATACTTATCAATTTTCACAAAAAATAAATATTTCCCATAGGTTAATTTGTTTCCTTCATCACACAATTGTGAAACACTCAACAAGTTATGTTTCAACTCTTCAATATATAAATATTTCTGAGATTTAAACTTTTCCTTCCCAATGATAGTTGATCCAACACCTTTGATTATTATTGTTTCATCCTTGTTTAATGTCATACTTACATATTTGAAGTCTTTTAAATTATTAAAAAAATTTAAATATCCTTTCATGTGTGAGGAACACCATCTATCAAGAAGCCAAGGTTGTTCACCTTTAAATGATTTGAGGGTAGTTTTAACAACAAGAGATTTTTCTTTCTTCACCTTCGGCTTATGAAAAATGTTATGAAAATTGTATTGTGCCAGTAAAAGAAATAAAACCCTTAGAAATATTACCTGGTTGTTCACATCATTAAAAAATAGATTCTTTGGGTTGAAACCAATTTTTAATTTTTACACCATAATTATCAGATTTTTCCTTATGAAAACATTCACCAACTTCATATATAAAATTTTTGGAAAAAATAATTTTACATTCATCTTTACAATGTTTTTACCGGATAAGTTATAACTATTATTTTTATACCTTTAATGTCAATTACAGATGTTCATTAAGATTCTCTTATTCCTTAAGATATTTTTTCAAATCACTAATACCCTGTTGAATATTTTTATTCTCTTCTAAATAAATTTCATGAATTTTTTATTAGGAACATTCATCTCCCAACATCTTTTTTTTCCAGACTTCTATTATTTCTCAAATATATTTGAAATATTATTTTAAAAGAAATTTATGTTGAGTTTCTTCTTAATCAGAATTGCTGATTCTGAATTCTTGATCATTAATTATTAAACTAAAATTATTCCTACCAACATGCTTAGTATAATTTTTGGATTTAGCTTTACTATCTTGTTATTCTTTATCTATAGATAATAAAATACACCTTTTGGATTTTTAGATTTTTTTACCCATCCCTATGGAATAAAAACTTTCTTTCCACCCTATTTCTTCCATGACCTTCTTAGCCTTATTTCTTCTTTATCACCAACTTTGTCTTTCTTTCATTGTGGAAATTTTTTTGGAAAGTGCCCAATGAATCCATATTCCAATAATTTCAAGCAAAAATTCCCTTTATATTTACCTATACCTCTTCTCATATTTTTAGAAAAAAAGAATAAAATATCATCAAGATTTTTACATACCTCATTTTCAGAATCAAAATAAACACCTTTTTCTTCAATAATAATCTTCTTTAAATTATCTTTATTCACAATGTTGAATAAAATTTGTCTATAAAATTTTATTTTTATTTTCATATCCTTATACCTTATTATATTACAAGTGGTGAGTGTTCTATGAAAATAATCTATAGATAAATTTTTATGATATCTATCTTATAATTAATAAACTTTAGCATAAATATTTTTGGGAATAATTCTTAATATCTTTTCAATAACTATAGAATCCAAAAACTTTTAAATAAGACATCTGATTGTCTTTTTGATGTTATTTATCCGGGTAAATAAGACCCCAGTAGATTCTTACCCACCCATTTTCAAGTATTCATACATCACCCTCTAGATTTCAAATTTTTCTTCTTCACTTTTGTATTGCCTTCATATATGTTTTTTAGCTTATCCCATATAACTTTAGCTATGGAAACACCTTTAAACCTTAGAAATTCACTTATTGAAAGTGATGATAGAAAAAAATTCTTGTCCCTTCCATCACTCACAAGATTATTCTTATCAATTGATTAAGATGAACTTTATCATCAATAAGAGGAAATACATCTGTTTCTTCTTCAAGAAAATCATATCTAATAGACATGAGATGGGGAAACATTATATCTTTCCATATATGATAATTCATACCATCGAAATCCCGGATTCCTTAATTGTTGACACAATTCAAATTATCCATCAACATCTCTTCAAAACTTCAACAAAGAATAAATGAAGGGAACTTGTCTCTGATACTAATTGTAATTGCCCTGTCAAGGTAATTGTATCACTGAGAGGGTGATGGGTGAATTAATGATATATTTTTCTTTTTATATTTCCTTATTTATTAAAAAAACATTTTCCTCCTATTAAATATTTATTTTCCTATTGAAAATAATTAAAACCCACATCTATAAGAACACACGAATTTACAAGGTTTATTATTCAACAAGAATATATACATCCTTGGTATTGTTTGAAAATGATCTAATACCGCACAATCCACTAGAATACAGTCATTTTTTTGGAATACATTGACTAGTATATGCCCTTTCCCTTGTGTGTCATTGTGTAAACAATTTAATAGTGCATATTATCATTCCATAACAAATGATGTAATACAAATTTTAGTAACAATACAAGTTATGATTCTTCTTTATAAACTTTCACAAATGTGTTCGTTTTTATCAAAAATATTTACATTCTTACCTAGAAGTTGGTAAGAACTTTTATGGACATTGTTATAAAACTCTGTCCAATTCTCCTAGTCTAATTTATCCATATGATAAATATATGAATTTATTATAATATATTTGAGAAAATTATGAACCATTTTTTCTTCAATCTAGTAATCCTAATAAAAATTCTCCAGTATGATGATTCGGCCCAGTACGATGACCAATTTAATACAATCTTGTCTTTTCTCCTATGCTTCTTCTATACGAAATACTTCTTCAACAAAATTCAATCAGGAAACCTCTTATTCTCTCTAAATCACTTCCCTGTCTCTTATTCACCATGAATTGTATATCTATCATAAATTAAAAAGTAATTTATCTTTTATACTCACCCAAAAAATGGTTTGCGTGGGATTGTTGAAAATGTTTCCTCTAAATTACATTTTACGAATCTATATGTTCCTATGAATTTCAGGTGCATCGTGCCTTCATAAACTCTTCTCAACACTTCTAGAACCATCATGAATCTTCAAATAGATTTATCTATACTTTATACTTTCTTTAAAAACATTTGTCTGATTCTAATTCCACATTCTGATTTTTCATTATGATTCGCCTCATTACAATGAAGACAAATGTAAAATAATATATTCTTATTTATCTCTTGTCTTGACCCACTTGAATGATAAACAAAGTAATTAAACCTATTTTAAATGGTTGACTAAATTATTGATAAATCTGTGAATTTATTATGCATATTGTCCACCACATACTTTTCATTTTCTTTACATTCATCAGTTTCAAACAATTCTTCCTCTAATGATTAGGATGGAATACCGAGTCCGATGGACATGTATCAGTACCTTCAACTTCAACAACTTCTTTCTCTTATAAATATGGTACCAGTTAATTTTTATCAAAAACAATTCATCCTTTCATGAATATGATGACATACTAAATCCAATGGATTAACATTAAGAGCTCAATTATTTTTTGAATATGATTCTCGCTAACTTCTTTCTTTTAGGATTTAAATGTTTTTGGCTTTTAGTTTAACTAAAAACTAGAACCTTCATTATGATAATCCTCCTTGGTCATTAAAAATTATTCATCAATAAATATCATTATGATGATCTTGATAATGGATTGATTCAAATTCATCAAATTTATTCTTTCGTAAACTTTCAGCAAGTACCCTTAATTCCTTCATGACATTGATTATGTTCAATATCAGCTTCATCAACATATAACCTACCAAGTAATGTGTTTCTACTTACCTATATTTTATCAACATCTTTCTTTCTATCTCAACCTGAATACGATTGGTTTGATTATGATCAAACTAAATATGATTGGTTGAATCTTTTTATTCTTTTTATTTCATCAATCATTCATCACTAGTTTCATAACATAGTAATGATTTATGAGAACTCAAAAATCAGAAAAGCATCATTTTATTTTAATCAAACTCAGTAAGACATTGATTTTTTCTTATTACAATTAAACCTTTCATTCTAGACTTAGGCTGATTATAATGATCCTCTTTATCCCAAAAAAATATTCCCAATACAATGGACTTTCTTAACCATTGTGAGTCTTATTTTCTTGAATATGATGGTCAGTTTTATTTTTACCAAATAAAATGTGAGGTGATTTATTTTCTTCTTAAACTTCTTTGAAAACAAAAAATAATACCTAAATATTATAGTCATCTTAATCATCTTGGTCTTAACATGGACTCACACTACCAATAAGTGGACAAGGTTTTGTGATATATAGTGATGATTCAAAGAAAGTATTGGGTTGTGTACTAATGCAGAATGAAAAAGTTATTTCCTATTCCACGTGATAGTTAAAGATCTATGAGGAGAACTACTAGGTGCATGATCTAGAGTTAGAAGATATGCTCTTTGCTCTAAATATTTGGTCGCACTATCTTTATGGTGAGATGTTTGACATATATACCGATCATAATAGTATGAAGTATATATTCACATAGATTTATATAAATATGAATAAAATAAAATGTGTTGATCTAATCATGGACTACAATTTCTCTATTCACTACAATCCGAGAAAGGATAATAAGGTAGATGATGCTCTTAAAAGGAAAAACATGCTACTATATCCATGATGAATATTGAGAGAGACCTTATCTTCTTGTATATAAAAAGGATATATATTAAAATCATAATGATATGGAATACATCCTACCTCTCCCAAATAATTTTCAACCATTTATCTAAGAGAAGATCAAGGAGACATAAAGGGATGATCTGGAGCTAAAATTTTTTTAAATAAATAAAGGAAGGGGATTTACCTTAGTTCCAAATTGATGAGGATAGTGTAATTTAGTTTTTAATGAGGCTTGGTTTTCCATCATCACCTGAGATAATGACCATGCTATTGTACAATTCACATTGCCTATCTTTCTACACCACCCCAGATGTACCATTGTGTACTAGGATCTTTGGGAACACTTTTGATGGGACTACATGAAGAAGGAGATTACAGATTATATATCAAGTCGTTTTCGATTCCATCATGTTAAATTAGAGTGAAAAAATTCCATAGGGATGATGAAACCATTTCTTCTAACCATGTGTAAATGGGTGAATATCACCATGGAACTTATCACCAGTCTCCCAAAAAAATCCACAAAAAATACGATATGGTTTGTAGTGGATTGACACACCAAGACTGACCATTTTATCACTATTTGGGAAGATTTATCACTTGAGAATTTTTTCAAGATATATTTGAAGGAAATGGTGAGGTTTCATGGTGTTCCACTTTCGATCATATTTGATTTTGATCCAAGGTTCACCTCTAAATTCTATATAAGCATTCAATAAAATATTTGTACTAAAATAAATTTTAACATGACCTATCACCCCAAAACTGATAGAAAATCTAAAGGGACTATTCAAACACTTGAGGATATGCTATGATCACACTTGATGGAGTTTAATGGATGATGTGATCAACATATATCATTGGTTGAGTTATCATATAAAAACAACTTCCACTTGAGTATTTAAATGGATATATATAGATCTTTGAATGTAAAGAAATGTAGAACTCAAAATTTTTTAGGATGAAGTTTCGGAATGAAAGATACATGGACCTAATCATGTTAATGTGATGACAATGAAGTTTCAATCCATACAAAAACATATAAAAGCTACCTAGAGTCGGTAAAAGAGATATACTGACTACTACCGAAGGGACATTAATTTTGATGTTAGAGAAAAATGATTCCTCTGAATATAACCATGGAAGAGAGTCATACACTTTCTAAAGAAAGGGAAGTTTTAGCCCGAGGAATATTGGCCCCTTTGAGATCCTTGATCGCATAGAATTAGTGACATATAAACTTTCATTTCCACAACGTATGGCTCAAGTTCATGATCTATCCAAAACGAATTTTATGGAAATAATTTGGCCATTAACCTTCCATTATTGAGTTTGGTTGGTTTTTTTATGACTTTTTTTAGGTAAAAATTTAGGTAAACCTAAGTTGTTTTCAAAATACCAAGTGATTTCTTTTACTCCCTTATAAAAAGTCACAACCTATCCTCATTCCTCACACCTCTCAAACCAATTAGTTTCAACCAATATCTGCCCATATAGATTCCCAAAATCCATACCTAGACCATGAATCCTCCCTTTGGTTAGAAATCCTTACAAGGAATCCTTTTGGTACAAACCAAAAGTAGTTACCATATTAAGAGGTAACATCTCCTCTCAAGATTTTTTGTATTATTTCCATTGTCCAAACCGTCATATCATTTTATTTGATTCTTGAATAACAAACCATATCCTCAATATGATATTATGTTTTATTCTAAGGGTAGTACCTTCACTTACAGATACATATATTTAATGGGTAATGAATATATTGTGTCTGTGTATAGTGAAATACTACCTCACAATACGACGATTGTTCATTTTACTTTACCAACTTTCATAGTTGGCCATTACGATGGAAACTATATTTTTATAAGATATAAATGATATTTATTGATTATTTATTCTAATTTAATCCTTTTATAATATAGACCTTTAATATATTCCATTTTTCATTAATATGATAACATCGTTTGAGGATGTGTGGACTACCGCCCCTCATAGCAATGTGATTCATTCACACGATCCATAGAACAAATAAATAATGATTATAATTAGGAATATGTGAAATAAACAACATCTATATGATATAAATAAAATAATTAACTTTTTTGAAATATACTATATATATCTATATCAATTTCATTATTACCCTTTCACAAACTTAAAAAGTGACAAAGTCGTTCATAGATGTGTGGACTACTGCCTCCTCGACATGATGTGATTCATTTTACACCACAATAATTATATATAGATATATATGATTAAATAATATATTATTTATGTTATATTTTTCATTCTGGAAATATTTGGTGTTACTTACATTCATTCCATTACGATCATTGAAAAATAATATGGTCACTCATGCATGCGTACGACCTACCTTCACCATGATTGTAATGTTGGTTCGTTTTTCATAAAAATATTAAATAATTTATTTGAAAGGTATAATTAATGAATGAATATGATAATTATTTCATGATTATTATTCTGTAGATGACATATAATAACCCCTTTGACAATATTTGACCTACCATTGTTGTTTTTGACGCATAATCTGAATTTGGTATAAACAGCCGATGTAAACAGAATTGTTTAAGTAGTTGTATACAACATAGTATAAAGTGAAATAAAATTAATGTTAAACGTGAAAAATATTATCAAGAAATTAGAAAATTAATATATGTTTATTATATAGGAAGTCAAAGGACCTTCACCCAAAATGAAACTCAAGGTATGGTATTTACATCTAACTTTTTACGTCTATGAGATAAATGTCATGTTAACCATTTAATTATTTTGTGTGGTGTATCTACTACCAATTTTGATATATTATATCATTAATTATTTTATCTTTATGGTATTTAAAATATTCCTTTAATATTATTCCTTCATCTGGCTTATGATTTAAATTGTTTTAGAGTGTTATGGGACACTTTGGGATGTTTAAAGATTATTTCCTTATGACTAGTACTAATGATATTTCAATGGAATTTCCATTCTAGGATATTACATATCAATTTTTCAATAAAACATTTCATTATTATCTGATTATTCACCGAAATTTTCAAGTATTTGTACTATTTTTTTCACTCTTTGGTACTCAATATTTATCAGAAAATGTTTTTAAGAAAACTCAACTTTATTTCTCCCTTTAGTCAGAGAACATGTTTTCTTCTAAAACCCGTTTTTTAAATAAAAAAAATTCAAAAAGGTTTTTAAATTGATTTTCTAAAGGAAGTTTTACCCTTTTTTTCTATTACCATTGATTTCAAAGGAATCTTATTATCACATTATGAAAAAATCATTTTTTGACCTTTAACATTGATAAAAGAATGTTTTTTACCTCACATTACAAGTACAAATTTAACCACCATCATTTATTTGTAGATTCCTTTTCATGTATAAAAGGTTAATTTTTAAAGAATTTTTTTTTAAATTGATTTTCAAAGAAAAAATTTTCCAAAGGATTTTACATAATGAAAGGATATTTTCCTCAAGGATATTTTTTAAATATCATTTTATAGTATTTATATTCATCATCAACAATAACAATTTATTTTTACTCCACTTGAGATTTATTTAGTGATACCATACTGCACAACTTCTTTGACATTCCTGGGGGATATGTTTAGGATAATTTATATTTTCTATAAAAATCACCATGAAGGATTTTGACAATGAATAACCGAGGTATAAACTGGATTGTTTAGATTGAAAATAGGGTATCATGATTTAAAAATCCTATAAATGATATTATGGATAAACTCTAGACTAAGGAAAGATCTATGAGGAAATAAGTAGATGAAGTATTTATGTATTAGGGTTGTATTGAAATATTTATTTAAAATTCTATTTTGTGATTAACCTAATTTAAAAAATTTCCATCATATATATATTAGGGAATATATTAATTTTTTTTAGAAAATGATGAACTATAAGATGGGTGATAACCAATCAAATATAGCAAGGCTACAGGTCTTAAACCCATGACCAAAGGATAATATGGGTTTCTTTCCATCCACTAACCTATGAAATTTCCTGGTTATTTTTTCATTGTTTTTAGTTAAAAAATTTGATGAATAAATGTTAATGATAAACCAGTAGGTTCACTTTTGAGGATTAGATATTAATCTATTAACAATATTTTTTTGGAAGATAGTTAAAGAAAATAGTTAGAATTTTCACTCTTTTATAGGCCTCACGATCCTTTAAATGTTTATTTTAGTGCTTCAGGCATAAAAAATCATTATTGGTAATTAATTTCTAGTAGTAAAGGAATAAATTAGAATTTGATCAAAGAAAAACCAAAATTTAGGATTTTCATATGAAATTGAAACCTATCATGTATGAATATTTCATTATATTCTTATGTAGTAAAATAATTACCCAACACTAGGAAAATTTCTTAAAAATAATTTTTTTTCCTAATATCATAATTTCAATTGAATCTGTGGTCTTTTAAATCATCACATATTTATGGCTTTTAGGTCCTCAAATTTCCATTGATCATTCCCTTTTTTGTGATTGATGACCCCATTCACTCCTTATAAATATTTACATTTTTCTTACAAGAATGTATCCCTAATTTACACTGATGTTCTCCTATTAGAGACCTAGTAATATGGTATTACATGTGACCTATATAATTTTTATTCTCTCTTTTATAGAGGATGACTTATAACCCCTTCTCAGGATGTGGGATTTCAAACATAGGAAGTTTCAAACCATCTATCACCATGATCGAGTTTAAATTGCGAGGATGTAATTTAAATAAGGTGGGGATAATGTGATGAACTGAAAATATAAAGTAAGAACCTTTTATTCAAAAGCATGTATGACATGCGACACCAAACACGTAAGGTAATATAACATAATGATACTTTATAAAATATTTACGATTTAAAATAGATTATATGTATTCCAATACATGAAACACTGAGATAGCTTGTGTTTCATGCAAGAGAGGCCTTCCTTGATAGATTATGTTAAATGAAAGAGTGGACTTCCTCAATAGCTTGTGTTACATGAAAAATGACCTTCCTTGATAGCTTCCATTACACGCAAGACCGATTTTCACCAAATAATAATGTATTATTAAAATATTATTATTTAATATAATATGATATAACCTAGACATTATGTTAGCAGTTATGAATATTATTAACTAACTTATGAATTTTTTTGGTTTATATAAATATAAAATGAATTCATTGGTTACAAACTAATGATAAATGAAAATAAGAACCAATTGGATAAAAAAATATTATTATTTATATACATCCAATGGAGTTTTGTCATAATAAAAATAATAAATTAAAATTATTGAATGATTTTAATGAAATATATATGTTATATATTAAATAAAATATTTTTTATATTAATAAATTATGTTAGATATGCATAAGATAAGAATAAACCCTTTTTTACATATAAAACCTATATTTTTATAAAGGCAATTTTACAACCTTTTAATAGAGAACCCATTTTAAATTAGAATTTTGATACTTATTTGATTTAATATGTACAAATAAACATAATCATGGAAATATAAATATAATAATTATTTTAGGGTGAATTTTTGATTTTTTTAAAACATTTCTTATTTAATGAATAGTTAAAAATAATGAATTTTAGTTCAAAACTTCTTTTTTATTTAATTTATTTATAAGGTTAAATTATATTTTTAATTTGTTTTAAATTATAATTTGATAATATTTTTATAAATTAGTAAAATTTATGTCATTGTAATAAATTTTAATTTTAAATTGATTATAAAAAATAGAAAACATTTATACCTTTTTACCTAAACACATGCATTATCGTCCCATATTCGGGATTAAATATAAATTAATTACTACCACTTCTGGGATTTGAATTTGTAAAAATGGATTCCATATTTGGAATAAAAATAATTTCTAGTTTCTAATAAGAGAAAATTTGTTTTTTATAAAAATATTTTTTAAAGTAATTAAAATTAATTATAATTATTAAGGTAAAATTAATCTTAATAAAAGACTAAACCTTTATCATAAGGGGAAAAATGACCTAGAAATATCTATAAAACCCCTTTTATGGACATAAATAGGACATTAACATTCCATTATTGAGTTTGGTTAGTTTTTTATGACATTTCTTTTGGTTAAAACATGGGTACACTTAAATTGATTTCAAAAGACCAAGTGAGCCTTTTTCCTCCCTTATAAAAGGTCGCCAACTCTCCCCATTCTTGACACATATCAAAACACTTAGATTTGAAAAATACCTTCCCATATAGATTCCCAAAATCCCTCCACTAAAACTTTAAGCCTCCATTTTATTATAAAACCCTCCAAAGAATCCTTTTGGTAGAAACCAAAAGTAGTTTCTCGATTAAGAGGTAATGTCATCTCTCAAGCTTTCTTGTTTTATTTCCGTTATCCAACTCCTCATATATTATTATAATTTTATTATATTACAAAAAACTTATCATTAATATACTAGTATTTTGTTATGATAAAGGTTATACCTACACTTATACACACTTCCATCTAATGGGTAGCGAAAATATTGTTTCTGTGTACGATAAACTACTGCCTCACGAAATGATGATTGTTCATTTTCCATTACCAACATTCATGGTTGCAAATTATTATGGAAACTCTATTTATATATGATATTTATGATATTTATTATTTCTTTATACTTCTTTAATTTTTTTATAACAGATTCATTGAATACTTCCCATTTTTTAATACGATAACTTTGTTTGAGGAAGTGTGTATTACTGCCCCCTCAAAGCGTTGTGATTTGTTCACATGATCCATGGAATGTATAAATGATGAATATAATTCAAAATATGTGAAATAAAAAACTTTATATTATATTAATGAAATAATTACCTTTCTGTAAATATACTATTTATAAATATATATATATATATGTCATTTTCATTATTATCCTTTCACCCACTTAAAAAAGTGTTAATGTCGTTCGTGGACATGTGGACTACCGTCTCCTCAACACGATGTGATTCATTTTACATCACAATAATTCTATATAAAAGTATATATTATTTAATAATATTTTATTTATGATATAATGATAATTTTGGAAAGATATGGTGTTACATACCTTCTCTCCATAACAATCATTCAAAAATAAGAGCATTACTCATGCGTACGTTCAACCTACAATCTCCATGATTGTAACATTGGTTCGTTTTTCATAACTGTATTTAATAATTTATTTTAAATGCATAATTAATGAAAAAATATGATAATTATTTCATGATTATTATTTTGGAGATGTTATATAATGCCACCTTTAACCATAGTTGACCTACGAATATTGTTTTTGACACATAATCCGAATTTGTTCTAAACACCCAATGTAAACAGAATTTTTCAAGTAGTTGTATAAAACATAGTAAAAAATGAAATAAAATTAATTATAAACTTGAAAAAGTTTTTAAATAAATTATAAAATTAAAATATGTTTATTATAAAAGATGTTAAAGGATGTTAACCCAAAAGTAAACTCAAGGTAATGGATTCTCATCTCACTTTTTATATCTGTGAGATAAATGTCATATTCAAAATTTGATTATTTTGTGTGGTGTATATACAACCCATTTTGATATATAAGATCATGAATTATTTTATCGTCCTTGTATTTGAAAATTCCATTCAATGTTATTCCTTCAAGAGGATAATGATTTACAAATTTTCAAAGTTGTATGGGACACCATGGGATGTTTAAAGATTATTTTCCTCAATAATAGTACTAATGATCTTATAATGGAACTTCCATTAGATGAAATTGTATATCAATTTTTCAATAAAACCTTTCATTATTATCTAGTTATTCATGACTATTTTCAAGTATTAGTACCATTTTTACACTCTTTAGTACTGAAAATGTTTTAAATTTTTTTTAAGAAAACCCAACTTTATTTATCTCTTTAGGTGGAGAACCAGTTTTCTTTTAAAAATCATGTTTTAATAAAATGTTTTCAAAAATATTTTTAAAATTATTTGGTAAAGTAATTTTTCTCCTTTTTGTCTTTTACCGTTGATTTCAAATGAATAATATTTTCTATTTTCAAACAATGCATTTTTCTAACCTTTAACCATGTAAATAGAATTTTCTTTTACCTCACATGACAAGTATGGATTTACCTATCGTCATTTCTTTGAAGCTTCCCTTTCATATCTAAACGGTTACTTTATAAAGAATTTTTTTTTCAAAAGTGATTTTCAAAGAATTGTTTTTCCAAAAGTTTTTTATAAACATAGGATATTTTCCCCAATATTTTTTAATGATAGTTTTATAGTATTTCTATTCATTTTCATCCATAGAAACTACTACAAAACATGGTTTATCCAATACTAGGGCATTAACAACGATAGTTAAAAATGATGATAATGACACCCTTTTTCAGCACTAAAAAAAATTATTAAAGGAGGTCATTAATAATGATAAAAAAATTTATTAAAGGGGGAACTTTATCATCACTTTTAAGAAGGCACTGATAAATGGTATATTTTAATAGCACTTCTAAAAAACACTGTTAAAGGGGGGGGGGGGGGGTCCTTATCGGTGCATTTTTTAGAAGCGATGATAAAGACCCCTCTTTATCAACACTTTTTTTGTAGCACTAATAAAGGTATATTTAAACAAAATTCATTAAGAATAATATATTAATATATAAATATATTTATATTAATATAAATATAATATATTATTTTTAAAATATGTTTTAGATACTGTAAATAGAATTTCACACATAATATATATGATTTTTTGTGAAAAATGATTAGAAAATAAAAAATAAATTTTTTTAATTAATAAAATTCTTATTATTTCCGATTAATAGTAATTTAATATCAAATTAAAGATAGAAAATAAAAAAATATAAAAATTTCTAAAATAAGTTGAAAACGTTACTAAAACTTCAAAGAGTGATAACTTTTGATCAGGGTGTCCATTTATGCTCTACCAGATATCCAATAATTTTTTTTGATGATTTCTACATCCTTAGTGAGAATGGTAAACCTCTATCACATGTTTAATGGGCCTAAAATTCTTATAAGATCTCAAAATTAGTGGTTTAGTCAGGGTACCCTGATTTTTTTGATTCAATGGATTTTCAACCTATTGTAAGGGGTCCTTATTTCCTTTTTTGGGGGTGAATAATTTTATTCATAGGTATTACATTTATATCAATATTATGGTTTTGAAATTTTTTTATTTTTCATAATTTAATGTTATTTATAATTAAATATATGCATGTTTCTTATATTTACTTATAATAAATCACTCATAAAAATACATATATAAACATATTTATGTAAAAATATATATTCTAATATATGTAAATAAATTCATATTCTAAAGATGTATTTAAAATAATATCTAGCCATTTTTACATTATATATACATATACATATGTGTGTATTAATAAATAGATATATATTTATGTTATATTCTATTATATATAAAGGAATATAATATATAATATATTTACATAAATATAAGTATATATATATCACACACACACATATATATATTGTATATATCTATTTTAAGATAATTATATAAATATATGTAAATATATATATATATTTATTTATATAAATAGAAATATTATTAAATAGACATCAAAACAACATAGTGTAGTGGTAAAGGTGTGCCATCTTCAAAGGAGAGGTGTAGGGTTTGAATCCATGAAGATGTGCATAAGGATAGAAATTCAAAAAGTGGTGATAAAAGGTGGCAGGGTGAAAAGCACTGATAAAGGGCGGGGGAGGGGGTGGAGCACTGATAAAGGGCGGGGGGGGGGGGGTGGAGGACTATTAAATGGTTCATGGAAGCGCTGATATAGGGGGTCAAGCTCATAGGGTTCCAAAAAAATATAATTTTACCCACTTTAATAGTGATACCTTTATCATCACAAAAAAAGTATTATTAAAGGCCCCCTTTAACATAAAAAAAAGTGTTGTTAAAGGATCCTTTTAACAGTGTTTTTTTATCATTGTAAAAGGGGGACTTTAACAGTGCTTTTTTAGCACTTATAAAGTTTTGAACATTTAACCACACTCATATTGTTAGTGTTTTATTAGAATTGATAAAGGAAAACTATAGCACTTTTAAAGGCCTATTTTGTAGTAGTGAACCCTTTATTTTTATTCCACTTATGATTTTTTTATTGATATCAACTGTATTCTTCCTTTGAATGGTGTATTATTGATTTTTCTAAGGATAGTATTCACATTCACTTCCTTGAATTAGTTGTTATTCCCCTGGGAATATTCAATCTCCTTTGATAATTAAACATTGAATTTACCCCTAATTATGAATTTCATTCATCATGGATGTTACTAATTCCTAAACCAGATACCATTTTACATATGATGTCTACTTCGAAAGTTATTTTATTATTTTAGAAAATATTGATAATTTCATCTTCTTTATTCAATACAGATATTTTATAAGGCATATTATTTATTTTGATTATTCAATTTGAAGAATAATTTGGAAAATAAATGATGGGAGGAGACTAAACATTATATAGATCCTAAATTCATTGATAGGTTCTCATGAGACAAATTATTTATGAAAATTAGAATATTTTAAACCATCATGTGATCGATCTTAACGATATAGGTTTTCATGTTCTTTGGACATAACATCTATTAAGAAAGAATTTACCTAATTTAGTTTCATATATTATTCATCCAGGAGATTTTTTGTCAACATATCTATGTATAAATTTCATTTTAATTATTTAGATAGTATGTGTTTTAGTTTCTTACCTTACCATATTTATTTTTTCTTGTCTAGTTATTTTAAAGTAATGTGTTTTCATTTATTACCTTATCTTGTTGTTTATTTACCTTATTATCAGTTAATTGATTATATGGCATGAATATTCAGTTATTCACCACCATCATCACCATTATAATTTTATTATTAGGCTAAAAGGCTACAAGAAAAGAGAACAGCTGGGAACTATGGAGGCCGAAAGTAATGCAAGCCAAGGGCATCAGCCTGAATCAAGTTCACCCCCTCAGGTTTAAGTAAGAAAGTATTAAGAAGGAAACTAAACAGGGTACCCGGAGCAACCAGGGAGGCCAAATAGTCCGCCACTTTGTTCCCCTCCTGCCAAGTGTGGGTGACCAAAATGTTGTCTCTTAGGAGGTACTTACATTGCTGAATGATGTAAGAGATTGACCAGGGGACAAAGCCTTTACAAAGTCCAACATCATGGATAATCATAAAATCTGTCTCCACTTGGGAAATAGAAATTTCATTTTCCCTGAAGATGGATAGACCTAAGAGAATAGCTCTAGCCTCCGCTCGAACAGAATTGCCACTCCCAAAGTGAGTTGTGAATGCCAGGACAACACATCCCCTAGCATCACAAACCACCCCACCGCGACGCATGTCCCCCAAGACACATGACCCATCCATGTTGATCTTGAGTCTGAACTCAGGAGGAACTCATCGAACGCAAAGTCCCCTGGAAATAAAGGGAAGAACTGCAGCCACAGGGACACCCAAAAAGAGAATAGACAGAGCCTCCTTCCAGTTACCTGAATGGAAAATCAGCTCAACCATCATGCACCGGACTCTTCCCATGACATACCTACAAGTGGAACTAATCCCCTAGAACCTGGATCGGTTACTGAATTTTCATAAGCACCAGTAGCCCACGTTAACGATTAAGGAGTTTGCCATCTTTTCCACCTCTAAACACTCAGACCCCTGAAACCAGCGCTCTAGGAAGACATGAATGATGGACACCTGTGGAGAGTAATCTACAAACACCCCAAAGGTACTCCAAACCACGTGCTCCCAAACCCTTTCAAAAAATATATGGCTCATGTTCTCTTCTTTTATGTCCAAACAACACTGACAACAAGAGGCCGTGGATATACATAGGAATTTGATGTTGGAATCAGACGCTACAACATTGTTCCGAATTCTACTGGAGAGAAAGTTGATTTTAGCAGGGAGTTTTTTGCACCAGATGATCTGATTCCATCTATTATACTAATCCTTGTTGAAGGTCATCCTACGGTAGTCGTTTAAGTTAAATTTCCCTGAGAAATATGCAGCAAAAACACACCTATCATGCTCCGAGGTAATGATAATGGAGTCAAACAGTTCCTGATGAGACGTATTCAAAACTGATCTAGAAAATTCTGGATAGTGGATCAATTCGTTGAAAGAGATCATAGGAGCAAGACACCTAGGAATGGAAAGCATGTTACCCGACCAGTTATAAAAACAGTAAAGTATGTTTCCATTACCAATGATCCATTTCGAACGAGGAAGGAGGTTAGAAATGATACTACACACAGAGGACCATAAGGACAACCCATTTTTGGAAGGAGAAGCAGAACTGGTTTAGTGCTTTTGGGACATAATTTTCCCCAACAAGGTACGCTCCTTGATAATCTCCCAAGCGTGCCTTGCATGCATGAACTGGATTGTGACCGCCAAGCTATTGACATTGATCCCTCCCTCGAGAACTGGCCTTGCCATCTGCCACCATGAGACCCAATGTCTCTTCCCCTCTGAATGGGAATCCCATATGAAATGATCAAGTGTCCTATCAATGGATTGTATGACACCCTTCGGAACAGTAGAGGTAGTAAGATAATGCACTGGAATTGCTGAAAGAATGATGTTGACAAGAGAGATGTGGCCGTCAAAGGATAAGAAGTCATTTTTCCAGTTGTGAATATGGCCGGTGATTTTGTGCAACACATTTTTGAAGTCCCTGATACAGTGTCTGCCTGGAGACACAGGGGTGCTGAGATACTTCATGGGGAAGACTCCACAGTACATGTTCAAACTGACACTCAGATCACATACTCTTCTTTCATAGCATGAATAAGAAACATAAAAGTTTCTCTTCTATCTTTTCATGATCTGGCCACTCCAAGAGCAATATTCCTCTAATAATTTGTTAATTATTTAGACAGAGCTCTTCCCAACATTCATGATGATAACTGTATCATCAGCAAACATCAAGTGCGACGTGGAATGAAGGCTAATCTTCCTAAAAAAGGGAAAGATGACCCCATTGGAAATACCATTATTGATCAACCTACTAAGGTTATCTTGCATTAGAATAATGATAATCGAAGAAAAAGGGTCACATTGCCATAGACCTGAGATGACCTTGATAAAGTCGTGAGTACGCCCCATAAACAAAACAGCCATCCATGGGGAGATAACTCATCTTAAGATGAGGTCAGATGACCAAGAAGAAAAACTCATCGTTGTAATGACCCTATTGATAAAAACACACTCCATCCTATTGTACGCCTTGCTCATGTCCAACATAATGACCATGTTGGAACCTAGAGATTTGAAGTTAAGATAATTTAGCATTTCTTGTGCCAGTTCCATCACACCCTGAATGAAATGTTCCTTCACAATCCATTGTTGCTCCATGGAAATCCACCTGGGAAGAAGTCTGGACAACCGCCTGTTGATGACAGATGAAAAGATTTAGTAAGGGAAATTGCACATGCTTATAGGACTATAATGGTGGAGAGAGGGAGGATCTTTGATCTTTTGGAGAAGCATGAGGGTCGTAGTTGAGGCGATCCGAGGAAGGCCACCCCCACGGAAGAAGTCCTAGATGGCGTGGATGATATCACTCCTAACAACCTCCCAAGAGCCCCTGTAGAAGGATCCAGGGAACCCATCAGGACCTATTGTACTCTCTGGATTTAGGCTCAGCATGACCTCATGAATCTTCTCCTCCACGGGAATACCTTCCAGTATGTTATTGTCCTGGGTAGACACGAGTCATGGAATCCCCTCCCATAACGCGGCTTCCCCAGAGGGATAGCCTTGGGCCATGAACTCAAATGGACCAGAAAAAAGATCCTTAAATGAGAAAGATCCAATCCCCTGACCACCTCTCTATCATCTGTGAATGATCCATCCACCAGATCCAGGTTTGGTTTGATAGCACGCCTCCTCTCCGGAATCCACGCACGTAAAAAAATTGTATTTGTATCCCCTTCCTTGAGAAATTTGACCCGCGATCTTTCCCTTGCCTTTCGCTCCAATGAGAGAACCATGACCGCCAGGTTTTCCCTTTTCTCCACAAGTTATCCAAAAACAGAGTCGTCCCAGACCTCCTCAAGGATAGCCTCAAGCCGATCGTCTTCATTCTTGAGCGCATCCAACTCCTGATCCAACGAAGGAAGGGAGCAACCCCCGATTTGAAGTTCCTTCTTGAGGCGCCTTAACATGGAATGAAAAGCCATCCAGGAGTGTTCCTGAGATGGTTCATCCCAGATGTTCCTAACCAGCTGATGAATGCTAGGGAAACATGAACACTATCTATAGAAGTGGAACCTCTTTTGAAAAACCTCCCTCCTGCACAAGGATAACAAGATTGGGGAGTGATCAGAGATGCTACGATTCAAGTGGTAAACCTTTGCATTTGGAAACAAGTAAATTTCGTTAACGTTGGAAATACAACGGTCGAGTCTAATCTAGCTTCGACAGTCACACTTGCGGTTGTTTCACCATGTAAAGGGGACTCCTGAATAGCCTAAGTCTGAAAACCATTTGTGACCCATGAGTTGAGAGAAAAACATGCTAGCCCTTCTTGGAAAGTCCATGTGGCCCTTATTCTCATTTGGGATGGAAACAACATTAAAATCCCCCCCCCCCACCACCCAGGGATGGTCTCTGGGATCGATAGTATTTAGCTCAGACCACAAAACATCCCTTCTCTGAGCGTCGTAGCGTCCATAGACAAAGGAGGAAAAAAGAGAGTCCTCGCAAAATGTAATTTTTGTAGTGATATATTGGACTCCCACAAGGACCATTTCCAGAGCAACATCCCTATGCCAGAAAATCCATATATGTTTGTTGATTGGGTTCTCATGCATGAAAGAATGCATTTTCACATTATAATTAAACTCAGAAATATTGGAAGGGGCCTAGTTCTGTTCGAGGATCACTACCATTTTGGATTTGTGTTTTAGATTCTGAGGATATGAAATCAGTTTTCACCGTTACCCCAACACCTCGGGCATTCCAGATGAGAATTGGAATCATTGCAACAAGAGAGGCACAATTTTGGCCCCAGGCATAGTGGTCTCTTCCAAGAGGAGTGAAGGAAATTCCTTATCCAACATCTTCTTTAACATCAACCTTGTACGCACCCCCGGACTCATATCAGAGGGATCTGAGTATTTTGAGAGGAACCTAGAAGAGGAATTATTTGATTTTCACCTCACCTCACAGGGTGGAAACCCAGCCTGGGGACCTAGTTCACTGGCACACGAGTTCCATACGTAACAGAGGATGATGAAATGGCACTATGAACCAAAGAAGATGACTTTACGAGAGCTTGTTCACCACAGGATTTGCGAGCTCTACTTGGTCCTCTCCTAAGACTAGGGCATGAATACAAAGAATGGAGGCCAACTCCCTGAACCCCATAAACCATGACCTGCAGCGCATTGCGAGAGGACAGAGATGACAAGGAAATGGGCCAGAAAGAAGTAGCCAGGGCCCTCATGGAGGACAACAAGAAGAATTCCAGCAACGCCCCTACGGGAAACAACTGAGAAGAATCCCATGACTGCTCAAGAGACACCAAAGAACCCGACCACTTTCCACTCGGCATGGGGGAAACTAGATCTAGAAAAGGGAGAGCCTCTGAGCCCGGGGATGGAGAAACAGTCTGCAGAAGAGGACAGGCCACTGGGGTGAGGGAAGGAGAGCCAGACGCCAGGAAAGTGGGAGAGGGCATGCAGCGGGATGGAGAAATAATAGAAAAGGATACATCTGAGGGAGTAGGAACAAACAAGGCAGAACTGGACCACTCGCAAGGCTGAGGGAGCAGAGCGCTAGGCATTAAGCTACTGGAACAAAACATGGGGCCACCGAGGCAATGTTTCCTGCAGCTCAGGGCCGAATGACCCTGGAGGAGACAAGACGAGTAGAACCTAGGAAACACTAGGTAAACAATATCCTGGGAATAGTCTGCGAAATACTACACCTTCAGAAAGAGCTTCTCTGGGATCGGTAGAGAGATATCATGATCAACGTAGATCTGAGCCTCCTGAGTTTCCTCCCCATGGTGGGTGCGCACATCTGAACAGAGAAAACCCCCCAAATAATCACCAATGGCCCTGAGGAAGGGGCCATTCTGGAAAGGAAGAGGGAGCCCTTGAAGGGTGGTCCAAACCACATCCTGCGATCTTTCCTTCCCTCTATGCTCCTCCATAGACCAGCACAAAATATTAAAATTCCATCGACCCATCACCTGAGGGGATTTGCACCAAGCCTGAACAAAATCTACCTCATAGGTGAGAACCAGACAAAAATTATTCCGATGAATCACCGAGATGTGATCCACCACTTGCCAACCCCAGGAGGCCATGAGCCGCTTGAAAGTCTAGAGGGGAGGAATCCCCACACCAAACCTCACCACAACAGTCCATTTAGAACCAACCAAAGAAATGGTGAATGCGAAGGCAGGGGTGACCAGTGAGATGTGAGAACCCTCCCTCAACACCGAATGAGAAAACATATCAATATTCTGGAAACAAGGGGGAGCATCACTAGAGGCCTCCCCACACATAGCCTCCTTTAAGGACACCACCAGGTGCCACTGACAAGGAAAAGATACTGGAAACCCTTGTGGGGGAGGGGAGGAGATTTCTGCCAGAGGCCTTGTGCCCAGAACGATCACTGGAGCCAAGGCCGCCGAAGGTCCGAGGGCGGATGAAGAAAAAGTCGGAAAAGATTCAAAAACCATGAGCATGTGGAGCATATTCTTTTGGAAGGCCATTTCCTTCAAAATTCACTTTTCTTTTATTCACCATTTCATAGTTATTATTCTCATGAATTTTTATTTCTTCCACTATATTTTGACCCTACTAATCATTTTATCTCACCCTTATTATATTTATTTACCTAGGAATCCAAGAAACATACTATGAAAGATATGTAGGGATTTACTAACTAGATTAGAGTTATCCACAAAAGCTATTTATTTAGAAAGAAGAAGAAAAATATGTAGTAATTAGTTTATTATTTTCTCATGTATATATATATTTTATAAAGACTACTAAACTCTCAGTCCTTTGGGATTTAATTCCTTGTAATCAAGTCAATGCAATATGAGTAGACACCAGCTTTGGGCCTTCTGGGGTTGGGTCTCTATAGATATCCTCTTAGATATTCTTGGGTTAGTCTTTTGAAAAGACCAAAAACCTATAATATGTGTATATAGAAGTTAAGAAGATAAATGGATAGGGTTTGGTCGATCTAGAAGGTTCAAATTGGTGTGTGGAAGTGAGGTAGAAATTTCCCTTTAATAATTTAGGTGGGGAATTTTAGGAAACTCCCAAAATATTAAATTAATACATATTATTTTTTAATTAATAATGTATTAAATGTGATTTATTTAAAACATAAGATGAGTATAGGTGTAAATCCTCTCAAAAAAAAATTAGACTTGTTTAGGTCACAATGTTAACCTTATCATTTGTCTTTAACACTTAGTTAAACCCTTTAACTCTTACCATGAATTTTTTTTACTCTTTAGGGATAATATAGTTACTATAAAATGATAAAAAAAACCCCAATTGGATAATTGATGACATATTTGACCTTATTGTAGTTATTTGGTAGAATTTATATTTTTATGAATTTTATATCATTTAATAAAATATTATTTATTTTAAAGTATAATTTTGTTTTATTTTTGATACTTTTCAATATTTTTTTTTAAAAATTATCCTAACATCATGATAAAATCGAAAAAAACTTATAATATATCACTAACATTTCTAAATTATATATAAAATTCATGGATGTCATTAATTATGTAAAATTTTATTTATTTTAATGTTTTTAAATCATTTATTTTTTATTTCTAGTAATTAAACAATTACTACGTCTTTATTATGAGAGCATTTAATTAAATTATATCTTCTCTAAAATTTTTAAATATATTATCATGATGATGATAAATTTATTGTCTTTAAAATTAATATGTATAGTCTAATTTATCTTTTCTATAACCATGTATTAGAAATGTAATACTTATTAAAAAACATGATTACAACATCATTAACTTATCTTTAAATAAAATATCATAAATGTCTTATTCTCATCCAAGTGGCCTAAAAAGTGTATAATTTCGGCCTAATGATCTTTTTGGTAGAAAAAACTCATTAAATGAAATTAGGACATGTGTTGGTGTAATTTTATAATATCATTTATATCAATAATTACCGAATTTACCCTTAACTGTGTTAATTAAAATATTACTAAATGTTACTATTCATATGACCAAAAATAAAAGATACTTATTTACATAATTTTTAACCACTAATTCCAAATATATAATACATTTTTCATAATTCAAAACATAAAATTTGTAGTAATTAATTTAAAATTAATCTTGTTGAAGGCGTGAGAAAACGAGTTATTAATGTTTAAACCTACAAAAGATTGAAACATTTTTATATCTAAATTCATTGTAAAATTGATTACAATATCCTAAATTGTATTAAATGATAATAATACTCTATTTATACTTTAAAAACATTCAATAATATAATTTAACACTAAAAATTATTTTTATGAAAAAATGTTGTTTTCAATTAAAATTTAGTAATTTTCACTATTCATCAAGTCATGAAACTTATCAGAAAAATCTCAAAAATTTAACTAAAGTGAAATTTTATATTTATATTTAAAAGATGAAGTTTATTGTTTCAAATAGAACTCATAAAATTGTCAAAAATTGGATTTAAAATAGGTTCTCCATTAAAGGATGATAAAACTATTTTTATAAAAAAAATTAGTTTTATGTGTACTGTTGGGTTTGTTGTTAACTTATAAATCTCCAATATATTATATAAATATCAAAAAAAAATTAATTTATAATATTTATATTTCATTAATATCATTCTATAATAGTAATTCATTTAATTTATTAGAATAAATTGAATTTGTGAGAATAAATAAAGTTCTTTAAAAAAACATCTCATATATAATCAGTCTGTTACTATATTCATTTTTAATTAATTTAGACCAATTAATTCAGACATTTATTTTCATAAGTTAGTTAATATTATTCATAACCACTATCTTAATTGCTAGGTTATATTTAATTATATTAAATAATTATATTTTAATAATATATTGTTGTTTGGTAAAACTCAGTCTTGCATGTAACGCAAGTGAACTCATTGTTGTGTGTAGAATAAACATATTTTGGTATTTAATTAAACATAATCAATCAAAGAAAATGAATTTATTTAAAAGTGATATACTTTAAAATCTTGGGGTGTTACAGGTGATGTAGGGACATCAGGTTTTTATGTTAATTCATTTCATCTACAAGGTGAAGATTTTTTATCATTATTCACTCAACATGATGTGTCATTATAAAAAAAATGCACTGATAAACACACATCATGTCCCATATAAAGGATCGAGTTCTTTTTGTGCTATTGGAAACTGGTAACTTTATAAATGTTTCATCTGATAAAATCTGTTACTTGAAAATTTAAAATTCAAAACGTAGGGTGAGAATAAGAATGCCTAGTAAGGGGTTTAAAATAAACCAATTAAACGTATGAAAGCATTTTTTAAAAACTTATACAAATAACATTCTCTTATAGAAAACTGTAACACATGTAACATAACATAAAAGTTCTCAACTAGGATTTTCAAGGAATAAATGAATCAATTTGGACATTTTCAAATAGGGGAAGTAAAAGATATCCTGAACAATTATGATGTATGAATGTTTAAGCACAAATTTAACCATTAAGAGTAATACTTAATCAGAGTTGTACGTGAAGGAAAAAACTTCAATTTCATATGTTGGTTACTATTTTACACGAATCATGCCCCAAACTTTTACTTGTGACATCAACAAGAACTTGATAAAAACATAAAGGCAAGAGTAGTGAAAGAATAGGCATATCATCTTGAAAAGAACATGAAACATGACTTGAATATGTGGCTTCAACATTTCATTTATAAATTCCTGAACATATCACCGAGGATCATCCCCAAGGTGTCAATAAAGAAACATTACCGAGGATTTTCACCCGGGTATCGCGAAGCTTGTAATATCTAGAGATTAATTCTTTACCCAATGCATAGGAGTGCTCTCAGGGTGCACCCTTAATATTTATTTACTTTATTGTGATCCACATTAATCAATACTTTACTTAAACGGGGTTTTATATTCAATATGTCCCATAAAACCTTGATTAATTCATTCATAGTTGGCCATAATAGTTGAATTTACAAATCATATAAGTGAGAAAGGCATCTAGATGATTAAAAACCAATATAAAAGTCATCTGGCATTTATTAAATGGAATGAAGAAAGGCAAATTATGGCACATACATTGACATCTAAGGTACTGAGTGAATAGAAAACTAGAATTTATCACAAGCATTTTTGTTCTTGAAATTCTAAAATTTTATCATCCAATTAATTACAAGGTAAACCAAAAATCTCAAGTTGGGTTTTGAGCTTGCACATGCTAAAACATTCAATATTATTAAGCCTTTTCATAATACTGAACAATGTCCATGATTTAAAACATGAATCTTAACCATAAGAAACATCATTTAAAACATACAAAAAATAAATAAGTTACTCTTAAATATGGATATAATATTTTTTTAACACCCTATTTCTTATGTTTTTAAAACTCCACCTAAACTCAAGACATAATGTGTAAGGACCTTAACAACTGAAATCTAGGTTCACGCAACATATGAAATATATGTGTGTACCCGAACACAAACTGATATATTGGCACACCCATGGGTGTTAATTCTCTATGAATATTAGTTCAACAACATTTTGAATAGGGCATGTCATTCCCTTAGTCATAAAAATTTGTTTATGAAAACCTACAAAAAAATAATTTTATAAAAACTCGATCATATATATAATCATTTCAAAATTTATTTATTATTTAAATATGAAATTACATGTATGTGAATATGTGCAGTGCAAGAAAAATTATACAAAACTTCATACATATAACCGAAGTAGAAAGGTCATGCCCATTCTTGCATATACCCGATATATATATATATATACCCAAAATTATATATGTATTTTAAAAACAAAAAAAAGGCTAGGTATAATCCTTACATTCTTTATGCTATTTGAATGAATGAGAACCCGAAGGCCTTGGTTCAACATTTAAGAACGTTTGGACTGAACCATAAGGTAAAAAGTTATTTTTTTGAATATATAAGCGTATATATTCTCAAAGAAGAAAAACAAGGAAAAACTACAAACCCTTAATTTAAAAACTAGTGAAAGGAGGACTTCAGGGAGGGTTGGACGGGCTCGCTGAAGACTGGGATGGGAGAGAAGAATGGAGAGGTCTCAATTATTTATAAATAAAATCTCACACACTAACTTCCATGAAAAAACGTACCCACTTGCATTACATTCAATGGGGGTGTCGTGCTTGAAGAAAACGAGGAGACATGGGGGTCCCCGGGGGTCAGAGATGAATAAAACGAGGGGTGTGCCATAGGTTAGGGTTATTGGTGTAACCCATGCATGGAGGAAGAAGACGACACTGCTAGGGGAGATTCTGGGGAAAAACAAACGGTCCAGATTGATCCCAACATCGATCCAAGTGATGAGATGCGTCCGCTGTTTTAAAATAATTGAGCATCTTAGATTAGATCTATGTTTCATCGAACAGTCTATGTTCGACAAAACAATTTAAAAACCTCGAACGGCCACGATTAGATCGTTCCGGATAGAATGGTTGACAAAACCCGCATAGAGAGATGCGGTCACTGTGGGTCGAGCACAGGATAAGAAACAATGGCCCAAATCGCGCACGACGTGATCCAATGGTCCAAATCATGTTTCTCCCAAAAACCTGCTTCCCACATCAAAACAGAGAGTTGTTTTCTCCTCCATTATAACTGAGGGACTCCCAATGAGTGCTCAAAAATCACATAGTACCCACGAATGGGGCCCTATACACGGGCTCCCTCCCGCAGGCCTTGGCCTACCCAGACCCCACCGTGGCCTCACGCCCACACTGGTGTGCCTATGCGCTTCTGCTCACTCCCAAGCGCCCTTTGAGAAACCTCTACCTGAGCTCGGGCAAGCCTTGGCTTTGGGCTGAGGGTCAGGCTCAGCCACTTCGTGTGAGCTGCCTCCCTCCGCCCTAGCCAAAAAGGGCTGGCCCTAGTGGGCCTAATTTTTTTAAAAAAATCTACACTAGAAAAACATTTTAAAAGTGGAAACAATCCATTTATTAAAACTAAATAGAATTTTATATTCTTAATCATTAATGAATACAAATTAAACTTGTTTTAGTTAGAAGTATTTCTAAAATTAAAAATACTAAACCCCTTTTTTATCTTAAAAAATTAGAAAAATGAAATTTTAATAAACCTACATTATAATTTATATATTACTATCCTCGAAAACATAGTTCAATGAAAACATAATTTAATTTCAAAAACATAAACATAGATTATTACATTATTTAAGAAATAAAAATCATTACATTGCATTTGAAAAATTCAAAAATTATTTTGAATTCATTAATTCTTTTCAAAATCAATTAATGGTGAAATGAAGTTTTACACCATATCCTTTTAGAGTTCATAAATGATGGTTTAATTATAACCTTTATCATAACTCAATTATATGAAAACTAATTAATATTTAAATTAGTTCACTTATCCTAAAAAGGTCCAATATCTATTTTTTTATAACTGCTATCTTCCAATGGTCACTAGAGAAATTGTCGAAAAAGTGTCCTATAATTCCAAACCATACGGTTTTCTAAAACTCAAAAGGAATAAGATGGTGCATCCCATTCCTCTGATGTTCAACATGGTTTTTATGATTGCAGTGGTGATGTTTTTTGCTTTCGTTAACTCAAAAGATCTCCTTTACTTACTGGGACACATTGTGGTGATTGGGGGTCTTCCAGTAGTTCTTATAGGGTTTTTAATATGTATATTTGGTTAGTATGATTAATCTTTTGATCTCGGTGTATTGTAGACACTACCGTGTTCTTATTTAAATAAAGAGCCTTATGTTTATCTTTTAAATTTTTGTTTGGTTAAAAGGGCTTTAACAAAAGTAAATTTATAATATCATCATTATATGATACCAAAATTTTTTGGTGTTATGCAATGTTTTTTACATGTCATAATATTCATTTTCATATAATTTTTTTCTATTTTTATATGTTGGATTTATGTATTATTGAGCTTCAGCTTCTTTTATTAGTTCATGTGGGCCTTTTTTGGTTTATACATTGGGAATGTGCCATTAGCCTTGGTCTACATTCCCATTTGATCTATTTAATCCTCATACCTAATGTTGATTCATTGATCCTTATGATCCTATGGTTTTCTATTCCTCCCTTTTATCATTCTTTGGGAAACAGATTTACTTGATCAATGGGTGACTCTTGGTAGCTTATCATATGATGTCAAATGTCGTTATTTTGTTGTTTAAGTGGTTATGTTGGGACACTTATCATGATTTTTCATATCCTTGGTTATATTCTCTATTTTTCCTCTACCCCTATTAGAATGATTCCTCGATTTGGAATCTACGTCTCCACTTTTGGGACATTTAGTTGGGTGAAAAATATCCATGGTTTTGGGAGCACTAGTTTTCCTCGAGGGAGGAGAGTAGATGAAGGGGCACTCGTGGGATTACATAACTAACCAAAGAAGAAATAGTGATCTAGATAAGTTTTTATCATCTTCATCTATGCTTGGTGAGGAGCTCCGATGAGTTCTTAGTGTTCCATGGAGTTCCTTTTACCTAGATGGAAATGACGATTATATAGGAGTACAATCCCGATGACCCTAACAAGAAGACATAATTACATAGAGTCTCTATGAAAACACATAGGAGAGATTTATCCCTAGTACGGGGCCTTAGTATGGTATTCTTCTTCTTTTCTATCGGTTATATATGCCTTGTATTTGATTATTCTTTAGTTCTATGTTGCATGTGTTGTTTGAGTTTTTCCAAGGTGCACAATAAATGATGAATCCCCAACCAGGTTCTACTGTGAGTCCTGGCATTTCAAGAACCTGAACATTGTATATTTTCATCATGTTCCTTTTTCATATATGTTTATGCTTCACTATTTATCAAATATCTTTTATAATCCCATTTTTTCATAGTGGAATCTTGGTACCCCTACACCATGCATATAGGCCAAAAAGATAAATAATGAAAAAAACCTATGGTCCTCTTTATAATTTGATTACTACTTTATGTCAATCATTTCTATTGATCATATTGCTTATGTTTGAGTTTGTTATCTCTAATACGTCTTGGTACTTATTATTATTAATATCAAACTAGTTATATATATTCTCATCTGCATTTTATCTATTATAATTTTTTACATGAATCAGTACTTTTTATTCGCTCATTTTTTGTTTATGGTTTGTTAGAATCAGCATGTTACACATCCAATAATGAGAATTCATTACAAGATTTTTATTATTCATGTTTTCTTGATTCTTCCTACTATTTATTTAATTATAAACATGCTAATTTTATGTTCTATAATTTTGAGAAACATAATTATGCCCATACAACTCAATTAATCCATTGAAAGTGGGCTACCTCATAGCACAACCCACAATGTTTTTATATAATCTGATAAAAAAATATTTATTAAGGCTGCTATTAGGGTCAAATATTATTGGCCCTTTCATGATGTGATAATTTTGAGAAAAAATTAAAGTAAAAATGAATAAAAAATGAATAATAGATGTAACATAGAAAACCCCACAAATAAAGAGGGGTAAAAAACCATAGAAAAATAGAATGATATCACTATGGTAAAAGAGGTTAAACAAAATCTCTTTATATTATAATGAAAATATCCATGTAATTAACTCCCTTGATTAATATATAATTCACCTCACAAAATACAACACTCAAAATGTTGAAATAGGAAGCTCAAAACTTGAGGTGATGATGCTAAAACCGTCAAAGTGATATGCCTTTTATAGGCAAGGCCCTTACTTGATCTTACTCCTCTATTTAACTCCATGGGTTATTTTTTCCACCCATCCCACTAACCACACTATCCCCCTTTGAAAAATAAATTGGGAGAAACTGTTTGTGAGAACCAAATTTCAATATATATCACACTTGGAGATCTGATTGGGAACCAATACTATTTCCACAAATCATTTCTATCTTCCAACCATGTTGCTCTTATATATATGATTAAGATTGAGGATTTTTACTATAATAACTTAACAAAGATAATAAACCTCATCATAATATTACCCTAATTTTCTTCGATATAAATTTTCAGCATATGCACTCTTCCTTACTCCACCACATCTCAAAAAAAGTGATATTGTACCATAATGTGCTTTATCTTGGAATGAAAAGATAGATTCCTTTTAATTTTCAAGGTGATATGATTGTCACAAAACAATTGGATATACTTTTGTCATTTTCTGGATCCTCTGGAAACCATCACATCTAAATCAATTCTTTTCAAGCCTATGTAGTTTTCATATACTCTACCTTAGTTGTGGATCAATATATAACAGACTACAACTTTGATTTCCAGCTCACAACTCATCCTATAAAATAAAACACATAACAAAAGTTTATTTTCATTGGTCATAATAACCTAAAACATTTGAATCTTCATAGGCTCTAATAGTGAAATTTGATTCTCAATAACATAATACAGCATATGATATCTCTTTGATGTATCTAAGGGTCTTCTTTAATATGTTCCAATGCTCCCGTATTTAATTATCCACATAATAACTAACTTCACCCACTACATGTGCAATATATGGTCTCATATAAACCATAGATAATATCATACTACCCACTACTGGTGCATAAGGTAATTGAGACATCTCCATCCTCTATAATTCACTATTATCACTGTTAGGATTCATCATAGAGGATAACCTAATATTAATAATAAGTGGGGTAAATTTAGGCTTATAATGTCACATGTGGAAGTATTTAAAGATTTTCCTCATGAAATTCTTTTTTGATAGCTAAATCATACCCTTATTTCTATCTCATTAAATCTGTATCCCAAGATATCATTTCATGGTCCTAATTCCTTCATATCATACTCCCATGAAAACTATCAACATGTCATCCACATTTAATAGAATAATGATAAAATCATTACCATCTGAACCCATGAAATATGCACAAGTATCTGAATAAAGTATTTTTTGTCCAATACTAATGATATAGGAATAAAATCTCTTGTACCAACTCCTTGGTGCCTTCTTAATACCATTAAAAGCTTTTCTCAACCTAAAAACCAAGTTCACTTTTCTGTATTTTGAAAAACATTCTGATTAGAAAATATATATGTATTTATCAAGATCACCATGTAGAAAAGTTCTCTTCACATCTAGCTACTCTATACTTAAACTATATATTGCACACATCCCCATAAATATCTGAACAATCGTTATTCTAACAATGGGTGAAAATATGTCCTTGAAATCAATATAATATCCCAATACATATACTTTGACCACCAGTCTTGCATGATATCCTATCAATTATTCCTTTTCATCCCAATTGATCTTAAAGAACCTATTTTTACTGATTTTATTCCTTCCATGAGGTAATGGATCACTATCTCAAGTCTTGTAATTGTGAGGGCATCAAGTTTCTCCTGAATTTCTTCCATCCATGTGGATATTTTTGAACTCCACATCACCACCAAAAAAATAATATGGATCACCGTCCTCCATCAATAAGTAGTACAAAATATTTCTCTTAGTGCTAAATTATGAGTTCCATATTGGTTCTCTTTGATCTTTAGTTGATCTTCATAGTCCAAAATCAATCATAACTTGATCATCATGCTCCTAAAAGAAAATCGTTTATTCTATGGATTCTTCCTCCACCCCAACTATTACAGTATATGTGTTCTCTCTCATCAAGTCCCCATTAATCATCACTTTCACCTTATCTTCTAGACATATTACATCCATGCTGATGATAAGTCTATGGGTAGTGGGGTCCCACATATGATACCCCTTCACACAATCAACATATCATAAGAATATACATCCATTGAATCTCGAATCCAACTTCAATATTTCCTGGACATTAAAAAATATAGATACATGACCTCCACAAGTATTTAACCAAGAATAGTTAGTAGGTTTAACACTCCACATATTAATTAGTGTTTTCATATCAATCATCACAAAAGTACATCGATTGATCACATAACATGTTCTCTTCATTACTTTATCACATAACTTCTTTGAAAATTCCTGCAGTCTTCAATATCTCTGTTGTTCTATCTAACAAGGTTAGGTTCACCCACATTTCCACTCCCTTTTATTGAGGAGTGTACGACACCATGAATTGTCTCTTGATGCCTTCTCATTGAAAAAATGTATCAAAATCCTCACATGAATATTTTCCACCACTACCAACCCTCAAACACATGATCTTCTTTCAAGATTCCATCATTATCCAGGAATTGAATGTTTTGAAGACCTTAAAAACACATGATTTCATATTGATTGGGTACACCTAACATCTAATGGAATAATCATCAATGAATTATATAAAGAACCTTTCTCTTCCCAGGGATATAAACAGTGCATGCCAAATATTGGAATAGATCAACTCTATGATATCCTTGCTCCTCATTGCTGACATCACAAAATTCAACCAATGTTGGTTGCAAAAATAATAATGCTCCGAAAATGGAAAGGATACCTTTGTAATCTAGGAAGAAACATATGTTCAGTAAGAATATTTAAGCTTCATTCAAACATAAGACTAATCTTTTGATATAATGACATCCTCAATGCTTTTGTTGAGGTAGTTAACAGGAAAACCATTTTAATGTCTCAGAAATTACATATAATTTTTTTAATTATATGGAATTATTTCAAGACTGCAAAAATTTGACGGTGTGCGATTCTGAGGCCCAGGGTGCCCAGAATGATCCTTTGAATTTTTTTTAAACTTTAATTAGTACACGTAAGAAGGTTTTTTGAAAAAGTGGAATAATTATTAAACGGTTACTCCAATTAAAAATCTGAGGGCATTGTTGCACATAGAATGGTTGGTTTACCCAAGGCACGGCTTATGTTTAGTCAGTGCGGGCCTCCTGTGAGAAAACATGAACATGGAATAACTATAAATAAAATAATTAAATAAAATTATATTATTTTTCAAATTCTTATAACTCATGAATGGTAACTCAGATTAAAAATCTGAGACCACCGCTAAGCTTGTGCCGGTATGATCTCTTTAGGAAGATACTAACTTCAGATGGTGCAGGCCACCATTGAATGTTAGTTTTTGATAGTAAATAAAATATTTAAGTGACAATTATTTTATTGTAATATCCATAACTTTTAAACAGTAACTCAGATTGGAAATCCGAGAGTACCATTGAGTTCGTTGGGGTGTGTTTCAATTTGGATGAACCTAACAATAACCGGCGTTGGTTGAGGGTGACTGTAAATAATTTTCTGATCTTTTTTTTGGGTATGTTCAGTAAATGTGTGAGCGGAGTTTTAGACTTTTAATATGTAGTTCGGCTTAAAAATCGTAGGGCATCGTTGAACCCGCAGCACTGGGATTCACTTAAAATATGCATAACTTCGACCATAGTAGGCCGGGTGAAAAAGTTATTTTTTTGGACTTTTGATAGATTAATAAAATATCATGTTTTGTTATTTTATTTTCCTTCTTTCCTCTAACTGACGAATGACACTTGCAGGACCGATGATGTGTCAAGCCAACAAATGGCTTAACTCTTCTTTTCTTGTAACCACAGTGTTGGAAATTTGGGAGGTTCATTAATTAAATGAACCTCATTAATTCCCCTAGAGTTATTCACTCCTTCTCCTCTCCTATCTCTATGGAGCTCAGGGAGGGGTGTTTGCATAACTTCACAATACGACGAAGCTCTTGCAATGTATCGTGACGCCAACCACCAGGAGGACAAGACTGGTTCCAACGAGTTGTGATGAGCACCACCGAGTCATAAACCAATGACAATGATAAAGGAGGTTATGTCGACCGTCGATAGTGGACTTCTCTTCCAGGTAGTGGGTAATTTTCATTTGTGTGTTTTTGTTTCCCTCTTCCACATTTTTGAAATAATACGAAGAACGTGGGTCAACTGACTAACATGTTGACCCTTGATTCATCCATCTTTGTGGGAGGTTATTGCGGGGATTCTTGTGGGGCTAATCTTGTGTTAAATACAAATGTTTAATGAAGTCCATTAATATCATTCATATTGCGAGATAATGCAGAGGGTGAGGGCCTAAAAAACCCGCCCCAAACCCTCTGCTATCTTTCTTTTCCTTGCACTTCCTCAGAAGTCCCCAAACACGTCAACGCACACCACAAGTGGAGAGTCACGTCTCGTCAGCTGCGGCGAACGGAGGAGGCAGCCGGCACGATGGCCAACCGCGGGACAAAAGGTGACACGACTGCCACGCCGCTGATGAATGGAAGCTGCGGCAGAGGCCAAACCCACAACCAAAGGGTTCCGCAGCTCCCACACGGCACTACCACCTAACCAACCAAATGTCCTCCGGCCTTTCGGGAATCTGGGTGACAGGCAGTTACACCCCCCGGATCGGACTGAATTGGGCTGCATCCCTCGGAGCAGGCTACCACCCTCGAGTCGGAGCACTTCCCTCACACCGGGTCGCTACCCTCGGACCAGGCCGCCGCCCTCAGATTGGGCTGCCACCCTCAGGTCGGGCCACCACCCTCGGACCGGACTGCCTCCCTCGAAGTGGGCCACCGCGCTTGCACTGGGCCCCCTCCCTCACACCAGGTCCCCGCCCTCGGAGCGGGCCGACGTCCTCACACTGAGCAGTCTCCCTCAGACCGGGCCGCTGCCCTCATAGCTGACCACCTCCCTGGACCGGGTACCCGCCCCACGTGGGTCGAGCTACCCCTTTGTGGGCTTCCCCCTTGCAGGTTTCCCACCTTGTGGGCCACCCTATTCTGGTTGGGCCACCCTTGCGGGTCGCAGTGTGCTGCCCTTGCAGACTGCCCCTCGTGAGGCTCAGACCAAACATCGGCCCATCGGGCCGAGTCCACCCAGGCCCAGCCCAGAGCGAGTCCGGCCGGGTTGGTCCGACCAGGTCAGACTGGACCTAGGCCCAACCGGACCGTGGAACACATAAAAGATCATATCTTGAGAGCTAGACGTCTGTTTAACGAACCTTCTACAGTGTTGGTATCCTTGGATTTAGACGGTCCTTTTGGTATTCTCCAATTGAGTTTTTTAGAAATTTGGAGTAAGGCTGTGTTGGTTCGAACCCGAATCCAAACAGGCCCCATAATCTAAAATGTTTATAACTCATAGACTGGGAGTCTGATTGATGCATCTTCTATCATGTTGGAACCCTTAAGATATGGCGGTACTTTGAGTTATTCCTTTGTAGTGCTTAGTGGTGGTCGAGGTACAACTGATATCTCAAGGGGAAGATTCTACGGAACTTGAGCGTACCGGGTGTAAGGAAACATGTGGCAGGCTGTAACATGAAGAAAGAACATCGATCCTATTTCGGTCAGATCCTGTGTGGGTCAGTGCTCAGCGATTCTATGTGGGTCAACGCATATCGATCTTGTGTGGGTTAGTAGGGGTTAGTTACCTATCTATCCTATGTGGGTCAGCAGTAGTGCTTCATAATAGAATAAGATTCTATATTTTATGACTAATCATCTATACTTAAGTTCTTAAGTTATACTTGATTGTGAGATGAGACTTTTGCCTATGTGGTACTTCTTGCTTTGTTGTGTTACATGTGTGGTACGTATACCATTTTAGTATTGTCTTTGTGGTGTTACATTTGTGTTATTTATCTCTTTGTGGTGTTACTTGCATTGTACTTCTAACTTCATGGAGTTACCTCGTGGTTTTATCATAGTGGTGTTACCTATGTGGTACTTCTACCTTTCGTGAAGTATTCTAATTTCTTTCAGTGGTATTGTAGTATCAGTTGTAGAGACCCTAAGCCTGACGTACATGGACATTACATTACATTTTTGGAATACTTAGTACATAACAAAAACACACACACAAGGATCGTAATAGTTTAGTGTCTTTGGAAACTCTGAATATAATCTTCTAATCCTGGTGAAAGATCTTCAACATCTCCCATAATGATCTGCCTTTTTTTATACCTAAAACCTTTCTTTATATCCTGGGGAAAAGTAAACATAAAAGGGTGAGCTCAAATGCTCAGTAAGGGTAAACAAAAGAAATATCAATCACATCATATACATAAGCACATAACTTTTGGAAATCTTAACCTGTAAAAGAGATCATAATTTCATAACCTGGGATAACTCATGGCAGTGAAATGTAATCACAATAATCATAACAAAAAACATTAAACTTTGTGGCATACACACATAATCATAGTGAATCATTTCTTATTAGTCAAGACTCATTGCCAAGACTATATTAGTGGACAGAGTCCCTTTCTGAACCGAGTCACCCTCGTTTCAGTCCTGTTTCACTGAACCGGTATAACCTACCATTCCAGCCATGTCTATCTCATGAGATATAAAATCTTTACCCAATTCATTGGAGGGAGATATAGGTCCCACCCATCGCATAATGATACCATTCTTATGTGTGCCACAAAATCATAAATCATACATCATTGTATAACCCATGTAATAAAAATGGGAATCTTAAAAATTTTGACATCATAAAACAATTCATATAAGATAAAGGAATTCATAAAAATATTTCCATCACAACATAATCAAATCCATGTAATAATAGGGATAATAATATAACCCTATATTATCTTAGATGGAAAATAATTTTGATAAAACACTTGAACTCCATTCTTGAGGAAAATATCCTTTCTAATTCAAAAACATTTTCCTTTCTTAACATGTCATACAATTTTAAAATAAAAGAAGTTGATTAAAAATAAACTTGAAAACTTGTAAAGGAAGCTTCTTGTAAATAATGTTTTAAAAATCCATTCATGTCGTATAAGTTAAAAAAACATTCTTCTCTTACTTTTGTCGGAAAAGTCAAAAAGTACCTCGTATGAAAAACAACAAAAGATTCCTTTCATATATTTTACTAAAAACTCAACATAGGATCAAATAGGTTTTAAACAATTTTAGGTGGATGGAAATAATATTATATATTTAGGGAATATGTATGTGGATGATAAAATACACCCCAGTAAATACCAAAGTATAAGCAATCTCGGAAAAAAAATGAGATTGTGATATTTACCTTACCTGAGGTTCGATTTTCTTCGCAAGTGTCTGAACCTCCTGTATAATGATTTAAATAATGTCATTGAATTATTACAGAATCATATTCAGTGTTATGATATCATATATGGTTCACTTATGACTTTATATTACCCGTTCTTTTGTCAATTCCATGTTAAAGAGTGTTTTGGGTAAAATTGTTTCATTTGTCTTCCATATTTTGACTTGTAATTATTCATATGATTACTTAGATCATGATTACTTAATTCCAGAATATAAAACATGATTTATATATATATATATTCAGAATATACATATATATAATAAATCAGTAAATGGAAAGAAATACACCGTTCATGGAGACGGTAGGTCGTACGTACGCATGAACGTTGTTTTCGATTCCTTATTGAGTTGAACGGAATTAAGTAGATGACATACATATATATACAGATAAATACAGTATCATTATTATGTCATATATTTCATTATTACTTATTATATAAACTTTATAATCATTCATGAATGGTTAAAGTGGAAAATGAATCTCATCGCGTCGTGGCGACAGTAGTCCGTACGTACACACGAGCGATGATATCGTTCTCATGATCATGGGACTGTATTGGAGTGTATGTGTACTATTTAAAAATCTATATCACTTTAAAATAATAATATATAGTTATTATTTACACCATTATACCCATCCAAGTAAGGTGGTGGTGGAAAATAGATTTCACCACGGCGTGGAGACGGTATTCCGTACGTACGCACGCGCGGTGATTACATTTTCCGTAGGATGGATAGATGGTGAAATAGGATTGTTTCATACATATAATAACATATCAGTATATGATTGATACTGATGTTATTACTTCAAAATGAAATAACCTAAGAAGAAGAAGTGGAAGAAGAAATAGAGGTGAAAGAATCAGTAACGGAAATTACCTCTTCTTTGACGCGCCTCTTTGAGACCTCCTCTTAGGACACTAAATTTGGTCTTTGCGGAAGACCAGAACCTCTAGGATGTTTCTAGGGAAGTGGAGAAGAGAATTTTGCAGGGTTTGGCCGAGCTTGAAGGCTCAATGTTGTGTGACTAAGAGAGGGAGGAGGTTCCCTTTTATAAGGGAGGAGTGGGGCACATTAGGAAAATCTCAAAATATTATTTTATATTAAGGTCAAATTCGGTTTATAATGGCTCTAAAGGGTCTTATTTCGAATATAAAGTGGGTATGGGTCGAAATACTCTCATCCAATAGGATTTAGACAAGTTTAGGTTATTATTTTAACCTTATAAATTAGATTTAACTCTAAGTTAAATAATTTAACTTTTACCGTGTCTTTTTGTTTTCTTACACTATATGATTAATAAACATACCATAACAAGACAAACGAACCCCAAGTTGTTTATTATTAATATATATATCCTTATCTAATTCATTTGTCCGAACCTTAAATTTTTAGGAATTAAAAAAATAATTAATAATATAATATTTGTTTTAAAAACTAATTTATGTCAATTTTGACACTATTTGGTACATGATTTTTATGAAATTCATAACAGAATAATAAGTTCGGACCAAGTTACTTATATCCACAATAACATGTCATATTAACCTAGAAAATTAATTTTAGTCATAAAAAGTCTCAAATTACATTTATTTGGGCATTTATAACATCAATTATGTCAATATTTCATTAATAAGACAATTACTACATCATCTTTGTGTCATAATAAATGATAATTATTTAATCCCTAAAAATTCTAAATAAATTTCTATGATGTAGATAATTATATTATATTTCTGGATACTATTCATGTTCTAAGTTTTATGATGTTTATCACTAAGTTAAAAGTATTATACTTATAATATTTAAGAGAGTGACATGTTGTCACTTTCTTTGGTTTTAATAATAATTAAATTATTTTCATGGCCAAAAGTCCATAAAATGAATCTAATCCGACCCTTAGTTGATATGGGTTTACTTTTAGCCATACAATAGAATTTTGGCATGTGTTAGGGTAATTATATAATATTATATTTACCCTTAATTACCCGATTTACCTTTAACTATGGTAAATACAATTTACCATAGTTACTATTCATAATTCCCTATAAAAAGTAGCCTATTAACATAATTTGGACCCACTGATTCCAAATATGGAATCAATTTTTTCAAATTCAATACACATATGTTGCATAAATTAAATTTAAATTAATCTCGTTGTCGAATGAAAATAGGTTTTTATTTAAAACATTGCAAAAGATTGAATTGATTTAACCTATGAATTCAAGGTAAAATCAATGCTAATGACATACATTATATTAAATGGTAAAAATATATTCTATTTATACTTTAAAACAATTCAATATTATAATTTAACCACATAAGATATTACGATGAAAAAAGTTGTTTTTAATAAAAATATAGCGTGTTTTTACTATTCATTAAAATGTGAAAGTTACAAGAATAATATGAAAATTTTATCCAAAGTAAATTTTTATTTCTTGATTCCAAATGAAAATTTTATTTTGTTAAATTGAACTTATAAACATGTCAAAAACTAGATTTAAAGTAGGTGCGCCATCAAATGGTGGAAAAACTGCATTTTTTTAAAAATACTTATTTTACCCGAAAAATTTATTTTGTTCTTAAACCATGTTCTACAAAATGTTTAAGATGAATAATAATGTTATAAAATTCAAAATATAGTTAATACTACTCATAACGGCTAGTTCATGACAATATTATAATAATATATCATTGTTTATTAAAACCCGGTATTGCGTACAACACACGCTATTGGGGAAGGTCGCGATTGCGTGTAATGCAAGGCAAGTAAGGGTTGCGTGTTGTGAAAGAATCCTTAGTTGTTTCATATAACAGAATCCAACCATATTTCATTTATACATTGAATATATATATATATATATATACTCAATGTTGCGTAGAATCACTATTATCAAAATTCTGTGTAACACGATCCAAGAATAGTGTTGCGTATTCTGCAAGTTAATACGGTGTTGCGTATAGCTCAAGGTAATCTTGGTGTAGAATACAACACAAGACATTAATGAAATTAAAAGAATATTTTTCATAAAATCTAGGGGTGTTACATTCTACCCCCCTTAAAATGTATTTCTCCCTCGAAATTCGTCAGGGTTATAAATGGTTTACTACTCGAAAGTTTGTTTAATAGAAACACACATCGTAAAAAGGAATACCAAAACATGGATTTTAAAAACTAAAGTAAGAAATGTAACGGTTACCCAAATAAACTAATCACTGTGTTTCCACATAGGTGAAAATATGGATATGGAAGAGAAATCTAACCATCATGTTCTGATGGAGAGTGGTAGAGAACATGGCTATGGAAAAGCCAGAAATCACAAAGCCATAAATTTGTGATGATCTAAGGTACCATCTGATTCCTTAGATATAAGAGAACTAGGAAAACATTTTTGGTTTTCAATATCATTTCCCTAAAGTTGATGAAATTGGAATTAGAAGAAATACTTTCGTGATATTGGTATAGTCTCACCGTTTTTCGTTCTTTGGACAATTTCCACTTCATCTCTTAATGAAATGAGGTTGAATTTGTCATTCATGATGCGTTAGCAGATCATGTGATAGAATGATGGGTCATTCCATCTATCTCAAACAAAAGGTTATAAAAGTTATCAAAAAATACATAAGTCCATCTATAGTGAGATTCATCATATAGGGTTCCTAAAATGGACATAGACTTCTTATATCATACTACGTAATATAATAAAACTAGTTTCTACTAAACAAGGACTTCTTGTAGGTCAGTGGTAGGCGATAAAGGCCAGTCGCACTTCGGTTGTGGGTTCGATTCCCACAGCCTTGTCTGACGCGATGGGCTGTCGCCCGTCCTGCATGTTTTCCTTTTTCTAAAACTATATTACTATAACATCCCATCAATAATATCGAAAAACAAACAATACTAACTTATGTCCAACATAATCCATTCCAATATTTAGGCTTATCCATAATACTGCAGTCCACTCTCAGAGATTTATTACCATCGTTGATCCCCATATATCATAAGATATATCATGTTGGTCACATTCCAAACATTCAATGGCCTTAATCATGTACTCTCTTGAATACCCATTGAACCTTAGTGAAAACATGAATGCATTTAATGTTTAACACTTTCCACATACCAAAATCCTCAAAATTATATATACTCAAACCATGATATCTCTTAGTCATTATATCAATCATGATCTCATGAATATAATCAAACATCTCATTATCGTCTTATCCCTTCATTATGCGCATATCATCTACATTCCAAAAATATCTGAATAACCATTCATGGATACTGGTACCATTAATCATACACTTTCAAAACTCAAGGAAATACAATAGTGTAACAGTCCTTAGATGTCTCTTTATTCTATAGTACCATGAGATTACTTATACAACATTACAAATGATAAACATGTAGTCATTCCACTACATTCTTAAACCATTGACCGAGATTCAACAATTCTTTCATCTCACATATCATTTGTAGTCTCTTCATCATCATCCACATAAATACTACCCATACGACCATACTGATTCTCTTCATGAGACTTTACCTTAGGGAATTGGTTTCCATAATGCCCGTATATTCCACATTTAAAACATTTAACCATTGTTGATGTCGTATCAATACAATTATCCTCATCCCTGGTGTTAACTGAACCTTTTCCTTTTCACTTACTGGCTTCGAGTCCTTCTTTTCCAAACCCAAAGCATCTTCCAGTTCCTTTGAAACATTCTCCTTGATTCCTCTTCCCACATGATTTACATAGGGGAAATTGAACTTTCTTTCCTCTATGATCATCATGAAACTCTATCTTTCTCTTATTAGCCGAGTCAGGAAACTTACCAAATATTACTTTATTGATCATATTATGAGATTGCTGATTCGGAATAATAATGATGTTTGGACTTCCAAATCACATTTCATTTGGTTGCTAATGAAGAATATCATTCCATTGTCCATCATATCCTCCATTATCGTGAATCATCTTGTTTCCAACCATTTTCTAAAACCCAAAAAGAATAGTGTGAGAGGAAAAAATCATGCTAGAGAAAACAACATAATAAAGGGGGAGTACCCTCAATATCTAACATCTTAGGTTAAATTCTATGATCGTTAGCGCAATTCTAGGACTATAACCTATACATATACTTAACCTTAGAGACATCCCTAGACATACCTTAGAAATATCCCTAGTGATCTCACTAAAGTTCTTGCATCCTAGTTTCCAAAGGTTGACTAAGCCTTTCCTCTGATACCAACTGTAGAGACCTGAAGCCTGACGTACATGGACATTACATTACATTTTCGGAATACTTAGTACATAACAAAAACACACACATAAGGATCCTAATAGTTTAGTGTCTTTGGAAACTCGGAATATAATCTTATAATCCTGGTGAAAGATCTTCAACATCTCCCATAATGATCTTCCTTTTTTTATACCTAAAACCTTTCTTTATATCCTGGGGAAAAGTAAACATAAAAGGGTGAGCTCAAATGCTCAGTAAGGGTATACAAAAGAAATATCAATCACATCATATACATAAGCACATAACTTTTGGAAATCTTAACCTGTAAAAGAGATCATAATTTCATAACCTGGGATAACTCATGGCAGTGAAATGTAATCACAATAATCATAACTTAAAAGAATAAACATTATGGCATACACACATAATCATATAGAATCATTTCTTATTAGTCAAGACTCATTTCCAAGACTATCTTAGTGGACAAAGTCCCTTTCTGAACCGAGTCACCCTCGTTTCAGTCCTATTTCACTGAACCGGTATAACCTACCATTCCAGCCATGTCTATCTCATGAGATATAAAATCTTTACCCAATGCATTGGATGTAGATATAGGTCCCACCCATCTTATAATGATACCATTCTTATGTGTGCCACAAAATCATAAATCATACATCATTGCATAACCCATGTAATAAAAATGAGAATCTTAAACATCGTGACATCATAAAACAATTCATATAAGATAAAGGAATTCATAAAAATATTTTCATCACAACATAATCAAATCCTTGTAATAATAGGGATAATAACATAACCCTATATTATCTTAGATGGAAAATAATTTTGATAAAACACTTGAACTCCATTTTTGAGGAAAATATCCTTTCTAATTCAAAAACATTTTCCTTTCTTAACATGTCATACAATTTTAAAATAAAAGAAGTTGATTAAAAATAAACTTGAAAGCTTATAAAGAAAGCTTCTTGGGAATAATGTTTTAAAAATCCATTCATGCCGTATAAGTTAAAAAAACATTCTTCTCGTACTTTTGTCGGAAAAGTCAAAAAGTACCACGTATGAAAAACAACAAATGATTCCTTTCATATCTTTTATTAAAAACTCAACAAAGGGTAAAATAGGTTTTAAACAATTTTATGTGGATGAAAATAATATTATATATTGAGGGAACATGTATGTGGATGATAAAATACACCCCAGTAAATACCAAAGTATAAGCAATCTTGGATAAAAATGAGATTGTGATATTTCCCTTACCTTAGGTCCGATTTGCTTCGTAAGTGTCGGAACCTCCTGTATAATGATTTAAATAATGTCATTGAATTATTTCAGAATCATATTAAGTGTTATGATATCATATATTCTTCACTTATGACTTTATATCAGCCGTTCTTTTGTAAATTCCATGTTAAAGAGCGTTTTGGGTAAAATTGTTTCATTTCTCGTCCGTGTTTTGACTTTTAATTATTCATATGATTACTTAGATCATGATTACTTAATTCCAGAATATAAAACATGATATATATATATATATATTCAGAATATACATATATATAATAAATCAGTAAATGGAATGAAATACACCGTTCATGGAGACGGTAGGCCGTACATACGCATGAACGTTGTTTTCGTTTCCTTATTGAATTGAACGGAATTAAGTAGATGACATACATATATATACACATAAATCCAGTATCATTATTATGTCATATATTTCATGATTACTTATTATATATACTTTATAATCATTCATGAATGTTTAAAGTGGAAAATTAATCTCATCGCGTCGTGGAGACGGTAGTCCGTACGTACGCACGAGCGATGATATCGTTCTCATGATCGTGGGACTGTATTGGAGTGTATGTATACTATTTCAGAATCAATATGACTTTTAAATAATAATATATAGTTATTATTTACACCATTATACCCATCCAAGTAAGGTGGTGGTGGAAAATAGATTTCAGCACGGCGTGGAGACGGTATTCCGTACGTACGCACGCGCGGTGATTTCATTTTCCGTAGGATGGATAGATGGTGAAATAGGATTGTTTCATACTTATAATAACATATCAGTATAAGAGTTATATTTATGTTATTACTTCATAATGAAACAACCTAAGAAGAAGAAGTGGAAGAAGAAATAGAGGTGAAAGAATCGGTAACGGAAATTACCTCTTCTTTGAAGCGCCTCTTTGAGACCTCCTCTTAGGACAATAAATTTGGTCTTTGAGGAAGACCAGAACCTCTAGGATGTATCTAGGGAAGTGGAGAAGAGAATTTTTCAGGGGTTGGCCGAGCTTGAAGGCTCAAATTTGTGTGAGGAAGAGAGGGAGGAGGTTCCCGTTTATAAGGGAGGAGAGGGGCACCTTAGGAAAATCTCAAAATATTATTTTATATTAAGGTAAAATTCGGTTTATAATTGTTCCAAATGGTCTTATTTAGAAGATAAAGTGGGGATGGGTCTAAATCCTCTCATCCAACAGGATTTAGACAAGTTTAGGTTATTATTTTAACCTTATAAATTAGATTTAACGTTAAGTTAAATAATTTAACGTTTACCGTGTCTTTTTGTTTTCTTACACTATATGATTAATAAACTTAGCATAACAAGCCAAACGAACCCCAAGTTGTTTATTATTAATATATATATCTTTATCTAAGTCATTTGGCAGAACCTTATATTTTGAGGAATTAAATAAAAATTAATAATATAATATTTGTTTTAAAAACTAATTTATGTCAATTTTGACACTATTTGGTACATGATTTTTATGAAATTCATAACAGAATGATAAATTCGAAACAAGTTACTTATATCAACCATAACATGTCATATTAACCGAGAAAAGTAATTTAAGTCATAAAAAGTCTCAAATTACATTTATTTGGGCATTTATAACATCAATTATGTCAATATTTCATTAATAAGACAATTACTGCTTCATCTTTGTGTCATAATAAATGATAATTATTTAATCCATAAAAATTATAAATAAATTCCTATGATGTAGATAATTATATTAGCTTTCTTGATACTATTCATTTTTGAAGTTTCATGATTTTTATCACTAAGTTAAAATTATTATACTTATAAGATTTAAGAGAGTGACATGTTGTCACTTTCTTTGGTTTTAATAATAATTAAATTTTATTCATGGTCAAAATTCCATAAAATGAATCTAATCCGACCCTTAATTGATATGGGTTTACGTTTATCCATCCAATATAATTTTTGCATGTGTTAGGGTAATTTTATAATATTATATTTACCCTTAATTACCTGATTTACCTTTAACTACGGTAAATAAAATTTACCGTAGTTACTATTCATAATTCCCAATAAAAAGTAGCCTATTAACATAATTTGGACCCACTGATTCCAAATATGGAATCCATTTTTTCAAATTCAATACACAGAAGTTTCATAAATTAAATTAAAATTAATCCTGTTATCGAATGAAAACGAGTTTTTGTTTAAAATATTGTAAAAGATTGAATTGATTTAACCTACGAATTCAAGGTAAAATCAATGCTAATGACATACATTTTATTAAATGGTAAAAATATATTCTATTTATACTTTAAAACCATTCAATATTATAATTTAACCACATAAGATATTACGATGAAAAAAGTTGTTTTTAATTAAAATATGGCGTGTTTTTACTATTCATTAAAATGTGAAAGTTACCAGAATATTATGAAAAATTTATCCAAAGTAAAGTTTTATTTCTTGATTCCAAATAAGAATTTTATTTTGTCAAATTTAACTTATAAACATGTCAAAAACTAGATTTAATGTGGGTGCGCCATCAAAAGGCGGCAAAACTGCATTTTTTTAAAAATACTTATTTTACCCGAAAAATTTATTTTGTTCTTATACCATGTTCTAGAAAATGTGTAAGATGAATAATAATGTTATAAAATTCAAAAATTAGTTAATACTACTCATAACGGCTAGTTCATGACAATATTTTAATAATATATCATTGTTTATTAAAACCCGGTATTGCGTACAACACACGCTATCGGGGAAGGTCGTGATTGCGTGCATTGCAAGCCAAGTCAGGGTTGCATGTTGTGAAAGAATCCTTAGTTGTTTCATATAACAGAATCCAACCATATTTCATTTATACATTGAATATATATATATATATATATACTCAATGTTTCCTAGAATCACTATTATCAAAATTGTGTGTAACACGATCCAAGAATAGTGTTGCGTATACTGCAAGCTAATACGGTGGTGCGTATAGTGAAAGGTAATCTTGGTGTAGAATACAACAAAAGACATTAATGAAATTAAAAGAATATTTTTCATAAAATCTAGGGATGTTACACCAGTCTTACATGTACTTTTATAGTTGTGCTTCTATTTCGGCCCCTTTTTACTTTCAACACTCTTTTATGATAGCAGTTTACTTTTTGGTTGCATCTTATTGTGTTCTAGTCTGTGTGGTTGCATCTTGTTTTATTCTTGGACTATGTGTCTGTACAGGTTAAAAAAGAAATGTGTTCTCATTTAAGTGACAAACATTTCCAGCGCTAGTTGTCTGCCTCTGGCCTATGGAAGATGGTTTTAGGGTAGTCATGACATTGGGACCTGAGGGACGGGTCGTGACAACTATCTTCACCACCTTGTATGATTCACCATAAAGAATGCATAGATTCTTTGAGATCTTCACTGTCTTCATCACCATAAGAACACCCTTCAAAATCCTCCCCATGCCATTGTTAGTGTGAGTCTTACACCTGATGTCATCAAATCCACCCAAAGAAAATATGTTAATCTTTTGGATCTTCGTATGGAGTACTCCTTAGGTGGTTTGAATTATACCATCATGCATCTTGAGTTTGTTGGTATTTAATCAAAAGATCATCATGTTGTGATTATTCCCTATGTAAACAAGTCCTTTCGAGATATGTTCATACTGATCAAACCATTCCCATTGAGCCATGTTTCTATGGTATCAATTATCCATGCGTTGTTGAGATGATGTCTACCTCCATCCATCGTTGAAGTTTCACTGACTAGTATGTCTCCATTTCCATAAGTACTCATCATATTTCATTGAGAGTTTTTTCCACCACTCTTATTATTCCAACTATTCCATTCGGTTCGCCCATACTTTCCACAACCGTAACATGTGATTTTGTTATTCATCTTGATTTGGACCTTCCATGATTTTGGCTCCCAAATAGAATCATGATCCATCATCCTTCCACTCTCTATTGACAAAGTATTCTATTGGTGCAATGTTTTTTTCTGCCACATTTCTCTTGCATTGACCTTTTTCTTTAGGGACCACAGCTTCAACGTTGTTTAGCATAAAAATGTATATCATGATATTGTTGGTAAGGTTGATGATCAACTGATCATATGGATTTTTAAATATTTAGAGCAGAATACCAGCACATTCAGTATCCCTAATTTTGTATTCCATTGTAATGAGTTTAGCGAATAGGGTGTTGATAGTGTTGATGTGATCAGTCACTGATGATGACTCTTCATTCGAATTTTTATGCATTATAGAGCTATCGACCTTTTTTCCACCCGCCAGTCTTTTCGGTGTGGGCCCAATTTTAATGTGTTAATCTAAAATATATGTGGTAGGACTTGTTAGGGATGAAATTAGGTTCTTTGAGATAAGTTGGTTGTTTTTTCCCCAACCCAAGGCCACCCATGCAATGCGCCATGATTTTTATATGATCTTGACCATTGAAGAACTACCCAAGTGGTGTGACCTCAATTTTTATTAGTTTAAGGAAGCTCAATTGTACGTAAATGAGGCTTAATTACGTGCACATGAGATTAACACACGCCTATCATGGGGCGTGGACAAAAACAATTAAAATTTTCCTAGTGAATCACAATGGCTAATCATGGTCATCTTTCTTAAGGAGCCTTCTCAATATAGTCCACCTACTTTATCTAATTCACCTATTCTATCTCTTTTTTTGGTTTTTTTTATTAAATGAAAGTGATGAATATATTTTTGGTTTTTTTATTATTTAAAATAATGACATGTGAAGCAAGAAATCTAAATTTATACTAAGATGCAAGTCAAAAATAATAAATTAATAATAAAGAACATGGTTTTGGGGGTTGTTTAAATGTTGAATCATAATTATCCTTTATATGTTTTATTTTAGTTTGATAATCCAAACATGAAATCTCATTTTTGAACTACTATTATTTATTTATAAATTATGGAATATCATTGAATGTTTGAGTGCTCTCAATTCCACATCCTCCATTAATCCAAGTTGGTGACATACTTTTTTCTAGAATGTGTCATCTTCCAGGACCTGGTTCAATCGAAGGAGTTTTATCCATTGATTAGATCAAATGAAACATGTGAAGAACTAACCAATGGAAAGAGGTAAAAATGATTAAATAAAAGACTAATGATAGTTTGAGTTGCATGTCATTGGAGAGAGTCACAAGATCGGGGACATTCTCCTTACCCGTGCATGCTACTCAAATCTATCTACAAACATAAAATTAAACATTAAAGAAAATTTTTGATCACCTTCACCTCCCCATGGTCCAAGTCCCGGGGTCATCCTCTAATTTTGTACAGTAAGAGATTACTTGGCTGAGTGATTGGAAGAAAATTGAGAGAGAGAGAGAGAGAAATGAAGAAAAGTAGATTGAGAAACACAAATACATGCATTAATAAAACTATAATATGAATTAAAATTTAAGACTAATACGAAACTAAAACTAAAATAAAATAAAAATATGAAATGATGGAGGAAGAGAGGAGAAGCAGCAGCCCATGCCCCGATGGGATCCCTCCTTAGTTGTGGGTGACGAGCTGATGATTTGGGAAGGAGTCGAGGGCCTCCTTTTATAGAGTACACCATATCCCCCCCTTCACAATGAGGTATATCTTGTATGGTGGTTAGAATAAAGTATGAATCATCCTCCTTATAGGTTTCTACTTTTGCAACCTCTTCTTCTCTGTCCATTGGTTCCTCAAGGTATGCTTTATCAAAATAATAGTCAATAAGAAAGTCAATGTGTAATTCTTTTTGAATAATATTAAAACCTGAAGTATAAATATCAAATTCTTCCCCATCAAAGTAAGAATGTTTTATCATTATTTCCTTAGGTAAATCCACCATAATCTCGTCATGAAATCCCTTCAATAAATATTCAACATGTTTAGGAAGCTCCATATGTTCCTCAACATGTGCACATCCTGATTCTTCTTTGTCCTCCAAGGCATAGCTGAGATGGTCAGATTCTGTATAATTAAACCCACATGGAGGGATATAGAATTCAGATTTAATAAAATTTGAAGGGATATTGTAAATGAATTGTTCAACTACCTGAGTCGTTCCAGCTTCAATCTCTACATCAGTGGTAAGTGACTCTTGGAGTAGACTCTCTGAAGATGGAGGCATGTTGTCAGGCTCCTCCATCATGACATCAAATTCAACCACGTGGGTGGTTTCGTACTTCAATGTTGATGAATTTTCTTCTTATTATTGTATGGTGTGGTCGGTTAGTTCCTCACATTTAATCAAGAATTCATCCAGACTTTTTTGATATCCCACTTTCATCTCACAAGGTATGTATTCCTCACTTGACTCCTCGGGTTCTTCAATTTCAAATATAAGTGGTTAAATTTATTCCACCACATTCTCAGGTTATTACATTGGATTAGGTTTGGGTTACTCAATTAATGCATGAATATAATCAAAATCTCTATCAACCTTTCTGGTAAATTGATCAACGCTTTCTCTATGTTCATGCACCTAAGCACTTCTTAAATATTTATCTTCTTCCTGTTGTTGTTTCTACACCTGTGAGTAATTTTTCCATGCATAATATTATGAATTTGAATACATCATGGAATTATTTTTGTTAGTTTTTTAAATGAAATAAAATCTTACTAAAATGTGAAAATAGAAAAAGTAAATAATCTAATTATTGTCTCCTTAAAAACAATGTTAGTTTTGATGCATGCCTGTCATGGGGCATAGAAAAAAATAATTATATTTTTCCCAGTGCAACGTAGTGGCTGACCAGATTCATATCTCTTGATGATCCTTATCGATGTAGTTCACTTAAATTATCTAATTCACCTATTATATCTCTTTCTTGGTTTTGTCTATTTAATGAAAGTGATGAAAATATTTTTAGGGTAAATATTATTTAAAATAATGACATGTGAATCAATAATTCTAAATTTATACTAAGATTCAAGTCTAAACAGAATGAATTAATAAGAAAGACTTGGTTTTGGGTGTTGGTTAAAAGTTTAATCATTATGACACTTTATAAGTTTTATTTAAGTTTGATAATCCAAAAATTAAATCCAATGTTTGAACTACTATTATCTAATTATAAATTGTGGAATATCATTGAATGTTTGAGAACTCTCAATTCCACCTCCTCCTTTAATCCACGTTGGTGACACACCTTTGTCTAGAATGTGTCATCTTCCAGGACCCAGTTCAATCGAAGCCCTTTTGTACATTGAATAGATCAAATCCAATGTGTGAAGAAATAACCAATATAGATAGGGATAACTAATTAAATAAAAGAATAGGGATAGGTTAGTTTCATGTCATTTGAGTTTGTCACAACATCGGAGACATTCGCCTTACCTGTGCATGCTACTCAAATCAATCTACAAACATAAAATTAAACATTAAAGAAAATTCATGATCACCTCCCCCTAGGCCAAGTCTTGGGGTCAGCCTCTCATTTTTGAGAGTATGATATTACTCTGTGGAGTGGGAGGAAGAGAAGAGATATAGGGGAAATAAATGAAGAAAAAAAGATGGAGAAACACAAAGGCATGGATTAATAAAACTAAAATTTGAATTATAATTGAAAAATAATTCAAAAAAATTTTAAAATAAAATATATAGAATACATTATGGGGGAAAGAGGAGAAGAAGTGTCCCATTCCCTAGTGGGATCCCTCCTTAGCAGTGGGTGTCGAGCTGATGATTTGGGAAGAAGGCGAGGGCCTCCTTTTATAAGCAGAATTCATTACTTTGATATTTTGCATATGGTGGCCTATGAAATGTTAGATTAATGTGTGAAACCCTTCATAAATGGTATTCAATAATTTGGTTTCCATTCAACCTCCAAATTTCAGCTCATTTAGCGACAGGATTTAAGAGTTATGGAATTTTCATTGAATAAGACTTTTTATGGTTGAAATTTCCAGAAAGTTGTCTCCAAATTTATAACGATAAATGGAAACCTTAATGACTTAAAAATCCCCCCAAATTTGTTTTACAGATAATATAATGTGTTCTAGTGTTATCCTAGGTGGAGTCACCTAAATATGAGGTGAGGCGACTGATTTGTTGATCTGTTATAGTGGTGGGGTCTATTCTATTTGCCTAGAAAAATTTACAACTTCAATGAATTTTTTGGATTAATAGATCTTTGAATCAAATCTATGTCCTTAGGATAATGTTTAATGAAATAAAATCTTGATTCTAAGAAAAATAATCATGAATTTTGGAATTATATTTTTTAAAAAATGATAAAAATACCTTTCTAGTAAAAATCTGTCAAAAATCCAAAATTATGCACTTTTTCTCAATTTTGCTCATAATCATTATAAAATTCAAATTACCAATTATTTTAATAAAACCATGAAATACATTTGTTTTATCATTGAATAAAATAAAAAAATCACCATTATTTGATAAAAAATATGCACATAAATTAGCTCTCTCAATTACCCCCACACTTAATCCATGCTTGTCCTCAAGCATAAAATCTGAACATAGAAATTAGAGGACACCAATGTTACCAATATTAAAATCCCAATTCAATTAAATCAAACAATTTTCAATGTGAAATAAAACCTTCAAAAAATTTAAAAATATCAATTTAATTTCCCATTTTTCAAAGAAACAGATAATTCACATATTTTACTTTTACAATTTGAAAATTGTGGGAACTTATCCTTTCATTCATTCAAGATCCTTGATTCCTTATTATTAAACATTCCAAGTCATGATTTACCTAACTTTTGATTATTTTCTCTCATTACTCATTATACAATTCAAGTAGAGTTCTGCTCATATCAGGAGAACATTCTCCTTATCCATAGGCTTGTAAATAAACTACTTTCTCTACTTTGTAAAGAAAAAACGCACATAAAATCACAAGGACGTGAAATTAATGATATATTGACTCTGAGGTTTAAGTTTGGTAGGATTTTATTTTTTAGAAATTAAGGCTCAAGGAGGTGGCTAATATATTAAGTACTATGCATGATATCAAATGTAAAAATATAATTTTATTATCCCCTTCATAGTAGCAACACCCAATTACCGAAACTCAAAGAAAATGTTATGATCAAGTAAGAAAAATGAATGATTTGTGAACCCTCTTGAATATATTTTTGTTCTTTATTTTCTTTTTTTGAATTTTCTGATTATATCAGACCTCACATCAATCACCTAACCATATATTCTCATAAGATAATTTGCCTAGAAAATGGTGATTTTGGGTTTTCCCAAATCATAAAACATTTTCTTCTATTTTTGTTGGCTCTTTTTGTCATTTTGTAATTTTTTTAATTCAAGAGGGAAAAAATAGAGTATAATGAGTGATTCCACAAAATTTTAAAATTACCACAAAAAAAATCCCAACACCTCTTCCTTACAATGTATATCATCTCGTCCACCGTGATTCTCTTTACCCTCAGACTTCAACTTTAAACTATCATGAAAATACTCAGAGGAGGGTAAGAATGGATTAAAATGTCTTGAAACACGACTCATTCCTATAAATGACATTCATGGTCTCTATGTGCTAAAAGAAGGATTGATGTAAAGGTAGTCTATTATGGAAAAATGGATTTTCAAAGGATGCCTCAATAATTATAAATGTGTTTTTGCACAGTCATAGATTTGACATGTTTCAATACATGTTATGGTTGGTTACATGTCCCATGATTACTCAAGAAATATTCTCAAGAATAAATAAGAAGTACATGGTCCAGAAATCTTCTTGGGATTGAGAAATATAACATTAGACAATCACTCATGGCATAAATAATTAATCAATTCACATGAATGTCAGAAATTCAATGCATGAAGGATGGTAGTGAAATTTCATTTAAATGAATCCATTAATTCCTTCAAATCACGAGTCATTACTTCAATATCCATGATTCATTTTAAAAATTAAATTATTAATTTCATTCATTTAATTATATCAACATTGAAATCTAAAACATGGAATCATAGGATTACTAAGAAACTCATGTCTCTTAAATAATTCAAGTAAAACATGAATTCATGTTTGGGCATGCAATTTTTTCTTTAAAGCTGAAAACATGTTGTGGATAAAAATGTGGAGAGTTTATAAGATAAAACACTAAAATTGAACACCCTTTTCCCATGAAACTTAGTCATTCCCATTCACTTTCTGGGGATTCCTTCTACCATTATGATCCTACAAAAGAATATTAATCAATTAATCACAATGATCATTTAATTTAGGCACAAAATGGAAAGAGGGAGGGGGAATCTTGATAAATTATTTAAAAGAAAATAAATTTACATCGGAATTCCTAGAAAGCAAGTAAACATAAATATGGGTATTATCCCCTAAGTCAGCCCTGAATTTTGACTATCTCTAGAGGGCAGTACCAGCTGTTATCCAATTTCTGATGGAGGATGAAGATTCTCTGATTTGAACCACAACATGTGGGTTTTCCCAGCTTGTGCTTCATGCTTCTGGTTGAGTAATGATCCAGGGATAGAGTACACCATATCCCCACCCCCTTAACAATAAGGTATATCTTTTATGGTGGGGGTATGATGAAGTATGAATCATACCCCTTCTTGGTTACTAGTTGTGAAACCTATTTTTCTCTATCCATTGGTTCCTTGAGGCATGATTCATCAAAAGAATAGTCAATGGGAAAGTAAAATTGTAATTCTATTTTAATAATAATAAAACATGAAGTATTAAGATCAAATTATTCCCCATCAATGTAAGTAGATTTTTTCATGGTTTCCTTAGGGAAATACACTAGTATCTCTTCATGAACTTCCTTCAATAAATATTCAACAAATCCAGGGAGATCTATATGTTCCTCAACATGTGCACATCTAGGTTCTTCTTCATCCTCCAAGGAATAGTTGAGATTGTCTGATTCTATATATTCAAAACCACAAGGAGGGATGTAGAATTTTGATTCTATAAAATTAGAAGGGATAGAGTCAATGAAATGTTCATATCCCTGAGTTGGTTCAACTTCAATCTCTGCCTCAGTGGTAAGTGCCTCTTGGTGAAGACTCTCTGAGGATGGAGGCAGGTAGTCGGGCTCCACCATCTTGACTTCAAATTCCACCACTTGGGTGGTTTCTTTCTTTTCTGGGGTTGAATATTCTTTTTTTTAATGTATGGGGAGGTCATGTAGTTCCCCACATTTAATCAATAATTAATCCAGACTTTTTTAATCTCCCACTTATAGTTCAGTATGTACGTCTTCCTCCCTTGCCTCCTTAGGTTCTTCAATTTCAAATATATGTGGTGAGATTTCTTACACCACATTCTCAGGTTCTTTCTCCAGCATGGGGTTGGGTTGCTCCATTAAATAACGTACATAATAAAAATCTCTATCAGCCTTTCTGGTTAGTTGTTCAATGATTTTTCTAAGTTCATGCACCTGAGCTCTTCTAAAATATTCACCTTCTTCTTCTTGTTTTTTCTACACCTGTGAGTAATTTTTCGATGCATAATATTCTGATTTTGAATACATCTTGGAAATATTTTATTAGTTTTTTAAATGAAATGAAATATAAATAAGTCGTGAAAATAGAAAAATAAAATGAACTAATGATTTGCTCCCCGAAAAAAGCTTCCATTTTGACCCATGCTTGTCATGGGGTGTGGACAAAAATAATTATATTTTTCCTAGTGCAGCATAGTGGCATACCATGGTCATATCTCATGAGGATCCTTCTCAATGCAGTTCGCTTTATTTATATAATTCACATATTCTATCTCTTTTTGTTGTTTTTTATTAAATGATAGAGATTAAAATCTTTTTGGGTATTTTATTATAAAAAATAATGACATGTGAAGTAATAATTATAAATTTATACTAAGATGCAAGTCTAAATAGAATGAATCACTATTGGAATATTACACTTTACTAATGGTTTTAAACCATTGTTAAAGGCCTGGAATCCATTTGAATATAATATATCAACGGTTCCCTCAACCGTGGCCAAGAAAGGCTTGACAATTGGCCTATACCAATAGTTTTGTGAAAACCGTTGGTATACGTGTCAAAATAGAAGGTATACCAACTGTTTGCTACAAACTGTTGGTATATGTGTGTTAAAATATAACATATACCAATGTTTTGTAAACCATTGGTATATGTCTGTTAAACTTATACCAACGGTTATAAACCATTGGTATAAAGGGGATATGGAAAGCCATAAGTCTATACCAATAGTGTTGTTATAACCAATATTATAAACCTATACCAATGGTTATAAAAAACCATTGGTATAGTTATATTATACTATTTATACCAACGGTTTAGAAACCATTGGTATAAAATTGCTCAGCTCCAAAGTACTAGGCCCCTCTCCCCTCTCCAGACCTGCAACAACACCAATAAAAAATCCCCATCCAAAGTATTCAAAATTTAGAATTCATTCCAGAATTTAGAAATTTAGAAATTTAGAAATTCAAATGCAATAACACCAATAAGATAAAAATCCTACATGTTATAGGAAATGCAATAACACCCATAATATTATTCCAAATTTATAATTCATTCCTCACTCAAACCACAACACCAACACACATAAGAGTATTCAAAAATTAAAATTAATTCCTCACTCAAACCACAACACCAATACACACAAGAGAAAAAACCTACATCTTATAGGATGAACATGGGATGTTTAGTCATGTTCTTGGGTTGAGTATCTTAAAACCAACAGAAAAACTTGGGTAGAGTGGGAAGGATCATGAAACCTATAAGATAAACAATGGTAGTGGTCATGTTCTTAGACCTAGGATGAGTTATAGGAATCACATGGGATGTTTATATTCCTCTAATGATTATGTATCCAGGTATAAATGGTTCCTGATGTGTCAGTGGGAAACATTGGACAATCTCAACATATGAGATGGGTTATCGGAATAGCCTACATTTTTTTCATAGAATTTTCAATTTGAATAAGGGGGTATATGGCTAATTGTAATTTTCTCTCTTGGGTGTGATGTGAGATGGATCCCCATCATGGGTATTGTGGATAAATATTCAATTAAGTATTTGGTATTGGTTTCCCAAAGGGACTTTTTGTTGGTCCTATATCCCAATGTTTGATGATGGGATTGAGGTGATCCATCGGGCTATGGTGTCACCATATGTATTCCTCACCATTGGGGTATTTTTATGAGACTCTGAAAATTATTTTTCAAGAATCTATCTGTAGCATTGTTGACCAATTTGTTATATGGTATTCTTGAGTGTTCAAAGGTTTAATATGAAATCACTATATGATATTTATTTTTTGTATGTTATTGTATAGAATGAATGTCCCGTGATTGAGAATTAGAACAAGTGTGTTGGTGCATGTTCATGATGGGATGTCGACACTCATTCATAATATAATTCATGTTTTTCAATATATACTATGACCCATTTTGTTTCAATCTATGCTTTGTGAATATTTTCTTCTAATAACGTATGACAAATAGACCATATTTTATTTTTTATCCCTTAATATCAAGAATATATGTGTAGCCTTGTGAAGATTTTTCGTATGTCAGTTGTTGTTTTCAATTAAAATGTTGTCCATTTCAAACAAATGTGACACACATTGAGTGATACCAATCAGACCATGCATCGGATTGAGGTGGGGTTGACTCGTACCCGTCATAAATGATCCATGGATCATTGGGTGGGGGGCTATCTGAGGGGTGCGGGGGGCTATCTGGGGGTTAGGGAGGCTGTTCGGGGGGGGGGGGGGGGGGGGGGGCTATCCGGAGTGCTTTTTTGACCACCACAGTCACACAAAACCTCCGATTGATGTGCCATCTAGCTGACCATTTCACAATTAACCCACTCTTTGTTGTCATCTGATTTTATGGTATTCTGAGATCGTTCTGCCGATTTTGACCACCTCACAAACGTTTTTCAAGCGCACCAAACACCTAAAAACACATATTCTACCATGTCATGAAACCATATGTCCGAATGACGTGTTGTCTTTTTTTACACCTCACAAATAATAATTAGGGTGTTTTCGGGTGATTTCAAGTCATTATGATGTCGTTCAGTATGTATTTGACCGTAAAACACATGTTTTGACCATTTACGTCATGTAGAGTCTGTTTTCGGCCACCGTGGTCACACAGAACCTCCGATTGGCGTGTCGTCTAGCTGACCATTTTACAATTCACCCAACCTTTGATGTCGTCCGACTTCATGGTATTCCGAGGTCATTCAGCCGATTTTGACTACCCCATGCACGCTTTTCAAACGCGCCGAACAACTAAAAAACACATATTCAGCCGTGTCGCGCAAACCGCACATCCGAATGACGTATTGTCTCCTCATAGACTTCTCGAATAATAATTAGGGTGTTTTCGTGTGATTTCAAGTCATTCCGATGTCGTTCGGTATGCATTTGACCATAAAATGCATGTTTTGGCCATTTACGACATGCAGAGTACATTTTCGGCCATCATGGTCACACGACACCTCCGATTGATGTCCCATCTAGCCTACCATTTCACAATTCACCCACCCTTTATTGTCGTCTGATTTCATCGGATTCTGAGGTTGTTTGACTGGTTTTTACCACCCAACGCATGCTTTTCAAGCGCACCTGTAAAGACCCGGAAATTTCAAGGAATATTTTTTCTTAATATACTTTGGAATTTTACAAGAACACAGTTTCTGACAACGCCTGATTCCGAGGCCCGGTGTGCCCAGAATCAATTTCCGAAGTTTGGCTCGGGTACGTTCAGAGAACGGACAAGCGGGTTTTTCTTACTTTTGAACTGGTGCTCGGAATCGAATTCCAAAGGCACCGATGGAACCGTAGCGCCGGTAATTGCTTAGGAACACCATTTTCGGAGTTGCATTTTCACGAGAGAAGATGATAAAAATTATGGAAGTTTAGTTTATAAATTCAACTGCAATTTTGATTTTAACTAAGTGGATTAGGCTTTGGGTGGAAGTTGGGTTACTACCCAACTTCCCAAGTGAGGTTATGAAGGTGGTGGGGCCCACACGAACCATACCCCTTCACCTTCCCTAACCTTCCATAACTCTTCACATTCTTTAACCCCCCTCAACTCACATTTAATATTTGACAACTTAAGTTTAATAACTTATGTTATTAATTAAGTGATTTAGGTGTGGTTATTTGAATTTTAATCTCTTGAAATTCAAATATTTGTTATGTTAATAAAATAAGAGGTAAGCTTATTTTATTTTGAGGTTGGAACCTTTGTTGCTTGAAATGTTTGGGGAGAAAATCTAAGGAAAGCTAGAGTTCTTCATCTTCTTCATCGAAGAAAACGAAGAACACGAAGAACGCATCGAACTACGTAAAAGAACGTCAAGTCCTCAGAGACCGACTACGCGACGCCTTTTACCGCGACGGTTCTTCCGCGACGTCTTCTTCCGCGACGTCTTTTTCCACGACACCGTCGTTCATCAACTTTTGTCGCGGTAGGGAACTTATTTGTAAACCCTTGTTTACTCACTTCAAAATCTAAGAACGCGAATCAAAAAAACATTAAGTTGATCCGCGAAGATTATGTTATGGGTTGGGAAATCTTGATTACGGGGAGAACTGCATGGGTTTATTTTTGTTTCGTTCGTGATTAGTATCATCGCCATTCTCCATTTAAAAATTTGGACCGCTTGCTATCGACTAACGAGAGGGAGCCGGATCGCACAAACACGACTGACCCTCCTCCCTTATCTTGTTGGTGTTCCTGTTATTGTTTGGAACGGAGATTCCACAGAACCATCGCACCACGTAAGACCGTGCGGGAATTTATAAAATCACGACGAAGGAGTGCGGCGCCATTGCGCCGCCCCTTTGGGGCCGAACGAATCCGTGGTCGGAGACAGACAGCGGCGAAGGGGTGCAGTGCCGACACGCCGCGTCGGGAGAACCACGAAGACGACACGATTTTTTTTTGATGTGTGCATTGACGGGCGACAACAAACGAGGTCGCAAGGTAATTTTGAGGCCTCCACAGTGAAGGTCGGGTCCTGGGAGGACCGTTGGCGAAGACGGCAGGAGAAACGGACCACCGGACCGCGTCCGATGGTCCGTGGAAGGCGGTGGCGGCGACGGTTGCTGTCAGCCTCAATCAGCGATGAGGGTGGGCCGCGCACACCCCCCGCTCCGCGACTTCGGCTCGGCCACGCTGGTCAAGCCGGGCCGGGCCCAGCCGGGTCGACCCAGGGGGGGTCGGGTCGGTCCGGGCCCAGACCCCCGTTTTCGGACCCTCTTTGGTATTTTGCCTATATCTTGGGCTACGAACCTCCGATCGATGCATCGTCAGTTTCGTAGCGATCCTTGGAACGAGGAGGTTGTTTTGGTATATTGCACTCATGGTTTCAGAATACTTTGGGATCGGCCGGGTTGGTTCGGATACGAAACTAACCGGGCCCTCGGAGCGGAAACGCTTATATCTTGAGCTCCGGACGTCCGATTGATGTGCCGTCGACTTTGATGGATTCATCTAAGTGAGACGTATCTCTTGGCTTACTCCGCACGAGGTTTTTATGTCATCGGAGTATGGTCGGGTTGGTTCTCTCACGAAATCCAACCGGGCCCCTGGAACGAAAAGGCCAATAACTCACAGACCGGGCATCCGATTGACGCGCTGTGTGTCTCGTTGAATTCCTCTTGATGAGACAGAACTTTTGGCATACTTCACCTGAGTATTGGATTCAGTTGGATAGTGGCCGGGTTGGATTGCAACTGAAATCCAACCGGGCCGCTGGAACGGAAAAACTGATATCTTTCAGACCGGACGTCTGTTTGACGAACCGTCAGCGGCGTTGGTGATCATGTTGAGAATCGGTGCCTATGAGTATACCCTATGAGAGTTCGGGGTACAGTTGAGATACGTCCGGATTGGTTCGCACACGAAACCAACCGGGCCCCGGGGACGAAAAGGCTAATAACTCACAGACCGGGCGTCCGATTGATGCGACGTCTGTTGCGTTGAGACCCCTATGACGAGGTGGTCATTTGAGTTACTTATTTGTGGGACCATGATATACTTGGAGTATCGACCTGTATATCATGGAGCGGACCCTCCCAGAGACGAGCTTGCGGAGTACGGAGACCGTGTAGCCGACTGAGACCTGACGACTGCTTGACCGACTTGACTAGGAGTGAGTCGACTAGCCTAGTGGACGGAGAACTACTTTGTGAGGTGAAGACCCATGGCGGAAGGAGCACTACCTGTGTGACAGTGCAGACCCGCGGTACTCATCTGGAGAGTACCTCAGCAGGCTACTAGGGGGTGTGCACTACTGTGTTTGGGTGACATACCCCGGCGGGAATCACTACTGTGTTTGGGTGGATGACCCGCAGTACTCGACAAGAGGAGAACCTCAGCAGTCTTAGGTTAGTGAGCAGTACCTCAGAGTCGTGACAGGTCCACTATACACTCCAGAGATGGAGCTCTTTAGCAGTTACTGTTTCGATAATGAAAATCCTGGTTTGAGCTGAGACTTTTGAACTTTGTGTTCACCTCATGATTGAGATGGGTCACTTGATAACATAGGTATATGTGTGGGCATATACCTGGGTAGTGGTTATCTGTTGATTTCATGATCTTGGTGTTTTCCTCATGATTGAGATTGATTACATGATAACTTAGGTATATGCATGAGCATATATCTAAGTAGAGGTTATCTGTTGAGATCTTCATTTTGGTTAACCTGGCTGGTTTTAGTGAGACCTTGAGGGTCTCGGGGTCCCTACAGAGTATCGTTATACTCCCCCCTACACGGGCTATGCCCGCACCACGTTGTGTTGGTTGCAGACGACAGGCAGTGCTGATGGAGGCCGAGTGTTCGAGGACTGGACGGTACCCGGAGGTGGACTACACGACGAGTCAGAACCCGGAGGTGTACTTCACGATGAGACGACACTCGGAGGAGGTTGACGGGCGAGAGCATTGTGGAAGCTATCTGTACCTACCCTTCAGGTAGGATCTGTGGTGGATGATCCAGGAGTTGCGCCATCTGTACCTACCCTTCAGGTAGGATCCGAGGAGGACGACCCAGGAGCCGCTTCCATTCTTCCAGTTGTTGTCTTTTCATGTAGTACATTGTTCAGTTGTAGTTGTACTTTCATTTGGGTTTGTATTCTGGCCCATTTACCTTTCAGCACTTCTCTTTGTACTTAGTGCTTTACTTCCTCTTGTACTCTGTGGTGTTTTGTTTACTTCTATAAAGGCAATTCCTTCCCATCTATCGGGATTTACACCTTTGGTGCTAGTCGCCAGCCCCTGGCCTATGGAAGGCGAGCATGCTGTAGTCACGGCACGGGCCCCGAGGACGGGTCGTGAGAAATTGGTATCAGAGGAGTCGGTTCTACCGTAGAACTTATAACTCTGATATTTTCTTTCTGTGAAGCAATAGTGTTAAGAGTACTGAGTGTGGTTTTCAGTTCAGGGAGTCCAATGTTGGTGCGGGCGGCCGACGTATCCATACACCAGGACCCTGACAACTGATTTCTTACTTTGTGCATGAAAACACAGATTGCGTGTGTGTTTTCAAAGTTTTCCCTTAAAACAGCTCAAACGAGGTCAGCTCATCAAGTATAATTGTTTGACCGTGTCACGTTGTTTCTTTCATGATGCCTTTTACCAGACGACTAGCTGGAGCCCAGAGGGATGTGCGTACTGACAACCTGCCGAGCGACGAGGCTTCGGTATAGGGCCTTCTTGCAGTTGAGGCACCAGCGGAGGCACCAGCGGTACTTCCATACGTTGGGCCACCGATGCCACCAGCCCCAGAAGGAGGCGATTCACGCCACTTACGTGCGCTGCACGAGTTCCAGTGCCAGAGGCCACCCAGGTTCCGGGGAGAGACGGACCCGCATGCGGCTGAGGTTTGGCTGGAGGTTGTGGTGAGAGTCTTCAGGATAGTGGGGACGCCTGCAGACTTCATGGTGATCTTTGCTGCCAGCCTTCTTCAGGGAGCAGCAGGCAGGTGGTGGAGACACTTGTTCCAATTTTTCGATGGGATGACCTTCGCATGGGAAGACTTTGAGACCTTCTTCATGGTGGAGTTTGTGCCAGTAGCTCTACACCCCGAGAATGTACAGGAGATTCTACCTTTGCCGCGTGTTTTTCGATCAGTAGCTGAGTCATCTGTGGGTAGTAGAAAGATGATGCAGAGGTCCAGGAGGACCAGACCAGCAGTTGGACGATCTCGGGTTTTAGGACCGGTGGTGCGGGGAACCCGGGGTGGGGTTAGATCCAGGCGTGCCAGAAACAGACAGTGTTACTCATGCGGCGGGAAGGGTCACCTGGCATGTGACTGTCCGACTCCTCGTACAGTTTATCTGCAGGCTTTGGAGGATCCACCGAGGCAGAAGCAGCGGTGGGTGCTTGAGCAATAGCCGAGCAGTGTATAAGGCAGTAGAGCTCCGGGAGCAGGTGGACAGGAGTGGAACTAGTGGATACGTCCCTTGTACTTCTAGTTCCATGTTGTTGTTGTATTTGTGTCTTTATACTATGAGCTGCAATAATAAAAAGACACTTATCTTTGATTGCTTTCATGTCCTTTTGTTTGGTTGATACTGAGTGGTCCCAGTTAAAACTGTTGACTTGACCCTCACTTTCTAGATTTCTACTGGAGGAGACCCAGTGACCTCACACTGATGCCGACAGTGTGACTCGACCCTTGGTGGCAAGAGTGACAGTTGGATCTCTTAGTAGTTATGTCGAGGCCGTACGATGTCATCTATGGCGTGAATGCATCATTCATGTCAGGATTGACTGTCTTAGGCAATGGGAATGGTTTATCCAGGGGATGAGACCGAGTTTCTCTTTTTGGAAAAGGAGAAATTTTAGCAGCTCCTTCAGATCATCTAGGAGAAGATGAAGACTGCACAGTGCAGTAAGAAACAGGAAACCAGCTCCAATTTTAGAGACTAGAGCGTGTTAAATGTTTAAAGAAGAGTAAGCTTTAAGGAGAGATGAGTCTGCGAAGCAGCAGACGTGGAGGCAGAGCTAGGAGATCAACATGAGGTGGATTACATCTTAACATGCTACAACCACCCGCCTTAGTTATCCCTGCCAGGCTCAGGGAGCTGGAGGCCGGAGGAAGAGTGCAGCTGCATGCGGTCAAGGAGAGTGACCCGATGACTCTAAGAATGATTCAAGGGACAGTCTGTGTCCACTACTAGCTGCTGTAGTAACGAACGTCAATAAGATTCATTCCTTGCTTTCACAAATCTTGTTCCAGACCTAGAGTTTCTGGTAATCCGTGGACTTAACCCTCACGTCTGGAGATACCTTGGGAGGAGACTCCATAATCACACTTACGCCGATGGTATGGTGAGACCCTCGAGGTGAGAGTTTCAGTTGAAATCTCTTGGTGGCAGCGTCGAGGACTTACGACATTGGTTTGATTATTGACTGGGCACTCACAGTTCATACAAAAACTGACGGTATTAGGCAAAAAGGTTGTGGTTTAACTACGACGTCGGAATGGGTTTTCCTTGTTCGGCGAAAAGGAAACCCCAGGCAGCACGATATAAACTCTTTCACAGGAGGGTGCGACCGATCACTCTTGAGTCGGTCAACCTTACCCTCGTGGAAGCAGTCGTTTGAGTTTTAGTTCTAACAGAAAATGGAGACCTCTGGAGTTCGAGGATGACGATCACGTCCTTATACGGGTCTCACCTCGACGAGGCTTACAGAGATGTGGCTAAGGCGGCAAGTTACCTCCGAGGTTCAATAGGCCTTTCTAGGTCCTCATCTGGGTAGTTGGGGTGGTTTACCGCTTGACCCATCCACCTTAGTTGCACCAGGTGCACGACGTCTTCCAGGTATCTCAACTGATGAGATACGCGCTCGACCCTTCGCATATCATCGACCATGGGGAGCTGGAAGATGGAAATGGGGTGACTTTCACAGAGGTTCCTATAGGGATCAAGAATCGACATGATCGGATCCAATGAGCATGGTCGACTCCTCAGGTGAGCTTTCTTTGGCAGTACGGGAATCTCCAGGTAAGCACATGGGAGTAGAAGGCTCAGATGCGTGCTCAATTCCACTTTTGTGACCCTAGTTTGTGTTGAAGCTTTACGGGGACGTAAAGCCCTGAGGTGGGATTAATGTAAAGACTCGGAAATTTCAAAGAAAATTTTTTCTTAATATTATTTGGAATTTTACAGGAACACAGTTTCTGACGGCGCCTGATTCCGAGGCCCGGTGTGCCCAGAATCAATTTCTGAAGTTTGGCTCGGGTACGTTCAGTGAACGGACGAGCGGGTTTTTCTAACTTTTGAACCGGTGCTCGGAATCGAATTCTGAGGGCCCTGATGGAACTGTAGCGCCGATACTTTCTTAGAAACGCCATTTCCGGAGTTGCGTTTTCACGAGAGAAGATGTTAAAAATTGTGGAAGTTTAGTTTATAAATTAAACTACAATTTTTATTTTAAGTAAGTGGATTAGGCTTTGGGTGGAAGTTGGGTTACTACCCAACTTCCCAAGGGAGGTTATGAAGGTGGTGGGGACCACATGAACCCTACCCCTTCACCTTCCCTAACCTTCCATAACTCTTCACATTCTTTAACCCCCCTCAACTCACATTTAATATTTGACAACTTAAGTATAATAACTTATGTTATTACTTAAGTGAGTTAGGTGTGGTTATTTGAATTTTAAACTCTTGAAATTCAAATATTTGTTATGTTAATAAAATAAGAGGTAAGCTTATTTTATTTCGAGGTTGGAACCTTTGTTTCTTGAATGGTTTGGGGAGAAAAGCTAAGGAATGCTAGAGTTATTAATCTTCTTCGTCGAAGGACGCGATGAACGCGAAGAACCCATCGAACTAAGTCGAAGAACGCAGAGTCCTCGGAGACCGACTACGAGGCCCCTTTTACCGCGACGGTTCTTCCGCGACGTCTTCTTCCGCGACGTCTTCTTCCGCGATGTCTTCTTCCACGACGTCTTTTTCTGCAACACCGTCGTTCATAAACTTTTGACGAGGTAGGGAACTTATTTGTAAGCCCTTGTTTACTCCCTTCTAATTCTAAGAACGTGAATCAACAAAATATTAAGTTGATCCGCAAAGATTATGTTACGGGTTGGGAAATCATGATTACGGGGAGAACTACAGTGGTTTATTTTTGCTTCATTCGTGATTAGTATCATCGCCGTTCTCCGTTTAAAAATTTGGACCGCTTGCTATCGACTAAAGGGAGGGGGACAGACCGCACAAACACGACCGACCCTCCTCCCTTATCTTGTTGTTGTTCCTGTTGTTGTTTGGAACAGAGATGGCGCGGAACCATCGCAACACGCAAGACCATGTGGGAATTTAGAAAATCACGACGAAGGAGCGCGGCGCCGTTGCGCCACGCATTTGGGGCCGAACGAATCCGCGGTCGGAGTCGGACCGCGGCGAAGGGGCACGGTGCCGACGCGCAGCGCCGAGAGAACCACGAAGACGGCACGATTTTTTTTTGACGTGCAGATTGACGGGTGATGAAAAACGAGGCCGCAAGGTAATTTTGAGGACTCCGCAGTGATGGTCGGGTCCCAGGAGGACCGTTGGAAAAGACGACAGGAGAAACGGACCACCGGACCGCGTCCGGTGGTCCGCAGACGGCGGTGGCGGCGGGCCGCACACACCGCCCGCTCCGCGGCTTCGGCTCGGCCGCGCTGGTCGAGCCGGGCCGGGCCCAGCCTGGTTGGACCCAGGTCGGGTCGACCCGGTTCGGGCCGACCCAGGGGGGGTCGGGTCGGTCCGGGCCCAGACCCCCGTTTTCGGACCGTCTTTGGTCTTTTGCCCATATCATGGGATACATACCTCCGATCGATGCACTGTCAGTTGCGTAGCAATCCTTGGAACGAGACGGTCGTTTCGGTATATCGCACTCAAGGTTTCAGAATACATTGCGTTCGGCCGGGTTGGTTCGGATTCGAAACCAAATCACGCCCTCGGAGCGGAAACACTTATATCTTGAGCTTCGGACGTCCGATTGACGTTCCGTCGACTTTGATGGATTCCTCTAAGTGAGACGGATCTTTTGGCTTACTCCGCACGAGGTTTGGATGCTGTCGGAGTGCGGTCGGGTTGGTTCGCTCACGAAATCCAACCGGGTCCCTGGAACGAAAAGGCCAATAACTCACAGACCGGGCGTCTGATTGACATGCCGTCTGTCTCGTTGAATTCCACGTGATGAGACGGAACTTTTGGCATACTTCGCCCGAGTTTTGGATGCAGTTGGATAGTGGCCGGGTTGGATTGCACCCGAAATCCAACCGGGCCCATGGAACGGAAAAGCTGATATCTTTCAGACCGGACGTCCGTTTGACGAACCATCAGCGGCGTTGGTGATCACGTTGAGAATCGGTCCCTATGAGTATACCCTATGAGAGTTCGGGGTACAGTTGAGATATGGTCGGATTGGTTCATACACGAAACCAATCGGGGCCCGGGGACGAAAAGGATAATAACTCACAGACCGTGCGTCCGATTGACTTGTTGTCTGTTGTGTTGAGACCCCTATGACGAGGTGGTCATTTGAGTTACTTCTTCGTGGGACCTTGATATACTTGGAGTATCGACCTGTAGCTCGTGGAGCAGACCCTCCCAGACACGAGCGAGCGGAGTACGGAGACCGTGTAGCTGACTGAGACCTGACGACTGCTTGACCGACTCGACTAGGAGTGAGTCGACTAGCCCAGTGGACGGAGCACTACTTTGTGAGGTGCAGACCCATGGCGAGCGGAGCACTACCTGTGTGATAGTGCAGACCCACAGTACTTGTCCGTAGAGTACCTCAGCAGGCTACTAGGGGGTGTGCACTACTGTGTTTGGGTGACATACCCCAGCGGGAAGCACTACTGTGTTTGGGTGGCTGATCCGCGGTACTCGACAGGAGAAGTACCTCAGTAGTCATAGTTTAGTGAGCAGTACCTCGGAGTCGTGACATGACCACTGTACACTTCAGAGACGGAGCTCTTCAGCAGTTACGATTTCGATAATGAAAATCCTGGTTTGAGCTGAGACATTTGACCGTTGTGTTTACCACATGATTGAGATGGGTCACTTGATAACTTAGGTATATGTATGGGAATATACCTGGGTAGTGGTTATCCGTTGATTTCATGATCTTGGTGTTTTACTCATGATTTAGATGGGTTACTTGATAACTTAGGTATATGCATGAGCATATTTTTAAGTAGAGGTTATTTGTTCAGATCTTCATTTTGGTTAACCTTGCTGGTTTTAGTGATACCTTGAGGGTCTCGGGGTCCCTACTGAGTATCGTTATACTCACCCCTGCACGGGCTATGCCCGCACCTCATTGTGTTGGTTGCAGACGACGGGCAGTGCTGACGGAGGCCGAGTGTTCGTGGACTGGATGGTACCCGGAGGTGGACTACACGACGAGTCAGTACCAGGAGGTGGACTTCACGGTGAGACGAAACTCGGAGGAGGTTGACGGTCGAGAGCGTTGTGGAAGCCGTCTATACCTACCATTCAGGTAGGATCCGTGGTGGACGATCCATGAGCTGCGCCATCTGTACCTACCCTTTAGGTAGTATCCTAGGAGGAGGACCCAGGAGCCGCTTCCGTTCTTCCAACTGTTGTCTTTTCCTGTTGTACTTTATTCAGTTGTTGTTTTACATTCATTTGGGTTTGTATTATGGCCCATTTACCTTTCAGCACTTCTCTTTTTTACTTAGTGTCTTACTTCCGCTTGTACTCTATGGTGTTTTGTTTACTTCTATAAAGGCAATGCATTCCCAGCTATCGGGATTTATGGCTTTGGTGCTAGTCGCCAACCCCTGGCCTATGGAAGGCGGGCTTGGGGTAGTCACGGCACGGGCCCCGAGGACGGGTCATGACAGTGCCAACACCAAAAAAACACATATTATGCCGTACCATGAATCCCATAGGTGCAAATGATGTGTCGTCTTTTTTTTACACCTAAAGAATAATAATTAGGGTGTTTTTGTGTGATTTAAGTACTTCTGATATCGTTTGATATGTATTTGACAGTAAAACACTTGTTTTGGCCATTTAAGACACGCAAAGTGTGTTTTCGGCAACCGCGGTCACAAGACACCTCCGATTAATGTTTTTTCTGGCCAACCATTATAAAATTCACCCACCCTTTGTTGTCATCCAATTTCATGGAATTCTGAGGTCGTTCGGCCGGTTTTGACCACCCACGCACACTTTTCAAGCGCGCCAAACACCTAAAAAACACATATTCAGTCGTGTCACGCAAAACGCGCATCTGAATGACATTCCATCTCCTCATATAAATAATTAATAATAATAAGGGTGTTTTCGTGTGATTTCAAGTCATTTCGATGTCATTCGGCATGCATTTGACCACTAAATGCTTGTTTTTTCCATTTACGACACGTGGAGTGCATTTTCGGCCACCATGGTCACACAAACCCACTGATTGATGGTCCATCTTGCCAAAAATTTCCCAATTCACCCACCCTTTTTTGTCGTCTAATTTTATGGCATTCCGAGGTTTTTCAGCCAGTTTTGACCACCCCACACAACCTTTTCAAGCGCGCCAAACACCTAAAAAATACATATTATGATGTTCCGTGCTAACCACGGGTCTGAATGAAGTCTCATCTCATTATACATCTCAATAATAATAATTTGGGTGTTTTTGTATGATTTCAAGTCCATATGATATCATTTGGCATGCATTTGACTGTTAAACGCATGTTTTGGCCATTTACGACACGCGGAGTGTGTTTTTGGCTAGCGCGGTCACACGACACCTTTGACTAATGTGTTTTTTGGATGACCATTTAAAAATTCACCCACCATTTTTTTCTTCTGATTTAATGGCATTCTGAGGTCATTCGACCAATTTTTACCACCCCACGCACGCTTTTCAATTGCACCAAACACCTAAAAAACACATATTCTGTCGTGCCATGGAAACTAGGAGTCCGAATGATTTGTCATCTTCTCATTAATATCAGGAAATATAATTAGGGTGTTTTCGTATGATTTTAAGTCATTCTGATGTCGTTCGGAATACATTTGACCGTTAAACACATGTTTTGGCCATTTACAACATGCAGAGTGTGTTTTCGGCCAGCGCGGTCACATGACACCTCTGATTGACGTGATGTATGGTTGATCATTTCAAAATTCACCCACCATTTATTGTCGTCTGATTTAATGGCATTCCGAGGTCGTTCGACTAGTTTTGACCACCCCATGCACGATTTTCAAGCGGGCCAAACACCTAAAAAACACATATTTAGTCATGTCATGCAAACCGCGCATCCGAATGACATTCTGTCTCCTCGTACACCTCAAAAATATTAATTAGGGTGTTTTCATGTGATTTCAAGTCATTCCGATGTCGTTCGGTATTAATTTGACCATTAAACACTTGTTTTGTCAATTTACAACATGCGGATTGCCTTTTCGGCCACTGCGGTCACAAGACACCTCCGATTGATGTGCAGTCTATCCAAACATTTCACAGTTCACCCAACCATTATTTTCGTCTGATTTCATGGTATTCTGAGGTCGTTCAGCCAGTTTTCACAACCCCATGCATGCTTTTCAAGCGAACAAAACACCTAAAAAACACATATTCAGTCGTTCCATGCAAACCGCGCATCCAAATAACATTTTGTCTCCTCATACACCTCACGAATAATAATTAGGGTGTTTTCATGTGATTTCATGTCATTCAAATGTCGTTAGGCATGCATTTGACCGTTAAAAGTATGTTTTGATAATTTACGACACATAGAGTTCATTTTTGGCTAGCACAGTCACATGACACCTCTTTTTGACGTGCTGTCTAGCTGACCATTTCATAATTCACCCACCCTTTTTTCATCCGATTTCATGGCATTCTGAGGCCGTTCAGCCGGTTTTGACCACCCCATTCACACTTTTCAAGCACGCCAAACACCTAACAAACACATTTTCAGTCGTGCCACACAAACCACCCATCTTAATGACATTCCTTCACCTTTTACACCTCCAAAAAAATAATTAGAGTGTTTTCGTGTGATTTCAAGTCATTCTGATGTCTTTCGGCATGCATTTGACCGTTAAACACATGTTTTGGCCATTTAGAACACGCGGTGTGGATTTTTGGCCATCACAGTCACACGACACCTCTGGATGAGGTGGAGCTGATTTTTACCCATCACAAATGACCAATGTATCATTTTCCTAAAGTATTAACACAATCTGAATGCCTTTGATTGGTTTTATGTATGTCAATTGTTGTTTTCACTTAAAATCCGGTCCATTTCAATTAAAAGTGAGACACATTGAGTGGTACTGGCCACATCATGCATCAGATTGATGCGGGGTTGACTCCTATACATCAAAAATGTCCCATGGATCGTTTTTCTAATGTTTCATCAGAATCTGAATACGTTTTGTCCATTTTCTGTATGTCAGTTTTTGTTTTCACTTAAAATGTTGTCCATTTCAAATAAATGTGAGACACTTTGAGTGGTACCGGCCACACTGGGCCTCGGATTGTGGTGGGATTGAGTCGTACACGTCACATATGACCCATGGATCATTTTCCTAACGTATCAACACAATCCAATTACGTTTGTTCAGTTTTCGGTATTCTGGTTGTTTTTACTCAAAAGGGTGTCCATTTTAAACAAAAGAGAGACACTTTGAGTGATAATGGCCACACTATGCCTCATATTGAGGCGGGGATGACTCATACATGTCACATATGACTCATGGATCATTTTCTGAAAGTATAAACACAATCCGAATACATTTGGTTGGATTTTTTATGTCAGCTAGGCTAATCATGTAACAACAGTGATAATATCTTATACAAAAACTATAGAAATTGTGCATGCTATGCATCCCATTTTGCATGGTTAGGGAAAATCATGCACATTTCTTCTAATATATATCCCTATATGGTTACTAGATACCTTGTGGGATGGACTAAATTTTTTTACTAACCGTGAGGCATATTGTTTTTTATGCCGATCGGGGTTTTGAGCTCTGAACTTGCCCTATAAGCCCCATAAACCATTATATCATCATTAGGCTTCCATATTTGGTAAAAAATAAAGAGATATACTAAATTCAAAATCATCAATACCTGAGTGAAAAACCATGTTAAAAATAAAGAGTTATACATAATTGAAAAATGTAATTGATCAATCTTCCCCTGATCACCATCACCATCACCACTGTCATCATCAGCCTTATCCTCTACGCCATATTTTTCCTCTTCGCCATCGTACCCATGATCATCCTCAGCCTCATCCACCCCCTCACCATCATCCTCACCCTCGTCCTCATCCTCATCCTCGCCCTCATCCTCTTCGGAATTCTCGTCATCACCAAGAATGTCATCATCTCGACCACCACTAGATCTGCCACTTGGTGCATTGGATAATGCACCCATCGACGACATATATGTTTAACAATCCACGATGGACTCTGGTGGATGTGATGAAGATAAAGCATTGAATAGTTTCATTAATTCTTTCTCCCTCGTTTGAACCTGTTCTTCCAACTTTGTGACCCTTTTATCAGGCTGTCTTGCATTCTCCTTGACCTATTCCCACTCTGTGGTACTAGAATGTATTCCTGGAGAGGACCAATACCTCATCGGGACTATATTCTTACCAGGTCGGCAGCGTAATCAACCAGAGTGCTCATCTCCCAAAACCTGATATAAATGATAATGTGCCACTAAATTGTCAGGATCCTGGGCATCAAGGGCCTCTAAATCATCCTGTTAAATACATTAATATTTTATTAAATTTAAAAATAGATATTAAACTTTTAAATAAACAAATTAAAACATACAATATTTTCTTGTGTCGGTTCATTAACCGTAGTTCCATCTTTTTTCCTTCTACTCGAGAAAAAAAAATTGCTCAAGGGAGACATCATTCAATATTCAATTTTGTTTTCTACAATGACATTGAATCAATATAAAGTGCAAGTATTATCATATATTCAATATTCAATAAATCACATAATTTAAGTAGGAAACCATAAAAAGGGAAAGTCCTAAAGAAAAATTATAAACATCTATATCGTACCAGCTACCTCTCATGATCTGACATAGTAGTGCACCCCTATGTGTGGAGGTATTACTTTGAATAAATGTTTTTTATTGTTTTTTTCAGAATATCAATAAATAATGTTTAATAATAAATAAGATAATATTAATGAAAAATATGAAAATTGTCATTTAAATACCTCAAATGGGATTAATACTTTAAATTTGGAAGTCACCCGATGGGTAATCATTTGACGATATTGCTCTATCTAGAAGTCATCCATGATAGGTACTGTCTCCAACTCTGTTCCCACACTATCACACCATCCAACATACATCTCATGATTTTAACCTCTCCAAATCACTCCTAGCTCCTTTAAATGTGCTGGTCGTGTAGCTTCACCATCAGGGAAGTTAAACCGAAGCCGACACCCAATATATTAATTCATATAAATACAAAAAGATATTTCATTAAATCTAATAGATTTTTTACTCATATTTTTCCCACGCATTATCCTTGACTTCGTGTGGCAGATGTCTCCAAGGGAGAGGGCTTACTGGAATTATGTCGGAGTATTTGGAAAGCGTCGTCAAATAACCTCGACATTTCTACCCATATTTATCAATCATTTATCATTCATCATTGTATTTAACCATCAACTATGTATGGTGGATCCATACCGCATGCAAGCAAGTACACCCCCTCCCCCCGCCTCCAATCAGTAGATGAATATGTTTTTAATGAAATAAATATCAGTAGAAGTTATAGTAAAAATAAATTTTGGTATAAAAATTTGTTAGAATTATATAAATATACATGTGGTAGTCAGATCAATGGGCTTCACAGGATGTGTAGAAGCTGGTGAAATATCCTGTACAGGTGGAGTGTCCCTCAGTGAACCCTCCTCAACCACATACTGTGTCGGAGCAGGAGTCGAAGAAGGTGGAATATAATAGTTCGAAGATAATGAACCAAAAGAAAAAGACGATTGCATAGACATCAGGCCAACTAGCAGTGTAAATATCAGAGGCCTAAATATCTCATGTGTCCCTAAAGACACACCATGATCAAAATGGGGCATAGAAGATATGTTTGTTGTAAGGGCATTGTCCAATCGGGTATGACCATTGAATCTTATAACACTCACACCACAAGCCCTCGTACCACCGACCTCAGTACTGGGATCACCATATGATTGTCTAACTCTGCCACCACCCAACTCATACCCCCAACCTCTGTACTGGGAGTAATATCAGGCTTCTCGTTGGAAATCTCTCATCTAGTGGGTCGATCCTGAAAATAAGTTTAACACAATAGAAAACACAAGATATTAAAAGTTATTGAAATATATTTATTTGTAATAAATAACTCACAACATGGATGAGTGGGGGAACACCCATCTGTTTCATACGAAGATTATTTTCTATCATCTTTTTCCACTGCATCACTTCAATGGGTGTCATTTCCTGCAATGAAAACAAATATATAAGTAATTAGAAACAAATAACTAATGTGTAAACCAAAAAAATAATATAGAAAATCCATTCTGATAAAAAAACATAAAGAAATAGAAGATTTATGGTATATTGAAGGTAAGTACTAGGATACACACTCTTAATGATGTAGGTGTATTCATTGAATCATGTCCCAATTGATTTTGGAGAGGGTCCTTCAATAGTTATAGGTATGGATTTTATTAGAAACACTTATAAAAAGTATATACAGGTATTGTGAAATCTCAAACCAAGATGCCACTCAATAGTGACCCCAACCCAGATGGCCACATGGCCTCAAGCGCATCTACCAAAATTCCAAATGTTATTGACTAATAGTGAGAGCCTTTGTTGGGTCTGGGGGAATCTATTCCCTCATTACCTAAGTTGCACAATTTTTATATTATCAGTTAAAAGTGGAAGAAAGATAACAATGGGAAAATATTGGAAGTGGATGAAAATAACCAAACCAATAATACCAACTAATAATGAAATCAAAAACTGAATGATGGTAATGTATGTCATGTATCAAGAAGAAAAACATAGTTACAACTATTAGGAAGTAGTACTATATAAGAGGTTTAATAAATTCTAAAATTTTACCTAGCATTTTGAACTACAATCCAATCATTTGGTTTATCGGTAGAAAGAGTGTGAGTCATGTTAATAACTCTAAATCCACCATAACCAATAAAGGTGAATTACCTCTTCATTGAATCAAACCATTAGTAAAGGGAATATTTTTACCAACGGTTGCACACAACTGTTGGTAAAAGAGGACTTCAAGGCCCCTTTATAGGCATCTCAAATAGAGGCACATGTCTTAGGCCCTATTATGTGTTTCAGGAATCCCAAATCATTAACTCATGTTTAATAAATCATTCATGGAACCTCTATGGTCATACCATTAATTACCCAATTAGTTCCTCAAGTTAAGCACACCCCATGGGTGGATACAGTTTAGGCTTCTACACTAATAGGTTGTTCATGGCTTGTAAAAAGGTTTAATTCCATAAATTATAGACAAAAAAATTTATTTTTAAATTTGAGATTAATAATAATGTATGTCAATGATAACAACATTACTGAATTAAACTTGGGCCTTATCTAACATTGTTATGGATGTATACACATGCCAGTATGGATAGTGAAAATCACCCCACCATCATAAAAGTGAGTATTGGCCAAGAAAGAGACATTATATACCCTGTACAGTGAGAACCATATTTAATTGACCAGAAATTTATATTAGTACAGTCAACTTAGGATGCCAATTATCACTGATGACTAACCATTCCACTATAAACAACTTGGAATGTATGAGTTTTCTATCTAATCTTAACAACATCATCACACATTATTACCATGATTTGAATCATGTGGAATATTAATGATATAAAAACAAAATTCCTAGTAATACCAAGACTTCTAAGAACTAAAAATTTACAGATCATATTAACACATAATTAAGTTTGAATCAAATTTGATTCACTGCCAAAGCCTGACACACACACCCAAATTAAACAGAAAACAAAAGTCATACACAACCAAATAAAAATAAAAAACCTAAATAGTAGATTTAGAACATTAAAATGAAACTATCACTTGAAAATTAGAAGTGTATAACTAATAAATTTTTAAAATGGATTGGAATGAATAATTTCCACAGTAGGGTAAAAAGAATCCCACTCCTCCACTTCACCCAAATGAAAACATAAAACCAAAATAGTAGATGACGTATCTCTTACATAATAAAAGTGAAGAACTGATAAATCATAGAGATAAAAGGATTTCGGCCATATGGGAATGAAAATCCCAATTTTCCCTTCTGTTTAGGGATGCAATTGCGCAGAATGGGGGAGTTTGAGCGTCTCTGAATTTGGGGAAAAACATTCCCAATGGATTGCAAAAACCCTTGGTAAAGGATTATTTAAACATATCAATACCAACAGTTTAAGAAAACCATTGTTTTAGAGTATACATTTCCCAACAGTTTTGAAAAACTGTTGGGAAAAGATTATTTAACAAGCTTTTACCAACGGTTTCCTTAAACTATTGGTAAAATTACTCTACATACATTGGTAAAACCTCCCTTTCTAGAAGTGAATTAATATAAAAGAATTTGGTTTTGGGGGTTGGTTAAATGTTCAATCATTATTATCCTTTATGTGTTTTATTTCATTTTGATAATAAAAACATTAAATATCATGTTTTAACAACAATTCATTATTTATAAATTGTTTAATATCATTGAATGTTTGAGAACTCTCAATTCCACCTACTCCTTTAATCCATGTCTGTGACACACATTTGTCTAGTATGTGTCATCTTCCAAGACCCAATTCAATCAAAGATGTTTCATCCATTGATTAGATCAACTCCAACATGTGAATAATTAAACAATAGAGACAAGGAAAATTGATTAAATAAATGAATAGGTATAGTTTTAGTTGCATGTAATAGGAGGAAGTCACAACATCGGGGAAATTCACCTTACCCATGAATGAAACTCAAATCTATCTAAAAACTTAAAATTAAACATTAAAAAAATTTATGATCACTTTCACCTCCCCTTGGCCAAGTCTCAGGGTCAAACTCACAATTTCGACAGTAATATATTACTTGGTGGAGTGGGTGTAAGAGAAGAGAGATAGAGTTAATGAAATGAAGAAAAGTGGATGGAGAAACACAAAGACATGGATTAATAAAACTAAATTTTGAATTACAATTGAAAACTAATAAAAAAATAAAATTAAAATAAAATTAAAATAAGAAATAAGGGGGGAATATAGGATAAGCATCAGACTGTGCCTTGATGGAATCCCTCCTTAGTTGTGGGTGTCGAGATGATGAATTGGGATGGAGTCGAGGGCCTCCTTTTTTAGACGGAATTCTATCCTCGGAAATTTTGCATGTTGTTGGCCCATTAAATGGTGGATTCACACGTGGACCCCTTCATAATTTTTTTCATAAATATGTTTTCCATTCACCCTCAATAATTCATCTAATTTATCCATATGATTAAGGAGTTATGTAATTTTCATTGAATAAGGATTTTTATGGCTGAAATTTCCAAGAAGATTCCTTCAAATGTATAATGATCAATGGAAAACTTAATGACATAAAAACTCCCCCAGAATTGTTTTAGAGTTGTTCTGATGTGTACTCGTTCTATCCCTAGTGTAATATCCTAAATGGGAGGTGAGGAGACTGATTTGTGCGTCTGTTACAGTGGTGGGGACCACGCTGTCCTCCCGAAAAAGTTTCCAACTTCAATGATTTTTTTTCAACTAATAGATATTCGAAACAACTCTAGGACTTAAAGAGAAATTTGAATGAAATAAATTCAGGATTCTTAAAAAATCATGAATTTTGGAATTGTATTTTTTACGAAATGAAACAAATACCCTTGTGGTAAAAATCTTTCAAAAATCCAAAATTATGAACTTTTATCAATTTTTCTCACAATCATTTTAAAATTAAAAGTTTCCATTATTTAATAAAACATTGAAATACATGGGTTTTATCATTGAAAAAAATTAAAAATCCTCATTATTTGATAAAAAATATGCACATAATTTTTCTCTATCAAATACCCTAACACTTAAACCATGCTTGTCCCCAAGTATAAAATCTCAAAATGGAAATCAAAGGACACCAATATTACCAATATTTAAACCCCAAGGTAATAAAATAAAAAAAAATCAATTTGAAATCAAACATTCAAAAATCTAAATAAAATATCAATTTAATTTCACATTTTTCAAATAAACAAATAATTCACATATTTTACAATTACCCTTTGAAAACTGATGGAACTTATCCTTTCATTCATTCATGATCCTTGATTAATTATTATTAAACATGAAAATTCATTATTTACCTCACTTTTGATTCTTTTCTTTCATCACTAATGATACAATTCAGGTAGAGTTATGCTCATATCACGAGAACATGCTCTTTAGCCATAGGCTTGTAAATGAACAACTTTCTCCACTTTGTAAAGAAAAAAAGCACATAAAATCATGAGTAATTTCAATTAAGGTTCTATTGACTCTGAGGTTTAAGATTGGTAGGAATTTATGATTTAAAAATTAAGGCTCAAGCCGGAGGCTTATCTCTTAAGTACTATGCATGATATCAAAAGTAAAAATATAATGAAATTATCCCCATCAAAGTAGCAACACCTAATTCCCAAAACTCAAAGAAAAGGTTATGATCAAGTAATCATAATGAATGATTTGTGCACCCTCTTGATTTTCTTTTATTTTTTACTTTTTATTATTTTTTAAAAAGTTATGATTATATCAAATCTCAGATCCATCATCTGACCACATATGATCATAAGATCATCAGTCTAGAAAATGGTGATTTTTGGTTTTCCCAATTCACAACCCATTTTAAAATTTCATTCATGGTCTCTATGGGATAAAAGAAGGATTGATGTAAAGGTGGTGTTTTAAGGAAAATTGGATTTACAAAAGATCCCTTAATCATTTTAAATTTTTTTTGCATAGTCATAGCTTTGATAAGTTTCAATACATGTTCTTGTCGGTTACATGTCCCAAGATCATCCAAGAAATATGCTCAAGAATAAATAGGAAGTACATTGTCTATAAATCCTCTTGGGAATGAAAAATATAACATTGGACAATCACTCATGGCATGACTAAAAAATAAAATCACATGAACTTCAGAAATTCGATGCATGAAGGATGGTAGAGAAATTTAATTTACATGAATCAATTAACTCCTTCAAATCATGAGTCATTACTTCAATATCCAAGCTTCAATTTAAAAATTCAATTATTCATTTCAATCATTTAATTGTATCAATTTGAAATCTAAAACATGGAATCAAAGGATTCCTATGAAATTCATGTCTCTTTGATAAGTCAAGTAAAACATGAATTCAAGTGTGGGAATTCAATTTTATCATTAATGATAAAAACATGTTGTGGACAAAAATTTGTAGATTTTAAAAGATAAAACAATAATATTGAACACCCTTTTCCATGAAACATTGTCCTTCCCCTTTCCTGTTTTGGGATTCCTTCTATCGTCAAGATCCTACAAAATAAAATTAATCAATTAATCATAATGATAATTTTGTTTATTCTCAAAATAAAATAGGGAGGGGACCACATATTAAATTATTTAAATGAAAATAAATTAAAATATAAATTCCTAGAAAGAAAGTAATGATAAATCATGGTATTATCCCCCATGTGGGCCCTGCATTTTGACTGCCTCTAGAGGGAAGTACCTACTGTAATCCAAATTCTAATGGAGGATAAAGATTCTTTGATTTGAAAAACCACATGTGGATTTTCCATGCTTTTTCTTCATCCTTCTTTGACAGAGTACACCATATCCCTCCTTTACAATGAGTTATAGCTTTCATGGTGGGGGTAGGATGATGTATGAATCACCCACCGTATTTGATGATACTTGTGAAACCTCTTATTCTCTTTCCATTAGTTACTTGAGGTATGCTTCATCAAAATAATAGTCAATGGGAATGTCAGAGTGTAATTAAATTTGAGTAGTATTAAAATATGAAGTATGAAGATTAAATTATTCACCATCAAAGCATCTTCTATCGTGTTTTCCTTAGGGAAATAAACTAGAATCTCTTCATGAAAATCGTTCAATAAATATTCAATGTGTCTAGGGAGATCTATATGTTCCTCAGCATGTGCACATTGAGGTTCTTCTTCTTCCTCCAAGGAAGATTTGAGGTTGTATAATTATATATAATAAAAAAACACATGGCGTGATGTAGAATTCATTTTCAATTAAATTAGAATGGAAAGAGTCAATGAATGGTTCAACTCCCTGAGTCGGTTCATCTTCACTCTCTACCTTAGTGGTAAGTGCCTCTTGGTGTATACACTCTGGGGATGGTGGTAGGTAGTCAGGCTCCTCCATCTTGACTTCAAATTCCACCACTTTGGTGGTTTCTTCCTTCAGTGGTGCGGAATCTTATTATTTGTATTATATGGGGAAGTTAGGTAGTTACTCATATTTAATATTGATTTCATCCAACCATTGTTGATCTCCCACTTGTAGCTCAGTAGATACATCTTCCTCCCTTGCTTCCCCAGGTTCTTCAATTTCAAATATAAGTGGTGAAATTTATCCACCACTTTCACATGTTCTTCCTATAGATTAGGGTCGAGTTTCTCTATTAATTCATGAACGTAATCAAAATCTCTATTATCCTTTCTTGTTAGTTGTTCAATGCTTTCTCTAAGTTCATTCATCTGATCTCTTCTAAAATATTCATCTTCTTATTGTATTTTCTACTACACCTGTGAGTAATTTTTCCATGCATAATATTACGAATATGAATACATCATGGAAGTATTTTTTTTTATTTTTTTTAAATAATATTATATATAACTAATATGTAAAAATAGAAAAATTAAATTACCTAATGATTGGATCCCCGGAAACAACATCAGTTTTGACGCACGTCTATTGTGGGGTGTGGGAAAAAATAATTATATTTTTCCTAGTGCAGAATAGTGGCTGACCAGGGTCATCTCTCTTGAAGATCCTTCTCAATGTAGTACGCTTAATTTATTTAATACACCCATTATATCTCTTTTTGTGGTTTTTTTATTAAATTAAAGTGATTAAAATATTTTTCGGTTTTTTATTAGTTAAAATAATGACATGTGAAGCAAGAATTCTAAATTTATACTGTGATTCAAGTCTAAATAGAATGATTTAATAAAAAAGAACATGGTTGTGGGGGTTGGTTAAATATTAAATCATTATTCTCTGTTATATGTTTTATTTCAGGAAGATAATCCAAACATGAAACCTCATGTTTGAACAACTATTATTTATTTATAAATTGTGGAATATAATTGAATGTTTGCGCACTCTCAATTCCGCCTCCCCCTTTAATCCAAGTTGGTGACACACCTTTGTCTAGAATGTGTCATCTTCTAGGACCCGGTTCAATTGAACTTGTTTCATCGATTTATTATCTCAACTCCAATTTTTGAAGAACTAACCAATTGAGAGAGGCAAAAATTATTAAATAAAATAATATGGATAGATTGAGTTGCCTGTTATCGGTGGTAGTCACAACATCAAGTACATTCGACTTACCCGTGCATGCTACTCAAATATATCTAAAAAATTAAAATTAAACATTAAAGAAAATTCATGATCACCTTCACCTCCCCGTTGGCCATGTCTTGGGGTTATCCTCTCATTTCTGAGAGTAATAGATTACTTGGTGGAGTGGGTGGAATAGAAGAGAGATATAGGGAAAGAAATGAAGGAAATTAGATGGAGAAACACAAAGGCATGGAATGATAAAAATAAAATTTGATTTAAAAATGAAATATAATACCAAACTAAAATTAACATAAAATAAAATGAAGAAATGGGGTGGGAAGAGAGGTGTTTCATCAAACCATGCCTCATTGGGAACCCTCCATGGTTGTTGGTGTTGAGCTGATGATTTGGGAAGGAGGCGAGAGCCTCCTTTTATAGGCAGAATTCTATCCCCTAAAAGTTTGCACATATTTGGCACAATAAATGTTCGATTAACACATGGAATCCTTCATTAAAGTTGTTTTTATATGTATTTTCTGTTCAAATTCCTCATTTCAGATCATTTATACATCGTATTAAGGATGTATGTAATTTTCATTGAATAAGACTTTTTATGGCCGAAATTTCCAAGAAGCTTCCTTCAAATGTATGACGATCAATGAAAACCTTAATGACTTCAAAAATCCCCCGAAATTGTTTTAGAGTCATTACTATGTGTCCTAGTGATATCACAGGTATAATAACCTAAATTAGAGATAAGGAGACCGATTTGTGCATCTGTTACGGTGGTGAGTTCCATGTTGTTCGCCGGGAAAAGTTTCTAAATTCAGTGAATTTTTTTTGAATAATTGATCTTTGAATAAGCTCTAGGTCATAAAGATAAAGTTGAAGAAAATAAAATTATTATTAAAAAAATTTATAAGTAATTTTTTATTTATATTTTTTAATAAATTAAAAAAATACCCTTGTGGTAAAAATCTGTCAAAAATATTAAATTATGCACTTTTTTCAATTTTTCTCATAATCATTCTAAAATTAAAATTACCCATTATTTTAATAAAACATTGAAATACATGGGTTTTATCATTTAAAAAAATAAAAAAATCTTCAATATTTGAAAAAAATTGCACATAAAGTTTCTTTGTCAGAGATGTCTTTCCTCCTTGTCTTGAGTTATCATAATATGTCATGCCTAAATTGATTAAATGATTAAATGGAACTTATTAAACGAGTGGGTATACTTGTTAGTTGTTTTTATATAGATTAAATGGTTTTTTTGTGATTATGATTAATGGGTTGGTATATCCATGTGATGTGTTGAATGGAAATTGGTGATAAGTGGGTGGGTATAACCATGTGACATTATTAAATGGATTTAGAGTACATGAGTGGATATAATCATGAGATGTAATGGTTAAAATGAGTAGGTATACTCGTTGAATGGTTGTGAATGTAAATGTTTATATGAGTGTGTAGACTCATATGGTTGTAAATTGTTAAATGTATGGAATGGTTGATGATTTACATAGATTCCAAGGACTGATCTCCATGGATTTGGAACGCAGTAGTGGACACCTTGGTTGAGTATTCACTTTGGGTATTCATTCTGTGGGATGTCTTGGGCATTGTTTTCCATTAGATCTGGCTTGATTGGACTCACGTAGGACATTCTGGTACACATTCTCTTAGGACTCCAACCAGTGGCTATACTGAGTCTCTATCGAGATAATACTAGGACTTGATGATGATGCCTTGGTCTTCAATACATTAGATTCATCCCTTCATGGTCTACACATCATTATATGGCACGATCGTGGGATATATGAATGTGGTTGTACAACAAGGACATGGGTTTTTGATATGGTTTTCTTTATAGAGTAAGGCTGTGTGGACAAAATATGGATTGTTTTACGATAAGGCTGTGTTGTTTGTTTATATTTCCTATAGGTTCCTTGTTAGGAGATACCACTTGTAGGAGGGATCCACAAGAGTCTATTCGGTATAACTTGTTTGTGTTGTTCATATGGATTTGGTTTCACACTTACATTACTGTTTACTTGTACTTGTTTCGCATATTTTATAGTGCAGATTAGAAATTTATAGATCACTAGGTGGAAACCTACTGGTATATTTATCTCACACCGTGTTTTGGCCTCCTTGGGGACCCAAAAAAATTATATGGTTTCAGGTGATAGTAGGGGAAAGCGCCCTAACACTGGTTGTTGTCATTCCTTTAGAGCATGGGAGCATGATACCTAGTTGAGGTTTGCGATGCTACTGTGACACTTTTTGATCTTTTTGGATTTTGGATACTTGTTTTGTACTTTATTTCCATGTATATTTTTTGGTTGTTATCTAGATACATGTATCGAATGCATCATGGTATATGAGACACTTATGGCTTGTTATATATTCCTATCTTTTTTATCTATTTTACCTATAGTCCGCTTATTGTATTTACTTATGCTATTGAATTTTATTGACTTCAACTATCATATACTCTGGCAAAGAGGGAATAGTCTCCCCAATAACTCAACTAGGCCCTCACCACCAGTCAAAAGAATCTGATATATGAGGAGTGCGCTTGAGGCCATGTATCCAACCGGGCTTGGGTCACTATTGAGTGGCATCGGATTTTAGGATGTTACAATGTGGTATCACATAAAATTTCTTTTCTGGTTGGATTTACTATTTGGAGGCAATATACAGGGATATGAAAAAAATTTAAATTTGTTAACGATCTATTCTCGATCATAGCTAACTCATGTACATGAAAAATCCAAATTACCCTAAATGAAATTGCTATTTTCTGGTTTTGAGTGTTACAGTTGATTTGATTTCACCATTAGGAGACACACATGATTTATGCTGATACAATTGATGCAATTGTGGGTTCTATTTTTTTGAAACCAGATGAGATGAGGGTATTCCATCTCATGCATCATATAGTCACTTGTTAGAAATCACATATCATGCATTATTTGATTCCATTTAAGATGAATTATTTGATGCATTCTATTGTGATCGGTGCTCTAATATTTGTTCCTGATTTTTTGATAGTCTTTGTGCATAGGATAGAGATGTGACATCATCTTTCAATTCATAAGGTATATGGATCCTTATGAAATAGAAAATGATGTACCATTTAAATTAAAACTTTTAAGTGAATTTGATGTGTATGGATTATATGGGAAACACATTTTGGTTCATGAGGTGTTATGGGTCCTCAAGGATCAGATCATGGTGGACCATTGGTTAAATCATGACAAATAATGACTGTTAAATTAAAATATATGGAAAATAAAGACTTGACCTACACCCAGATTTTGTGTGGGTGAGAGGTAGTGCTTCTAGTTTTGTTGTGGTTGTTCTTTATACAGTCATTGATTTAGGATTAGGTTGTGTGTTATGACTTGTTTTTAGGAGTGTTTTGACATGTCCTACGCTTTTGAGATGATACATTGATATCATTCCTTTCTGAGGTGAGTGTTTGGCATTGTAGAGGCATGCCACCATGAAGACCTCCAATGGTATGCCAAGATGGTGGTGATGACCATGTATCTAAGGTGGTGGGCCATGAGATACTAGTGGATCTACTTTTAGTGCTTTTTTTGTGGTACAATAGACAATTTTAGACATTTTTGTTGAGGCATAGTTCCATTAGGGGTTATTTTTCTATATGCAGACTTTTTAAGGAGCACCGTAGCCTACCATGACTATGGCCGAGCTGACATGGGTGTTCTAGCAGCAACATCCTTTTACGTTTTTTGGGGATGATGGTCCACAAGCATATGAGTTGTGGCCATAGACCACACTAGCTATCTTCGAGCATCTGGAGACACCTCTATAGAGGAGGGTCAAGCTCACCCCTTATATGATACATGGAGTAGTAAAGTACTGGTGGGATGTTCTGAACCAGGATGAAAGGCTATGTGATATGGGATGGACTGATTTCCAGACCTACTTCCTTGAATACTTTTACCCCAAGACACTATGGGTAGAGTGATCTAGTGAGTTCATGTGTCTAGAGCAGGGCACCATGACAGTTATAGAGTACTCATCATACTTTACAGAGTTGCATAGTTTTGTAATGAAGTACAGTATAGATGAGATGTTGAGAGCGAGATGCTTTGAGGAAGGCCTCTAATATACTATCAAATCCCAGGTCAATGTGTTCAGGTTGACCTCTATCACTAAGATTGTGAATCAGGCACTGATTATAGAGTGGAACCTGAGGGAATTTGAGGATATAGAGCAGGGAAATGTTTCTTCTCAAACTAGTAGTTCTATATCATCAGGCATAAAGCACCATTTTCATGCTTCCCATGAGATGAGCATCATTTAGGCTATGAGTGCTAGTAGCTCAGTTTTTTGTCACTAGAGTGGCAGGAGAGGACACATGAAAAATCTGCGTGACTGTGACCCTGTCGAGTGTCAAGCTTATGGAGGGATGGGCCACACACAATTTTTTTGTAGGACCTTCCCTCCAGTTGTCAGTGGTAGGGGGTCAGCTCCAATGTCAGGATTTGGAGTAGGTTTCTATGATATATGTCGAGTATGGATCTAGAGTAATGCAGGCCGATCAGGCTGCAGAAATAGTGGTCTTTGTTGAGGATTCCATACACCAATTACTCTTATATATCGAAGGGGACCTACTCTAAGAAGTGAGGTTGTTTCACAGGGTCATGGAATAGGTTAATTATCTTATGTACAAACTAACCTTGAGGAGCTAGGTTTCATACTGTATACAGTGAGAGGAATGATCTTAGTAGCCTCTACTATTGCATCTTCTCTTTTTTATACAGGTGTATCTCATAGTTTCATATCTTCACCTATAGTGAAAATATTTGGGCTTGTTGGGTGGTATTTGGAAAGCGTTTTAATGCTCGAAATACTATTGGGAATCAGAATGGATGATCTGCTCTAGTGCAGGGAGTACCCCCTTGAGGTTGGTGGGTTTCAATTCATTGGAGATATTTATGTCTTTGAGATGATAGGGTTCGATGTCATTCTTGGGATGGAGTGTTTAGTATATTATCGATCTTACATTGTCTACTATTACCTAAGGGTAACTTTCACATCCCCAGAGGGTGTAGTGTTTACTCACATGGGTTACTGGGGTGTCCAGGTGAGTTGAGATAGACTATATCATCATGAGTTGGGTAGAATGATAGCCTAGATTGATATTTTTTATTTTGGATGATTAGGGAGTGAGTCAGGTAGACATTCCTCTAATGGTGGATCGTTTCTAGGACATGTTCCCAGATGAATTTTCTACTTTACCTCTCGAGAGATAGGTTGAGTTCTCCAATGAACTAGCGTTATGATCTGCACTAGTATCCATTTATACTTACTAGGTGGCTACGATGGAGTTGTAAGAAATTAAGTAGAAGCTATAATTTTTGGAGGCAAAGGGGTTTGTCCGACCTAATACTTATCTATGGGGTTTTCCAGTTCTTTGATCAAAATATGTGGATATAACTCTTAGGCTATTTGGGGATTATCGTAATTTGAATCAGCTAATGGTTAAAAACTGATATCCCTTTCCAAAAATAGATGAAATGTTTGATAAGATCATGGTTGGATTGTAGGTGTTGATGAGATCTTACATATCCGTGGACGTGTTTGGGTTTCAGTGGATATATGCGGGGATATGATGTGGGAGTATCATGATTCATCTTGGGAACTACATCCCGGAGTCAGCATGATGTACCGTGACCTGCATCATCAATATTAATGGCCAAGTATGAATAGTGAGGTAGCTAGTCTTGTTTCAAGGTGCTACACCTGTCAGCATGTGAAAGTGGAAAATCAACAACCTGCCATGATTTTATAGCATTTACTTATTCCAAAGTAGAAATGAGATGATGTCATATTAGATTTCATGACTATTTTACTAATTTCTCCTTGAGGTAATGATGTTGCGTGGGTTGTTGTTGACGGGATCAAAAAGGTTGATCATTTGTTACTGATCAAGGATACATTCGATGTTAATGTTCGTGGAAGGATGTATATCCCTGAGATAATAAAACTTCATGGGTTCTCTTGCACTATCATTTCAAATAGGGATTCCCACTTTATATCTTGTTTCTTATAGAGTTTTAAAAGGGAACTGGGTATATAGGTTCTTATGAGCACAATCCACCACCCTTAGACTGATGTCCAATCAAAGTGTATGATACAAGTGCTAGAGTACATGATGAGAGAATGTGTCCTGGATTTTGGGGTATCTTGGGAGAGACACATTCATCTAGATGAGTTTTCCTATAATAACAATTATCAAGAAATTATACAGATGTCTCCTTATGAGGCATTGTACAGTAGGTTATGCCAATCACCCTTGTGATGGCTAGATGCAGGTGAGGTAGCTTTACTGGGACCTTGTCTGATGATAGAGAATTCTGAGTAGATCCAGTTGATTCAGAAGTAGATGGGTACTGCACAATCTTTATAGAAATCTTATGTCAATTACCCTATATGACCTTTAGAGTTTTAGGTCAGGGATCAGGTCTTCTTACGTGTTTCACTAAGGTTGGGACATAGAAGGATAATGATACAGGGTCAGATTTCACCACTATATGTTGGTCCATTCGAGATTCTTGAGAGAGTAAGATCAGTAGACTATTTGTTTTAGTTACCCCAGAGGTACTTATCCATGCATGATGTCCTCCATGAATCACACCTACGCCTTTATAATTTGAACCCATCTCACGCTTTTCAACCCAAGGATGTTGAGCTACAATTTTATGCATCCTTCAAGGAGCATATAATTCGTATTTTTTATTGGATAATTAAGGTTATACAATTCTATTCAGTTCCTCTAGTACATGTTCTATGGAAGAAAGACCGTTCACATGATGATACATAAGAGTGGGAGGTCGACATACGTTCTCAGTGACATGAGTTTTTTTCAAATGGATCTTGAATACCCTTGAGAGGGAAATTCAAGGAAAGATTGCATTAAGGGGGGAAGATTGTAAGATCCTAGGTTTTTCTTGTGGTATGAGTATTTTACATTTTTTTGGCTTAGACCCTATGTTGGGCCATGGGCTGGTTGGGTTGCTTTTGGGAAATAATTGTCAAGAAAGTTGTGTACCGGTTTCAAGACAATTACACGATGTGTATTTGGATTACACACTGTGTAATCCGATTTCATAACATATAATGGTTTTAATAGGACCCTTCACAATGTGTAAGGGTTTTACCCCATTAAAGGAAAACCGAGCATTACACACCATGTTTGGAAATTACTTGTCATGTAATTTCCCGACTTAGTTTTTTAAAAATAGAGGCAGGGACCTCTATTTTTTGGACAGAAGCCTTTTTTCTCTCTTTTGAAGCCTACAAACATTCTTATCTAGCTTTTCATGTCTAGCACCTATTTGGATTCTATTTCTTTCCCTGTCATTTTTTTTGGAACCATTACGGTAAGATATTGATTCCTTTTTATCCATTCTTTATTCTTCAGAAGAATAGTTGCATTGTTTGGATTTATGCTTTTATGCCCTAATTTCGTGTTCTTCAAATGCTCTTTAGATTTATTCCCAACCAGGATGAATTAGGACTTTATACTAGATGAGAACTCCACTAATGAGATAAGGTAGGTGGACTTTTTAGTGAGAGCCCAATTATAAAGTGTTAATCTGAAATAGATGAGGTAGGACAGGTTTGGGACTCCCTTTGGTTCTTTGAGATACGTTTGTGGTTTCTGACCCATCCCAAGGACACACATGGGTTGCACCATGCCTTTACTTTGGGTTTTACCATTGATAAACTACCCATGGTGTGTGACCTCGAGTATTCCTTGTTTAAGGATGCTTGGATGTACTTAAATGAGGCCGAATTACATACATAGGATATATCCTGCATCCTTACGTTGTGTTATTATAATATTCCATGTCTAACATGATTAAATACTTAAATGGAACTATTCAAATGAGTGGGTATACACGTTGGCTATTTTTAGATTGCTTTAATAGTTTTGTTGGTAATTGTGATTAATGGGTGGGTATACCCATGTGATGTGTCAAATGGAAATTGGTGATATGTTGGTGGGTATATCCATGTGACATGATTAAATGAATGTGGAGTACATGAGTGGGTATACTCATAATATGTAATTGTTTAAATGAGTGGGTATCCTCATTTAATTGTTTTGAATGTAATTGTTTATATGAGTGGGTAGACTCATATGGTTTGAAATTGTTAAAGGCATGGAATCATTGATGATTTACATAGATTCCATGAATGGATATCCATGGATCTGGAATGCAGTAGTGAACACCGTGGCTGATTATGCACCTTTGGTCTTTGTTCCATGAGATGCCTTAGGCTTTTCTACCCCTTGGATCTAGCTATCTTGGACTCACATAGGACATGTTGGTACACATGCTCCTAGCATTCCAACGAGTGCCTATGCCATGTTTCAATCAAGATTCTCCTGACACTCGAAGAGGATGCCTTGGTCTTCAGCACCAATAACCTAGCCCTTCGTGATCTACACTTCATTATACGGCATGACTGTGGGATATATGATTGTGGTTGAACGACAAGGCCATGGGTTTTTGATACAATTTTCTTTATACGGTAAGGACGTGTGGACATGATATGGATTGTTATGTGGAAGGGCTATGTTGTTTTTTTATATTGCTTGTAGATGACATGTTCGGAACTGAAAATTGTTGCAGGGAGCCACAAGAGGTTGTTTAGTATTACTTGTTTGCAGAAGCTATATTCCTTGGGATTTCACACTTACATTAGTACTTACTTTCACTTGTTTAGAATATTTCATAGTACTTTTTAGAACTTTATAGATATTTAGGTGGAAACCTACTGGGATGTTTATCTCATGTCCTATTTAGGCCTCCTTGGGGACCCAAACATATTATAATGTTATAAGAGATAATAGGGGAAAGATCCCTAAAACAATTTGTTGACCATTATTTTAGAGTATGCGGTCACATGGCTAAAATGAGGCTTGCGATGCTACAAGGGACTTTTCGATCGTTTTGGATTTTATATACTTTTATTTCATTATATTTCTATGTACCTATTTTGGATATTCTCGAGATACATGATTCATCTACATCATGGTATATGAGACACTTCTGGCTTGTTACATATTCTTGTCTTGCTTGTCTATTTTATCTATTATCTGCTTATTGTATTTGCTTCCACTATTTAATGTGATTGACTTCCATTGTGAAAAATTATGGTAATGGGGTTATCATCTCCCAAATGACTCAGCTAGTCCGTAACTTCTAGTCATAAGCCTTTGGAATTTGGTAAGATGTGCTTGAGGCCATGTAGCCAACCGGGCTTGGGGCACAATTTAGTGACATCCAGGTTCAGGATGCTACATTTATACAATGATTCAATGATTTCATTTCAAAATTCATTGATTTTATATGAAGATATAATATAATGTTGATCATTTACAGACTATATCACATATATGTGTGAATAAAATTCCTTAATGTGAAAAATAAATTCCTTAGGGTGATAATTCTTGTAGTGAGATAAATTCCTTAAACAAATAAAAAATACTATGGGTGAGAAAATTCATAAAGTGGGAAAAAAATTCAAGTGAGAGAAATACAACTATTTGAGAGGTTAGAGAGATGGTTTCTCTTTGTTACTTTTATAGCTTTAGAATCGATAATAAAATTATATATGTCACATTTAATGTAAGATTCAGTCAAACTATGTTATCTAGCACTACAAAAAAGAGTGGTCTTAGTGAAATTTTATTAGTGGTAGTTCTAGTAATCACTACTAAAAAACGTTATTAAATATATTTTAAATATAGTGGCAGTTTCAATGAAACCGCTGCTAATGTTTTTAAAAAATAACAGACCCCACCCCCTCCACCTGATGCCCTAACCCCCTCGCTCCCTTGGTCATGCCTCTCTCTAATGCTGGTGACTGCCCCTCCCCCTTGGCGGCAACTCTCCTCGACGTCGACAATCACCCCTCCCTCTCGGCCTCACCTCTCCCCAGAACTGGTGACCACCCCCACATCGATCATGACTCTCCTTAGTTCTAGTGACTCCCTCCCTCCCCCTACCCTCACCGATCCCTCAGCCCCACCTCTCCCTGACATTGATGACCACCCCACCCCCTCGACCTGGCCCCTCCCCCAACATCGGTGACCACCCCTCTCCCTCAATCGTGCCTCTCCCCAATTCCAACAACTGCCCCTCACTCACAATCATGCCTCTCTCTGGTGCCAGTGATTACCCCCCACCTCTACCAAATCTATCCCCGACACCAGCGACTACCCCTCCCCCTTGGTCACACCTATCCCCAATGTAGGTGACCGCCCCTCACCCTCGACCCCACATCTCCCCGACACTGACCCCCCTTCTCTCCAACAACATACCACTCCCCCCTTCCCCCACATACCCCCCAACGGCTCAGCCCTCATCCTCGATGGTGAACAACCCTTTTCCCACTCTCACATATGATCCTCATGACCCCAACCCCACTTGCTACCTGATGATGACCCCACAATGACCCCCTTGTCCTTGATGGAAATCCCCAACGGTGACCCCTCTCCCCCATTTTTCATAGAGTGCAATCCCCAATCCTAAGGTGTAATTTTTTAATATAGTATGATAGGTTTGATATATCATTATGTAGTATATCATATTGTACAATCAAATGATAAATATTATCACTTAGGAATCCTATACACATAACTATCATTAAAGCCAATTATAAATGGGGATCCCGAATCATTTATATGATGAATGCTTTTTTTTCTGTGGGGTTATAAATAGTCTATAACTGCATGATTCATTTATCCCTCATTAATTCATGGTGATTAAGCCTTAGTGAGTTTTGGATAATGATTGATTAGAGGATAGGAATCCATTTTGTTTTATTGATTATTCACTAATGTTTTAGTATGCTTCTTCCAAACTGGCATGAGACTTTCTAAGTAATAACATACTAACTGTAAATGTATGTTCACCATCATTTTATATAATATATTTATAGAATTATAGGATAAATTAGGTGACCAAGCTTATCGAAGTTAATTAATGTTTACTTTTAATTGTACTTGTTTCATTAACCATTTATGTCTTTATATATGAATATACAGGGAGAAGATTGAAAATCCAATACCTATGGATAAAAGTTGGATTACATTACCTCTAAACACACCTCATTAGGAAAAGAGTTTGAAAAAAAAATATTCTGTACTTAAAAACAGATCAGTGGGTGGTAGAATAAAATGTGTATGTCCTAATTGAAAATTCAAGTGATGGTTAAATAGAAAAGAAGTATGTGATCATTTTATATAGAAACAAATTTCTTCTCAATATGTATGCAGGATTTGGCATGGTGAATATATTGTTATGGATATTCAAAACAAAGATAATCCAATCACCAAAACACAAAGTGACCCTCAAGAGGGGAATTCAGTTTGAAATTTGATAAATGAAACAATTTTCATTAAAGCATATAATGTCCAAGATTTCAATAGATCAAAAAAACCTTCAATTGACCCTGGGAATTTTAATCCTTCTAATAAGTTCCAAGACCAACAAAATGATCTTTATTAATTAGTTGAAGACGTGCAACAAGAACTGTATGAAGGGTGTGATAAGTATTCACTATTTTATTTTCTACTTAAGTTGTATCATATAAACAGTCTCTATGAAATTATTGACCAAAGAATGTACATGATTTTAGAGTTTCTCCATGATGCATTTAGTGAAGCTATGATCCTTGCATCATTCTATGAGATTAATAAAGTCATGAATAATATTAGACTGTATTATACAAAGATTCATGAATTCGGTAATGATTTCATTCATTACTAGGGAGAAGAGTCTGAAAAAGGAGAATTCATAGATATCATCAAAGTAGATGAAAGTCAATGAACAACAATGAGAGTATAAATCAATGCATCCCCAAGAAGAAGAAAAAAGAAAACACTTTCAACTTTATTTCATTACTTTCCTCTGGTATGATGCTTGAAAATATTATTCATGGAATCTATGACTACATAAGAAATAAAGTGACATGATCAAGATAATAATGATGGCTTTATGAGACATCCAAAAGATTAAACATCATAGAGGATGTTTGATTCATTATATATATATTTTTCTTCAAATCAAAATAATTCATGTTTGTGATTGGATTATGATGGTTTTAACCCCTTTTTTACTTTAGGTACTAATTATAGTATTTTGGTAGTTATTTTGATCCATTATAATTTACCTCCATAGATGTGTATGAATAATAATAATAATTTTTTATTTTGATGATTATTTCTAGAAATAAAATGCCTAGAAATTTAATTGATGTATACCATCAACATCTAATCATATAATTGAAATAATTATGAGATGATGGAATGGAAACATATGACTCTTTCATGACAAAACTATTAAAAATACTTTCTAATTTAATATAGACAATTACTAACATTCATGGATTAGGAAATTTATCTGATTAGAACACTCATACTAGTTTGTCTTGTCTAGTTTGTAATTTTGTTCATCAACGATTACCTTATATAAAAAAAATGATGTTTTATGCAACATCATTGATTTATTTATTTCTTCTTATAAATCTAGGTTTAACAAGACACAATTAAATAAAGATATTAAACTGATAAATCCACTTAAAGTGTTATTAGGTTCAGAAATCATGGGACAGTTAATGAGTGTCATTGAAGAATTTGGAAAATATAATCATTTTAAAGAAGGGGAAAAGGGTACAAGGTACAATATTTGAAGCATATGGATCACAAAAATAAAGGGTATATTTTTCAAAATTCCTCATTAAGAGTTTAATTTGATATGCTATAATCTTGAAATAATGAATATTGAGAAAAAATCTTTGGCAATGTAATTTTTACATTGATTAATGAGAAGGGTAAATCAAAGGATCACATTAATGCTCATAAGAATTTGTAGTTAATGAATATAAAGAATGATTTTTGGGAAAATGAGAATGGAAAGTATCCTTCAACTATTTTTACAATGAAAAATAAAGAGAAAGACGTATTCCTTCAAACATTAAAGAATTTAAAAGTGGAAGATGGACATTCAAGTAATATATAAAGGTGCATTGATTAAAAAAATTGAAAGTTACATGGATTGAAAAGACATAACTCATGTATTTTGATGGAACAATTCTTTTAATTGGAATTTTGTAATATGTTAACTGAAAAATAAAATATTGTACCTTTTTCAATGAGCTTTGTAGAAAAATCAAAAAACAATTGAGCTTGATAAAGGTCAAGAAAGAATAGTTTTGACACTTTTTTATTTGTAGATGTTATTTCCACCTTCTTTATTCACTGTTATGATTCATTTGATTGTTCATTTGGTTGAAGAATCTAAACATGGCTGACCAGAACATTATCAATTGATGTATCCAATTGAGAGGTACAATGATTTTATTTTTATTTTCATTAGTGAATTTAATTTCATTAAATTATTGCATAATATTTTTATATGTTTCTTTTTTTTTTATAAGGTACATAGGTTATTTGAAATCATATATGATGAATAAATATCAACCAAAAGTCTCTACTGCTAAAGGTTACATATCAAAAGAGTGATTGACCCTGTATTCAATGTATTTGGATGGGATTGAAACTAGATTCAATCATGTTTAATGTTTTGATGATATCTCCAGTAATTTTCATTTTGAAAACAAGTTATCAATATTTCTAGTTATTGGATAACCAATTAGAAAGGTGTCAAATTTTACACTGAATGAATTGGAGTTTCTATTAGCAAATAGATATATACTACTCAGTAGTATTATTACAAATCCATTTATTGAAGAATTGTGATGTCAAACAAATAAGTGATTATTGTGTAGATCTTAAAATGAGATGGAATTAAAAAAAGATGTTAATAAGGAGATTTTCAAATGGATCACCCATCAGGTAAGTATATACTCATATTAGTATTATTGACATGTAGTTATTTTTTCTATGCTAAAACTAAAACTTTATATATATTTTTCTGGATAATGAATGTTGAAAATCAAGATGAAATAAAAAATTCATTTTTGTTTTTTTGGCTCAAGGTCCTCTAAGAAAGTTTAAGATATTCGATGCCTACAATATTCATGGATTGAGGTTTCATACAATTTATCAGGATAAAGACATAAAAACTCAAAATAGTGGTGTATTTTCACTTACAGAGGTGGGATATTAGGGAAATTTGGATGATATAATTGAATTAAACTATCATGGTTAGTTTTTGGTTGTATTATTCAAATGAAAGTTGGTTGATATTGATATGGGTATAATGAATGATTCATTACATTTTAATTCTATCAACTTCTCTCTATTTATCCATATTAATGAGCATGTAGAGAATGATCCATTTATCTTGGATTCCAATGTGACGATAGTTTAATATGTGGATGATAAAATACACGAGGGTTAGAGTTTTCTTTACACTTAAAGTAGAGAGACTTATATTATATGAGTGATGATGATCAATTGGTACTTTGTGACAGTGAACATAATCAACCACAAAACATTAAATACTTTTTTACTGACAATATGCAAACAATAGAACTTGTAATAGAGGGTCAAAATAATGCACTTGTCACAATGGAAGTTTTTAATAATGAAGATAATGAAGATGAAGATAATTGAATGTATAAATTGGTAATGAAAATATATTACAATTTCTCATTGATAAGTGGTTCATACATATATACATTGTCCTAGTTTTTCTTTTTTCTTTTTGTAATTTTTTTTAGTTTTTAATTTTATATACATTTAATATATATGAACCAATTTATTTGCAAGAATTCTGAGAACAAAGAAATTTCAAAATCCTAGCTGGTTATCATCTCGGAGTACACCACAACTACAATCAGCTTCAGTGCATTTGAGTGATTTGGTTGTACATGAGACTACCAGAGAGCCAGCCATTCCCAATATGTTTTTAGTATCCCACCATCCATGTCACCTCCAACTATAGAGCAGTTGGTCATCCTTTCAACTAGTGGATATCGATGATTTACTAATACTGGTATGTATGTCATTGTAATCAAACTATATATTTTATTAATTCTTTAATTCATTTTTCAAATGGATAAGAATAAAAAAAGAAGATATATAAATATGAACATGAAAGATGTATGAGACCTGAAGTAATTAAATATTATCATTCCATTTGATGAATTTTTTGTCCCTAATGATGATGTTTCCAGAATCTATGGGTAGATTATTAGAAAGATAATTTTTGATACAATGAGTATTCTTATTAATTATAAATTTTGGAGGCATATTCCTATGATGGAGAAAAATGAGTTTTTTGATACATACTTAAAGGTAATTTAAATTAATATTCCTTGATAAATAATTTACATGGAAGGAATAAAATTTTATAATATACATATACAATGTACTGTTTTTTATTGCTAGATGTTTTTTCAATTGGATGTCCCAGGCTCCATTTCACACCCATGCACTATAAAAAAATTAGGAAAGAAATGGTGAGATTTTAAATGAATATTATGAAATGAGTTTAATGAAATATCTTTGAGCTCATGATAGATGTATGAGAAAGTGTGTGAATGAATATCTCATGTGTAATGGAATTCGTTTGTTGATATTAACCGAGATGCATCTCTTGAGGTAATTGCATATTTTAGATTATCGTAAAAATATAAACAAAATAAAATTATAATTTTTATTAATGTTTCTATTTTTTGTGGGAATTATTGAAAATTTTTACTATGAATCATGAGAAATAATTCATTCTTCATATTAGTGTGTCTTAGTGTTTTTTTAGATAAAGAATAATTTTGGTTTGTATTTTATTCATTATTATTTATATCGTTTTATTATAAGTCAATTTTTTTCAGACTTGTTTTTATTTTTTATAAAAGCTAATGAATTAGGTTACTCTGTTGGCCATACATAGATGTGGTTTAAAGTGCATAAGGAATCTGATGTCAGTTTTGTAAATGACCCTACCAAAGATGTTAGAGTAAGTATTTTTCATTATAATTACATGTTATTTCATTACTATAAAAAATAATAATGAAAAATATATTATAACAAAAAAATCCTTAAACCCAATTAAATGGGGCTGGATACATGCATAAAATGATTCAAATTTAGCACTATTTGATACATCTAGACAACCCCAATTAAATGTGTTTAAGGATTATTTGTTGTTATAATTTATTTTTCAAAATTATGTTTTTATAGTAATGAAATTACAATACATAGTAATAAAAAAATTATTAATTAGATAATATTATGAAGATAAAATATTTTTAAAAAAATTGTTAATATTTTTGTATTAACAGGTTCAAATTCAAGAAATATGGGATGTGAACCATTCAAAATCATCATCATTTTCCTAGAATGATGAAGTTCCAATTGTTTTAAGGAAGGAGAATCCCAGACATGTACAGAAGATGGGTTTTAACCTACTCCATCAGTTGTTTTTGGTAGGGAGTCATCATCTGTTACTACTACACCTAGTGGGGGTTTGAGTAGCACTATTGATAGGGATTCACAAAGATAAATTGAAAGGTTGAAAGGAAAAGTGAGAGAACAAGACTCTTATAGGAATGCATAGGATCAATGGTGAGAGAAAATGGAAAATGTTTTATTTTTATATTTCAAAGGATTTCTAGAATGATACCTAAGGAAATTTATAGCCTCATAGCATATCCTATCAAGGTATATTACAAATTTCATAGATCATTCACACATTTTCAAAGAACTCATTCAACTTCCTTAAATAAAACTAAAACCACACTTTTATATTGAAAACATGCACTACGAGTCATACCAACAACATATTTCGTCGGATTGACGTGTGTTTGATTCTTACAGATAAAAAATAAATTATCTATTGTTATCCTTTGGTTTGAAAATAATTCAAGATCATTTTCTAAGTTTTAACATAGTAAATAGTTTTTAACGGTACCAAAGCCTTTAAAAACATGTGTGTGTGTGGGAGGGGGGGGGGTCAAAATAGTAATTAGATTCCATATCAACATAAAACCAGAGGGAAACTATTGTGGATTGATTTTTGAAATGTTGGAAGAAATGACAAATCATTTCAAGTTAGAGTTTACCTGAGATGTGTGTAAATGTATTTTTAGTGTTTTAAAACACCAAAAAATGCATGTAATGTTTCAAACCATAAAAAACGATATCATATTGACATGAAATCATGAGAGAACCACCAATTAATTATTTTTGGCATGTACTCATATAAAAAATATCAATTAGACTTGTAGTGCAGTCAAAATGACTCAGTAAATATGTTTTAAAGGTACTAAATCCTTTTAAAACGCATGATAGGGGGAAAGAATTAGAAAACTGATGTTGGATTTCAATGAATTTAGAGGAAAATAACCATGGATATTTTTTGAAATGTAGGAACCAACAACATGTTATTCCAAGTTACAGTTTTCCAGGGATTCCTGTAAATGCATTTTTATTGTTTTAAACTACTAAAACATGGGTATAATATTCCAAACCAAAGAAAAAACCCTTATATTGACTTGAAATCATAAGAAAACCACCATTGAATTATTTTTTACATGTAATCATTGACAAAAAATCATTTCGACGTGCGGTGTGGTTAGAATGACTTAGTAAATAAATTTTAATGGCATCAAAGCCTTTAAAAATGTGTGTTTGGGTGTCACAACTAGGAAAATTTAATCATATTTCCATTAAACTAGAAGAAAAAAAAATTATTTCTGATTTTTGAATTGTAGTACCCGATGATATGTCATTATGTGTTACAATTTTTTTGGAATGTTCATAAGTGGGTTTTAGTGTTTTAAACCACATAAACATGAATGTAACAATAAAAACAATAGAAAAAGACCTCAAATTGACATGATGTCATGAAAACCAAATTTTATAGTTATTTCAGATGTGTATTCATATTTAACACATCATTCTGATATGCAGTGTGGTCGAAATGGATGGTAAACTATTTTTAAAGGTCCCAAAGCCTTCAAAAATGTGTGTTAGAGGGTCAAAACTAGGAAAACATTGTCAAATTCCTATGAAAGTATATAAAAATGACTATATATTAATGTTTGAAATGTAGGAACAGATAGCATATCATTATGATTTATGGTTTTCCTAGGATGCCTGTAAACACATTTTTAGTGTTTTAATAGAGTAATACAAGAATATAATGGTGAAAACCATAGAAAAATAACTCACATTGATGTCAAATCATGCTAAATTAACTATTGAGTTATTTTTGACATTTATCCATAGAAAACACATCAATCTAACATGTGGTGTGGTCAGAATGACTCGGTAAATGATTTTTAAAGATATTGAAGCCTTCAAAAACTTGTATATGGGGGTCAAAACAAGGAAAACATAAGTATATTTTTATGAAATAAAAGTAAAACAACAATAGATTTATTTTTGAAGTGGTGGAACCAAAAAAACTTCATTTTGAGTTATTATTTTCTTGGGATGCCTGCAAATGTGTTTTTTGTGTTTTAAAACATTAAAATGTTTGTGTAACATTCAAAAAAAGAGAAAATGACCTCATATTAATTTGAATTCAGCTTAAATATACCAATTAGTTATTTTTGACATGTACTCACTAACAACACATCAATATGATGTGCAATGTAGTTGGAATGGTTCAGTGAACTGTTTTTAAAGGTAACAAAGCCTTTAAAAACATGTGGTGGGGGTTCAAAACCTAGAAAAAATCCTTCGATGGCCATGAAATAATAATTCAATAACCATAGGGTGATTTTTTAAATATATTAATAGATGAGATGTCATTTTGAGTTACGATTTTATTTGGATTCCCATAAATTCATTTTTAGTATTTTAAAACACTAAAACATGCAACAGTCAAAGACATAGAAAAAAACATCAGATTTATGTCAAATAATGGGACAACCACCATTGTTTTATTTTCGAAGTGTATGTGTTATGTCAATCCAATGTAAACTGTGGTCATAATGGCTTGGTAAATAGTTTTTAAATATACTAGAGCCTTTATAACATGTTTCAGGCGGCCAAAACCCGGAAAATATTGTCATATTTCCATGAATTCATAGAAAAATTACTATAAATTTATTTTTGAAATGTAGGAACAGACATAACATCATTATAAGTTACAGTTTTCCTGTGATGTCTTTAAATGGATTTTTAGTGTTTTAAAACACATAAATGTGTGTGTAATGGTTAAAACCATATAAAATTAATCCATATTGACATGAAATCATTATAAAACCACTGTTGAGTTATTTTTGATGTATACACATTGACAACATGTCAATATAACAAGTGGTGTGGTCAGAATGGCTTAATAAATAGTTTTTTAAAGGTATCAAAGCCTATAAAAACATGTGATAGAGGGTCAAAACTATGAAAAAATAATCGAATTACCATGAAATAAAAGTAAAACAACTATATATTTATTTTTTGAATGTAAGAACTAACGACACATCACTTCATGTTACAGTTTTCCAAGGATACCTGTTAACACGTTTTTAGTGTTTAAAGCCTATAAAAATATGTGATAGAGGGTCAAAACTATGAAAAAATAATCGAATTACCATGAAATAAAAGTAAAACAACTATATATTTATTTTTTGAATGTAAGAACTAACGACACATCACTTCATGTTACAGTTTTCCAAGGATACCTGTTAACACGTTTTTAGTGTTTTAAAACACTAAAACATGCACGTAATGGTAAAAACCATAGAAAACGACCTCAAATTGACATGAAATCATGGTAAAACTATATTTTATATATTTTTGATGTTTACACATAGAAAAACATAAATATAACATGTAGTGTGATCAGAATGGATCGGTAAATAGTTTTTAAAGGCACTGGAGCCTTTAAAAACTTGCATCATGGGGTCAGAACCAAGAAAACATCATATAATTTCTATGAAATCATAGTAAAATGACCAAATATTTATTTTTTAAATTTAATAATTGATGACTCATAATTTTTACTTATGGTTTTACTATGATTCCTATAACATGTTTTTAGTGTTTTAAAAAACTAAAATATGCGTGTAATAGTCAAAACCATAGAAAAGGACTACAGATTGATGTGAAATCATGGTAAAACCACCATTAAGTTATTTTGGATATGTAATTGTCGAAAACATGTCAATATGGAGTGTTTTGTGCTCAAAATAGATCGATAAATAGTTTTTAAATGTATCGAAACCTTTAAAAACATATATTAGGGGGAGTCAAAACTTGGGAAACATCCTCAGATTACCATAAAATCATAAGAAAATGATGATATATTTATTTTTGAAATTTAGGAATTAAAGTAATGTCATTTCAAGTTAGGTTTTTCTTATGATTCCCGTAAAAAGGTATTTAGTGTTTTAAACACATAAACTTTTAGGTAACCATCAAAAGCATAGAAAACAGCCTAAAATTGATGTGAAATCAATAGAAAAACACCATTGTGTTATTTTTGATTTTTAAGGGTAAAAACACATTAATTTGACATTCAGGGTGGTCACAATGGCTCATTAAATAGTTTATAAAGTTATTGAAGCCTTTAAAAATGTCCATCGGGGGGTTAAGACTTGGAAAACATCATCAGATTACAAAGAAATTAGTGGATAATGAATATAGAATGGTTTTTGAAATTTATGAATTAACAACACATCATTCAGATTTATAGTTTTCCTAAGATTCCCAAAAACACATTTCTAGTGTTTTAAAACTCTAAAACATGAGTTTAATCGTAAAAACTATAGAAAAAACCCTCATATTGACATGAAAACATGGAACAACAACTATTGGATTAGTTTTTAAATAAAGTATATGATTTTATATCAAATTATTTAAAAATAAATATTAAGTAAAATTTAAGCACATTGCACATCGATTTAAAAATCAATTAGAATTTTATATTCTTATCCCTTTTTAGTTTCAAGTGTTGAAGCAAATTTTAAATAGTAAAATTTATGTTTTAAAAGTGTTTTTCATGGTATATTTTTTGTTTTATGTTAAAATGTATTCTGTTTGATTAACAAAATAACAAATGTTATGTGAAACATTATAAATATTTTCCATTTCTTTTCACGTTTTCATTTCTTTTCATAAAGGTTATGGTTTTTATGGTTGGTGATAGAGGTGAAACGAAGGAAAGAGGTTGACCATTCGTTTCAAGAAATGTTTTATAAGGCAGTGGTGACGGTTCTTAGTTTCTTTGGTATGTTAAAATTTTATCAATGATTCTATTATAATTCTGATTTATTATGTTTTGTTTTAATTTCTGTCTTTTTTATTACAATTGATGAGATTATGTGGTATGTTTCAATTGATGAGATGATGTGGACGTAGAAGGATGAAACATAGGTCATGGGGTCAGAATATATTGGGAAAGGGTTATTGTTGGACATATTTTTTATGTATATATTGATAATTAAGGTATGGGTTGACTGAGGTAATTGGTTGAGTGAGGTTATGATGAATATGAATGTATATGAATATAAATATGGATGTATCTTGTATGATGTATGTATGATGGGTTTATTGTGCATTTATGTTTTAGTTTATTACATGTCAAAGTTATTATATTTATATTTTTTTATTAATTTTTTTAAAAAGTCTATTTTTTTAAAAATATTGAGAAGTGATTTTTAAGAACCACTGTTAAAAAAAAATGAATTTGAATAATAATTGACAGTGGTTAATATTAACTACTAGTAAACCTAACACCCAGTAACATATTTATCGATTGTTAGGTTCATCTTATCTATTTTATTTTCAAGTTTTTTTTTAAAAATCACTGTTAAATAAAATAAAAATCATTGCTAAATTCTCTAAAAAACATAAAAAAACCAGTGCTAAATGAATCAAACTACTGTGAAATGACTAGAGAACATGAAATGCAGGGAGATTTCAGTAACCACCGCTAAATAATTTGGCAAAGGTTAAAAATACTTCCACTAGAAGAAGAAAACACTACTGAGAACGATATTTTTTGTAGTATAGAGTATTTTTAATGGTTTTTGTAATGCCTTCACCTGAAATGTCTGGTTTGAATCAGAGTGATATAAGACCTCATGTATGCCTCCCTGCACACAAGAGGTTTTTGATAAGCAGTGAGGGTCTAAGTCCATCAGTGGGAGACTATACCCATAGTATCATGTCATAATAAAAATAATACGTAATAAACAATATAATAGCAACTAGATTAATTATGTGGAAACTTAAAGATGTGACACATGTCATAAAATAATAAATGGGATTCTAAAGTGGAAATACAAACTAGAGTAATATTATGAAGATAAATAAATAAATAAAACATTAGGGTCCTCCGGAGTCTATCTCGACATACTACCATCTCCGTTCTCATTTTCTCAGCCATCAGCCACAGGTCCCTTTTCCTTATCCAAATCCCTAAAAATATAGTATGAATGTGCATCGATATTTTTATGTAGGGTGTGAGTAATAAAATTCATTAGGACACCACTAATTCATCCTTAAAAAGTCTGAGCATGATTAACTGGTGTATTCGGTGATAATAATAAATGATAAATAAATGATAAATTCTAAAATCACATAACGAGTGGTTGGGCGTTAACCAAGCTGCTCCAACCTTCCACTGTACTTTCTTCAACTCCATGTTGTATGGAAAGTCCATATATCAAAAATAATCAAGATATGGCCATGAGACTAGTGATCATACTTCTTGTAATTGTGTGTAACTAATACTTGACATCCACTGAGCTCGAAAATTAGACTTCCACTCCCACATCTCCTCTTGGATCTATCCATACTGCCAAATGATCTAGAAAAGTGGAACCTTATGATAGCTCTAGGAGTAATGGAATCATGTGGTTGTGAGAAATATATTAAAATTTCTTTTAATGTTTAAATTTTCAAAACTAAGAGTGATGATCTTGAACATCAAATTTTTAATTAATTTATTTAATGTCATAAAAAATGATTACCTTATCTTAGGAATATTTTTTCATTAATAATGTTAATCATATGAAAAGTCATTTTCAAATGGCCTTCATTGTGCTTTGAGGATCCATGAATAGAATCCCACTAGGGAAAATCCACACATGCTACATTGATATTCGATAAATGCTAAACAACATCTATGTGCTAGTATGAGGAATAAAATGTCTTGGGTTTTTCATTCTTGATCACTCATTATTTAATCTGGAATAAATCTCTCAAACATTTATTTTTCTTGAGAGGGAGAGAGATAGAGGAGTTAAAAAAAAATTCATTATTTGAAACAATTACATATTTTAAATTACCTTTACAATAGCCACAACATGCTATTTATTGAGGTAGACATTAGGTTTGGATACTTTTTTATTGCATTCTAGCCCTTAAAAATACTAAAACCTTTAATAAACCTAATTCCATATAGTAATAATATTTTTATTATTATTCTATAGTGTGCCCCAACTTGAGAATTGAAAAATATAATATAACCATCTTTTTAATTAATATAATTTATTAGACATGGTCTTGGTCTATTAATACTCTTCTTTTATTTATTAAACACCTAAATATATATTTAATTTAAATATTCCATTAATCAATATATATTTCTTATGAATAAAACATGAATCAAATTATACCTCAGTCTTGAGAATTATATTTATTCAATTAATTAAATTCAAATTGTATTAAATCAAGATCATCAGAAAAACTTAGTATTTGACCCTCTAGGATTCTTTCTAATAGGCATCAAGATAGCTTGCCTAATGTCGAAATTGACTATCTAGATACGAGTCAAGTCACCAAAGAGAAATAACTTAATTTTGAAATTATGAACACCAAAAATGAACACTCACTTTATAATATAATCCATTTATCATAATATCCCTTCAAGAAGATTTCACATCTATGTCCCCAACCTATTTTATTGGTACATCTATCATTAAATATCTCAAATAAACACATTGTTACACCATATACATGGAATTTAATGCAATGGTTCTATTTCAATCAAATGTATGAGATATCACCTTCCATAAATGAATAAGGGATAAATCCTTCTTTAACTTATTCATTAATGACATGTGAGTCATGAAAAGAACAATGTAACCTAACTTACCATGAATATATTTCGTCATGGTTTTCATCATAAAATCAAAGTGCATGAGTTATAAAATTCATTAATGATAATTTTAAAGTCCATGTACCATTACACATGCTCACATATAGGAATATCTGATGACACCAAAACAAGTGGAATTCCTACCAGTGATTATTTCTCATAATCTCCCATATTTGTTATATCAAAGTGAGATCTTATTGATACTAATACTCATCCTCCTATGAGTGCTCTCACTTAACAGTCTATGAACCGTGTGTCCCATCATAGAATGTTATCCAAGAGAAGAACATTCTTTAAGAATATCATCATAACACTTCAAGGTTCTCAATATAACAGAGAACTGATATGACCTTATCAATGTGACATATACTCTAGGACATTATTACATTAGAGTATTACATAACAATAGACAATATGTAATAATATGTTTTATTAATATTCAATATATCAAACATACTTGTAATTAAAGTACAAATAGTTAATCCTAGGACACCAACTCTAAGAAACTCCCACGAGGACTAGATCCAACTACGTACAAATTTCAGTCCAATTGAACTCCAATAATAATCATATTAATGGTGAGTCAATATTTTAGTCAAGGGGTATGATATATTTTCTTTTTTGGAAATACTACTCACTAAAACCTCAACTCTCATAAAAAATACCTCAAGAGATGATACTTCCGAAGTACATGCTTCGTCTGTTGATGTGTACTTGGCTCTTTTACAAGAGACACCACTACAATATTATCACAATATATTGTAATAAGATATTTACTATTACATACCAATTCATGTTCTTGGGTGATTTTTTGTATCCATAATGCTTATTTAGCTACCTCAGAAGTCACAATCTACATGGACTCTACGGTAAAATCTATGAACATAGCCTTTTTGAGCTCTTCCAACTCTCAATACCTCCATTCAAAGTGAATATGTATCTCGTTTGTGACTTCACGTCATTTTGATATGTTTGAAAACTATAATCTTCATATATTTGGATGACTAGTTCACCATATCCCCCATAAAATAGGAACATATCCTCAGTACACCTCAAATAATTAAAGATACTCTTGACTTCCATCTAATAGAGGTCAACTAGATCATCTTGATATCTTATAACTACACTGGATTCTTAGGAAGCATCTATCCGAGTACATATCATAATATACATGAATGACCCAATCACTGATGCATATGAAATCCTTTCCATTCTATTTAATTCCCCATGTATCTGAGGAAACATTTTCCTGGAAGGATGAATTCCATGTGACAATGGAAACAATCCCATCTTGTATTTTTCCATACCAAATATCTTAAGTATCTTATCAATGTATGTACTTAGAATTAGGCTGAGGAACTTCTTGGATCTATCATAATAGATCTTGATTTAAAATATATATGATGTCTCACCCAAGTCCTTCATAGAAAAGCATTTATTCAACCACATCTTAAAAAACTGTAAGACTAGAATTTGATTTCTTATAAGTAATATATCATCACCATATACTATTAAGAAAATGAATGCAATCCCACTAAATTGATTTTAGACACAAGGATCACACTCATTCTTTATGAAACCAAATTCTATTACAGATTCATCAAAATGAATGTTCCATATCCTAGATACTTGATTTAATATACAAATGGATTATTTTTCAAATTGTATATATTTTCATCCTTTGGAGTCAGAAACCCTTCAGGTTGTTTTATATCAACATCTTCCTGATGGTTCCCATTATGTAAGGCAGTTTTGACATCCATTTCTTAATTCTCACATTCACGGTATGCCTCAATGTCATGTATAATTTTGATGGATCTCAATATTAGAACTGGTGAAAAGGTTTTATCTCAGTTAATTTATTGATGTTATTTCAATCCATTTACAACTATTCATAACTTATAGGTACTGAATTTTTCTTCAATTTCTAGTTTCTTATTGAATACCCACTTACAACCAATGGGTTTTACATCCATTTTAGGATCTACCAAAATACATACTTGATTTTGGTAGAAGGAATCCATTTTATAATTAAGGGATTATTTTCAATTGGCAACATCTATGCCACTTACTACATCCTTTTAGGTTATAGTATCATTATTATAAACTAATAATTAGTTACTATCCTTGGTGATAAGAAAACCATACCATTATGGTTCTCTAACCTCTCTTGTACTCAAACACATTACTTGTGTCTATAGAATAGTTTCTTCTTACATGGGTATTTATAGAACCTGTTCCTATGACAAGTCTTATGTACGTTGAGTCTCAAATTTTCCTAATTATGTCTCCATCCAACTATCACTTTTAGAGATGTTTTCCCTCTCAAGGAATCTGGAATGTCATTCCACTATTACTTTTTTTCTAAGGGTTCATATTGGTAATATCCCATTGTTTCAATGATTTATCCTACAAAGTCTCATTCTATACATCAAGGTTAAAGTTTCTTCCTAAAATAGGCCTTAAAAACATTCCAAACCAAAAAATACAAGTATGAAAACATAGGTTTATTTCCATTTCATAAATGGTATGGTATAATGAATAATATTGGTGATGTTTTTTTAAAATTGTTTTGTATTTGTAAAAAACTAATCTTTTGAAAAATAATTGTTTTTGAAAAACTGGTGAATGTTTCTAAATTTTCAAACCTAAACATAAATAGGATGAAATGTTTGGTTTTAGAGAAAGTAGTTTTCTGGATACGGATGATCAGACTGAGCAGCACCAAATACAATGTTTCAAACTGTGTAGCACCAATTGGATAAGTTGTTAGAATAATAATGTTGTTGATTAGACACATCATCAGTCTTAGATCCATTAACATGAAGTTCAAGTTTCATTCGACTCATTGTTGGTTATAAAGTCACAGTGTTGTTGAAGAGTTTGAATGAAGATGGTGATGTTAGGAGTTAGAATGTTTTAAACATTCTAACCTTCAGTCGGACGATGATTTTCTAGTTTTTAATTCTCAAATATCATAAATTGTCTATAAAAATTGTGATAAAATACTTATGAAGAAAAGGGGGAGAATAGGTGAAACCATTCATATTGTGTTTTGGTTGAAAAGAAATAGGGTTTTGAAAGTAATATAAGTCATAATAATTTCTTATGTAAGTTAGAAGGTGCTTTTCCAATCTTGACGTTATCATAAATCACAAAAATTATCATGAAAAAAGATTTTGGAGAAATGGAGGAATCATAAAGATTTTATTAGTTATAAGAATCAAGAAAAAGATTTCATCCAATCCAGAAGTGCTGAGCACAAATGTTTTTAGAAGTATGAATGATTTATATCTAATGAGTTTTGAAGAATTTCAAAGTTGTAGAATGCAATTTCCATCGTAATGAGAATTCCATCATTATGAGGATTCTAACAGACTAAAGCTAAGGATGTTCCATCAGACTAAATATTTAGAGGAAATTCATTTAGACTGACTCTGAGGATAAAAGTCAATCATAATAACTTTGAGAAGGAAATTCAATCAAGATTTCCTTTGAGAAAAAATGTCATTTAGACTAACTCTAAGAAAAATTCAACCAGACTAACTATGATGAGGAAAGTCAATTCAGAATGAGATGAGTAAGTTCTATCATAATGAGTTAAGGAAGTTCCATCCTAATGAACTAAGTAAGTTACATCATAATGAGATAATGAAGTTCCATCATACCGAAGAAAATTTAGGAAGTCTAATAATAATATTTACAAATAAGACTCAATAATATTTCAACAGATTTGTGAAGAGTTTAAGTTGTAAAAATTCAAATTCAAATATGGGTATATCTAGATGTTTTTTTATTTAATAATGTAGGAATATTTTTCCAGTTTCCTACCTTGGTCTTTTTGGGATTTCTATTAACAGAAACACAATACATTCGTACTTTACATCTTTTTTATGTGATTGGAAAATGTAGAGCACTGTAGAATTCATGTCAAAGATCCCTTTTTGGACTGAGACCTCTTTATAAGGATTGACATCTTAATGTTTTTTTTACGGGACTAAGGAATATCTGACTGAGAATTTGAGAAGAGTTTTTGTAATATATATTGATAATTAGTTCATCGTAATGTTTCCATTAGACTAAATTCATTGGACTAAGTCCATTGAACCCATCCCCTTCGGAATGAGAGAATCCGGCCTTGGAACATCAGACTGAGGACTCCATATAGAGAATTTGTAGAGAAGTTTCAAGAAAGTATTTATTATTTAATTGTGGATCAATTGTTTGTAATGAAATTTGTAAGGTTATGGGGGTTAGTATAATAATTTCTACTGAGACATAAAAGCTATCTAGCGGGAGTTGGCATGAGTTGTATTCACTTATTCATTATAGAGTATTTATATAGACCCACAAGAGAGGCTATGTAAAGGATGTAGGTTCTCACACTGAGGAAAGACTTTTTAAATATTACGTGATTTACTTTATTTCCTACATTTCCATGCATGGTTATTTACTAAAAGAAAATAAGGATTTAAACTTTAACATGTTTCAAAGGTTATGTTTTTTATAAGTATTGAAACTTATAAAAGTGACCAGCTGATTCAACCCCCTTCTAAGTTGTTATTTAATCCTTTGAAAATTTAATTGGTATCATAGGTAAGGTTCCCTTATATAATCCTTATCATGCATAATATAAATTCTATAAATAGTAGAGGAATTCCTACATTTGATGGAAAAAATTATTATGGATGGAAAAATTAGATGATTCTTTATCTCTTATATTCTGGCCTAGAAGTTGTTGATGCTACTACAATTGGTTTTCCACCTATTAAGAAAGATTCACCTTTGTTTTTTAATAATAAAATAAATATAGGAGTTGATGGAAAGGTTAGAAATTCTATTCTTATGTCCTTATTAGAAAATGGTTATATGAAGGTGATGGGTTTCAAATCATCAAAGAGTATATGGGATAAGATGTAAAGTATATTCAATGGGAATACTAAAGTGAAGGAAGAAAAGATAGAAATTTGGTATAGTATGTATGAAGACATAATAATGAGAGATGAAGAATACATTTATGAATACCTTATGAGAGTAAATGAAATTGTTTGTGTAAGATGTCGACATTTCCTAAAGATGACACGAGATTAATTTCAGGTATTTATTTTTTCTTTTTTGAGAATACTTGGGTTGGGTTTTACCTTGGGTTTTGTTTGGGTGAAAATTTGAGAAAATTGGAAGCGTGAAGGGAAATTCATGTTTGGCGCATGGTTTTCCCTAACCATGTGCACCGACCCATCAAATTGTGCAACACTGGATAGAGGAATTTCACGGTTGGCGCACGGTTTTAAAAACCATGCACCCTCTTAGGAGAAAATGTGCACCCCCGTAATAGAGGCACACGATTAGGCTCATAGTTAGGGGAAACCATGAACCCCTTCCCAACTAACCATGCACAACCTTTTACATAACCCAAAAATTATATTTTTAATCACTCAAACCCCCATTTTAACATTTATTCGACCCCTATTCAACCCTAGATGATATTTCATAATTTTGGAGCCTCCTAAATGGATTATAAGTCTTCATGACCTCCATTATTTGTGATTCAAAGACTATATCAAATATATGAACCCTTCTTAGTAAGAGGATCTCATCTAACTTGGTTTCTCATTACTTCTCCATTCTTCTCCTATTTTAGATAGGATTTTATATTCTTATTTTGATTGGAAATAAATCTTGTTTTTTGGATCTAGATATATTATTGTAGATAAATATATAGATTCAAGAGATCTTTATTTTTTCAATCTTGATTTAGGGTTTGATATTCAGATCATGTTCTATGTCGTTGTGCTACTCAAATTTTGGGTATTTTTATTGGATGACCTCTTGTCAACGAATCGAGTTATTTAGGATACAATACAAATACCGAAGACTTTATTTAAATAATGTATATGTTCTTTTATAATTTCTATTAGATTTTTTGGAAATTGTGTTCTTGACTGAATGAATTACTATGGTTAATTAATTAATTAAGGAAATGTGAAATTGGGGATTTTAGAAATTATAGATTGAGATAATTAATTGTAGAATTAATTGTGAGATATTGAGATTTGAGGATTGAAATATTTATTTTTTTTTAATTATGATCTATTGAACTTGTCATTGAGATAATTAATTGTGGAATTAATTATGGAATTTTGAGTTTTTGGATATTGATTAATTAATTGAAGAATGAATTATTGTGATTGATGTACTCAATTAATTGGGGAATTAATTAAGTGTAATTATGTGATAAACTAATAGTTGAATTAGTATAGAAATTTGCGGGGTTAGTTAATTTTTTATTTGACTAATATAATTTATTTTATTAATTAATTGTAGAATTAATTAATTTACATGATATTGTTAATTAATTATTGAATTAATTAATGTTATTTATTTGATCAGTTAAATATTGAATTAAATAATGGAATATTTGTGTGGAAATAATTTTTGAATTAGTAATAGAATTTATTTGGATGTTCAACTGTTGAATTAATTATGTGTTATGAATGCTAACATGGCAATTTAGTTTAAAATTAAATAATGGGAACATGTTCATTCTAATGTGTATGTTATGAATGGTAACATGGTTATGTAGTTGTGAAATAAATAATGGGAACATGATGACTATAATTTGTATGTTACGAATGGAAACATGTTAATTTAGCTGTGAATTAATTAATGGGAACATGGTCATTCTATTGTGTGATGTTTGAATGGTAACATGGGAATTCAAGTGTGAATAAAATAATGGTATCAATGACATTATGAGATAGGATATTCATAAGACATAATTCAGAGCCCAGTATGAGACAAAGTAGGCATTGAATGGTAAAAATGGTATTATGATATATGAAATCCATTAGACATGATTTAGGCTACATAATGAGCCAAAGAAAGCATTAAGGTATGAGTGTCAATGAGATTTTTGGGGTTTATGTTGTTAAATATAGAATAATTGATAATGTGATAACTATTTACTTATGGATTGTAATTATGTATTTATACAACTACATGCACTTTATATTAACTATATATTGTTTTATACACCGTTTGTGGTGGCCTAATGAGTTGTACTCACACCCAACTCAGGTTGTCTTATTGGTACTCAAATAGACTTTGTGTTTTCTAGATAAGTGAAGGGAAAATTCTCATTGCTATATGGATGATATGGGATATAGAATGGATGAGGGAACAAGAAATCATTCTGGACCCAATTAGGGGTGTCATCAGTGTATTTATTATGTGTTTAATTTTAGACACTTGACACGTACATTGGCATGGAATATTTTCTTCTTTAGTTTTGATATTGTATTTCCACTTTTAGCCATCTCATGATACCACTTATTTCACGTTATGATTACATGTTATTTAGTTATTGTTTCTTATTTTCTTCTAGTGTATTTAATCTAATAAAAGGGGGTATAGTCTCCCCATTATCGATATTTCAGACCCCCACTACTATTCGGTAACCTCTAGAATATTGGGAGGCACACCTGGGGTCATGTGACAGACTGACTCGAGGCACCGTTGTGAGGCACCTAGGTCAGGACATTACAAATTGGTATCAGAGTCTATTGTGTTATTACTATTTGGTAAAGGTAGACATGAAACTATAAAGATTCAGGACATGGTTATGATCTCATGCATGGGAGTAGCTAACCCATGTATGGGGGAGAACCCAAGTACCTAGGGTGGGATTGTTGTGATTCTTATTTGCTGTTACAGTTGAATATTATTTCAACTTGGGTGACACACTTGTTGTGTGTTGTGATTGATTATGTTAATTTATTCTGAGTTTTGACTTGTGGACCAGTATGGAACAATATTTGAGTTAGACGCGTCATTCTAGGAAACTTCGTGTTATTGTGACATGCATCATTTTAGGTACACATAGAAAAATGGGTTATGGGTAAGTTATTGAACATGAACTTTTTTTCCTTGCTAGTGAAATTGAAATGAAAATGGAACCTAACATGAAATTTAGAAAGATTTTAGAATGATGTAAGATGAGAATAAATGGGTATCTAAATGAGAATCTTGAATAATTAGAATGCGTTTACTCTTGTTATAAATGACCAAGGAGTATGATTATTAAGGGTAGTGATAACACCTCAGTTTTGACTATGTGGTAGGGTTTGGGAAAATAACTTGTTGTGGAATATTGTATTTTACCTTAAATGTATTAATTTTGTAATAGGTGTCTTAAGGTACCAATTTGTAATGGTATAGATATTTCTATATGATGGCGCTTATTAAGAGGATAACAAGGGTATATGGCTAGAGATGATCTACCAGTAGTAGGAACTAAGGCATCAATTGTGTTAGTTGAGGAATTCCGGGAGCAGTTCCAAGAGAACATTTCCCACTTTATGAAATTCATGGGAAGAGACCCAGGGTGGGCTGTGAAGAGTATTTTTGATCTAAAAATGGAGTTACAAATTCAGCACCATCCTGCTTTTATTGGAGAGGGTGGACCTAAGATAGGTGACTTCTGGGATGAGTCCATTGAGACTATAATTGACCACTTTGAGACTTCTATAGAGAGGATGGTCATGTTGGCTGATTACATGATATGATGATAAGTGAATCATTAGTGGTATATTCAGGCATGGACTGTATAGGCTAATGGTATTTTATGGAAGGAACTGTTGGATTAGTTTCTAGAGAACTTCTATCCAGAGATACTGAGGTAGGAGAGAGTAGCTGTGTTCATGAGGATTACATGGGGGAGTATTTATCTGATAGACTATGTTGGACACTTTACACATTTGAAACACTTTTCTCTAGCATTGGCAGTGGATGAGATAACGATAGAGAGACCATTTTAGGATGGGAAAAAAATGTGAGATTAAGTCCCAAGTTAACCATTTTCAGTTAAAGGAGTTTTCTGAGGTGGTGGATAAGGATCTCATAGGTATGGGTAACATGAAGAGGCTTCCAGTGAAGGAATGGTGGTTCCATTTGGAAGATTAGAAGGTATGACTTCAGAGAGTAGGAAGCATTGCTATGAAAACATCAACCAGGGAAGTGGGAAACAATGTACCTAAAAAGGGGGATGAGTTGCATAGGACCTTAATTGAGTGATCACCACCAGTATGGTAGATTAGGAAACATTTGAAGATAGTTACCTCAACCACCAATATAGTTATAGTCTTGTAGAAAAATGGGACATATACCAAAGTTCTATAGGACCCAGTGATAGATGAGTAGTAAGGGTACAGCTAGTCATAATTAGAGTGTAGGAAGACGATATTCGGCACCATATCAGTGTTTCATATGGATTTATACTGGACAAGGTGGTAAAAATAGTGTATGTGGCACTTTCGGGTAATATTGCTCATATTAGTAGAGTAGTGTAGCACATGGGACTTAGACTTCATCACAGGGAAGTGGGGTATGACCATTGCATTCTATTCACCCTACACTTGTGCATATCAAGGATGGACCATTGATAGTGAGAGGTACTATTTTTATAGCTTCTATGATATCTAGTGCCTTATTTGATATCAATGCCTATCATTCCATTATTTCTACAAAACTTGTTAATGGTTTGAGCCTGGTGATGGAGTTTGTGAGTGGGGTGTTGACGACAAACACACCTCCTGGAGTTCGGTCAAGAGACATTTTTTTCTGCAAGGGGTGTTCTCTTGAGGTCGTGTAGTATCGATTTCTATGGGATCTTTATATCATAGACATTCCAGCCTTTGAAATAATTATGGGTATGGACTAGTTAGTATCATATTATCCCCACATTGATTTTTACTATAAGGGAGTGACCATTACATCTCCTAAGGGTTACAAATATATTCACTATGGAGAGTGGGATATCGAGGCGTTCTATGTAGGGCCAATTACAATCAAATAATAGTGATCACAACCTAGGTTTCTAGTTTATTTCTGGATGATGGAGGTGTAATGTGATATTTCTTTCCATACATAGTGGATAGGTTTTAGATGTTTTAACATAACATATCTCAATTATTCCACCAGAGAGATGTGGAATTTAGCATTGAGCTCAAACCAGGGGAAGAGATGATTTCTATTCCATCATATAGAATGGTACCAAAAGATATTCAAGAGCTCAAGACTCTGCTGGAGGAGTTATAGGATAAGTTATTTATTTATCTGAGTATGTCGCCTTGGGGTTCACTATTGTTGTTTTAAAAGAATACTGATAGGAGTTTATGCAAATGTGTTGATTACCAAAAGTTGAACCAGATGACTGTGAAGAACCAACATCCTCTCCCCCGTATTGATGACCTATTTGACCAGTTGAGAGGAGATTGTGTGTTCTAAAAGATTGAATTGAGATTAGGGTATTATAAACTGAGAGTTCAGACATCTGATATACCAAGGGATAAATTTAGAAGCAGGTATGGACTATATGATTTGATCATAATATTACTTGGGTTGACGAACACACCAGTAATGTTTAATGACTTAATGAAAAAAATCTTTAATCTGTTCCTAGATCAGTTTGTGGTAGTGTTTGTGGGGGACATCATGGTCCACTCCAAGAAACATGATTATTATGACCAACATCTTGATATAGTCATAAGTACACTAAGAGAGCATTGACTCAACATCAATATATCTAAGTACAATTTTTTGGATCGATCAGGTGCAATTCTTGGGTAATATCATCTCAGAGTAATGTGTGTTGGTAAATCTAGAAAAGGTTCAGATATTGGTTTCTTGAGAGCATCCCAAGATCTTGTTTGATATCCATCGATTTCTAAGATTTTCAGAATATTATTAGAGGTTAATTCAAGACATTTAATGATTGGAAACATTGCTGATGGGCTTGACCAAAAAGGGATAAATTTTTATTGGTCGTAAGATTGTGATAATTTTTTCTAGGAGATGAAGATAATTTTGGAATCAGTACCAATATTGATCATACCTGAGCATGGTGAGAAGTACACAATGTATTGTGACACTTCTTGGATTGTAATTAGAGTTGTGTTGATGCAAAGAGATCATTTTTTGGTTTATGGGGCTTTGATGTTGAGGCCCCATGAACCGCCTACCCTACATATGACCCCAAGTTGTCTATAATGGTTTATGTTTTAATGTTTTGGGGACATTATCTATTGGGAAATTTTTTTACTGTGTATATTGATCATAAGAGATTGAAGTACATATTTTCATAGTGAGACTTGAATCTTCGATAATAGAGATGGGTTGAGTATATGAAGCCATTAAATTTTGAGCCAAAATATATGCCTAGAAAGGGGAACATTGATGATGATGTTTTGAGCAAGAAGACTCAAACTCAGGTGGTTCAGGAGTGTATTGTTGAGTGGAAGATGATGGATTTATTGGACGAGATACACATTTTGGTTTAAGAGAGTTAGGATTAGATGAATCTCGTTATAGTTTCATTAGAGTATACAGTTTTGAGATAGATCTAAGATAATAAGTATGTGGATTTATAATGTTTTACCTTGAGCAAAAACCTTGAAGGTGGGAAGTCACCTTCTAATTGGAGCATAGACGAGGATGAGGTCATCTATGTCAGGAATCAGGTTGTCGTACCTAAAAGTATGTGAGACAAGCTTATGTGTGAGTTTCATCCCTCAAAGTGGGTGGTACATCCACGTGTGACCAAAATGCACAGTGAACTACAAAGATAGTTTTGATGGTTGGAAAAGAAATAGAAAATAGTAAGGTTTGTGACACGATTCTACACCTATCAGTAGGTGAAGGCCAAGAATTAATGACCTATAGGTTTACTACAGTCATTGGCCATTATAGAATGGAAGTCGGAAAAATTGACCGAGGAATTTGTGGTGGTTATCCCGAGGATTCCTTAGAAGAATAAATCTATTTGGGTTATTGTGGATAGAATAAAAAAGGTAGTGAATTTCTTGAATATATGAGAGACTTTCTTAGTGGGGAAGTTGGGATATTTGTATGTTTGGGTGACAGTCTGTCTGCATGAGGTGCCACGGAATATTATTTCAGACTGAAAGTTTTGTTTTACTACACGATTATTATAGGGATTGCAGAAGGTGCTTGGTATGTAGGTCTTATTGAGTATGGATTTCCACCAACTGATAGATGGGTGGTCAGAGCATACTATACAAGTTCTTGAGGATCTATTGTGAGCTTGTGTTCTAAACTTTGGTGGGTCTTGGGAGAATTACCTAGAACTAGTGGAGTTAACCCATACCAATAATTATTGGGGAACTATATATATGGATCTGTATGAGGATCTTTATAGTAGGCCATTAAAGACCACCTCTAGCCTGGATGGAGGTAAGTGAGTCTATGTTGTTGGGATTGAGTCTCGTGTAGGACACATTACAACATGTACAGTTGATTCAAAAATATATGGATATGACCCAAAGTAGATAGCATTCATACGTTGATAGAAATAAATGACACCTAAAGTTTACATAGGTTGATCATGTATTAATTTGGGTGTTTCTTAGATTCAAAAACTATGGAATACAGAGACATGGTAAGTGGGCACCCAATTTTGATGAACCGTTTGAGGTGGTGGAGAGAATCATGCTAATGGTGTACCGATTGGCTCTTCCACGAAGATACAGTGTTATGTATGATGTTTTCTAAGAGTCAAAACTAGGTTGGTATCACCCCAACCCTTCTAATGTGATCTATAGGGATTATGTTGAGATTGAGATAGATTTTTCCTTTAAAGAGCATCTAATATGTGTGTTGAATCATTGTGAGAAAGTGTTGCGGGGAAAGACCATTAATATAGTTTGTGTATTGTGGAAACATGGGAATGTGTGAGAGGAGACATGGGAAATGAAATAAGATATGTGGGATCATTGTCCTAATATTTTTAACTCAGAATCTTATAGATTTCTTAGAGTGAAGCTCAAGGATATGATGTTATAAGGTGGTGAGATTGTAAGATCTCGACCTTTCCTGAAGATGACTTTGTCTTAATTTCAGGTATTTATTTTTTCCTTGTTTTAGTGTACTTGGGCTGGGTTTTACCTTTGGGTGTGTTTGGGTGAAAATTCGAGAAAATTTGAAGGCTGAAGGGTAGTGCATAGTTGGCTCATGGTTTTCCCTAATCGTGTGCCCCTGCCCACCAAACCATGCAACCTTGGAGAGAGAGGAATTACATGGTTGACAGATGGTTTGTCAGTCTGTACACCCTATTATGAGAAACTATGAACCCCCATAATATATATTCACATTTAGGTACACATTTAGGAGAAAACGTGCTCTCCTGCCCTATTAACCATGCATGAATTTTTAAGTCACCAAAAAATAGATATTTATTCACCAAAACCCCCATTTAACTCCTATTTGATCCCAATTTAACCCTAGATAATATTTCATTATTTTGGAGAATCCTATATGGATTAAAATACTTAACAACCTTTTTAATTTGTTAATTTAATCCTGGATTGAAGATCTTCACCCCTCCCTGTAAGAGGATCTTACCTCGCTTGGTTTCATATTCTTATTCCTTTATTAACCTATTATAGACTGGGGGTTTTATTCCTATTTTGATTGGATATAGAAATGTTTTTTGTGGATCTGATTCTAGTATTGTAGATCTATATCTATATTTAAGATATCTCTATTGATTTGATCTTGATTTGGGGTTTTAAATTTGAATCTCATTCTATATAATTGTGCTGCTCAAATTATGAGGATTTTTGTTGGGTGATCTGTCATTAACGAATTGAGGTAGGTTTTCTATAATTAAATGTCAATGTATTTGTTTAAATTACATGTATGTAATTGAATAATTTTTATTAGATATTTAGAAATTATGTTCTTAATTGAATTTATTAATCGAGGAGAGCAGAAATTGGGGGGTTTTGTGAATTACAGATTGAGATAATTAATTGTAGAATTAATTATGAGATATTAAGATTTTGGGACTGAGATATTAAATTGTGTAAATAATTATGATCTATTGAGATTCTGATTGACATAATTAATTATGGAATTAATTTATTGAGTTTTAGTTTGTGGATATTGATTAATTAATTGAATAATTAATTAATGGTATTTATGTACTCAATTAATTAGAAAATTAATTAATGGGATTTATGTGATAAATTAATTATTGAATTAGTAATAAAATTGGTGTGGTTGATTAATTATTGAATTTACTAATAGAATTTAAGTGATTAATTAATTTTATAATTAATTAATGTATTTTATGTGATTAATTATTTTTAGAATTAATTAATGTTATTTATGTGATTAGTTAAATTTTGAATTAACTAATGGAATTGTTATGTTTAACTAATTGTGGAATTAGTAATGGAATTGATGTGGATAATTAGTTGTTTAATTAATTATGTGTTATGAAAGGTAACATGGTCATTTATTTGTGAATTAAATAACGGGAACTTGGTCATTGTAATGTGTAAGGTATGAATGGTAACATGGCTATTTATTTGAGAAATAGGGAATGTGAACAAGATTATTATAATGTGTATGGTACAAATGGTAACATGGTCATTTAGTTGGGAATTTCAGAATAGAAACATGGACATTCTATTGTGTGGTGTATGAATGGTGACATGTAAACTAAAATATGAATTAAATAATGTTATCAATGGAATTATGAGATATGATATTCCTCAGACATACTTTAGGCTCTAATATATTTCAGAGTTGGTATTCAATGATAACAATGGAATTATAAGATATGATATCCCTCAGTCATACTTCATCCTCTGACATGAGTTGATGCGGGTATTGAGGTATGAGTGTCTATGAGAACCCAAAGGTTTATACAGTTAAATAAAGATTAATTGATAATGTGATAACTATTTACTTATGCGTTGTAATTATTTCATTATACAACTTTATATAGTTTCTATTGATTAGATATTGTTTTAGTTGTTATTAGTGGTGGTATACTATAATGCCTTAGATTTTCCAAGAACTATTATTTTGGATACTATATAGATTATTTGTGAGACCAGGCACTGAGACGATGTGGGATTCTGAGGACGTTGTTCCTAAAAAAAATGTTTGAAATATATTAAATTGCATGCATGTGTAGTTTTTAGGAAAAAGTGTAATAACATCTCAATGGGTACCCTGATCAGAAATGTGATGGTACCGTTGAGTTCATAATGAGAGTTTTACCCTAGGAATGATTTAACATTAGTCGGTTTGTTTCACTTGTAGAAAAGTCATCACAGGTGTGGAAATCAAAAAAATAATTTAATAAATAATTTTATTTTATTTTTGTTGATGCAGTGATTGATGGACATTAAATAGACTATTATGGAGAAATACAAAGGTCAGCTGTACAACCCCGGAACCGCTGGAGAGCCATTGGAGATAGCTTCAGTGAATCCTCCCAGATGAATGGCAATAGGATCTTCGATCAATGATCGATGAAAAAAAGATTCAATGGATCCTACCAAAAAACACGACACAACCCCATTCTTCATTTGTGATCAATTTGAACCAAGGTAGGGCATGCATTTTTATTTTATCCTTCCCCATTCTTGATTTATTCAATGAAAATGAATCAATCTATGATAGTGGTTTGATCATTATGCAAGAAGATTTTATTTTATGAGGTTCTTATGGGAGAATATATTTTTATTTTTATTATTCAGATTTTCATTCTAATAACGATTGTTCAAGATAAACAGGATCATTGATCAAGGTTTGTTACTTCAATAAGTTCTTGTTCTCTTCTCCCTGCATTCATTGTTCATCATGAGAATTATTGATCAATCGATCATTGTGCACCCATTTCTTGGTGCAACGATCTGATATCACAGATCTAAGATTATAATACCCTGATAGAGGTGTGATGATGATGATAAAGAAATTTAGATGACATAGTATAACCAATTTACAATTCTTCATCACATAACAAAGCATGAAAATTTGATTCAATTTTTGAGTAGATTTTATAGCGTAATGCATTCTTCATCAAAAACAGGATTGGACGAGTTGGGATCTTCAATCTCATGGTGAAATGATCACAAGATCAAAATCTAGATGCATTGGATCAAATGCGGGAGTACATATGGGATTCTGAAAAATCCTGAACAACACAATGTTTAATCTGGATCTATACGTTGTGTGGGGCCACATGAGCTACGATTAGGGTTTCCATAGGAAGTTAAATATCGCATGGAATGTGACCCCTTTCACATAGCATGTGGTATCACCTGGGTCACTCGGCATGTAATCAAAAATTACACTGGCTGTTTACATGGGAAGATGTTCATAGGCAAAGTTGTGTACTGGTACTTGAGAATACATTCATAGGATGGTGACTTTTACTAGCACATGGTTAGAGTAAATGGGATACATACATGGTTTGTACTACTACATGGACATAGTTTGATGAGATGAGCCATTTACATGAGCAAGACCCAGGTTCAATGGACATGGAGTGTGACCCCTACTACACACTGTGTACTCATTTATACATGTCTTCTAGCCCTTGTACTCTATATCATGGAAAATTTTTGTTAGGGTTTGTTACCTTTATCTTTTCCATGAGAGATAGTATGAAATCATTTTTTACTCCTGAGAAAATGATCCCTTCCGTAGGTATTCTTAGATAGAGTAGTTGGAATCCCTCTACGAGGCCCAGAGTGAGATCCTCTATTCATATTCATGTCCTAGGTAATGTTCTTGGTACTGACATGACCAACACTACATGGGAGTCAATCCTCTACTTAACAGGTTAATCTAGATTGATTTATTGGTATAGTTATCCTCGTCTGTGTAATGTATTCTATTAAAACTATTAGCATGCTCTTTCTCATGAATAGATCCGATAAGAAGTACCTATTGGATAGACATCATCGATTCTATCCGATTCAGTAGTGTGTTCTCTCGAGTGAGTTCTTTGTGGAATATTCTATATGAAATCATAAAATTGTATAATATGGTTTTCACTTACCTCTATAATGTGTGTCTTTTTTGAGTATATCTAGATAATCTTGTTATATGTGTTTTATAAATATACATGTGTAGAGATGAATGTATTTCCATTGTTTTATGTGAGGCATGCCTATCATAGGGCCTGTAAAAAACAATTTAATTTTCCTAGTGTAGTATAATGGATGACCATGTTCATCTCACTTGAGGAACTTTCTCATTTGATCACTCACTTAATTTAATTCACCTAAACTATTTCTTTTAAATTGTTTTTTTATTTAGGAAGGTTGTGAAATTTAAATTAATGAAAATATTAAACTAACATGCAATGAAAAAAAATTAATTAGTGAATAAAGAACATGGAATTTATGGGTTGGTTTTTGGGTTCCATCATTCTCCTTGTTGGTGTTTAAATAAAGTTTGATAATTCAATTTTGAGATCTCATTCTTGAATTACTATTATTTTATTAATTGGTGTGAAATCTTGAATGCATTTAGAAATCTTAACATCCCCCCTACATTAATCAAGGTTGGTGGAAAAACTCAATTGTGAGTGTGACAACTTCTAAGACTTCGCTCTATTGTATGCCATTTCAACCACTGAATGGCTCAAATCCATTGTATTTAGATCTTATATTCAGTATAAGGGAGGGGGAAGATTTAATAAAATAATAGAAATGAGTTTGAGTTTTGTTTCATGGTGGGATATCCCCACACCCGTGCACGTCACTCTTTCTCATCAAAAACATAATAAAACATAAGAATTTTACAGTATAATAAATGAAATTGACAGATACCTCCCCTGATCCAAGGATTGAGTAAGTACATCATTTTTTATGGTATGAGGTAATAGTGGATAGTATAAGAATAATAATAGAAGAAAATAAGGACAAAATATGGAGAATAAATGAGGGTGGTTGGGTGGAAGAAAACACAAAAATAAAAACCATGCATGAATTTATTAAAAATCTAAATTACAATTGAAATATAAAAAAATAAAGATAATAAACAAATTAATAATATGATAAGGGAAATATTTTTGGACATCCTCCCTCGGTGGAGCTCTCCCCTTGATTCCTTATAATAAATGTGATGGAAAATGGGATGAGATGAGAGGTGGGAGCTCCCCTCCTTTTATAGGAAGAAATTATCCTCCTCAAGTTTGCAAATTTTTTGGCAATATTAATGGATGATTAACACATTCCATCCTTCATAAAATTACTTAATAAATGAATTTTTCATTCAACCTCAACGTTTCATATTGATTGGACGCATCTACAGGGATGTCTATATTTTTTATTGACAATGTATTTTTTTCTAGATGAATTTTCCAAGAAGTTTCCTTCAATGTATAACATCTCTCTTCCACAATAATGAAAGAAAAACGCCATGAAATTTATTTAGGTAGTGCATATATGAGTCCTACTTCATATACATTTCTAATCAACTCCATTGTAGGTGTGTAGCCTGATTTATACATCTGTTATGGAGGTGGGGTCCATGCTGTCAGCCTGGACAATTTCCAAACATTAATGATTTTTTCGGGCCTTTACATATTCGAATAAGCCTCTAGTATAGAAGAAATATTTAAAGGAATTAATATTAGTATTCTAAAAAATAATCATTCAATTTGGAATTATATTTTAATGTAAATTACCAAAATACCCTTGACATAAAAATCTGTCAAAAATCCATAATTTAAGCACATTTCACATTTTCGCTCAAAAAGCACCATAAATCCAAAATTAGTCCATATAACAACAAATTGATAAACTAGGAGGGTTAAAACAATTGAAATGCATATAAAAAATGTGTAAAATATTAATTTTATCCTTATAATTTTTAGATTCGGGGTGTACGACTAAGTATTGCCATACTCACCCATACATGGGGTTTTCCTTCATGTGTCATGTCTTGTGTAGAAGATTGAAATTTTGATAGAGTCTTAGGAGGACCAGGACCGAGCGGTTCTTAGTGAGACCAGAAAAACCAAGGTGTGTTCCTACAGCTTTCATAAAGCAATCCCAATACATATTTTAGGTGATACTTTTGTTTTCAAACTCATTGTGGTTGTCTTGTATTTGGCCATAATTACCTTATATAACTTCATTTTATACTCTAGTTATGAAATTTAGATGTATAAATGCCTCAGCTTTTAGTTGTTTTTACATTACATCATTTTATAGTCTTGGAGATGTGTGTTTCTATTTAGGTACTTAAGCTATGGCCTCTCATGTCAGTGATACACCTTCTCAATGCTAGTCATTAACCCCTAGCCTATTTGAGGTGGGATTCGGGAGTCGCGGAATGGGCCCCTCTAGAAGGGAGAATGACACCTACTGAGTTGTACTCTCACACTACTTGGGATGCCTAATCAATACCTGAATAGGGTTTGTGATTTCTAGAGAGGTTAAGGGAAAATACCTTATGTTAGATCACTAATATGTGATGGAGCATGGATGAGGGATCCAGACACTATTTGGGACATGCATTGGGGTGTCATCAATGTCTTTATTTTGGGTTTCATTTTAGACAGTTGACATGTACATTGCCATGACATATTTTCTTCTATAATTTTTGATATTGTATTTTCAGTTTTGGTCATCTTGTCATACTGGTTCATTTAGGTTATGATTACATGTTATTAATATATTGTTTATTATTTATTTCATGGTGTATTTACTCTGATAAAAGAGGGTAAAGTCTCCCCATGATCAATATATCAGACCCTCACTACTAATCAACAGCCTCTGACATATGGGGAGTTATGCCTGAGGTCATGTGACTAACCGATTGGAGGCACTAGTGTGTGGAACCTGGTCCGAGATGTTATAGTTTTCAACATTTGATGTTTTGGAGATGTCTTGTAAGATTCTATAATTGTGAAGAAAATCATGTGAAACATTCCAGTTAGGTTTGATTCTAAAATTTTCTCTTTATAAGATAAAGATGATTTATCTCTTGATGAATTGGTTAAATTTATTATTACTTATGAAATGAGGAAAGATCCAACGTTAAAAAAATATGAATGATGAAATATATTTTGAATCAATGAGAAATTTGATAATTCAAGATGTTGACATGATGATCCTTGGTACTTTGAAGATAAAGAGGATGATAAGTTTAATTAATAAATCACGTCTCTTATATCTAAGAACTATAGTAGAAGTATATGAAATTATGGTGGTAAAATTAATCTTAAATGTTTTGATTGTGGTGGAATTGGACACTTTACTATGAATTTACTGAAGAAGAATGTTGTTGAGTATCGAGAATATTCTGATGAAACACCTTGATGAAAGCAGTGTAACAAAAGTTATGAAGAATAAAATTCATCCAACAAACACAATAATAAGACTACTAGAAACGAAATAAATATGATAAGTAATAAAGTTGAATCATACTCAACTGAAGAAAATTCTTCAAAATATGAATGTTAAAAAAATTATAACCTTCATTGAAAAATTTTAGAATATAAATGATTCCTTACATAGTGAACAGGTTGGTGAAGAATCATATAGAGAGTATCAACTCAAAACATAACTTATATTATCTATTGAAAAAAAATAGAAATCTGAAGTAATAATTTAGAGTAATGAATAAATATTGTGAAGAAGTTTCTAAAGTAAGAAATTATGTAATCAAGTTTGAGGAATGATACATTCAAGTGTTCTTAAGTTAGAAACTAATAATCACTAAACATGGATGGATGGTTGAAGATCTCAATAATATATTGGAATATAAGGAAAAAGAAGTTAATAAGTTTCAATATAAACTTCTTGATTCTATAAATACATTGAGAAAGATAAATGAAAACTTTAACAAAGCATTAATTGTAAAATATAAGTCTTATAAATTTGTTTAGAAATCTCAAATAAAGAATTTATTGAATTCCTCACACATAATAAATAATGTTTCATCTAATTTTCTATCATTTCACATGATAAGAAAATTAATATGACTGTTTGGGTGGAGAAATAATGTTATTAACCTGTCACATATACAGAATTTTAAAAGTCACATTAAAGGAAATATGGCATAAACCGAGAGTATGTTAGGGTAGGAAGGATTTATAAACCTAAATTTTTTTTACAATGAAAGATCATACTTTAATAGAAAATTAAGATTTGATATATTCTATTAGTGATATAGAATATATGGGCACGTGACTTTTAATTTTTGGCATAACATATCACTTCTCAAAATAATATTTGAATAGACTAGAAGAAAAAATGAAATTATAATGAATAACATTCCTAATACATAGGATGTTACAAAAGAAAAATCACATGAAGTTAGAAAAATTCCAAAAAAGTCAATTTAAATTTCTGGAAGAAGTTTATGGAAGATGTAATTTTTGTTTTCATCATGTCGAAAGTTATATGAAACTCCTTCTAGAACATGTATCTTATTAGAGATAAAGAAAATGAAGCAAGGATGAAGAATTTTGAGGAAATATTTTTATGTTGAGACTGCCTTGAATGAAAGTAAAAAAGAACAAACCATGGATACTTGATACTAGTTTTACGTCATGCATGATAGGTGATTTAATAATCTTGAAACATGTTTAAAATCATGAAGGTGGTTCTATTACCTTTGTGAATAATAGTTCTTTAAAAATCATAGGAATCAAAATGACTGAGAATAAAGAAGACAAGTTGAAATATTATGAATTTTTATTCCTTGATGTGCTAAAATATAATTTACATAGTGTAAGTCAACTTTGTGATGATGGAAAAGATGTTATTTTTATAAAATATTAATGTGTTATTAGAAGTGTGAAACATTTAAAAGTTATCACAAATGGAGAAAGAATTAGTGGAAATCTTTTTCTTGTTAGAGAATTTAAAAACTCATGTTATCTAAGTGCCAAAGATGAGAATAAGTTGTGGTGCCAAAGACTTGTCCAACTTGGGAATAAAATAATGAAAAAAATTTCTAAAGTTTATTATGTACAATATTTTCCAAAATTGAAAAGAAGAGAGGAAGATTTTTTTGTTACTTGTTAGAAAGGGAAGATGACTAATAAAAGTCATAAGAATGTTGAGATTCTATCTACCAGGCCTCTTAATCATATTCATTCCAATTTATTTAGGTCAATGAGACATCAATAATGAAGGATATTTATAATTTTTCAATTTTAATGGTGATTTCACTCAAAGGACAAACATCATGTTTTTGAAACACAACTCAGAGCCTATAGAAATGTTCAGGTTTTTCAAAAACGAAGTTGAGAAAGAGATGGGGGTTTATATAAAGAAATTGTTAATGGATAATGGTATTGAGTATAAAAGAAATAATTATGAAACTTATATTAGATATCATGGTATTAAACATTAGTATAGTTTTTTATATACCCCACAAAAAACTGTAGTAGTAGAAAGGAACAATATTGGTTTTCTGGAAATGGGATGAATCATGTGAGAAGAATAAAAACATTCAAAGTTCAACTAGAGTGAATTTTTTAGTATTATTTTACAAGTTTTGAAAAAAAATTAACTTTGGAATCCAACATGAGTTATTATGAAACTTTCTATGAGAAAAAACCTTTATTGAAGTACATCAATTTTTTTGGAATCCCATGTTTACTTAAAATAATAAATTTGGATCGGGGAAAGTTTGATGAGAAAGCAGAAAAAGAAACATTTATTATTCTCCCTTTGGAAGAAGTTACAAATGTAAGAAGTTTTTAATTAAATTTATTTTATGAATATGAAGTTGTGTTTATCAGATAATCGGGGAGAGGAAAATAAAATTTAAAGAAAAATAAAAGTGAGAAAATATAAAATTTAGGGGGATTTTATCTCAACATGTCCATAGAATTTTCTTCTCACCAGGAAATTGATTTTTTTTCAAAAAAAATACATTTTCTATTAGTGTGGTGTCTAAACACTCCTTTAATAAAGGATGTGTTTTGTAAAAATTCAAAAAACATGAGTTGTTTACAAAATTTGAATTTTGAAAATTTTCTGAGAGTTGTAAAAATTATTTGTGAGTGTTGTTAAAAAATCCGAATGGGAAGATTGAAGAAATTTTGTGATGTTTTTTTAAAATTTTTTTGTATTTTTGGATAACTAATCATTTATAAAACAATGTTTTTGAAAAAAAAGTAAAGGTTTATGAATGTTCGAACCCAAAAATTAAAGGGGGAGAGAGTTTTGTTTTTGAGAAAGTTTTTTTATAGACATAGTGGATTGAACTGAGAAACACCAGATGAAAAGTATGAAACTGATAACCACCGGTTATAGAATTCATAAAAAAAGATAAGAGTTTTTTATCAAACACACCATCATTCTCAGATCCATTGACATGAAGTTAATGTTTCATTGGACTCATTGTTGGTTAGAAAGCTAGAATGTTGCTGAAGAGGTTGAATAAAGAAAGTGATGTCAGGAGTTAGAAGTTTCTTAAACTTTATAACCATTAGTCAAATATTTATATTCTAATTTTTAATTCTCAAATATAATAAGTTGTCTGTAACACTTGTGATGTGATCCTTATGAAGAAAAGGGGGATAATAGGTGTCACCAATCATATTGAGTTTTGGTTAGAAATAAAGAAGGTGTTGAAAGTAAGGGAATTCGTAATACTTTCCGGTATAAGTAATATAGTACATTGATAATATTGAAGTTCTCACAAATCAAGAAAACTATAATGATAAAAAAAATTAAGAAATAGAGGAATCATAGAGATTGTGTAGATTCTTGGTATCAATAAATAAGTTCTCATCCGATCCAGCATTACTAAGAAAAGATGTTTTCAGATTTCTGAATTAGTTATAGATGATGAGGGTTAATGTATATCAATGTGGTTTATTGGAGTTTCCATCATAAATAAAATTACATTCTAGTTATAATTCCATCATTATTAGGATTCCATTGGATTGAAGCTAAGGATGTTCTATGAGGTAGAATCTGAGGAGGAAAGTTAATTAAACTGACTTTGAGGAAGAAATTCAATCAAAATATCTATGAGAAAGAAATTCAATCAAGACCGACTCTGAGAAGGATAGTCAATCACACTAAATCTGAGAAATAATGTTAATTAGACTAACTCTAATTAGGAAATTCAATTTAGAATGATATGAAGAAGTTTCATCATAAGGAGATGAGGAAGTTCCATCATAATGAGTTGAGTAATTTCTATTATACTGAATAAAAGTTAGGATGTCTGAGAAGAATTATTATAAATAATACATAATAAGATTTCATAACATTTTTTAAGAGTTTAAGTGTTCAAACATGAAATTAAAATATGTATAAATATTAGATTTTTTTAATTTGAGTAAGTGGGGAATGTTTTTTAGTTTCTTAAATTTATCTTTCTGGGATGCCTATAAATAGAAGAAATGTATATTCATAATTTTCAACTTTTTTATGTGAGTGGAAAAAGAAGAGCACTACAGAATTCATGTCATTGTTATCTTTCCATATTTAAATCTCATTAGATGTTTGGACATCTAAATTTTTATATTGGACTGAGTAAGACCAGACTGAACATTTGAGAACAGTTTGAGTAATTCATATTGAGAATGGATTCATCAAACTGAGTCCATCAGACTGAACTCGTCAGAATGAGTCCATCGGACCCAACCCTATCTCATGGAGAGAATCAGACCCAACCACATCATAATGAGGATTCTGAGCTGAGATTTTTTTTTAGTTTTAACAATGTATTTTTCTTTTGTTTTATCTCATTTTTTTTTATGAAAAATTTATAAACCAATATGGGTCTGTATGATCATTAAAATTAGGATATATATAATGTGTCTAATGGGAGTTGGCACAAGTTGTATTCACTTATTCATTTTAGATAATTTCTCTAGACCCATAGGAGTTTCTATGAAAATGATATATGTTCTCACACTGAGGTCAAACCTTGTAAATATCATGTTCTTTACCTTTTTTTACAAATTTTCCATACATTAGTATTTACTAAAAGATGATAAGGATATAAACATTAACAAGTTTCAAGGTTTAATATTTTAAAAATTATTGAAACTAATAAAAGTGAACATCTAATTAAACCCCACATCTGAGTTATTATTCGATCCTTTGGAACTTCATGTACTATTTATCACTTTATTTGAAACTTTTTTTATATTTTTGCTACTTCTGGTAATTAAAATCCCTAAAATAATAATGCAATACTCTCATGACTCATCATTGATCTAACCATGTCCAAAAATATGTGGTTCCTCCTTTCACTTACATCATTACACTGATTTGTATAAGGAGGAGTGAGTTAATATTGGATCCCAAAATCCAATAAGTAATCAATGAATTCTTGATTGAGATATTCTCCACCAAGTTATAAGAGGATTTTCTTAATCGTATTACCAATTTGGATCACTTATTCGTTCTTTTATTTCTGGAATTTATCAAAATAACCTGACCTATACCTTATTAAGTAGACATATTCATTTGTACTAAAATAACCGATAATATTTATGTAGTATGAGAACCCACCCCTGCCTCAATAGGAAATAGTAAACACACATATGTATGAACTAATTAAAGAATCTCTTTAGACCTTTCACCTTTTCTACTAAATGGGGTTTTATTCATTATACTATATAAATAAGTGTGACACATACCAATTGTTGTTAGTTCAAAAGAATCTAAATATCCATTTTGGTATAACATAGTCAATCGTTTTTCATTTAGATGACCAAGCCAATGAGCCATAATTGGGTGTGGTAAGAGTTATGTGAAGAAGTTTCATTATCAATTTCCATTACATGGTTTGTATAATACGTTAAAAAAATTGCTATTTAAATTCACTTTACCATAACAAAAGTTTTTTTATAAAAGATGCAACATTCATATCCAAATATTAAAATAAATCCATCTATATCAATATTAGATATATAAATAATGTTTTTTTTATTGGATGAAACATATTAAAAGCCTTTCAAAACCAAGATCATTATATGATCCCATATTTTTCTAGGTACGTCCCACTCTGAGGTTTTCATTGAACATATTTTGTTGGGTTTTCCTTTGTAATTAAGCCTTTGTGACTAAGTCTTATTTGATGACAGATAGCCTTTTTTGGAGAAAATAACATTAATTTTAGGCATGTATGTCAATTTAAATTAATGGATTACATGTATAAATATGTTAAATGGGATTAATAGGGGTTTCTATGAGTTTAGAAGGATCATAGGTGGTTTGGTCACTTTTATAGAAACTAGTATAAAAACTATTAAATAAAAAATTATATGTTGTGTACATGTTGTATGACATGTAACTATTTCTAGATGCATTTCATGAACTAGTTTATGATGTGATGTGGTTACATGTCATGAACCTGATTCACATCGTGTAAATGTTGATCAAAATAAATATTAACCATGGGTAAAAGGTTTTTCCAGCATAACATAAAAATGCGGAAATACATGACATGATCGGATTACACATCATGTATTCCTCATACCCAGTAGTTTTAAGTGTGTCGTGTACTTATGACTCTCATTATTTTTTATTATAGCATCTCCTCTCTCTATCCAAGGGTGAACTCTAGGAAATTATGAATTATCTTCCCCCCTTCCAGATGTCCGATTTTCACATTCGATCCTTGGTGAGTTTATTCACTTTGGTTTCCATCTTCTCACCCATAATTACATTTCATTGTAGTGTACATATTTTGAACATGGTTTTTGTTTTGGGAATTGATCTTGTTTTGGGTTAATCTATGTTCTTCTTGTTATCTTTTGTGACTTCTTCTTTAATGGATTTTGTCATTAGAAGTGTTGTGTTAATCACATGTTAAAGGTATGGAGACTAAACCTAACCCTATAGTATATTTAATTTTGAACTATATGAAATATTTTGATTATGACCATTTAATGTTCACTATAATTAATCAGTTGATTTATAGTGAATCATGGATTGTATTCCCTTAGATTCAATGGTTGATGCAACCTGGATTATGGATACCTATTGGGTGAGAAAACATTTGAGTAAAAATAACATGGCTAATGGTTTAAAGCATGGTTAGTATGACATTATACCTTAGGTGATTACTTGATATAGAATCCCTATGTAATCTATTATTGATTATTGATATGACTATTGAGCATTTGAGAGATAAATGAAAGTTTATTTGAATGAAAAACAGTAATTTTCATAATTAACCATTGAGATTTATGATGTGATATTATGATATCCATACTATTATTACTTGTGGAGTTGGTGATGAAATGATTATATATATGGATATCCTAGTAATGTTTAAATTATTACATAGTAGTCTTGGACCAGTTTTACATTCTAAAATTCTTATATATAGGGAGTTTCTTGGAGGATGAAATGATTATATAGTAGGAAATTACCAATGATACTTGTGAAAAGATTATATACCAGGATACACCCAGGGACAAATGCTGAAATTCATTTATATAGGGTGATGATCGGAGGATGAAATTATTATAAAAAGAGAGCTACTTGATTTTTTTATTTTTCTATGGTATATGGATATTAATGGAATGGTTGTATTACACACTCAGAGACATTTCATCATGGTTTTGAAATAGGTTAATTGATATATTACATTAATTAGTTAATTAATACATCTATTTATCACATTATTGAATATAATTATTATCAGGTTGGTTGTGTTTCGGGATGGTGGTGTCGACCTACTGAGTTTTATTCACACCCTATTTGGGAACTGTTTCGTACTTGAGCAGATTACATGGATGCAGGTTTGGACTAGGGAAAGGGGCATTATTTTTTATTTTTTTGTTTCTTGCTGGATGGGATGGATTTTGGAGATGGGTCTATCATGGGGATCAACACCAGAGCGTTTTGGGATTATTTAATGCAAGTAGATTATTTTTTTGTATTGTTTTCTGTCTTAATTTTAGATACATATTATCTTATCATTACATTATTCATCATTATAGGTTCCTCCTTCTATTTTCCTAGATTTATGATATACTATTTCAACTATTTCTATGTTACTCTAATTTTTATTACAATGGTTTAGTTCCACTATTTTTTACCATGGGGTATAGTCTCCCCACTATAAATATCACAACCTCAATATTAGTCAATAGCCTCTATCATATGGGGATGCATGTTTGACGAATAATAACCAAATCATTTGGACCATGCGAGAGAGTATCAGATTGGGGGACATTACAAAGTGGTATTAGAGGAATATCTTGTTATTTTCTATTACTTTATTTTTTTTGGAAAAAGTAGAAAGGAGACTAGGATCTATTGGGACTTGGTAATGAGCTTATTAATTGATGTAGCTAGCCATGTAAGGAGGAAAATTTGAGTTCCAGGGATGGGATTATTTTGTATGTTGTTCTCTTGTTACAATTTATGATATTTCACCTTGGTTGATTTACATGTTGTGTGATGTTATTATTTTGTGATGTTATTGTTTATTGATATTTACACTCGTGGACCAGTATGGTGAGATATGAGTATTCATGAATCATGATAGGAACATAGGGATATAATAATATATATATATATATATATATATTTACATGCATTGTTCATAACAGGGACATGTTTATTGCATGTGTTATATACTTCCTAATATGAATTGTGAAATAATATATCTATTATATTTGATAAATGGAATGAAATAAACTATTATTTCCTTATAAAACACTTATAATCCATGGTTAGAGAGACCCAGAGTAATGGTTCTCTACTGTCATCACCACTTGAGGTTGATTTTATTTTTAGCCAATGTTTATAGGAGAGTGTTTTTCATGTAGATAAAATGACTCCTCCTCATCTTCAAGTTGAGTTCTAAGAGAGTGGAAATAACTTATCTCCTAACGTAGAATAATTATAGCTTCATTTAGCTCTTGATGATCAAATTGATGTTCATCATCACAACAACTTATTAAGGGTCATGCAGTCGATAGAAAAGGAGACTGTTTTCATCATTCCTTTGAAGTATGAGTTGATGAGAGAGATTCAGATACAACATCCACCTATGTTCACTAGGGAGGGAGGCTCACAGGTAGCTGAATTCTATATTGATTCAATCTATACAATCTTCAAGAATCATGAGACACCCATAGATAGGAGGGAGAATCTTGTTGTGTATATGCTCAGTGGACCTACCAGACATTGGTGGGATATTCTACGGCATGATGGGAAGGATGAGGAGTTATCTTGGAAGGAATTAGAGGTGAATTTATTGATCCACTTCTCTCTATAGATGTTGAGGGATGAGAATGATCATTAGTTCATGCATCTGATATAGGATAGAATATCAGTGAGGGACTATGTTAAACATTTCACCAACCTTTAATGCTTGGTGCCATATTTAGCTATTGATGAGATCTCTAGGGAGAAACATTTTGCAGATGGTATTCACTATGAGGTTAGGTCATAGGTGAATATTTTTATTCGGATTAGCTTTTTAGATTTGATGAATCATGAAATCATCACAACAAAGAATCTGAGAGAGGACCCAAGAGGTAGCCAGTTTATTTCCACAGGGTAAACTAGGATCACTTATTTTGGTGGCAAGAAGTTATTCTATAACAGTTTTATCCAGGGAAATAACCTGAAGACTAGTTAGGGTAGTGGGAATCCATCTTAGAATCATATTCCATTGTAGTGCATAAGTGTAGAATGTTAAACCACTAGAAAACATAGTTTTCATACACCACGTTGGAGTGCCATGTTTTCGGCAGGATGGGCCATCATCATAAGCTTTTTTAGAACATCTCATAGTATAGTCATGGTAGGGGAGTAAGATGGTTACTAGAGTCTAGGAAGGACTCAACTACTCTTCATTAGATAGGTATCTAGAGTTCTATAGTACATTTAGTTTGAGACGGGAGATATGGTACCCCATTTTAATGACATAATGTTTATTAGTAAAATTTGTTTTCGGAATAAATGTGTGTTGTATTATATTATATATTATACACATAAAAAATATAGAGAAACCAATAAAAACATTATTAATAAATATTGTTACATTAATCACCAATGAAGCCAATTAAATTTCCAAACATTACAACAGGACAAAAAGTATTAAATAGAAAATCTAAAATGAGAAAATATGGATCGACCTCATCTACTAGAATTATTGGCCCCACTACCAACACTATATAAAAGTAACAAAATTACAGTAAACAAATAAAAATTATTTAAAATGGAAATATAGAACCTTTATAGGAATTGATTTGAATATTGAATGAAATAATTGAGTGGTATATATATATATGGCAATGTGACTGTTGGAATAGTAATATGACCTTTGGAATAGTAACCATATCATTAGAAATAGTAACCTGACCATTGGAAGAGTATTTTACCCTAAAATAATAAATTATGATATAAATAACATTTTTCATGATTAATTTATGTAAATAAAATAATTATAATTCAATAAAATAAATATTAAGATTAAAAAACTCAAAGAAAATAAAGCATATATTTAATAAACTATATTTTAAAGTATTTTGTAAAAATCATTATTTTCCTGTTAAAAAATATATTTTAACTATTTTAGATATTTATTTTTATTAAATTAATATCATTTTTGAAATGATCAGGTTATGATTTTCCTTGGGTGAGTTTTTTGTAATTTTCTGAAATACATCAATTTTTAGATAAATAGTAAAAATATTGTTTTCCAAATAATCGATGTATCTTAGGTTACATCATTCATGATTTAATAATGGAATAATCCTTTATAGAAAGTTATTTTCGGCCATTATATATTTAATTTCATAAATGAGTCATTAAAAGATAATAAAATTAATTTTCAAACCTAAAAATCACATTCCAAAACCTAAATTCAAAAGTGATTCCTTAAAATATCAGTTTCTTTATTCCTTCAATTTTATTTTTAATAAGTTAATAATTATAATTATAAAGAGTATTTAATGTCATAAAACCATTATATTATATTTATATATAATTTTTTTTTTCAAAAATGCACTATTACATGTTTTTCCTTTGATATATTGTTTTATTAAATATTTTATTCTAAAAATACCCCTCTCTTAAGGTATAAATAATCCCTCTCCCTTCCCTTGGAAACACACTCCTCTTAAACATTACAAAGTACAATATCTTCCCATATAATCCCTCTAAATACCCTTACATTACTTAGGGACTTTTTGGAGCAATCCAACTCTAATCACCAAGGGTGTTATAGCGTCTTACAAGAGAAGCTACATTGTGGAGAGAGTAAGTATATATTAAATTTTCCTTTTTTCTTATTCTCATTCATATTTTTACAAATTAATTTAAATACCATATACTATAAAACTAATTATTCAATAATTTAAAATTATATTATTTATGTTAACATGATCTAATTGTCATATTTATAACAAAAATAAATGCAATACTTCCATTTCCCTCTCTTTTAACAATGTCCTGTTAAAGGTTGATTAACAAGCTATGGAGACATTTCTAAGAAAATTCTTATAACCAACTTCATATATGGATATTATTAATTATACATAATATATAATTAATTAATTAAATTTATTATAATCTACTGGAGTTAATCATACTTTTCTATAAATGACTCTGAATGAAAATTGAGAAATCAATGTGAAACAACAAATTTTTAGTAAAATCATGATAACAAAACACTTTAATTTCGTCAATAGAAATTAATAAATATAATAAAATTTCTATAATTGAAAAAAAAAATTGTATAAATGGATATAATTAACATATTTATTAGTTTTTTTAACAAATATTAGTTTAATATTCAAGAGGCGCAAAAGTGACGAAATAAAGAAGGAATTAAGGTATGGGGATTCTTGAACCCAACTCTTTTTCATTGGGTTATCCATATTTAATGAAATATGTACATAAATAATATTCTGATGTTCCTTGAGTATAATTTCATTATTCCCCTTTCTTCTTTTTTTGGATATACATGTTTTTTATTTAATTTTATGGTAAATACAATGATTTTCCAAAATAACTCTTCTTTCCAAAACACATCTTTGACTCCTCTTGATTAGTTTATTCTTAACTAAAGAATGATGATTCTTATAGAAAATATGTTTTTCAAATTTTCATTTTAGAAACTGCAGTTTATTTATGAAATCATAATTTTTGAAATCCTCATGAAACCCATTACTTTCCATGGGTTATTTCATGAAATGATTGTTACACATTCTATGTGACATGCATAATTATGTAAATATTATGATGTGCTGACTAGAACAAAATTATATATCTCTCCAATTCATTGGGTAATGTTTTGTATCTCATGAGATAATGTTTTTTATATGTGGACATGATGCTAGATTTGTTTACAGTGATGATGTTGTGATTATTCACATCTGTTGTGTGTTAACATGATGCTAGATTTATTCACAACTATATATGGAATCTGACCACTATAACACGATGTTTTATTTTTATGCACTTCCACATTCTATGAATTTATCACATTTTTACCTCATGATATTGATAATTATCCTAGTCTTATGATATGATGAATATTCTCACCCATGTTATATTGGTTCAAGTTCCTTATTCATCCACTTACAGGGCTTTTATCTTACCCCTTTCATTGATGTATATCCTTAGGTAGTTGCGTGTACTAAGGATAATGTGAGATTTTAGAAGGATAAATATGAAGTATTAAAAAAAATTATTTTCTATTATGTACAAGATATTTATGAGCCTAATTTTTCTAAGATATAAACCTTTGGATCCTAGATTTGTAACTCTATTATGTTGTTTATCTTTAAAATGATGTAATATTTATGTATGAAAAATTCGGGTCACTATAGTTGGTATCTAAGAGTGGTTTACTTAATTTGGGAATTATGATTAGAAAACAAGAGTAAAAACGATTAATATAAGTCTATGTATAGGTAAAACATCCTAGAAGACTATTTTTAGAAACGTATAGACATAGGGATCCCATATGATATTCTTTTAGTGTTACTTGTATAAAATAAAAAATTACTCATGATTTATTGACTTATGTTTTGTTCTAACATTTTATATCTAAAAAATGCTTGGATCTCGGAGAAACTAGGACTAAAACTAGTCTGAGTGACAATAAAACAATTATCCAAATAAGATCTCTAATTCCATGGGAGTTTGAGTTCAAAACATTGTGGAAATGATTACCTAGTTGTCTGGAGATATTAATAATAACATGAACTATGTGGAATTTCCATATTCACCCAAGAATGATCAATTATCCATTGAGTCCTTAATGTAAAAATGTCCATCAATGTTTAGTGGAACTTCCAATCCACATGATATGGAATAGTGGGTTAACTCAATAAAGAATATCTTCTCTATGATCCATTTCTCTAATAAGGAGATGGTGACTCTTGCAATTTATCATTTATATGGAGATGCTATTCAATAGCAGGAATTGATATAGAACTAAAATATAAAGATTAAAATGGAAGAGATGGAGTGGGATGAATTTAAGAAAATATTTCTTACAAATCATTTCCATTGAACTCTTCAAAAAAAATATTGAAAGAGAATTCATATATCTAAAGAAAAAGGAAGGTGAAGTTGTCACAGCTTATGCTGAAAACTTCATAAGGTTTTAAATTTATTCCTTGGGTTTTTTATCAATAATGATTTAAAAAAAGATGTGTTCTTTATTGTTTTAAAAATACACATTCGAAATGATCTAGAAATATACGAATTTTGGAGTTTGAATATGTAGTTAAATGTGCTCCTAAAGTAAATATGGAGTTCGAAGAATGGTCCCATGGTTGTGGAGAAAATAATAGAAGAATGGGGTTTCAAGATTGTGGGTCAAATGAAAAATTAGGAAATAGGATCCAACTACCCACATAGAAAAATTGTGGGAAGAATAATCATGTTAATTGCCTCAAAGGGATAGGGAAATTCATCAAGTGTGAGAGAGAAGGACACCAAGCTAATTAATATTAAAGATCATGGAGATGATAACCAACATGATAGAGGAAATTAAGGAACATCCAAATGCACCACCCATGGTTCAATGCTTCAATTATAGGGACCAAGAGTGTTATGCAAGCAAGTGCACTAAACCACATGTCCTTGAGGGAAACCAATGTCAGAAATCACCAAAGTCAAAGGAGCAAGGGAAAGCTTATATCATCACTTCTAATGAAGTGGAGTGTGAAAATGAATTCATACAAGGTATGATTACTATTCACTAAATAATAGAAAAATTATTATTTGATTCTGGTTCTACTTATTCATTTATATCCTAAAATGTGTCTAGAACAATTGAATTGAATCCCCAATACCTTTAAGTGGAGATATCAATAGAAAACATAGTGGTGTAATCATTACAACCAAACTATTGGACTCTTCTCCTATAATCATATTTGGGATGATTCTTCTTTCAAATCTTATTTTATTTCCCATGTTGAAATAAGATGCTATATTGGACATGTATGGGATTTTATTATATATAGATGAAATCAACTATTGGAAAAAAAATCTATTTTTATATTCTAAACCATCCCATGATCCTTTAAAAATGCAAGGAAGACCATGAATCTTCATTGGAAAATCCAACTACAGTGTGGGTGTTGATAGCCTGTAGAGAAGCATACCTTTCCCAAATGTTTGAGTCAATGGAAGGTATTAACCTGGAGGAAATGTCCATTGTTAGGAAATACATTGATGTATTTCTCAAAGAGTTACTAGGAATCCACTGACCGTGAGGTAGAGTTCTCAATAGATCTCATACCCAGAGCCACTCCTATCTCAAAATTCCCATATAGGATGGCCTTGATTGAAATGGAGGAGTTAAAGAAGTATCTACAAGTCCATTTGGAAAAATGGTTCATACGCCCTAGTACATCACCTAGGGGTGCACCAATTATCTTTGTCATGAAGAAAGATAGATCAAAACAGGTGTATATCAATTACCAATATATCAACAAGATCACCATAAATAACAAATATCCTCAACCAAGGATTGATGACTTGTTCAATCAACTACGAGGAGTAAAATAATTCTCAAAGGTGTATTTTTTTATGGATATCATAAACTGAAGTTGAAGGAGGAAGATATTCTATAGACTTCATTCCTTACAAGGTATGGGAACTATGAGTTCATAGTAATTCCCTTCAGACTTACTAATTTACTTACAATATTTAAGGATTTGATGAATATATTCTTTAGAGACAACCTCAACAAATTTTTGGTATTGTTTATCGATTATATTCTAATTTATTCTATGATTAAGTAGGAACATTAAGAGAATCTTATTATTGTGTTAGTGATATTAAGGAAGGATAAAAGGTATTATATATTCAAAAAGTGTGACTTTTGGATGCAAGAAGTCACATTATTAGGGAACATGATCAAAAGTGATGGAATTTATGTGGACCCATCAAAGACAAAGGAAATTGAAGAATAACCTAATCCCACTAGTGTCATAGAAATCTATAGTTTTATAGATTATCTGGTTCTTATTTAAATTTTGTGATAAATTTATCATTATTATTTATCCAACTAACTAATTTACCACAAAATGGGGTAAATTATTATCGGATGAATGATATGAGGAATGCTTTAAGGAGACCAAGAAGAGGCTAATCACTATTCTTGTACTGTAATTTCATAGTCAAGATAATTGTATCACTAAGTGGGGGAGAGAGCAAATCAGGGATATATTTTTCATTTATATTTCCTTAATTATGTATTAACCTTAGAATCCTATTAAATATTTTTTTTTCTATTAAAAACAATTAAAACACACATCTATAGGAAAACATGAATTTATAAGTATCACAATTCAACAATAATAGATACATACTTTCTATGATTTTGTAATGATCTAATACCACACAATCTATTAGAAAATATTCCATTTTTCTAGAATACAATGAGTAGGATATTCCATTTTTCTCATGTATCTCTATATAAAAAATTCAATAGTGAATGTGATCCTTCTATAACAAATGGTGAAATTAAAAGTTTTGTAACAACACATGATATGGTGAATCATTATCAACATTCAAAAATTTAATATATTTTTAAAAAAAAATCAATTTCTTACCTAGAAGTTGGTAAGAACTTTTCTAAATTAAGTTACAGAACTCAGTGTGATTTCTCAATATAATTCTCCTAGTCCGATTATCCCAGTTTTATTTCTCAATATGAAAAATATATCACTTTTTCAGAACACAGTTGAGAAAATTCTAAACCACTTCTTCTACAATCCAAAAATCCCCATATTATTTTCCTAGTTTGATGATTCAGCCCAATACGATGATCATTTGAATACAACAAAACAAAATATGGAAACCTCTTCTTTTCTCTAGAGCTATGTATTATCTATTCTCCTCATTGAATAGTAAATCTATCAAAAGTAAAAATTATATTCCCTTTTATACTCACCGAAAAAATGGTTTGGGTGGGATTCCTAAACAATTTCCCACTCAATAAATTTTTTTAAATCTACACGTTCCTTTGAATTTTGGGTTCATATTAATTTCATAATCCCTTCTCAACACTTATTTAACATTATCAAATCCTCTCACAACTACAACTCAGCTTTTGAATTTCTATAAATATCATTCTAATTCTGATTTCCCATTTCAATTTTTTCTTACGACCTACTTCGTTACGATGAATACAAATTTTAAACAATATATTATTCTTCATCTCTTCACTTGACCCAATTTAATTATAAACAAAGTAATTCAAACTATTTTAAATTTCTAACTAAATTATTGATATAGCTATTAATTTATTCTTCATATTGGGCACCACATAATTATCCTTTTCTTTTCATTCATTAGATCCATAAATTATTCCTCCGATGATTATTATGGCATACCGAGTATGGACCGGTATCACCAACTTTAACATCAACAAATTAGATCTCTTTTGAATATGATACCAATAAATTTTTATAACAAATAATTTTTCCTCTAATTAATATGATGAAATACTGAATTCGATGATCGACATTAGTAACTTATTTATTTTTTGAATATGATTCCCAAAAACTTCTTTCTTCAAGGATTTAAATCATCTATATTTAGGTCTGACTGAAAACTAGAACCTTTATTATGACTATCCTACCCTACCTTTAAAAAAATCTGTATCCAGAAATATCATTATGATGATCTTTATACTAGAACAAATAAAATACTAAACATTATTCTTTCATATACGTTTATCAAGTATCATGACTTTATTATGACATTTATTACTTTGAAGATCAACTTTAGCATCATCTCACTTACCATGTAAAGTGTTTCAACATACCTATCATTTATAAACATATTTATTTCCTTCTCATCTTGAATACGATTGGCATGATTACAATCAGATTGAATATGTTTGGAATAATATTTTCCCCAATTTCTTTAATCAAGCTTTCATCACAATTTTTACAACATACTTTTGATTTATGAGAACTCCGAGATCAGAAAAGTAGCATCACATTTCTATCAATGTTAGGAAGACTCAAAATATTCTCCATTATGATCAATCATTTCATTCCAAGATTTGGATGTGTTTGATGATCCACTTCATCCAGAAAACATATTCCCAATGTGAGGGAATTTCTTAACCATTTTGAGCCTGATTTTATTTAATATGTTGGTCAGTACAATTGTTATCAATTACAAAGTGAGGTGATTTATTTTCTCCTTAATCTCCATTGAAAACAACTGAAAATACCTAAATATGATATTCATATTTACCATCTTGGTCCTAACAATCTCTAACTTTGGATTTTTTTTGTCAACCAAGGTTCATAAACCAATGAACTTTTTATCCTCATTCTTTGTATTACGAAACAATAATTTTAAGACTACATGTGCTAAATCATTGTAGGAAACAATAATTATTGATATAAGATTCATGATGTCAAAAAGTAGTGATTATAAAAATTTTATTCATCGTTTCTTCCGCAAATTTTAATCCTACATAGAATACACAAATTTTTTTTCCAACAACCACTCCATCAAACAATTAGAATAGTTTACACACTTACAATGATGAATTCACAATTTACCAAAAAATCTTTCTATTTACATGCATCTATAATGATAGATTTATAAAACAATTCCATCCTTGAAAACACTTTACAAAGATAAGATTAAAGAGGGAACAAAAAAACATACCTCAACCTTGACAAGAAAGAGGTTAGATGACCTTGTTCAAGCACAATTTAGAGAATGCTTCCTTGGGTAAAGGTTTTGTGAAAATGTCAGCAGATTGTTCCGATTTAAGAACATACTCCAACTTAAACTCATTATTCTACACATGATATTTGATAAAATAATTGTTGATATCAATTTGTTTTGAATTATAATGTTTTATCAGATTCTTGGAAAGGATGATTTCAGATTGATTATCACAGTCCAAGATAAAGGGAAACTTCAATTCAACACGTTACTATTCTAACTGATTCTTCATCCACATAAGTTGGTTAGAATATTGTGTAGTAGAAAAATATTGATATTTAGTTGTAATGAGTGTTACTGAATTATATTTCATTATATTCCAAATAAGATAACTTTTACTTAGAAATAAAACTCCACCTGATGTGGATCTTATATAATCAACATTTACTGCCCAATCTGTATCTGAATACCCAAATAAATCAATACTTTCTAATCTATCATAACTGATTTCAATATTTTTTGGGCCTTTGATGTATTTGAGGATAGTTTTTCTAGAAAGAAAATTTGATTAATTTGGATCACTATAAAATCATTCACATAAGGTAACATAATAAACAAAATTGGTTTCTAAGGTAGTAAGATATATTAAAATTCCAATCAACTTTGGAAACTATTTCTGATCAACATTCTTGTCTTCTCCATATTTACTCAACTTGGTTCCCACTGATAATGAGGTGTAATCAAGTTTCGAATTTTCTATTCCAAACTTTTTAAGAATTTCATTAGCATACTTTTCTTGAGAATGAAAAATGTGTTTCTTCTTTTATAAAATTTGTAACCCAATAAATTATTTTATTTCTCCCAAAATGGAAATCTAAAACAAATTTTTCATTTATTTAGAAAAATTTTCACAAGATCTTTCTTTATTCCTAGTAAAGATAGTTTCATTAATATAAAAAATTATGATGAAGGAAAACTCTTACATTTCTTTGATGTAAATATTGTTTTCAACTATTCCTTTCTTAAAAATCATATTCCTTAAAAAAGTATCGAGTTTGGAATACTATTCCCTCATAGATTTCTTTAGTGCATACAAGTATTTTTTAAATATGCATTTATAACTTTCCACTTTCCCAACAACAAATCCACAAGGCTGTTCAATGTAAACTTCCTCATAAAGATAATCATGTTTAATTGCAGTCTATACATCCATTTGAAAAATTTTGTAACTCTATTGTGTAGAAATAACGAGAAAAATTATGATTGTTTCTAAAATTTCCACAAGAGAAAAAGTTTCATCAAAATCAACACCTTCAATTTTAGAGTAAACTTTACTTACTAATCTTTCCTTGTTTTTTATCACTTCACCTTATTCAATCATTTTGTTCTGGGAAACCCACATTATACCAATAAAATTATTGTTATCTAGATTAGGTACGAGTTCTTATGAATCATTCTTTTTTATCCATTATAACTCTTCATTCAGGGATTGAACCCATTCTAGATACCCAAAATCTTATTTCACACAATTTGGCCCAATTTTTGAATACAAAGAAGTATGTGTAATAGAATTTGTTGTTCTTATTGTTTAAACCTTTTTATGTTGATCAACAATAATGATCTGAGATTCCACTAGCTTCCTCATCTTGTCATAAGATGTTAGAAATTATTCATCATCACTTGAAATAGCTGAGTCTGATTTTTGTTTTTGTGTAGGATTACAGTTGGATATATCCTTATCAGAAATGTTGACAAAACTTTCTTAATCCTGCTCGACTTCCTTATCTGTTTGATTATATTTATCCTTAATATATTTTTCAATAACTATCAAATTATTATAATAAAAATTTATTTCTATTTCTTTGTTGAAACATCTATATACTCTTCCTTCTAGAGAATAACCATGAAAAAAATCTATCTTCACCGTTCTCCTCAAACTTTCCCTGATTTCCACCTTTCTTCTTTATAATGCATGGACTCCTGAAAACTCTTACGTGTTTCAAACATGTAGTTTTTATATTAAAAATTTTTATGGAGTCATATAAAAACATGACCTATAGAAACATCAGTTTTGAATATAAACAACAATACTTATGGGATTCCTCCAATACGAATGAGAAAGACCTTGTTCAAGTAACATAGTTCTCACCATTTCCACCAAACTTCTATTCTTCTATTCATCAATCCCATTTTGTTGAGGTGTGTATAGGGAAATATACTCATGAAAAATTCCATTCTTCGAAGGATATATTTCAAACTATTCATTCTTATACTCATCACCATTATTAGTTTTCAACTTTTTCACTCAATACTCAATTTTCTTCTTAGCTTTTCTCCTAAAAACTTTTAACATTATCTGATAATATGATTTATGTTTCATATTTATAACACAAGTAATGTGATTAAATTAATCAATGAAAATGATGAAGTAATTTTCATCATTTTTTGATTGTTTTCTCAATGGTCCATAGATGTCATAATGAATAAGTTCCAAGGGCTGTTTTGAACAAATCTCAACATCCTTATACACAGAATTTGTAATTTGTCCCTTATGAAAAATAGTGGAACAAAAATATCTAATTCATTGAAAATAATAAATATCTTGAACACAATATCGTTTTCATAACTTCCTCTTTTTTATTTGAAACATGTTTCCCATCCTTTTATTCCATGGTTAATTTTCTTCTGCCATACCTAGGTAACATGAGTTTTGTACCTCACCAACATGAAATATGTTTCCCTTCGTATGTTGGCCTTTTGTAACTATCTTTTCATCAGTATCAATCTTCACAAAAAATAATTCTTTCCCAAAGGTAATATTTTTACCTTCCTCAAACAATTATAAAACACTCAACATGTTTTGTTTCAACCCATCAATATATAAATATTTCATAGATTTAAACTTTTCTTTCCCAATGATATTTGATCCAACAACTGTGATTATTATTGTTTCATTCTTGTTAAATTTCATAGTTACCTCTTTAATGTCTTTTAAATTATTCAAATAATTTAAATCTCCTTTCATGTGTGAGGAACAACCGCTACCATGAATATAAGTTCATTCACCATTAAATGATTTGAGGGTAGTATTCACAACAAGAGATATTTCTTTCTTCACCTCTGTCTTATGAGAAATGTTAAGAAAATTATATTTTTCCTGTAACAAAAAAATAAAACCCTTAGCAAGATTACATTGTTGTTCACATCTTTTAAAAATAGTTTCTTGGGGTTGTTACCTATTTTTAATTTTTACACCATCATTATCAGGTTTCTTTAGAACTTCTTTTTCATACTTAATCGTTTGAGATAATTGACTCCCACTAAACCTATGACTTTCATAACCTATGGAATAGTAGTAATGTTGTTCGTTTAACCAACACATATTTATTTTATTTATGATTCCATCACAATACTATTAGTATCCATAGAAAGAATATTTTTTTCTATATATTCCATACTAACTGGAGTTATGAATATGTTTCTTAGAAACCTTCTTTTCTGAATTTTGTTAACCACCAACCTTTCTGTTATCAATCAGAATCTTCGTTTTTAGCTTATTTCTCATGTTATCCTGGTCATAAACAGAAATAATAGAAACATTTACATATTCATAATTTTTAGAAACATATTTAGACTCATGTTTTTTAAAAACGCATGAATTCTCAATATTGTTAATCTTAGCCACATACATTATTTTATAAGCATTCTCATTTCCAGAAATAATTCTATCTTTCCTATGAACATTTGATGGTTACTTTTTCTATTATTATCATATTTTTTCTTTAGGAAAAATTTCACCAACATCATATATATAATTTTTTGAAAAATATAATTTTATTTTCATCTTTACAATTTTTTTACTAGAAAATATCTAACTATTATTTTTATGCCTTTAACTTCAATTGCAGATGATCATTATGATTCATTTCCTCCTTAAGATATTTTTTCAAATCACTAATATGCAGTTTCATCTTTTTCATCTCATCTAAAAAAAATTCATGAATTTTTTATGAGGAACATTCTTCTTCCAATGTATTGTTTTTTTTCAAGACTTTTAATATTTCTCAAATATATTTCATATATTATTTTAAATGAAATTTATGATGAGTTTCTTCTTAATCAGAACTGCTAATTCTGAAATCTTCATCATTAATTGTTACATTAAATGTATTATCACCGAAATGCTCAGTAGAATTTTTGGATTTAGCATTATTATATTCATATTCATTATCCATAGATATGAAAATACACCTTTTAGATTTTGAGATTATTTTTCCCTTCCCAAAGGAATTTTTTTTCTTTTCAACCCTACTTCTTCCATGACCTTCTTGGCCTTATTTCATCTTCATCACTATCTTTTTCTTTCTTTCATTCTAGATTTTTTTATAAAGTTCCCAATGAATGCATATTTAAAACATTTCAAGGGAAAATTCCGTTAATATTTACCTATAACTCTTCTCACATTTTTAGAAAAAAAAGGATAAAATATCATCAAGATTTTTACATACCTCATTTCCAAAATCAGAATATCCACCTTCTTCTTCAATAATAATCTTCTTTGAATTCTATTTCTTCACATTCTTGAATGAAATTTCACTATAATATTTTATTTTTATTTTTATATCTTTATACCTTATTATTTTATAAGCGATGAGAGTTCTATGGAAATAATCTATAGATAATTTATTATGATATATTTATTCTAATTAATAAACATTAGCATCAAACTGGTCCGGAATAAATCTTAATATCTTTTCAATAACTATAGAATACTAAAACTATTAACAAAGACATCTGATAGTATTGATGATGTCATTTAACCTGGTAAATAAGTCCCTAATAGATTCATACCCACCCATTTTCACATCTTCATACACCAGCCTCTAGATTTGTAATTTTTCTTCTTCACATTTGTATTGACTTTATATATGTTTTTCTGCTTATCCCATATACATTTATCTATGGAAACACCCTTCACCCTTAAAAATCACTTTTAGAAAGTGATGATAGTAAAAAATTCTTGTCCCTTCCATCACTCTCAAGATTATTCTTATCAATAGATTAAGATGAACTTTATAATCAATATGAGGAAATACATCCTTTTAATCTTCATGAAAATCATATCTAATAGGAATAATATGGGGAAACATTATAACTTTCCAGATATTATAATTTTTACAATGGAAAACAAGGATTCCTTTATTGTTGACAAAATTTAAATTACCCATCAACTTCTCTTCAAAACTTCAACAAAGAATACATGAATGGAACCTATCTCTAATACTAATTGTAATTTCCCAATCATGATAATTGTATCACTGAGTTGGGGAGGGGTGAATTAGTGATATATTTTTCCTTTTTATTTCCTTACTTATTAAATAACATTTCCTCCTGTTAAATATTTCTTTTCCTATTGAAAATAATTATTACCCACATCTATAAGAACACAATAAATTACAAGGTTTATTATTCAAAAAGAATATCTACATCCTTGGTATTGTTTGAAAATGATCTAATACCACATGATCTACTTGAATACAATCATTTTGTATGGAATACATTGAGTAGGATATGCCCTTTCACTTGTGTGTCACTATGTAAACAATTCAATAGTGCATATTATCCTTCTATAACAAATTATGTAATAAAAATTTTGTAACAAAAAAAGTTATGATGCTTCGTTATAAACATTCACAAATGTGTTATTTTTTATAAAAAATATTTACTTTCTTAGCTAGAAGTTGGTAAGAACGTTTATGGACATTATTATAAAACGCAGTATGATTCTCCTAGTCTAATTGATCAATAAGAAAAATATATGACTTTGTTAGAATATATTTGAGAAAATTATGAACCATTTATTATTCAATCTATAAATCCCAATACAATTTTTCTAGTCTGATGATTCATCCCAATACGATGACCAGTTGAATAAAATCTTGTCTCTCCTCATATGATTCTTCTATCTGAAATACTTCTTCAAAAAAATTCAATCAAGAAAACCTCTTACACTCTCTAAAGCTCTACCTTGTCTCTTATTCACCATGAATAGAACATCTATCATAAATTACAAAGTAATTTCTCTTTTATACTAACCCCAATAATGGTTTGGGTGGGATTCCTAAAAAAAATTTCCTCTCAATTACATTTTACAAATCTATATGTTCCTTTGAATTTCAGGTGCATCTTGCCTTCATAAACTCTTCTCAACACTTATCGAACCATCATGAATATTCAAATAGCTTTATTTATACTTTATACTTTCTTTAAAAACATTAGTCTGATTCTAATTTCCCAATCTGATTTGTCATTATGATCCACCAAATTACGATGAAGAAAAATGTAAAATAATATATTCTTCTTTATATCTTCTCTTGACCCACTTGAATGATAATCAAAGTAGTTAAACCTATTTTAAATGGTTGACTACATTATTGATAAATATCTGAATTTATTCTTTGTTTTGTCCACCACATACTTTTCATTTTCATTACATTCATCAGTTTCAAACAAATCTTCCTCTGATGATTATGATGGCATACCATGTCTGATGGACTGGTATGCGCAGCTTCAACTTCAACAACTTCTTTCTCTTCTAAATATGATACCAGTCAATTTTTATCACAAAAAATTCAACCATTGATGAAAATGATGAAATACTAAATCGAATGGATAAACATTAAGAGATTATTTCTTTTTTTAATATGATGCTTGATATCTTCTTTTTTTGAGGATTTAAATCTTTTTGGAATTTAGTTTAACTAAAAACTAGCACCTTCATTATGATCATCCTCCTTGGTCATTAAACAATTATTCATCTAGAAATATCATTATGATGATCTTGAGACTTGATTGATTCCAATTCATCAAATTTATTCTTTCGTAAACATTCATCAAGTTCCCTTAATTCCTTCATGACTTTGATTATTTTGAATATCAGCTTCATCATCATATAACCTACCAAGTAAAGTCTTTCTAATTACCTATATTTTATCAACATATTTCAATACTTCTCAACCTGAATACAATTGGTATGATTATGATCAAAATGAATATGATTGGTAGAATGTTTTTATTCTCTTTATTTAATCAATCGTTCATCACTAGTTTTATAACTTACTAAAGATTTATGAGAACTCCAAGATCAGCAAAGCATCATTACATTTTCATAAAAGTTAGGAAGACTCTTATTTTCCCCCATTACAATTAAACCTTTCATTCTAGACTTAGGGTGAGTAGAATGATCCTCTTCATCCTGAAAAAATATTCCCAATACAATGGACTTTCTTATCCACTGTGAGTCTTATTTTCTTGAAGACGATGGTCAGTCTGATTTTCACCAAATAAAAAGTGAGGTGATTTATTTTCATCTTAAACATTCTTGAAAACAAAAAATAATACCTAAATATGATATTCATCCTTACCATCTTGGTCTTAACATGTAGTCACACTACTAATAAATGGAGAAGGTTTTCTGATATATTGTGACGATTCAAAAAAATTCTTGGGTATTGTACTCATGTAGAATTATAAAGTTATATCATATTCCATATGATAGTTAATGATCCATGAGAATAACTACCTAGCACATGATCTAGAGTTAGAAGAAATGATCATTGCTCTAAATATTTGGTCACACTCTCTTTATGGTGAGAATTTTGACATATATCCTAATCATAAGTGTCTAAAGTATATATTCACAGAGAAGTATATCAATATAAATCAAAGAAAATGGTTTGACTTAATCATGGAGTTTGTTTTATCAATTCACTACAATCTGAGAAAGGAGAATAATGTATAATATTCTCTTAACAGACAAAAAAACCATGCTACTATATCCATGCTTCAAATTGAGAGAGACCTTATCTTCTTGTATATAAAAAGGATATATCTTCAATTCATAACGATATGGAATACATCCTACCTCTCCCAAATTATTTCCCAACCATTTATCTAAGAGAATATCAAGGAGACATAATCGGATGATCTGGAGCTAAAAAATGTTGAAATCAATAAGGCAAGGGGAGCTACAAGAGTTCTAAATTGATGATGATGGTGTAATTTAGTTTATAATGAGGATTTGTGTTCCTTCATCACCCAGATAAAGACGATACTATTGTATAATGCACATAGCCTATCTTTGTACACCACCCTAGAAGTACCAATATGTACCATGATCTTTGATAACACATTTTATGGGACAACATGAAGAAGGAGATTATAGAGAATATATCAAGGTGTTTGGTATGCCATCATGTTAAAGTAGAGTGACAAAATACCAAAGGGATGATGAAACCATTTCTTATAACCATGTGGAAATGGGTGAATATCACCATGGACTTTATCACCAGTCTCCCAAAAACATCCATTGAAAAAATATGATATGGTTTTTGGTGGATCGACTCACCAAGACAGACCACTTTATCACTAGTTAGGATGATTTCTCACTTGAAAAAATTTCCAATATATATGTGAAGTAAATGGATAGGTTTCATGGGGTTCCACTTTCGATAATATTTGATTGTGATCCAAGGTTCACCTCTAAATTCTATAGAATCATTGAATAAGATTTTAGTACTAAATTAAATTATAGCATGACCTATCACCCCCAAACTGATAGAAAATCTAAAAGGACTATTCATAAACTTGAGGACATGTTAAGATCATGCTTGATGGAATTTAAAGGATGATATGATCAACATATTCCATTGGTTCAGTTATCATATAAAAACAACTTCCACTCTAGTATTTAAATGGATCTATATGAATTTTTGAATGTAAAGCAATGTAGAACTCGAAATATTTTGGGATGAAGTTGTGGAATAAAAGATACATGGACCTAATCTTGTGAAAGTGATGACGAAGAAGTTTCAATCCATACAAAAAAATATAAAAGCTACCTAGAGTCGGTAAAAGTGTTGTACTGATGACTATTGAAGGGAAATTAATTTTGATGTTAGAGAAAATTTTTTACATTGAATATAACCATGGAATATATTCATACACTTTGTAAAGGAAGGGATGTTTTAACCCAAGGAATATTGACCCCTTTGAGATCCTTGATCGCATAGGATTAGTGACATTTCAACTTTTATTTCCACAGAGTATGGCTCAAGTTCATGATTTGTCCAAAATCAATTCTATGGAAATAATTAGGCCATTAACCTTCCATTATTTAGTTTGGTTTGTTTTTTATGACTTTTTGTTAGGTATAAATGTGGGTAAACCAAAATTGTTTTCAAAATACCAAGTGAGTCATTTTCCTCCCTTATAAAAAGTTACAACCTATCATCATTCCTCACACCTCACAAACCAATTAGTTTCAACCAATATGTGCCAATATAGATTCCCAAAATCCCTCCCCTAGACCATGAATCCTCCATTTGGTTAGAAATCCTTACAGGGAATCCTTTTGGTACAAACCAAAAGTAGTTACCCGATTAAGAGGTAACATCTTCTCTCAATATTTTTAATTTTATTTCCATTATCCTACCCTTCATAACTTTTTATTTAATTCTTTTATAAAAAAACATATCCTCAATATAATATTATGTATTTTTCTATGGGTTATACCTACACTTACCCATACATAAATTTAATGGTTGATGAACATATTGTGTCTTTGTATAGTGAAATACTGCCTCACAAAACAACGAATGTTCATTTTACTTTACCAACTTTCATAGTTGTCCATTTTGATGTAAAATAAATTTTTATATGATAGAAATTATATTTATTAATTATTTATTCTAATTTAATCCTTTTATAATAAACACCATTTAGAATTTCCATTTTTCATTAATATGATAACATCATTTGAGGAAGTGTGGACTACCACACCCTCAAAGCGATGTGATTCATTTAGACGATCCATGGATTGTATAAAGAATGATTATAATTAAACATATGTAAAATAAAAAACCTCTATATGATATATATAAAATAATTACCTTTTTGTAAATATACTATATATATATATATCAATTTCTTTATTACCATTTCACGCACTTAAAAAGTGACAACGTCATTCATAGATGTGTGGACTACTGCCTCCTCGACACGATGTGATTCGTTTTACACCACAATAATTATATATATATCTATATATGAATAAATAATATAGTATTAATTTTATATTGGTCATTTTGAAAATATTTGGTGTTACTTACCTTCTTTCCATTACGATCATTGAAAAATAAGAACGTCACTCATGCCTATGTATGGCCTACTGTCACCAGGATTGTAATGTTTGTTCATTTTTCATAACCATATTTAATAATTTATTTTAAAGTTATAATTAATGAACGAATATGATAATTATTTAATGATTATTATTCTGTATATGTCATATAATAACCCCTTTGACAATAGTTAACCTACCAATGTTGTTTTTTGACACATAATCTGAATTGGGTGTAAACAGCCGATGTAAACAAAATTGTTTAAGGAGTTGTATACAACATAGTATAAAGTGAAAGAAATGTAATGTTAAACATGAAAAAGTTTCTCCCAAAATTTAAAAATTAACATATGTTTATTATACAAGAAGTCAAAGGACGTTCACCCAAAATAAAACTCAAGGTAAGGTATTTACAGCTCACTTTTTACATCTATGAGATTAATGTCATGTTAAACATTTAATTATTATGTGTGGTGTATCTACTACCCATTTTGATATATTATATAATTAATTATTTTATCTTTATGGTATTTAAAATATTCATTCAATATTATTCCATCATTATGCTTATGATTTAAAATGTTTTAGAGCGGTATAGGATAATTTGGGATGTTTAAATATTATTTTCCTTATGACTTGTACTAATGATATTTAAATGGAATTTCGTTTATAAGATATTATATATCCATTTTTAAATAAAACCTTTCAATATTATCTGGTTATTCATGACCATTTTCAATAACTAGTACTATTTTTCCACTCTTTGGTACTCAAAATGTTTTAGAAAATGTTTTTAGGAAAACTAAAATTTATTTATCTCATTAGTCAGAGAACATGTTTTCTTATACAACCCATGTTTTAATAAAATAAATTTAAAAATGTTTTTAAAATGATTTGGTGAAGAAATTTTTAAACTTTTATTCTTTTACCATAGTTTTCAAAGGAATATTTTTATTACTTTATGAATAATTCATTTTTTTACATTTAACAATGAAAAAAGAATGTAATTTTACCTCATATGACTAGTATATATTTACCCACCATCATTTCTTTGAATTTTAATTTCATTTATAAAAGGTTATTTTTTAAGGAAATTGGTTTTAAAAGTGATTTTCAATGAAAATTATTTCCAAAAGTTTTTTCATAATAAAAGGATATTTTCCTCAATGTTTTTTAAATATATTTTTATAGTATTTCTATTCATCATCAATAATAACCATTTATTTTTACTCCACATAATATTTCTTTATTGATACCATCCTTATTCTTCCTTTGGGTGGCTTATTATTGATTTGTCCAAGGATAGTATTCACATTCACTTCTTTGAATCATTTTTTATTCCCCTGGAAATATTCAATCTTCTATGATCATTGAACATTTAATTTCCCCTTATTATCAATTTCATTCATCATGTAAATTACTATTACCTCAACCCTATACCATTTTACAGAAAGTGTCATCTTTGATAGTTATTTTATTATTTGGTAAAATATTGATAATATCATATCCATTATTCAATACAGATATTTGATAAGGCATAATATTTATTTTGATTATTCGATATAAGGAATGATTTGGATAGGCAATGATGGGAGGAGCCCAAAATTTATATAGGTCCTCAATGAATTGATAGGTTCTCATGAGAAAAATTAGTTTCAAAAATTAGAGTTGTTTAAATCGTCTTGTGAAAGGTATTAATGGTAAAGGTTTCCATGTTCCTCAAACATGATGCCTATTAAGATACCATTTCCCTCTTTTAGCTTTACATATTATTCGTCCATGATATTTTACATCGACATATATATGGATACATTTCATTTTCATTTATTTAGAGAGAATGTGTTTTTGTTTCTTACCTTGCCATATTTATTTTTCCTTATCTAGTTATTTAAATGGAATGTGTTTTCTGTTATTAACTTTCCATAATATTTATAAACTTCATTCATAGTTTATTGATTATATAGTGAACATCCTTATCATTTTATTGATTATATGGAATGTGAGTTCAATTATTCACCATGTCATAATTATTATTCTCATTGATTCATTATTACTTCTGATATATTTTTCCCTTACTGAGAATTTGACCTCACCCTTTTTATGATTATTTACCAAGGAATCCAAGAAGATTACTTTGAAATATATTCAACTATTTACTTGATGGATTAGTTTTATCCTTGAAGCTATTCATTTAGAAATAATAAAAAATTATGTTTTAATTATTGTATTCTTTTCTTATGTATGTATCTCGTTTACCAATAATACTAAATTCTCGATCCTTCTGGATTTAATTCCTTGTAATATTTCCAATGTAATAGAAGTAGACACTGACTTTGGGACTTCTGGGGTCAGGTTACTACTGTTGGTATCAGAGGAAGTTTAGTATCAACCTTGAGAACTAGATTTAGGAAAACATATGTTTCAGAACATCGAACTAAGGTAGAATTTGAGGAAAAGTATAGAATAAAATCTAAGAATTTTGTTAAGGTATAGATTATGCGGTTCTTTCTAGAAATACATCCATGTATGGATACAACAAGTGTATGTGGTTTAGATACATATGTAGCTAGTAATAATAACTATGATAAGGTATTTTGTTCCTAACTTGGGGTAACCTGGTATACAACAACTGACCTCACTGCACAACTACTTTGAAACTCTTGGGGGATATGTTAAGGATAATTTACATTTTCATTACAACCCACCATGAAGGATTTTGACAATGAATAACCTAGGTTAAAACCATGGTGTTTAGATTAAAAATAGGGTATCATGATTATAAAATCCTATAAATGATATTATGGATAAACTCTAGACTAAGGAAAGATCAATGTGGATATAAGTGGGTGAAGTTTTTATTTATTAAGGGTTTATTGAAAAATATAGTTAAAATTCTATTTTCTGATTAACATAATTTAAAGGATTTCCATCATATTTATTTTAGGTATTATATTAATTTTGTTTTCGAAAAGGAAGACCTATAAGTTGGGTGATAACCAATCAAATATGGAAAGGTTGTGGGTCTTAAACCCATGACCAAAGGATGATAAAGGTTTCTTTCCAACCACTAACCAATGAAATTTCCTGGTTATTTTTTCATTGTTTTTAGTTATACAATTTGATGAATAAATGTTAATGATAAACCAGTAGTTTCAATTATGAGGATTAGATATTAATTTATTAACCATATTGGTTTTGGAAGATAATTAAAGAAAATAGTTAGAATTTGCACTCTTTTATAGGCCTCACAATCCTTTAAATGTTTCTTTTAGTGCTTCGGGAATAAATAATCATTATTGATAATTAATTTCTATGAATAAAGGAATGAATAAGAATTTTATCAAATAACAACAAAAATTTAGGATTTTTCTTATGAAATTGAAACTTATCATGTAAGAATATTTCATTATATTCTTATGTAGTAAAATAATTACCCAAAATTAGGAAAATGTCTTAAAAATTAAATGTTATTCTAATATATTATTTTCTGTTGAATCGGTGGTCTTCTAATTATTTAAATATTTATGGCTTTGAGGTACTCAACATTCCATTTATCATTCACTTGTTTTTTATTGATGACCACATTCACTACTTATAAATATTTAAATTTTTTCATGAAATTACGTATCTCTACATTACGTTGATGTTCTCCTACTTAGAGTCCTAGTTACATGGTAGTCCATATGACCTATGTACTTTTAATTCTCTCTTTTATAGAGGATGACTTATAAACCCTTCCCATTATGTGGGATTTCAAACATAGGAAGTATCAAACAATCTATCACCATGATAGAGTTTAAATTGCGAGGATGGAATTCAAATAAGGTGGGGAGAATGTGATGAACTGAAAATCTAAAGTAATAACCTTTTATTCGATAGCATGTATGACACGCGACACCGAACTCGTAAGGTAATATAATATCGAGAGACTTTATAAAATATTTACTATTTAAAATAGATTCAATGTATTTCAATACTTTCCACACTAAGTTAGCTTATGTTTCCTGCAAGAGAGGCCTTACTTGATATATTATTTTACATTCAAGAGTGGCCTTCCTCGATAGCTTGTGTTACATGAAAAAATGGCATTCCTTGATAGCTTTCATTACATGCAAGACCGATTTTCACCAAATAATATGGTATTATTAAAATATTATTATTTAATATAATATGATATATCCTAGCCGTTATGTTAGCAGTTATAAATAGTAATAACTAACTTATGAAAATTTATGGTTTATAAAAATTTTAAAGTAATTCATTGGATACAAACTAATGATAAATAAAAATAAGAACCAATTGGATATAAAAAAGAAATATTATTATTTATATACATCCAAAGGAGTTTTGCCTTAATAAACATAGTTAATTAAAATTAATGAATTATTTTAATGATATATATATCATATATATTAAATAAAATAATTTTTATATTAGTCCATTATGTTTGATATGCATAAGATAAGAATAAACCCTATTTTATATATAAACCCTATATTTTTATAAAGGTAATTTTACCACCTTTTAATAGAGAACCCATTTTAACATAGAATTTTGACACTTTAATTGATTTAATATGTAAAAATAAACTTAATCATGGAAATATAAATATAACAATTATTTTAAGGTGAATTTTGGATATTTTTCTGAAACATTTCATATTTAATGAATAGTTAAAAATACTGAATACTAGTTCAAAAGTTATTTTTTATCTAATTTATTTATAAGGTTAAATTATATTTTTAGTTGGTTTTAAATTTTATTTGGATAATATTTATATAAATTAATATAATTTATATCATTGGAAAAATTTTAATTTTAAATTGATTATAAAAAATAGAAAACTTTCATACCTTTTTACCTTAAAATCATGCATTGTCATCTCATCTTCAAGATTAAATTTAAATTAATTTCTACCACTTCTATGATTTGAATTTGAAAAAATAGATTCCATATTCTGAATAAAAAAAATTTATAATTTATAATAAGACTGAATTTGTTTTTTATAAATATATTAGTGAAGGTAATTAAAATTAATTACAATTATTAATGTAAAATTAAGCTTAATAAAGGACTAAACCTTTAACTTAAGTGTCCAAATGACCTACAAACCTCACCAAAATCCCTTTTTGGACATAATTAGGACATTAAACTTACATTATTGAGTTTGTTTGGTTTTTATGGCATTTTGTTTGTTAAATCATGGGTACACCTAACTTGGTTTCAAAAGAACAAGTGAGTCATTTTCCTCCCTTATAAAAGGCCTCTGCCTCTCCCCATTCTTGACACATCTCAAAACACTTAGATATAAAAAATATCATCCCATATAGCTTCCCAACATCCCTCCACTAGAACATCAAGCCTCCATTTTAGTATAAATCCTTCTAAGGAATCCTTTTGGTAGAAACCAAAATTAGTTACCTGATTAAAAGGTAATGCCATCTCTCAAGCTTTCTAGTTTTATTTCCATTCTCCAACCCCTAATATATTCTTATTATATTATTAAATAATAACACAATTATCCATAATATACTAGTATTTTTTTATTCTAATGATTATACCAACACTTACACACACTTCCATCTAATGGGTAACGCACATATTATTTATGTGTATAACAAACTACTACCTCACGAAATGATGATTGTTCATTTTCCTTTACCAACATTCATGGTTGGAAATTATGATGAACACTCTGATTAAATATGATATATATGATATTAATTATTTATTTAAACTTCTTTAATTTTTTAATAACACATACCTTTAATACTTCCCATTTTTTTAATACGATAACTTTGTTTGAGAATGTGTATATTATTGCCCCCTCAAAGTGATGTGATTTGTTCACACGATCCATAGAATGTATAAATTAAATTATAATAAAACATATGTGAAATAAAAAATGTTTATATGATATTAATTAAATAATTAACTTTCTGTATATTTACTATATATATATATATAATTTTCATTATTACCCTTTCACACACTTAAAAAGTGATAACATCGTACATGGACATGTGGACTACCATCTCCTCGACATGAAGTGATTCATTTTACATCACAATAATTCTATATAAAAGTATATATGATTTAATAATATGTTATTTACGATATAATGATCATTTTTAAAAGATATGGTGTTACTTACCTTCTCTCCATAACAATCATTGAAAAATAAGAGCATTACACATGCATACGTACAACCTACCATCTCCATGATTGTAACGTTGGTTCTTTTTTCATAACCATATTTAATGATTTATTTTAAATGCATAATTAATGAAAAATATATGATAATTATTTCATGATTATTATTTTTGAGATGTTATATAATGACCCATTTAACCATAGTTGACCTACCAATGTTATTTTTGACACATAATCCTAATTTATTCTAAACTGCCAACGTAAACAGAATTTTTCAAGTAGTTGTATAAAACATAGTAAAAAGTGAAATAAAATTAATTATAAACTTTAAAATGTATCTCAATAAATTAGAAAATTACAATAATTATATTATACAAGAATTGAATGGATGTTCACCCAAAAGGAAACTCAAGGTAATGGATTCTCATCTCACTTTTTACATCTGTGAGATAATTGTCATATTCAAAATTTGATTATTTTGTGTGGTGTATATAGTACCCATATTAATATATATTATCATGAATTATTTTATCGTCATTGTATTTGAAAAATAAATTCAACATTATTCCTTCATGAGGCTTATGATTTAAAAAATTCAATGTTGTATGGGACACCTTGGGATTTTAAAAGATTATTTTCCTCATGAATAGTACTAATGATATTGCAATGGAACATCCATTAGAGGAAATTATATAACAATTTTTCAACAAACCCTTTCATTATTATCTAGTTATTCATGACTATTTTCAAGTATTAATACAATTTTTACACTCTTTGGTATTGAAAATGTTTTATAATTTATTTTATGATAACCCAACTTTATTTATCTCTTCAGTTGAAGAACATGTTTTCTATTAAAAAATCATGTTTTAATCATGTTTTATTTTCACTTTTCAAACAATGTATTTTTCTAAACTTTAACAGTGAAAATAGAATGTTCTTTTACCTCGCACGACAAGTACATATTAACCTATCATTATTTCTTTGAAGCTTCCCTTTCATGTATAAAAGGTTACTTTATAAAGAATTTTTTTCAAAAGAGATTTTAAATGAAACTTTCTTCCAAAAGGTTTCCATAATCATAGGATATTTTCTCCAATATTTTTTAAAGATCATTTTATAGTATTTCTATTCATCAGCATCATAAAAAACTACTACAAAACTAGGTTTTTCCAATACTAGGTCTTTAACAGCGCTAGCTAAACATGATGTTAAAGACCCCCTTTGTAAGTAATAAAAAAACATTATTAAAGGAGGTCTTTAAAAATGATAAAAAAAACATTGTTAAAGGGGGACCTTTATTAGCACTTTTAAAAAAGCACTGATAAATGGGATCTTTTTACAGCATTTGTAAAAAAACACTGTTAAAGGGGGGGTCCTTATCATTGCTTTTTTAGAAGTGCTGATAAAGACCCCTCTTTATCAACACATTTTTGGTAGCACTGATAATGGCATACTTAGAAAAATTCATTAAGATTAATAAATTAATATATAATTATATTTATATTGATATAAATATAATATATATTTTTTTAAATATGTTTTAGATAAGGTAAATAGAATTTTAAACTTAATATATAAGATATTTTGTAAAAATGGATTACAAAATAAATAAATAAATATTTTTAATAAATAATTTTCTTATTATTTATGATTAATAAACATTTAATATCCATTTTAAGATAGAAAATAAAAATAATAATAAAATAACTAAAATATGTTGAAAACATAACTCAAACTTCAATCAGTGATAAATTTTGATCTGGGTGTCCATTCATGCCTAACCACATATCAAATCAAATTTTTTGATGAGATCTACACCGTTAGTGACAATGGTAAACCTCTATCAACATATTTTTGTAAAAATGTATTTTCTAATATATGTAAATAAATACATATTCTAAAGACGTATTTAAAATAATATCTTTCCATTTTTACATTATATATACATATACAAAGGTGTGTATTAATAAAGAGATATATATTTATATTCTATTCTATTATTTATAAATTAATATAAAATATAACATATTTAAATAAATATAAGTATATATATATCACACACACCCATATATATATTGTATAAATGTATTTTAAAATAATTATATAAATATATGTAAATATATATATATATATATATATATATATAAACAGAAATATATTCAAATAGAAATCAAAACAACATAGTGTAGTGGTAAATGTGTTCCATCTTCGAAAGAGAGGTGTAGGGTTCTAATCCATGAATTTGTGCATAAGGATACAAATTTACAATGTAATGATAAAAGGTGGCGGGGTGAAAAGCACTGATAAGGGGGGGGGGAGTGGAGCGCTATTAAAGGGTTCGTGGAAGCACTGATAAAGGAGATCAAGCTAATATGTGTCCAAAAAAATATAATTTTACACCCTTTAATACTGATGCCTTTATAATCACTAAAAAAGTGTTATTAAAGGGACCCTTTAACATTATTAAATAGTGTTGTTAAACGACCCTTTTAACAACGTTTTTTTATTATTGTTAAAGGGGGAATTTAACATTGTTTTTTAGCACTGATAAAGTTTTGAACTTTAAACCACACTTATAATGTTAGTTTTTTATTAGAATTGATAAACAAGATACCATTTTACATATGATTTCTACTTTGACAATTATATTATTATTTTAGAAAATATTGATAATTTCATCTTCTTTATTCAATACTGATATTTTATAAAGCATTTTATTTATTTTGATTATTCAATTTGAGGAATAATTTGGAAATTAAATGATGGGAGGAAACTAAAAAATATATAGATCCTAAATGCATCGATAGGTTCTCATGAGACAACTAATTTGTGCAAATCCTAATATTTTAAACCATCATGTGAAAGGTCTTGACAGTATAGGTTTTCGTGTTCCTTAGACCTGATGTCCATAAAGAAAGCATTTACCTAATTTAGTTTCATTTATTATTCATCCATGAGATTTTGTGCCAACATGTCTATGGATATATTCCATTTGTAATTATTTAGATTGTATGTGTTTTGGTTTCCTACCTTGCCATATTTATTTTTTCTTATCTAGTTATTTTAATGTCATGTGTTTTCATTTATTACATTGTCATGTCATTTATGGACCTCTTTCTCTATTTATTGATTATATGGCATGAAAATTTTGTTAGTCACCATTTCATAATTATTATTCTCATTGATTCGTTATTTCTTCCACTATATATTGAACTTACTAATCATTTTATCTCACCCTTATTATATTTATTTACAATGGAATCCAAGAAACATTCTATGAATGATATGTAGGGATTTACTAACCATATTAGAGTTATCATCAAAGCTATTTATTTAGAAAGAAGAAGAAAAATATGTAGCAATTAGTTTATTTTTTTCATGTATATATCTATTTTATCAAGACTACTAAACTCTCAGCCCTTTGGGGTTTAATACCTTGTAATCATGTCAATGAAATAGTAGTAGACACCATCTTTGGGCCTTCTGAGGTTGGGTCTCTACAGATCTCCTCTTAGAGACACTAGGGTTAGTCTTTTGAGAAGACCAAAACCTCTAATATGTGTATATGTAAGTTAAGAAGACAAATTGGTAGGGTTTGGTTGATCTAGAATGTTCACATTGGTGTATGTAAGTGATGGAGAAAGTTCCCTTTTATAATTTAGGTGGGTCATTTGAGGAAACTCCCAAAATATTAAATTAATATATATTATTTTTTTTAAAAAAAATGTCTTAAAAGTGAGTTATTTAAAACCTAATATGATCATGGGTCTAAATCCTCTTCGAAAATAATTTTTAGACATGTTTAGGTCACAATGTTAACCGTATCATTTGTCATTAACCCTTAGTTAAACCCTTTAACTCTTACCATGACAACATTTTTTGACTCTTTAGGGATAATATATTTACTATAAAATGATAAACGAACCCCAAATGGATCATTGATGACATATTTAACCTTATTCTTTTAATTTGGCCGAATTTATATTTTTATGAATTTTATATCATTTAATAAAATATTAATTATTTTAAAGTATCATTTTTTCATTTTTGATACTATTCAATATTTGTCTTTTAAAAAAATATCCTAACATCATGATAACATCAAACCAAAACTTATAATATATCACTAAAATTTCTAAATTATCTATAGAATTCATGGATGTCATTAATTACGTCAAATTTTATTTATTTTAATATATTTAATATCATTTATATTTTATTTCCATTAATTAAACAATAACAATATAATTATTATGAAATCATTTAATAAATTATTTCTCCTCTGAAAATTTGAAATTAATTATCATGATGATGATAAATTTATTATCTTTCAAATTAATATGTATAGTCTAATTTATCTTTTATATAACCATGTATTAAAAATGTAATACTTATTAAAAACACGAGTATGGCATTTTTTACTTATCATTAAATAAAATATAATAAATGAATTATTCTCATCCAAGTGGATTAAAAAGAGTATAATTTCGGTCTAATGATGATTTTGGTAGAAAACCACTCATTAAATGAAATTAGGACCAGTTTTGGGGTAATTTTATAATATCATTTATATCCATAATTACCTAATTTACCCGTAACTCTGGTAATTAAAATATTACTAAATTTTACTATTCATATGACCAAAAATAATAGAAACATATTTACATAATTTGGACCCACTAATTCCAAATATAGAATCCATTTTTCATAATTCAATAAATATATTTTGTAGTAATTAATTTAAAATTAATCTTATTGACGGCGTGAGAAAACGATTTAATAATGTTTTAACCTACAAAAGATTGAAACATTTTTATATCTAAATTCATTGTAAAATTTATTAAAATAACCGAAATTGTATTAAATGATAAAAATAATCTATTTACCCTTTAAAACATTCAATAACATAATTTAACACTATAAATTATTTTGATGAAAAATTTTGTTTTCTATTAAAATTTAGTATTTTTCACTTTTCATCAAAACATGAAACTTATTAGAAAAATACAAAACATTTAACTAAAGTAAAATTTTATATTAATATTTAAAATATAAAGTTTAATTTTTTCAAATTGAATTCATAAAATTTTCAAAAATAAGATTTAAAATAGGTTCTCCATTAAAAGACAATAGAACTCTTTTTATAAAAAAATAGGTTTTATGTGTAATATTGGGTTTGTTATTATCGTATACCTCTCAAATATATTATATGAATATCAAAAATATTTTATTTAATATATAAAATATATATTTCATTAATATCGTTCTATAAAATAAATTAATGTAATTTTTTAGAATAAAATGACTTTGTGAGCATAAAAATAGTTCTTTAAAAAAACATCTCATATATATTTAGTAGGTAAGTATATTATTTTTTAATTAATTTAAAACAAATGAATTCAGCCATATATTTTCATAAGTTAGTTAATACTATTAATAACCACTAAATTAATGGCTAGGTTATATCTTATTATATAAAATAATAATATTTTAATAATATATTGTTGTTTGGTAAAACTCAGTCTTGCATGTAATGAAAGTCAACTCATTGTAGTGTGTAGAATAATCATATTTTTGTATTGCATACAACATAATCTATCAAAGAAAATGAATTTATTTAATAAGTGACATACTATAAAATCTTGGGGTGTTATAGGTGATGTAGGTACATCAGGTGTTTATGTTAATGCATTTCATATACAAGGTGGATATTTTTAAACATTATTCACTCAATATTGTAAATTAAATTATTTTAATTCCATGAATTATGTGAAGACCCAACCCCAGAATAACCGGGTTTCGGTGCCTTCTAAACATGATGTGTCGTTTTAAAACAAAAACATGCACTGATAAACACACATCACATCCCATATAGAGGATCGAGTTCGGTTTGGGCTCTGGGAAACCAGTAACTTCAGAAATGTTTCATCTGATAAAAGTTGTTACCTAAAAATTTTAAATTCAAAATGTAGGGTGAGAACAAGAATGCCCAATAAGGGGTTTAAAATAAACCAATGAACCTTTTGAATGAATTTTTTAAAAGCTTATCCAAAGAATATCCTCTTATAGAAAACTGTAACACATGTAACATAACATAAAAGTTCTCAACTAAGATTTTCAAGGAATACATGAATCAATTAGGAAATTTTCAAAAACGAGTAGTAAAAAATATCCTGAACAAGTATGATGTATGAATGTTTAAGCAAAAATTAAACTGTTAAGTGTAATACTTAATCAGAGTTGCGTATGAAGGAAAAAACATCAATTTCATATGTTGGTTACTATTTTACACGAATCATGCCCCAAATTTTTACTTGTGACATCAATAAAAACTTGATAAAAACATAAGGGCAAGAGTAGTGAATGAATAGGCATATCATCGTGAAATAAACTCGTAACATGAATTGAATATGTTGCTTCAACATTTCATTTAGACATTCATGAATATATTACTGAGGTTCATCCCCAAGGTCTCAATAAAGAAAAATTACCAAGGTTATTCACCAGTGTATCGTGAAGCTTGTCATACCTAGAGATTAATTCTTTACCCACTGCATTGGAGCACTATCAGGGCACACCATTAATATTTATTTACATTCATGTGAGCCACATAAATCGATACTTTACTTAAAAAGGGTTTTATATTTAAGATGTCACATACCACCTTGAATAGTTCATTCATAGTTGGTCATAGTAGTTGAATTTACATATCATATAAGTGAAAAAGGAATCTAGATGATTAAAAACCATGATAACAATCATATGAACATTATTAAAAGGAAAGAATAAAGGAAGATTATGGAACATACATTGAAATCTATGGTACTAAAAGAACATAAAACTAGAGTTTATCACATGCAAGTTTGTTCTTGTAATTATAAAATTTTATCATCCAATTGATTACAAGGTGAACCCAAAATATCAAGAAGGGTTTTGAGCTTGAAAATGATAAAACATTCAATATTGTTATGCCTTTTCATAATACTAAAAAATTTCCATGATAGAAAACATGATTCTTCACCATAAGCAACTTCATTTAAAACATATGGAAGAAAAAGTTACTCTTAAATGTGGATATATGTGTTGTTTAACACCCTATTTCTTATGTTTTTAAAACTCCACCTAAACATGTGACTTAATGTGTAAGGACCATAACAACTGAAATCAAGGTTCATACAACATATAAAATAAATTTATGTACCCGAACTAAAACTAAAATATTGGAACACCCATGTGTGTTAATCCCCTATGAATATTAGTTCAACAACATTTTGAATTGGGAAGGTCATTCCCTTAGTCATAAAAATTTATTTATGAAAACCTAAAAAAAATAATTTTATAAAAACCCGATCATATATATAAAATTTTCAAATATATTTATTATTTAAATATGAAATTAAGTGTATGTGAATATGTGCAGTGCATGAACAATTATACACAAACTTTATACATATAACCGAAGTAGAATGGTCAGGCCCATTCCTGCATATAACCGATGTATATACATATAACCAAAAGTATATATGTATTTTCAAAAAAACAAAATGAGGCCAGGTATAATCCATACATTCTTTAATCTATTAGAATGGAAGATAACCCGAAGGCCTTGGTTTAACATTTAAGATTGTTTGGACTGAACCGTAAGGTTAAAAAAAATATTTTGTTTGAATATATATGTGTATATAATCTCAAAGAAGAAAAATTAGCCAAAACTAAAAACCCTTACTTTAAATACAAGGGAAAGGAGGACATCAGGGAGGACTAGCCGAGATTGCTCAAGACATGAATGGCAGAGAAGAACCTAGAGGTCTCAGATATTTATATACAAAATCCACACACCACCTTCCACGCAAAAAACATACCCACTTGCATTGCATTCAATGGGGGTGTCGTGCTTGAAGAAAACAATGAGACATGGGGGACATCGGTGGTCAGAGGTGAAGAAAATGACGGGTGTTCCATAGGGTAGGGTTACTGGTGTAACACATGTGTGGAGGAAGAAGGCGAAGAGGCTAGGAGAAATTCTGGGGAAAATGGATGGTTCAGATCAATACCAACGTCGATCCAAGGGATGAGATGTGTCTGCTGTTTTAAAATAATTGAGCGGCTTAGATTAGATCTAAGTTTCATCGGACGATCTAAGTTTGACACAAGAATTTAAAAACCTAGAACATCCATGATTAGATCATGCCGGATTGAATTGTTGACAAAAACTGTAGAGAGAGAGGTCGTCGCAGAGGGTCAAGTACGGGATCAGAAACAACGGCACAGATCGTGCGCGATGCGATCCAACGGTCTAGATCGCTTTTTTCTCGAAAAACTACTTCCCACAACAAAACAGAGAGAGGTTTTTTCCTCCCTTATTACCCCAGGCCTCCCAACAAGTTATCAAAAATCACACAACACCCACGAATGGGGCCATATACACGGGTTCCCGCCCTCCGGACATGGCATACCCATAACCCACCTCGACCTCATGCCCGCACTAGTGTGCCTATGCGCTCTTGCTTGCTCTCGAGCTCCCTTTGGGGAGCCTCTACCTGAGCTCGGGTCGGCCATGGATTAGGGATGAGGGTCAATCTTAGCCACTTCATGTGAGTTGGCTCCATCGACCCAAGCCAAAAAGTGCTGCCCCTAGTGGGCCAATTTTTTTTTAAAGCTACACAAAAAAAATTATAAGAGGAAACAATCCATTTATTAAAACTATATATAATTTTATATTCTTAAACATTAATTAATACAAATTAAACTTTTTTAGTTATAATTATTTCGAAAATTAAATATACTAAACCCCTTTATTAACACAAAGAGTTACTAATAAGAAAGTTTAATAAACATACATTATAATTTATATACTAGTATCCACAAAAACAAAGTTCAATCAAAGCATTGTTTAATTTAAAAAACTTAATAATATTTTATAACATTATTTATGAAATGAAAATCATTACATTGTATTTGAAAAATTCACAAAGTGTTATGAATTCCTCAATTCTTTTCAAAATCACTTAATGGAGAAATGAAGTTTTACACCATATACTTTTAGAGTTCATAAATTATTGTTTAATTATAACCTTAATCACAAATCAATAATTTGGAAATTAATTAATATTTCAATAATTCACTTATCCTAACATGGTCCAATGACTATTTTTTTATAACTGTTAGCTTCCAACAGTCACTAGAGAAACGGTCGAATAAAGTGTCCTATAAAACCAAACCTTATGGTGTCCTAAACTCAAAATGAAGAAGATGGTACTTCCCATTCTTCTAATGCTATGCATGGTTTTTATGATCACATTGGTGACGTTTTTTTCTTTATTTTACAAGAAGGATCTCTTTTACTTACTGGGACTCGTTTTGGTGATTGGGGGTCTTCAAGTAGTTCTGATAGTATTTTTAATAGGTATATTTGGTTAGTATGATTACCCTTTTGATCTCAGTGTATTGTAGACACTACGATGTTCTTATTTAAATAAAGAGCCTTATGTTTATCCTTTAAATTTTTGTTCTGCTAAAAGGGCTTTAACAAAAGTAAATGCATTATATCATCATTATATGATACCCAAAATTCGGGGTGTTACATTACTCCCCCATAAACAAATTGTGTCCCCACAATTCCTTTCATACAAACTTTCTAAGGGGAAGATCTCAGTTGATCCTACCATATACCCCATCCTAGAAGATCCTCAGGTGAATTCAGCGGAAAACCCCAATTGATGCTCAACTCCTCTATTTCTCTGATCCAGATACACTTTGGGAAGAAGGGGTTGAACTCATTCAATAAACACTTAGGTTTCCAGAGGGAGGCTCGAATGGTACAAATTATGGAAATGTCCATATGGACCAATGTATGAATAACATTCCGAATTATGTCTCGATAGAGAACAAATAAGTTATAGATGTTGTCGTACTACTAACGTTGAGGAGTTGGTACTTGTTGGTCGCATAAACGTTTCCCTTTAAATTAGCCTCTTGAAATTTTACTCTGGCCGTGTAGTTCCGGCCTAGGGTGAAACACAAGAAGATAACATCGTGGTATATTCCTCTCAGCTTACGCTCAACCAATTGTGCTGATCCAATGAGGTAGTATATGGGAGAATTCCCTTGATAGGTGTGGAGAATCCCTGGAATATTTGTCACCTCAAATAGTTGCTTAGACAATCCTCACAAGTTTTCAAAGGGATGATACTCATCTTCAGAGGTTTTGATTTCAATAATATCCAGTATCTCAGTAGGAAGAGATAACATGTGGGTTTTTCCTTCCATCTAAAAGTTTAAGATGAGAGTTCAATCACATTAAATCCATCAAAAAGTATAAACAAAGTAAATACATAAGAAATAAGAGATAAAAAAATATCTTCTTTATATAACTATTGGTGCACAATGTAAAATGGGGCTAATGGTTTCCCCAGTTCCCTAACACACGAATTCCCAAGACAAGCTCAAAACTCTCTATCTTTATAAACTATATGAAACACAAGAAATAAGGTTCGATGTCGTGGGATCACTTATGGTATCTCCATAGTCTGACATGTGGGGGGTTCAACTGTGAGACATCCCTATGTACTTATTGTCTGTACACAGAATGAGAGGCTTTGAATTCAAGGATTCCAAATTCCATCGTTGGACCAAAATAGCCTTAGGACAAGACATGGAACATGTATGATACATGGAGATATCCCTCTATAGCAGCCTCTTGGAAAGACGTGAGGGATGAGACGCCTTCGCTGTGGTGAAGAATCTAAAAATTCCCTCGTAGTACTTCCCCATCCTGTGTAAGATGGAAACTGGGCTTGCATCATAAAGATGTAATCCTGACCTGCTCTTCGGTGGAGATTAAGTACTTGGAGAGAGTTGGACACATCATAGAGATGTTTGCATGCATACGAATATGGGCATAGTTTATAAAATATTCCTGGATGGATGTGGAAATTATGTTTTATAAGGCCTCATTGGGAAGAGACAAAAGATTAGTACCTTCGTATTCCATTTGAAAATTAAGAAAACTAATTTTTAGTAATGCTGCAGTATATTTTTATTTGCTGTAGTTCTGCCTTTCTAGATTTATCCAAATCAAATCCTCTAAGACCAACTCTGAAAACCCGACCCCAAATAAACTTGGAGTTGGTGCCTTCTGAACATTATGTGTTGGTTTAAAATAGAAACATGCACTGATAAACACACATCATGTCCCATTCAGAGAATCGAGTTCGGTTTGGGCTCTGGGAAACCAGTAACTTAGAAATGTTTCATCTGATAAAATGTTGTTACCTGAAAATTTAAAATTCAAAACGTAGAGTGAGCATAAGAATGCCTAGTAAGGGGTTTAAAATAATCCAATGAATATTTTGATAGTATTTTTTAAAAACATATCCAAAGAACATTCTCTTATAGAAAACTGTAACACATGTAACATTACATAAAAGTGCTCAACTAATATTTTCAAGGAATACATGAATCAATTAGGAAATTTTAAAAAATCGGCAGTAAAAGATATCCTGAATAAGTATGACGTATGCATTTTAAGCTCAAATTAATCCGTTAAGTGTAATACTTAATCAGATTTGTGTGTGAAGGAAAAAACTTCAATTACATATGTTGGTAACTATTTTACACGAATCAGGCCCCAAACTTTTACTTTTGGCATCAATATGAACTTGAAAAAAACATAAGGGAAAGAGTAATGAAAGAATAGGCATATCATCTTGAAAAAAACATGTAACATGAATTGAATATGTTTCTTCAACATTTCATTTAGATATTCATGAACATATCACTGAGGTCCATCCCCAATGTGTTAATAAAGGAAAATTACCGAGGTTATTCACCTGGGTATCATGAAGCTCGTAATCTCTAGAGATTAATTCTTTACCCAATGCATTGGAGCACTATCAGGGAGCAACCTTAATATTTATTTACTTTCATGTGAGCCACATAAATCAATACTTAACTTAAATGGGGTTTTATATTAAACATTTCCCATACCACCTTGAATAGTTCATTCATTGTTGGTCATAGTAGTTGAATTGACATATCTTATAAGTGAGATAGGCATCTAGATGATTAAAAACTAAGATGGAAATCATATCATCACTATTAAAAGGAAAGAAGAAAGGTAGATTATGGAACATACATTGACTTCTAAGGTACTGAAAGAACATAAAACTAGAATTTCTCACATGCAAGTTTGTTCTTGAAATTCTAAAATTTTATCATCTAATAAATTACAAGGTGAACCAAAAATCTCAAGTATGGTTTTGAGCTTTCACATGATAAAACATTCAATATTGTTAAGCCTTTGCATAATACTGAATAATTTCCATGATAGAAAGCATGAATCTTCACCATAATCAACATTATTTAAAAGATAGTGAAAACAAATAAGTTACTCTTAAATGTGGATGTAAGATATGTTTAACACCCTATTTCTTATGTTTTTAAAACTCCACCTAAACTCAAGACATAATGTGTTAGGACCTTTACAACTGAAATCAAGGTTCAGGAAACATATAAAATATATGTATGTACGTGAACTCAAACTGAAAGATTGGCACACCCATTTTTGTTAATCCCCTATGAATATTAGTTCAACAATGGTTTGAATAGGACAGGTCATGACCTTAGTCAAAAAATTTGTTTAAGAAAACCTACAAAAAAATAATTTTATAAAAACCCGATTATATATATAACATTTTCAAAATTTATTTATTATTTAAATATGAAATTAAGTGTATGTTAATATGTGCAGTGCATGAACAATTATACACAAACTTTGTACATATAATTGAAGTAGTATGGTCATTCCCATTCCTGCATATAACTGACATATATAAATTTAACCAAAAGTATATATATATTTTCAAAACAACAAATTGAGGCAAGGTATAATCCTTACATTTTTTAAGATGTTTAAATGTAAGAGACCCCGAAGGCCTAGGTTCATCATTCAAGAATGTTTGGACTGAGCCGTAAGGATAATATATATATATATATATATATATATATATTTGAATATATAAGTGTATATATTCTGAAAAAAGAAAAAATGGAAAAAATAAAAACCCTTAAATTAAAAACCAGGGAAATGTGGACTTCATGGAGGGTTGGCGGAGCTCACTGGAGACTTGAACGGGAGAGAAGAATGGAGAGGTCTCAGTTATTTCTATAGAAAATCTCACACACCACCTTGCACGCAAAAAAGTACCCACGTGAATTGTATTCAATGGGGAGTGTTGTGTATGAAGAAAATGACGAGACATGGTGGTCCCCGGCGGTCAGAGGTGAAGAAAACGAGGGGTGTGACATAGGGTAGGCTTACTGGTGTAACCCATGGGCATAGGAAAAAGAAGACGCAGCAAGGGGAAATGCCTGGAAAAAATGGACGCTCCAGATCGATCCCAACATCGATCCAAGGGATGAGATGCGTCCGTTGTTTTAATAGAATTGAGCAGCTTAGATTAGATCTAAGTTTCATCGGACGTTCTAAGTTCGATGCAGAAATTTATAAACCTCTAATGGCCAGGATCAGATCATGTTAGATCGAAAATTTGACAAAGACCACAGAGAGAGATGCGGTTGCTGAGGGTCGAGCGATGGATCGGAAACAGCGGCCCAGATCATGGGTGGTGGGATCCAACAGTCCAGACCACGTTTCGCCTGAAAAACTGCTTCCCATATTGAAACAAAGAGCGGTTTTGGCCTCCCTTATGACCCCGGGCCTCACAAAGAGTGCTCAGAATTCACACAACACCCACTAAGGGGGACCAATAAAAGAGATCCTGCCCGCAGTCCTTGGCCTACCCAGGCCCCGCCGTGGCCTCACGCCAACACTAAAGCACCTATGCGATACTGCTTGCTCCCGAGAACCCTTCGGGGAACCTCTGCTCGAGATCGGGATGACCTTGGATTGGGGATGAGGGTTAGGCTCAGCCACTTCGTGTGAGCTGCCTCCCGCGGCCCTAGCCGAAAAGGGCTGGCCATAGTGGGCCAATTTTTTTTAAAAAAAAGATACACTAAAAACGTCTTAGGAAGAGGAAACAATCGATTTATTAAAACTATATATAATTTTATATTCTTAAACATTAATGAATAAAAATTAATGTTTTTGTTAAATGTATTTCTATAAATAATAATACTAAACCCCTTTTTTTAACTCAAAATGTTAAGAAAATGATATTTTAAAAGACATACATTATAATTTATGTAATAATATCCTCAAAAACATAGTTCAGTCAACATGTAATTTAATTTGAAAAACATAAACCTAGTTTATAACATTATTTAAGAAATTAAAATTGTTACATTGTATTTGAAAAATTCGCAAAGTGTTTTGTATTCTATAATTCTTTTCAAAATCACTTAAGGGTGAAATAATTTTTTACACCACATCCTTTGAGAGTTCATAAATAATGGTATAATTATAACCATAATCATAACTCAATTATATGGAAACTAATTAATATTTAAATAATTTCACTTATCCTAACAATGTCCAACGACTATTTTTTATAACCGTTAGCTTCCAACAGTCACAAGAGCAACGGTCGATAAAAGTGTCCTATAAAACCAAACATTACGGTGTCCTAAAACTCAAATGGAAGAATATGGTGCTTCCCATTATGTTGATGCTCAGCTTGGTTTTTATGATCACAGTGGTGATGTTTTTTTCTTTAGTTGACTTGATGGATATTTTATACTTACTGGGCCTCGTTATGGTGATTGGGGGTCTCCCAGTAGTTTTGATAGGGTTTTTAATAGGTATATTTTGTAATCATGATTATTATTTTGATCTCGCTGTATTGTAGACACTACGAAGTTCTTATTTAAATAAAGATCATTATGTTTATCCTTTAAATTTTTGTTCTGTTAAAAGAGCTTTAAAAAAAGTAGATGCATAATATCATCATTATATGATACCCAAAATTTTGGGTGTTACATTACTCCCCCATCAAAGAATTGTGTCCCCACAATTCCTTTCATACAAACTTGCTAAGAGGATGCTCTCAGTTGTTCCTACCATATTCCCCATCGTAGTGGATCCTCAGGTGCGTTCAGCAGAACACCCAAATTGATGCTCAAATCCCTTACTTCTCTGATCCAGATACACTTCTGGAAGAAGGGTTTGAAATCATGCACCGAACACTTGGGTTTCTAGAGGGAGGCTCGAATGGTAAAAAGTATGGAAATGTCCATATGGACCAACGTGCGAAGAAATTTCTGAATTATGTCTTGATCGAGAACATCTAAGTTATAGAAGTTGTCGTACGGCTAACGCTGATGAGTTGGTACATTTAGGTCACATAAATGTTTCCCTCTAAAGATGCCTCTTGAAATTTTACTATGGCCCTGTAGTTCCGGCCTAGGATGAAACATAGGAATATCCCTTTGTGGTATTTTCCTCTATGCTTATGCTCGGCGAATTGTGGTGAGCCTATGCGGTATTAGATGGGAGCATTCCCTTGACAGGTGCAGAGAATCCCTGGAATGTTTTTCACCTCAAACAATTACTTGCACATTCCTCATAGGTTTTCGAAGGTACGATACTCATATTCAGAGGTTTTGATTGCAATAATATCCAGTATCTCAGTAGGAAAAGATAACATGTGTGTTTGTCCTTCCATCTATAAGTTTAAGACAAGAGTTCAATCACTTGAAATCCATCCAAAAGTATAAACAAATTAAAGACATATGAATGAAGAGATAACAAAATATGATCTTTATATAACTACTAGTTCACAACATAAAACAGGGCTAATGGTTTCCCCAGTTCCCTAACACACGAATTCCCAATACAAGCTCAAAAAACTCTATCTCTCTAAACAATATGCAACGTGAGAAACTAGTTTCGGTGTCATGGGAGAACTTATGGTATCTTTATATTCTGACATGTGGGGTGTAAAACTGTGAGACATCCCCATGTACTTGGTTTCTGTACACAGAACGAGAGGCATTGTATTCAAGGATTCCAAAGTCCATCATTTGACCAAAATAGCCATAGGACAGGACATGACAGATGTATGCTGCGTGGAGATATCCCTCTGGAGTATCCTCATGGAATGTAGTGAGGGATGAGATGCCTTCCATAGCGGTGAAGCATCAAAAAAGTCCCTCTTAGTACTTCCCCCCATCATGTGTAAGATGGAAACTGAGCTTGCATAATAAAGATGTAATACAGACCCACTCTTTGGTGGAGTTGAAGTACTCGGGGAGAGTTGGACACATCATAGAGATGTTTTCACCCATACGGATATGGTCATAGATTATAAAATATTCATGGATGGATATATAAATTATGGATTATAAGGCCTCATTGGGAAGAGAAAAAAGATTAGTACCTTTTCTCCGTCTGAAAATTAAGAAAACTTATTTTTAGTAATGCTGAATTATATTTTTCTTTGTTTCAGTTCTGGCATTCCAGAGTTATCCTAATCCAATCCTCTGATACCAACTCTGAAGACCTGAATCCCAAAAAACCAGGATTCGGTGCGTTCTGAACATGATGTGTCATTTTAAAATAGAAACATGCACTGATAAACACACATCATATGCCATACATAGGATCGAGTTCAGTTTGGGCTCTGGGAAACCAGTAAGTTCATAAATGTTTCATCTGATAAAAGTTGTTACCTGAAAATTTTAAATTCAAAACGTAGGGTGAGAATAAAAATGCAAAGTAAGGGGTTCAAAATAAACCAATGAAACTTTTAAATAATTTTTTTAAAAACATATCCAAAGAACATTATCTTATATAAAACTGTGACACATGTAACATAACATAAAAGTGCTCAACTAATATTTTCAAGGAATACATGAGTCAATTAGGACATTTTCAAAAAGGGGTAGTAAAAGATATTCTAAATAAGTATGACGTATGAATTTTTAAGCACAAATTAAACTTTTAAGAGTAAAACTTAATCAGATTTGCATGTGAAGGAAAAAACATCAATTTCATATGTTGGTTACTATTTTACACGAATCATGCCCAAAACTTTTACTTGTGACATCAATATGAACTTGATAAAAACATAAGGGAAAGAGTAATGAAAGAATAGGAATATCATCTTGAAAAGAACTTGTATCATGACTTGAATATGTGTCTTAAATATTTCATTTAGACATTCATGAACATACCACCGAGGTCTATCGCCATGGTGTCAATAAAAAAAATTCTGAGGTTATTCACTCGGGTATCTTGAAACATGTAATCTCTAGAGATTAATTCTTTACCCAATGCCTTCGAGCACTATCAGGGTGCAACCTTAATATGTATTTACTTTCATGTGAGCCACGTAAATCAATACTTTACTTAAATGGGGTTGTATATTCAATATGTCCAATACCACCTTGAATAGATCATTCATAGTTGGTCATAGTAGTTGAATTTAAATATCTTAAAAGTGAGACATACATCTAGATGATTAAAAACTATGCTAAAAATCATATGATCCTTATTAAAAGGAAAGAATAAAGGTAGTTTATGGGACATACATTGACATATAAAGTAATGATTGAACAAGAAAACTATAATTTCTCACATGCAAGTTTTTTCTTGAAATTCTAATATTTTATCATCCAAATAATTACAAGGTGAACCAAAAATCTCAAGTAGGGTTTTTAGCTCGCACATGATAAAACATTCAATATTGTTAAACATTTTCATAATAATGAATATTGTCGATGATAAAAAGCATGAATCTTCACCATACGCAACATCATTTAAAAGATAGGGAAAATAAATAAGTTACTCTTAAATGTGTATGTAAGTTTTTCTTAACACCATATTTCTTATGTTTTTAAAACTCCACCTAAAATCAAGACTTAATGTGTAAGGATATTTACAATTGAAATCAAGTTTCATGCAACATATAAAATATATGTATGTACCCGAACTCAAACTGAATGATTGGCACACCCATTTTTTTGTTACCCTATGAATATTAGTTCAACAACGTTTTTAATAGGGCAGGTCATGCACATTGTCATAAAAATTTGTTTATGAAAACCTAAAAAATTATTTTTATAAAAAACCCGATCATATGTATACCATTTTCAATATTTATTTATTATTTAAATATGAAATTAAGTGTATGTGAATATGTGCAGTGCATGAACAATTATACACAAACTTTGTACATATAATCGAAGTAGAAAGGTAATGCACATTCCTACATATAACCAACATATATACATATAACCAAAAGTATATATGTATTTTCAAAACAACAAAACGAGGCCAGGTGTAATCCTTACATTCTTTAAGTTGTTTGAATGTAAGAGATCCCGAAGGCCTAGGTCCAACATTTTAGAACATTTGGACTGAACCATAAGGTTAATATATATATATATATATATTTTAATATATAAGTGTATATATTATCAAAGAAGAAAAACAAGGAAAAAATAAAAACCCTTACTTTAAAAACCAGGGAAATGAGGACTTCAGGGATGGTTGGTCGGGCTCGCTGGATACTTGAATGGGAGAGAAGAACCGATAGGTCTTAGTTATTTATATACAAAAGATCACACGCCACCTTTCATTAAAAAACATACACAGATGAAATGAATTCAATGGGGGGGTGTCGTGCTTGATGAAAAAAATGAGGCATAGATTCCCCAGCAGTCAGAGGTGAAGAAAACGAGGGGTGTGCCATATGGTAGGGTTACTGGTGTAACCCTTCAATGGAAGAAAAAGAATACATGGCTAAGGGAAATTCCATGGAAAAATGGATAGTCCAGATCGATCCCAACATCGATCTAAGGGATGAGATGACTCCGTTGTTTTAAAATAATTGAGCGGCTTAGATTAGATATATGTTTCATTGGACGGTTACGTTCGACGCAGAAATTTAAAAACCTCGAATGACCAGGATTAGATCATGTCAGATTGGACAGTTGACAAAGACAGTGGAGAGAGATGTGGTCACTGAGGGTCGATCGTGGGATCGGAAACAACAACCCATATCGCGCGCGGTGCCATCCAACAGTCCAGATCGCGTTTCTCCGGAAAAAATGCTTCCCATATTGTAATGGAGAGTGATTTTCGCCTCCTTTATAACCCCAGGCCTCACAAAGAGTGCTCAGAAATCACATAGCACTCACGAAGGGGGCCATATAAATGAGCTACCGCCCTTAGGCCTTGGCCTACCCAGACCCCTCCATGGCCTCACGCCCACACTGGTGCGCCTATGCGCTCCAGCTCGCTCCCGAGCTCCTTTCATGGAACCTCTGCTCGAGATTGGGTTGGCCTTGGCTTGGGGCTGAGGGTCAGGCTCAGCCACTTTGTGTGAGTTGCCTCCCTCGGCCCTAGCCAAAAAGGGTTGGCCCTAGTGGGCCAATTTTTTTTGAAAAAGCTACACTAAAAATTGTTTTAGGAAGAGGAAACAATCTATTTATTAAAACTATATATAATTTTATATTCTTAAACATTATGGAATACAAATTAAATTTTTTTTAGTTAGAAGTATTTCTATAATTAACAATACTAAACCCCTTTTTTTAACTCAAAAAGTTTTTGAAAAAGAAAATTTAACAAACCTACATTATAATTTATATACTAGTATCCTCAAAAACATAGTTCAATCAAAACTTAATTTAATTTGAAAAACTTAAACCTAGTTTATAATATTATTTAAGAAATGAAAATCTTTATATAGTATTTGAAAAATTCGCAAACTGTTTTGAATTCCTTAATTATTTTCAAAATCACTTAAGGGTGAAACTAAATTTTACACCATATCCTTTTAGAGTTCATAAATGATGGTTTAATTATAACCTTGATCATAACTCAATTATTTGGAAAATAATTAATATTTAAATAAGTCCAGTTATCCTAACAAGGTCCAATGACTATTATTTTTATAACTGTTAGCTTCCAATGGTCACCAGAGAAATGGTCGGAAAAGTGTCCTATAAAACCATACCTTACGGTGTCCTAAAACTCAAAAGGAAGAAGATGGTGCTTCCCATTTCGCTGATTCTCAGCATGGTTTTTATGATCGCAGTAGGTATGTTTTATGATTTACTTGACTCGAAGGATCTCCTTTACATACTGGGCCTCGTTGTGGTGATGAGGGTCTTCCAGTAGTTCTGATAGGGTTTTAATATGTATATTTGTTTAGCATGATTACTCTTTTGATCTCGGTGTATTGTATACACTAATGTGTTCGTATTTAAATAAAGATCCTTATGTTTATCCTTTAATTTTTTGTTTCGTTAAAAGGGATTTAACAAATGTAAATGCATAATATCATCATTATATGATACCTAATATTCAGGGTGTTACACATTGTTTTTTTACCTGTCATAATATTCATTTTCATTTAATTTTTTGTATTTTTATATGCTGGATTTATGTATTATTGATCTTAAGCTTCTTTTATTAGTTCATATGGGCCTTTTTTCGGTTTATACATTGGGAATGTGCCATTAGCCTTGGTCCACTTTCCCATTTTATCTATGTCATCCTCATACCCGATGTTGATCCATTTATCCATATGACCCTAGGGTTTTCTATTCGTCCCTTTTTTCATTTTTCATGTAACAGAATGGCTTGATCTACGGGTGAACCTTGATTGCTTATCCTCTGATGTCAAATGCCTTTATTGTGTTGTTTAAGTGGTTATGTTGGGACACTTATCTAGATTTTTAGTATCCTTGGTTTTATTCTCTAGAATTCCTCTACCGCTGCTAGAATGACTCCTCGATTGGGAATCTACCTATCCACTTGTGTGAGTTTTAGTTGGGTGGAAACTCTCTATGGTTTTGGGAGATCTAGTTTTCCTTGAGGGAGAAGAGTAGATGAAGGAGCACTGGTGGGATTCCTTGACATAGCAAGGAAGAAATATTAATCTAGATATTTTTTGATCATCTTCATCTATTCTTGGTGAGGAGATCTGATGAGGTCCTAGTGTTCCTTGGTTTTCCTTTTACCTAGATGGAAATGATGATTATATAGGAGTAAAATCTCGATGACCCTAAAAACTAGACCTAATTACATAGAGTCTCTATGAAGACACATAGGAGAGACTTATCCGTATTAAGGGGCCTTTGTATGGTATTCTTCTTCTTTTCTATTAGTTATTTATGCCTTGTATTTGATTATTCATTGGTTCTATGTTGCGTGTGTTATTTGAGTTATTCCAAGGTGCACAGTATATGATGAATCCCCAACTTGGTTCTATTGTCAGTCCTGGCATTTCAAGAACCTGAACTTTAGATATTTTCCTCATGTGCCATTTTCTTATATCATGATGTTACACTATTTATCACATATATTTTATAATTTCATTTTTCATAGTGGAATCTTGGTACCCCTCTAATCAGCATATAGGCCAAATAGATAAATAATGACAAAAACCTATGGTACTCTTTATGATTTGATTACTACTTTATGTCAGTCATTTCTATTTATCATCTCTCTTATGACTGAGTCTGTTATCTCTAATAGTTCTTAGTACTTTTCAGTATTAATATCAAACTAGTTATATATATTCTCATTAGCATGTTATCTATAGTAAATGTTTACATGAATTGGTACTTTTTATTCTCTCGTTAATTGTTTATGGTTTGTTAGAATCAGCATGTTACACTTCAGATTATGAGAAATCATTACAATATTTGTATTATTCATGTTTTATTGATTCTTCCTACTATTTATATAATTATAAACATGTTAAATTTTTGTTCTGTAATTTTGAGAAACAAAATTATTCCCAAACAACTCAATTACTCTATTGAGTGTGTGCTACCTCATAGAACAACCCACAGTTTTTTATAGAAAATGATAAGAAAATATTTAGTAAGGTTCGTATTGGGATCAAATATTGTTGGCCCTTTCATGATGTGATAATTGTGAGATAAAAGTTAAGTAAAAATGAATAAGAAATGAAAAATAGATGTAACACTAAAAACCCCACAAATAAAGAGGGGTAAAAAACCATAGAAAAATAGAATGGTATCACTATGGTAAAAGTGATTAAACAAACTCTCTTTCTATCATAAGGAAAATATCCATGTAATTAACTCTCTTGAGTAATGTATAATGCACCGCACAAAATACAACACTCAAAATTTAGAAATAGGAATCTCAATACTTGAGGTGATGATGCTAAAACTGTTAATGTACTTTTCCTTTTATAGGCGAGGCCCTTACATGATCTTCCTCATCTATTTAACTCCATGGGTCCGTTTTTTCACCCATCCCACTAACCACACTGGCCCCCTTTGAAAAATCATGTTGGTGAAACTGTTTGTGAGAAACAAAAGAAAATATATATCACACTTGGATATCTCATTGGGAACCAATAATATTTCTACAAATAATTTCTATCTTCCAACCATGTTGCTCTTATATATATGATTACGATTGAGGATTTTTACTATATTAACATAACAAAGTTAATACACTTCATCATATAATTAACCGAATTTTCTTCAATATAAATTTTATGCATATCCACTCTTCCTTCCACCACCACATCTGGAACAAAGTGACATTGTACCATAATGTTCTTTATCTTGTAATGAAAAGATATATTCCTTTTAATTTTTAAGGTGCTATGATTGTCACAAAACAATTTGATATACTTCTGTCATTGTCCAGGATCCTCTGGAAACCTTCACAAATAAATCACTTCTTTGAAAGACTATGTAGTTTTCATGTACTCTACCTTAATCGTGGATAAATTTATATTAGACTACAACATTGAATTCCAGCTCACAACTCATCCTATAAAATTAAACACATAACCCAAATTGTATTTTCATTGGCCATAATCACCTTCAAAATCTGAATCTGTGTAGGATCTAATAGTGAAATTTGATCCTTAATAACATAATAAAACATATGATATCTCCTTGATGTATCTAAGGGTTTTATTTAATATGTTCCAATTCTCCCATATCTAATTCTCCTCATACCAACTAACTTCTCCCACTACATGTGCAATTTATGGTCTCAAATAAACTATAGATAATATCATACTACCCACTACTGTTTCATAAGTTAATTGAGACATCTCCATACTCTATACTTCACTGTAATCACTGTTAGGATTCATCATAGAGGATAACATAAAATTACTAGTAAGTGGTCAAAATATAGTCTTACAATGTCACATGTGGAAGTATTTCATGATATTCCTCATGAAATAGTTTTTTGATAGGTAAATCAAACCCTTTTTCTATATCATTAAATCAGTATCCCAATATATTATTTTTGGTCCTAATTCCTTCATATCATACTCCCATGAGAACTATCAACATGTCATACACATACAATAGAAGAATGATAAAATCATTACCATCTAAACCCATGAAATATGCACAAGAATCTGAATGAAGTATTTTTTGTACAATACTCATGATATAGGAATAAAATCTCTTGTACCAACACCTTGGTGCCTGCGTAATACCATAAAAAGTTTTTCACAACCTAAAAACCATGTTCACTTTTCCTTATTTTAAAAAACATTCCGATTAGAGAATATATATTTTTTATCAAGATCGCCTTGTAGAAAATTTTTATTCACATCTAGATACTCTAAAAATTAAAAAATATCTTGCACACATCCCCATAACTATCTGAATAGTCATTATTCTAACAGTGGGAGAATGTATTTACTTGAAAACAATAACTTCTCTCTATGCATATCCTATGACAACCAGTCTTGCATGATATCTTTACAATTATTCATTTTCATCCCAATTGATGTTAAAGAACCTATTTTTCCTGATAGTCTTCCTTCCATGAGGTAATGGATCAATATCTAAAGTCTGGTTCTTGTGAAGGGCATCATGTTTCTCTTGAATTTCTTCCTCCACCCAACTATTATAGTATATGTGTTCTCTTTCTTCAAGTCTCCATTAATCATAACTTGCACATTATCTTCTAGAAATACAACATCCATGCTGATGATAAGTCTATGGGTAGTGGGGTCCCACATACAATACCCCATCACACCATCAACGTATCCTAAGAATATACATTCATTGGATCTCGAATCCAACTTCAATATTTCCTGATCATTAAACAATACAGATACATGACCTCCATAAGTATGTAACCAAGCATAATAAGTAGGTTTAACACTCCACTTATTCATTATTGTTTTCATATCAATCGTCATAAAAGTAAATCGATTCATCATATAACATGATCTCTCCATTACATTATCCCACGACTTCTTAAAAATTCCTACAGTCTTCAATATCTCCCTTATTCTATCCAACAAGGTTATGTTCACCCACTTTTCCACTCCATTTTGTTATGGAGTGTACGACACCATGAATTGTCTCTTGAGGCCTTCTCATTGAAAAAAAAGTATCAAAATCCTCACTTGAATATTTTCCACTACTGTTAATCCTCAAACACTAGATCTTCTTTCACGATTCCATCTTCATCCAGGGTTTAAATGTTTTTAAGACTTTAAAAACACTTGATTTCATCTTGATTGGGTACACATAACATCACATGGAATAATAATCAATGAATTATACAAAGCACCATTCTCTTCCTAGGGATATAAAAAGTGCTTGCCAAATATTGGAATGAATCATCTCTAAGATATCCTTGCTCTTTAATGCCAGATTCACAAAATTCATCCAATGTTGGTTGCAAAATTCATATTGCTCCCAAAATTGATGGGATACTATGTTCAGTAAGAATCATCAAGCATCTTTCGAACATAAGACAAAGCTTTTGATACCATGACTTCCTCAATGCTTTTGTTGAGGTAGTTAATAGGACAACTATTGTAATATCTCGGAAATTACATATATATTTTTTAATTATATTGAATTATTTTGAGTCCGAAAAATCTAATGGTTCGTGATTCTGAGGCCCAGGGTGCCCAGAATGATCCATCTATGTTTTGTTAAGCTTTAATTAGTGCATGTAAGTAGTTTTCTCGAAAAAGTGGAATAGTTCTTAAACATTTACTCGAATTATAATTTTGAGGGCATTGTTGTGCTCATAATGTCGAGTTTACCCTAGGCACGTCTTAAGTTTACTCGGTGCGAGCCTCTTGTGAGAAAACCTAAAAATGGTATAACCGTAAATAAAATAATTAAATAAAATTATTTTATTTTTCAAATTCTTATAAATAATGAAAGATAACTCAGATTAAAATTCTAAGACCACCACTGAGCTCGTGAGGGTATTCTCTCTTTAAGCATATACTTACTTTGGTCGTCGTAGGCCACCAGTGAAAGTTATTTTTTGGCCATAAATAAAATAATTAAGTGAAAATTATTTTAATTTAAAATCCATAACATTTAAATGGTATCTCGGATTGGAAATCCAAGAGTAACGTTGGGTTTGTTGGGGCGTGTTTCCATTAGGAACATCCTAACCTCAACCGGCGCGGGTTGGGGTGACTGTTAATAATTTTCAAAACATTTTTTTGGGTACGTTTACTAAACGCGTGAGTGGAGTTTTCTAACTTTTGAACTGTTGTTCGGCTTAAAAATATGAGGGCATCGTTGAACCCACAGTGTCGGGATTCAGTTAAGAGAGTTATAACTTCGATCGTAGTAGGTCGGGTGAAAAAGTTATTTTTGTAGAATTTTGAAAGATTAATATCATAACATGTTTTGTTATTTTATTTTCATTCATTCCTCCAACGGGTGAACGACGTTGGCAGGACCGACGATGTGTCATGCCAACAAATGGTTTAACTCTTCTTTTCTTGTAACCACACCATTGGAAATTCTGGAGGTTCATTAATTAAATGAACCTCCTTAATTCCCCGAGTGCTATATACTCTTTATCCTCTCCTGTTTATATGGTTCTCGGGGATGGGTGTTGGCATGACTTCACAAAACGTTGAAGCTCTAGCAAAGTACCGCGACGCCAACCACCAGGAGGACGAGACTGGTTCCAACAAGCGGTGACGAGTGCCACTGAGTCACGAACCGATGATAATGATAAAGGAGGTTTTGTCGACCGTCATCAGCGGATGTCTCTTTTAGGTAGAAGGTTATTTTTGTTTTTGTTTTTGTGTATCCCTCATCCACATTCACGAAATTATACGAAGAAAACAGGTCAACCAAATATTGGGTTGACCCGCGATTCATCCGTCATTGCGGGAGGTTATTGCGGGGAATCTTGTGGGGTTGAATCTTATGTTCAATACAACTGTTTATTGATCTCCCTTAATATCCTTCATATTGCAAGCTAATGTGGAGGCTTCGGGCCTAACAAACCTGGTCGAAACCCTCCCTTATCTTGCTTTCCATTCACCACCTCGGAAGACAGCAAACACGTCGATGCACACCGCAATATGAGGGTCACGGCTCGTCATCCGTGACGAATGGGGGAGGCGGTCGGCACGACGGCTGACCGCCGGAAGGAAGGTGATGCGACCGCCACGCCGCCGATTAATAGAAGTTGTGGCGGAGGCCGAACCCACCTCTGGAGGGTTTCGCAGTGCCCACATGGTGTCGTCGCCTCACCAACCAAACGGCCTCTGGGCCTTTTGGGAATCTGGGTGACCGAGGGGTTACACCCCCCCCCCATCAGACTGAACTGGGCCACATCCCTTGGAGTGGGTCGCCACCCTCGAGTCGGGGCACCGCCCTCAAATCGGGTTGTCGTCCTCGGACCGGGCAGCCACCCTCGAGTTGGGATACCGCCCTCGGACTGAACTACCTCTAATGGAGCGGACCACTGCCCTCACACGGGGACCCTACCATTGGACTGGGCCCCCACCCTCAGAGTGGGCCGACGCCCTCACACTGGTCCACCGTCCTCAGATCGGGTCCCCACCCTTGAAGCGGGCTGCCTCCCTGAAACAGGTCGCCTCCCCATACGGGTTGGGATGCCCCTATGTGGGCCGCCCCCTTGTGGGCCGCCCTATTCTGCCCAGGCAGCGCCCCTTGCAGGTCTGACCAAACATCGGCCCATCGGGTCGAGTCCACCCTATCCCATCGGGCCGTGTCCACCCCGAACCAGCACAGAACGAGTCGGGCCGGGTCGGTCCAACTAGGTCAGAATGGACCCAGGCCCAACCGGACCCTGGAACACATAAATGAGCATATATTGAGAACCGGACGTCTGTTTGACGAATCATCTACAGCGTTGGGATCCTTGGATCGAGATGGTCTTTTTGGCAATCTCCTATTGTGTTTTTTAGATAGTTGAAGTATGGACGAGTTTGATCGAACCCGAATCCAACCAGGCCCTCGAAGCTAAAATGCATATAAGTCACAGACTGGGCATCCGATTGACCCACCGTCTATTGTGTTCAAACCCTTACAACATGGCGGCCCTTTGAGTTATGTTTTTGTGGTGCTTAGTGGTGGCTGAGGTACGACCGATATCTCGAGGGGCAGATTCAATGGAACTTGAGAGTAGCGGGACTACTACAAAAATGGGCTTTATCAGCGATCATAACGGGCTTTATCAGTCCTAAAAAAGCATTGTAAATCTCGGCGCTGATATCGAGGGTCCCCTTTATCAGTGAAAAAAGAGCACTGATAAATGTACATTTTATCAGTTCTCAGAGAGCACTGATAAAGGCTTCCTTTATCAGCACTCTGTTAGCGCTGATTAATGTTGATTTTATCCGCGCTTTTTTAGTTCTGACAAAGGTTTCTTTTATCACCACTAAAAAAGCGCTAAGAAAATCCATTTCTACTGCAAAAAAAATTCCTACAGCAGCACACCCAAACAACACCTTCAAATAATTATGCATTTAAATATGGATACCCATACAAAATTAATTGATAAATAATAAGATAACTATAATAAGTATACTCATACACCATTAACACATAATTCATAAGTTAATTAAATACATAAAGAGTTCTATTCAGAATTTAAGGGGTTAGAGGGGTTGTTCGGGGGTTTTGGGTGGCTGTCCAAGGGGGGGTAGGGGTGTCCGAGGGGATGGGGGTGTCCATGGTGGGTGGGGGCAGTCTAGGAGGTTGGGGGGTTGTCCAAGAAGGGTGGTGGTGTCCAAGGGGGTGGGGGTGTCTAGGTGGTGGGGTGTTGTCCATGAGTGGGGGGGTCCAGGTGAGGGGGGCAGTCCAGGGGGTGGGTTGGTGTCCATGGTGTCAGGGGGGGCTTTCTAGGATGTGGGTAGGGTTTTCGGGGGGTGGGGATGGTCCATGGGGTGTGGTGGGGCTGTCCAAGGGGAGTGGGGTGCTATCTAGGAGGGTGGGAAGGGGGGGTTCAAGGGTATCGAGGTGTCCACGTGGGGTGGGGGTGTCCAAGGGGGGTGGGGGTGGTCCACGGTGTTTGTAGGGTTGACCATGGGGGTGGGGTGGTGTCCAAGGTGGGGGTGTTGAGGTGGGGGTGTCTATGGGGGGTCCATGGGGTGGGCTGGTGTCTAGGGTGTCTAGGGGCTTTCTAGGGGGTGGGGGGATGTTCGAGGGGGGGGGGGGGGTCCAGGGGGTGGGATGGTGTCTGGGAGGGTGGGGGTTTCCATCCATGGATGGGGGTTTCCATCCATTGGTGGGGGTATGTTGGTGGTATGGTGGTGTCAAAGAGGGGTGGGGTGTCGTCCAGGGGTGGTGGTGGTTGTCTAGGGGGTGGGGGGTGTCCGGGGGGTGTTGGGGGAGCTATCTGAGGTGGCTGGGGACTATCCATGGAAATTTATAGGGAGGGTGGGGTTTCCAGGGGGTTGAGGGGGCTTTCAAGGGGGCTGAGGGGGCTTTCCAGGGGGTGGGGATGTCTAGAGGGGTGGGGTTTTTCAAGGGGGTGGGTTGGTGTCCAGGGGAGTGGGGGTGGTCCTGGGAGTTGGTGGGGTTGACTCTTACACGTCACAAAGGATCCATAGATCATTCTCATAAAAGACCAAGACAATCCAAATGCATTTGGTCAGATTTTCTTAGGTCAGTTGTTGTTTTAACTAAAAATTGTGTCCAATTTAAACAGAAGAGAGTCCCTTTGGGTGGTATCGGCCACACTATGAGTCGGATTGAGGTGGGGATGAATTCTATAGGTCACAAAAGACCTTTGGATCGTTCTACTAAATGATAAAGACAATCTGAATGCGTTGGGTAAAATTTCTGTAGGTCAGTTATTGTTTTCACTTAAAAATTTGTTCATTTCAAACAAAAGTGAGACATTTTGAGTGGTACCAGCCACACCGTGCCATGGATTGAGGCGGGGATGACTCATGCACATCAAAAAGTACCCGTGGATAATTCTCCTAAAGGATCAAGACAATCCGAATGTGTTTGGTTGAATTTCCATAGGTCAGTTGTTGTTTTCACTTAAAACTGTGTTCATTTTTTAAAAAAGTGAGATCCTTTGAGTGATACCGGCCACACCGTGGCTCGGATTGAGGAAGGGATGACTCGTGCACTTCCCCAATGCACTAGTGGATCATTATCTTAAAGGATAAACACAATAAAAATGCATTTTTTTGGATTTCGGTAGGTCAGTTGTTGTTTTCACTTAAATATATGACCAATTTAAACAAAAGAGAGACCCTTTGAGTTGTACCGGCCACACCATGCCTCAGATTGAGGTAGGAAAGACTCGTGAACATCCCCAATTCACCCGTGGATCGTTCTATTAATGTATCAAGATAATCCGAATGTGTTTGGTCGGATTTCTGTATGTCAGTTGTTGTTTTCACTTAAAAATATGTCCATTCGAAACAAAAGAGAGACCCTTTGAGGTGTACAGGCCTCATCGTGCCTCGGATTGAGGTGGGAATGACTCATGAATTTCACAACAGACCCCTGGATCGTTCTCAAAAAGGATCAAGAAAATACGTATGTGTTTGTTCATATTTCCGTACGTCAGTTGATGTTTTCACTTAAAAATCTGTCCATTTTAAACAAAAGAGAGACCCATGGAGTGGTACCGGCCACACCATGCCTCGGATTGAGGTAGGGATTACTCTTATAGATCAGAAAGATCACATGGATTATTCTAATAAAGGATCAAGACAATACGAATGCATTTGGTCAGATTTTTGTAGGTCAGTTGTTGTTTTCACTTAAAATTGTGTCCAATTTAAACAGTAGAGAGACCCTTTGAGTGGTATCAACCAAACCATGCCTCAGATTGAGGCGGAGATGACTCATACATGTCACAAAGGACCTGTGGATAATTCTCCTAAATATTAAGAAGTCCTAATTTGTTTGGTTGAATTTATGTAGGTCAGTTGCTGTTTTCACTTAAAAATTTGTCCATTTCAAACAGAAGTGGGACCCTTTGAGTGGTACCGACCACACCGTGCCTCAGATTGAGGAAATGATTACTCATGCATTCCCACAACACAACCTTGGATCGTTATCCTAAAGGATCAAAACAATCCGAATGCGTTTGGATGAATTTCCGTAGGTTTGTTTTTGTTTTCACTTAAAAATTTGTCCATTTCAAAAAAAAGTGAGACCCTTTGAGTGGTACTAGCCCACTGTGCCTCAGATTGAAGCAGGGATGACTCTTTCATGTGCCAAAGGACCCTTGGATTGTTATAAAAATGGTTCAAGACAATCCGAATGCGTTTCGTCAAATTTCCGAAGGTCAGTTGTTGTTTTCACTTAAAAATATGTCCATTTTAAACAAAAGTGAGATCCTTTGAGTGATACCGGCCACACCGTGCCTAGGATTGAAGAGGGTATGACTCATGCACGTCCCCAATGCACCTGTGGATTTTTCTTTTAAAGGATCAACAAAATCTGAATGCATTTGGTCAGATTTCCGTAGGTCAGTTGTTGTTTTCACTTAAAAATCGGTCCAATTTAAACAGAAGAGAGACCCTTTGAGTGGTATCGGCCACACCATGCCTCAGATTGAGGTAGGGATGACTCTTGCACATACCCAACGAAACAATGGATCATTCACTTAAAGGATCAAGAAAATCCGAATGAATTTGGTCAGATTTCTGTTGGCCAGTTGTTGTTTTCACTTAAAATTGTGTCCATTTTAAAGAAAAGAGAGACCCTTGGAGTGGTACAGGCCAGATTGTGCCTCATATTGAGGCGGGGATGAATCTTTCATGTCACAAAGGACTCGTGGATTGTTCTCATAAATGATTAGGTCAATCTGAATGCGTTTGGTCATATTTACATAGGTCAGTTATTGTTTTCACATAAAATTGTGTCCATTTTAAACAAAAGAAAGACCCTTTGAGTGGTACCGGTCACACTGTGCCTCAGATTGAGGATAGGATGACTCATGCACATCAAAAAATACCCTTTTATAATTCTCATAATGGATCATGACATTCCTAATTAGTTTGGTCAGATTTCCGTCGGTCAGTTGTTGTTTTCACTTAAAAATCTGTCCATTTTAAACAGAAGAGAGACCCTTCGAGTGGTACCGGCAACACTGTGCCTTGGATAGAGGCAGGGTTGACACTTACACAACACAAAGGACCCATGGAGATTTCTCATAATATATCTAGACAATATGAAGGTGTTTGGTCAGATTTTCATAGGTTAGTTGTTGTTTTCACTTAAAATTGTGGCCAATTTAAACATAAGAGTGACCCGAAGAGTGGTACCATCCACAAAGTGACTAATATTGAGGCTAGGATGACTTGTAAACGTCAAAAATGACCCTTGGATCATACTCCTAAATGATCAAGACAATCCGAATTTGTTTGGTCGAATATCCGTAGGTCAGTTGTTGTTTTCACTTAAAATTGTGTACAATTTAAACAGAAGAGAGACCCTTTGAGTGGTACCGGCCACACTGTGCCTCCGATTGAGGCGAGGATGACTCTTACACGTCCCAAAGGACATTTGGATCGCTCTACAAAATTATAAAGACAATCCGAATGCATTTGGATGAATTTATGTAGGTCAGTTGTCGTTTTCACTTAAAAATTTGTCCATTTCAAACAAAAGTGAGACCCTTTGAGTGGAATCGGCCACACCGTTGGTAGGATTGATGCAGGGATGACTTTTGCACATCCCCAACGCACCTGTGTATCATTAACTTAAAATATAAACACAATAATAATTCATTTGGTTGGATTTACGTAGTTTAGTTGTTGTTTTCACATAAAAATATATCCAATTTATAGACAAGTGAGATCCCTTGAGTGGTACCGGCCACACCATTCCTAGGATTGAGGCAGGGATAAACCATGCACATCCCCAACGCAACCGTGGATCGATCTATTAAAGTATCAACACAATCCAAATGTGTTTGGTTGGATTTCCGTAGGTCAGTTGTTGTTTTCACTTAAAAATCAGTCCAATTTAAACAGAAGAGAGACACTTTGAGCTGTACCGGCCACACTGTGCCTCAGATTGAGGTAGGGATAACTCTTGAACATAACCATTGCACCCAAGGATTGTTATCTTAAAGGATCAAGACAATCCAAATGCGTTTGGTCAGATTTCTGTAGGCCAGTTGTTGTTTTCACTTAAAATTGTGTCTATTTCAAACAAAAAAGAGACCCTTTGAGTGGTACCCACCACACCGTACCTTGGATTGAGGCTGGGATGACTCGTTCACGTCAACAAAGACCCTTCTATCATTCTCATAAAGTATATAGACAATCCAGATACTTTTGATCGGATTTTTGTAGGTCAGTTGTTGTTTTCACTTAAAAATATTTCCATTTTAAACCGAAGAGATACCCTTTGAGTGCTAACGGCCACACCGTGACTCGGACTGAGGCGGGGATGACTCATGCACATCCCCAAAATTCCCATGGATAATTCTCATAAATGATCAAGACAATAATAATGCGTTTTGTCAAATTTCCGTAGTTCAGTTGTTGTTTTCAATTAAAATAGTGTCCATTTCAAACAAAAAAGAGACCCTTTGCGTGGCACCGACCACACCGTAACTCATATTGAGGCAGGGATGACTCATGTATGTCACATAGGACTCGTGGATTGTTCTCCTAAAGGATCAAGACAATCCAAATTTGTTTGGTCAAATTTTCATATGTCAGTTGTTGTTTTCACATAAAAATATGTCCATTTTAAACAAAAGTGAGATCCTTTGAGTGGTACTGGCCACGCCGTGCCTCTGATTGAGGCAGGGATGACTCGCACATGTCTCCAATACACCCTTGGATCATTATCGTAAAGGATCAACACAATCCAAATGTGTTTTGTCAGATTTCCGTTGGTCAGTTGTCGTTTTCACTTAAAAATCGGTCCAATTTAAACAAAAGAGAGACCCTTTGAGTGGTATCTGCAACACCGTGCCTTGGATTAAGGAGAGGATGACTCTTGCACATCCCCAATTCACCTTTGGATCATTATATTAATGGATCAAGACAATACAAATGCATTTGGTTGGATTTCTATAGTTTAGTTGTTGTTTTCACTTAAAAATATGTCCATTTTAAACAAAAGAAAGGCCCTTTGAGTGGTTCATCATTGTTGCATGTTGTTGGTGTATATCTTCTGTTAAAATGGGAAAATGACTCATTAGAGAAATGATTCTTTATTTAATAACAATTAAAATATACCAACGAACATTTACATACAACAATGTGTTATCTTTTGATCCCCTAAACCCCTCTCAAAAATTACCGCAAATTGTACACATCCCTATGTTAGATATTCATGTTATTTGTGTAAAATCTGTCATCAGTAATGTGGCCCACTTATTTCTGAACATATATATATCGTCTTGTGAGTATGAGGCTTTTTAGCAGTCAGAGTAGTACTACAAAATATAAAAATAAAGAAATAATAAATAACAAAAATGAACTAGTAGTTTTTTTGGAAAATACCTCTTTAGGGATGCTTGTTTCTTGATGAAAAATGTTCTCCTTCATAAATTTACAAACTTAATAACCACAATCATTATCGTTTTTTTGTTATAGGAACTACAATAAAATTTAACATTAGAAGAATAACCAACTTCTATTGAGACGTGTTTGGATAGTGAAATTTTAGTATATATACCCTGATATTTGTCGAGATGTAGTACTTGCTCACCTCCTTATGCTTAGCCCCTATCCTCATTCCTTTTTGTTGATGATAATTATACACTACCCTATCATAACAAAATCCTTAGTAAAAGACAATATAAATTATATTAATTGATGTTTAGACCTAAAATCTAGGATGTAGTGTCTTACAGATTCACAAACTCCATTATGTGTGGTTGGTTTGATGGATATCCCTGCTTTGAATCCAGAAAATAAATCTATGGAGTATCCAAGTTCACCGCAATTAGCATCCACTGATGCCTAAAAATACAAACAGTAATATGTAATAAAAGAAGTCAAAATATAGTTGATATGATTTAATTGTAGAGTTTTACCCCTGTATGGTTGGTAGTAAAAAGTTTCTGTCATTTGTAATCTTGCATTCAAATGTTTTCAGCAAGCTGTTCACTATTTCATTCTTTTTTTATGGATCTGTATTCATCAGATGTGATGATGTGGTATGAGGACTAATGAGTCCAAATCTTGTCTCATGTGAAAATCCCTTTAAATGTTTTTTATATATACTTCTGTCAACAATATAAAATGAATTTAGTCATAATTTTCACATTAGATTAGCATTTAGAAAATCATTCACGGAAATGTACCTCATATATACAATTACAACTATGACTCCTAGCAAACCGTTTTCAAGGATCTCATTTACATTTTCAGAAGCAATGAAATCTTGACATTCCACAACATATATATTCTCTTCAAAACCCACTATATGACTACTACCACCTCTTAGCTTCGTATCCACATGAATCTTCAATTCTAGTAAATGTGGATAGAGATCATGTGGTGTTATTGTGCTTTTAGTAGCTCATTGGGATCGGTTAGTCAATCCTTTAGATGGTTTTGAGCCGACGTTTGTCACCCCTTTTCCGTTTCTCAGTCTATAATAACATTCATAGGTTCAGACCCTTTTTCATTAATTATTAAAGGTTTATTTTGAAAAAAAGGAAAAAAATACCTCTTTGGTTTCATGTAATCTTACAAGTTGTGGAAGCCATGCAATGAATATCTCAATATCCTTTTCGACTGTATGAATATCATTTTCATTAAGTGTAATAGATAGTTCTTCATTTGGCTCATGAGATACAGTAATCGTCACTTTTAGATGATCTTTCGGAAGTGGTCTATTATGCAGCGGGTCATCTAGGATGTTGAACACTGTTTCTCTCAGTACAAGATGATAGGTGGGTGTTGACAGATATAAATCACAATAATTATCACCCTGTATAAGATCCGTACAGGAAAAGTATCCATGTTTTTCTGATTCACATTTCATGGGAACAATTATTAGAATATTGATTACCACGACTAAGATTCCTCTTTGAGGGGAATGGCTCACCTCAAAGCTGGTGGGGGGGCGAGATCTTCATGCGCTGGTAGTTCCTGAGTTGTGTCTTCTCCTTTCTTCCCAACCATAAAATTTTCTATCAACTCTCCCTACCATTGCAATCGTTCTTCAAGTGTTGCTAGTTTTTCGCTCATTTGTTTCAATGTTTCATCTCTATCATTCGTTTTTTTCTTCTCAAAATATACCCGGGGTGTCACCCCAAACCTCGCACCCCTAACACGAACGTATTTTTCTGGCTGCTTCAAAGCCATTGATATTAGGTCTGCATCCACTACATGAGTAGCTGATTCCTATGACTATTAGAAATAGTAAAATAACTAATTATTTTTATGTAATATCAATTTAAAAAATATATTTTTATCATCATTTCATACTTACACAAATTTCCCACACTTTTTGTGTGTTCTTATCTACTTGCTTCCCTTCCTTATTCACACGTACCTCCTTCAAAAGTACATGACATGGGATGGATGTGTATTTGGTTTTAGACTCATCAATCTATATATAAACATAGAAAGATAATTATGATGTTGTTTGATGGAACCTAACAATATTACTGTAAATTTAAAATATGTACAATTTTCATTTCTAGTGAAGCGTACCGCATCCTTGCTTTACGAAAGGGGTATGTTGGTTTTGATGCACATTCCTTATTTTCTTTACAGAGTTGTTGTTTCATAAATGAAATATGGAAAATCAATGTGATGAATACACGTATCCTCAAACAACGTATTATCACCCACAATGTACCTGAAACTTCTCATCCCCACGGCGACCAATAAATGAATCCCATGCTTATTGGGAAATTAGGTGAGTGTAGACAATGGGTGGGTGTGGGTTTATTTTACCTTTGGAATCTTTTAGGTGACATCTTCTTAAAATAGTGCGAAAACCTCGATGAATCCTTCCTGCAAGCCCTAGTATATAATCCTTATGTGAATCATCAACTGTAAATATATTCTTCAAGATATTGAGAAGAGTAAGGAATTGTTTCATTATTTTATTTTCTAGTAAATTAATGAAATAAATTCATTATGTTACTGTAATTTCTTCCCAGATCACAGCTTTAATCCCGCACACAACATGGTGCCATAAATATATGTAAATCGACACATGTTGCCGAGTGACAACTCCAATGTAACTACTAAACATAGCCTTGTTTGGATTCACATTCTGGCCTCGTGCATTCCATCCAACATTAAATTTGATTCCTTTACTCTTCGCCTTATGAACATTGGATAAAACCCTCAAACTACAATGCGAATGTGTTTTCTGTGACGTCGATCCTTCATTCCTGACCATTTCAACTATATCAACATCATTTATATGTTCATCTGAAATGGTAGAAAATGAATGTGATTATGGTTGTTGGACATAAAAACTAGGAGAAGCATGAGCCATAGGAGCTGCAACAGTAGGAGCAGCCGGAGCAGCAGGAGCAGCAGCAGGTGCACTAGCAGGAGCAGCAGAAGCCTCGACAACTACTTGAGATAATTGTTCAGCTTCAAGGTTAGGAGCACCAGAATGTAAAAAAATAATTATCTAAAAAAGTGGTTGAACAGTTAATTTAGATTACATAAATTCAGTAATGATAATATAATAACATGAGATAACAAGATCTATATTACAAACAAAATATAACCTATTTATTGAACTCTCTTTCTTTTTTTCAAAGGTTGAAGGGATTTGAAACCTCTATAGATTATCCAAATACCTTCATTGTGGTCTCCTCTAACATAAAAAACATCATCTACATTGGGACCCCTCCGAAATTATTTTGACGTACCACTAAAAGTATCGTCCTCAACTGAATTTTCATCGAAACCTTCAGTAGTTTTGGATGATAACAGAGCAATCGAACACTTTCAGTTTGCAGTATCAGGAACATAAAAAATGTGTACCGCTTGTGATGCCATTATAAAATGTTTGTCTTTGTACCCTTATTTACTAAAATAAACATTCACAAATCCCCATTCATCTATTTTAACACCACTGTTATTATCAACCCATTTTCATTAAAAAATTGGCATTTGGAATGTCGTATAACATAACTCCCATATTAGTTTGATAATGCCAATGTATGACATATTTGCATAAATTTGATTTCTGTCCTTACTACCAGAAACATGCATCAGTTCATCTACTGGTGTAACTCAACTATTTTTCATGGTACTATCTTCATCATGTTCATTTGTATAGAATGTATACCCATTAATTACATAACCACTGTATGATAATACATACACACATGGTCCAGCGGCTAGCCATCAAATTCGTTCTGAAATTGAATTCGTATTTTCACCCAACTGCTTAAAAATATGGTTCTGAAACAATCCTATAAACTAGTGATTATGTGTATTTGATAAAAAAATTTCATCCCTTGATGTATTCAACTGCATAAGAATTTCTTTGTGAGTTTCAATATATGGAGAAACCTCTCAACTATTATGAAAAACATAAAGTTGGTCCTGCTTCTGATCTGTAATGCTGATTGTCACAACATCTCTTCCGGAAATTCCTTCACCCTTAATGCATCCAGTGTGATGATATTTCAGGAGACCAATGCTTTCCACATCATATAGGTATTTGGTACAAAATTCAATGGCTTCCTCAATAATATATCGCTCCACTATACAACCCTCTATCTGACTTTGATTTTTGACATACCCATTCAAAATATTCATATACCGTTCAATAGGATACATCCATCTATAGTGCACATGACAAAAAAATCAAATCTCTCTCACCAAGTGATTCATCAAATGAACCATCATATCAAAGATTGTTGGATGGAATCACATTTCTAAATCACATAATATGATGAAAATTTCATTTTCCCTAGTTGGAAATTTCTCCAGGTGTAAAACTTTGCTACATATAGATTTGAAAAAGAAACTAATTTTTCTTAACGTATGATAAAGATTCTTGGAAAAAATGAAACGTAAAGCTATAGAAATTAGATCTTGCATAAAAACCTGACAGTCATGTGATTTTAAACCTTTTAAATTCAAATAATTCATTGAAACAATGTTCTTGATATTTTATGAATACCCCTCTAGAACCTTTACATCATTGAATAAGTTCCAAAACTGGTATCTCTCCTCCCTTGAAAGTGTATAAGCAGCTGGAGGAAGAAACATTTGATTTTCACCATTCATGGGCTCCAAATCTTCTTATATTCCCATGTCAACCATGTCCAACCTTGCCATAATTCCATCAGTTATTTTGCCAGGGGCATTTAGCAACGTTCCGATAATACTGTTACATAAATTTTTTTTCCACATGCATCACATCAAGAAAATATCTGACGTACAAACAATTCAAGTATAGTAATTAAAAAAATGAAATTTTTTTCCAACCGATTTTCGTAAGTTTGTTCAAAAATGGTTTACCAAAAACAGTGTTCATATCTTTTACTTTCTCAAACAGCTGATCACCTGTTAGTGGAGACGGTGCTGAACGTTATTCTGAACATCCATTGAATGATATCATCCTAGATCGATACTTATGCCGATGAGGTATAAATATATGATGTCCTAGAAACACATATTTCGATGAATGTCTCAACCTAATTGATTATGTATCTTCTTCGCACACGATAAACCCTTGAGTTCCTTTAATGGTATTGCCTAAAAAATTTCCATAAGCAGGGAAATCATTTATTGTCCCATACAACATTTATCTCAATGTGATGTATTCACATCTATAAGCATCAAACAAATCCATTTTTATCCCATCCAGTAGCTACATTCGCTTTTTCTCTGTGTTTATTCCAACATTTATAACTCTGATCTATTTCGTGGCATATCAATGTTCTTTTAACTCCTCTGGAGTAAGTAGTCTAGAATAACAACAACGTAAACACGAACAAAAGATTTTTGAAGATCCTTTGCATGATCCTTTTCAAATTTTATAAACTCTTTCACTCCATTCTCGTACACTATTCTCAAACGATTAGCATCCATCCAATCACTATTCGTCTTCATCCTATTTGAATCTCAAATATTAGTATTATGGTTTAAGTACACAAAACAAGACATCCAAATACAGTAGAAGAGAACCAATTCCTTATAAAAATATAGATTAATAGAACATAACCATTAGTATTTATTCATCTTCATTAAATATAATTACTTTAGATTCATTATAGTTTCCTCGAATCACCACAGACCAAACACAAGAATAATCAAGAATGATACATATACCACTTTTACGTATCTTCCCTAAATTAAATATCATCATGCCTAAATACCCATATATCCACACAGGTACATGTCACAAACACATAAAAAACAATATGCACATCAGAACCAAAGTACCAATATGGATTTCAATCAGGTTACTCGACTCAAGTGGTTGTGTGTAAGAAGTAATAATAATATATAATAAGTATATAGTCACACATAAATCTCAAACTGGTGTTAATAATACAATAAACCCAATGTATCATTCCATCTATCAGAATACTATGAAGGATCCCATATGCAACAGTAGTCCCAGGTGGTGAAGGTTCTTAAGGAGGAAGGGGCGAACACGCACCTATCAAAGTTCGAGGTTAGGTCACTGAGGTTGAAGGTGTCCCGATACTCCTACAAGGGTTCTTACCATATTTCACAAACAATGTCCTCGTACCCTAGGATGTTAACCCACTACAGGTGGAAATGAAACCGTTCCTGATGATCATGCTAAGAAGAAATGGACACCAAGAGGGGGGGGGGGGGTTCAAAATACCTCAAGCTAGATGAAAAAACATGGTATTTGATAATAGGTTAGTGGCTTGCATGTTGGATAGAAACCTATCCAATAGACTCCACAAGCGGTGATGGCCCCTGTAGTTGTTGCACCAGGTGAAACTCTCACCTGAGAAGCTGAGATCAATGAGGCCCTTCCCAGCCATGAACTGAACAAACTCCATGATGTCCTTCTTTTGTTGGGGGTGACTTTAATGTAATTTCCAACCCAAAGGAAAGGAAGATGGTTTCACTGTTAGAAACCTTGGTAGTGATGAATTGATTGCAATCTTGAACAGTCTCAACAACAAATTTATTGTGCCAAAATTCCCATTTGTGTCTGTTGGAGGGGTCATATTGTGGAAATCCATGCAACATAATCTGCTAAGAGAAGTCTATGATTATTATAGTGTTTTTTTGTTATTTTACAACAACAACAATGACATTATGCTTTTTCATTTCTATGGTGTGGAAGTCAAATTTATCATGGGAACTTAGACCATGAGAATTACATATAAAGATAATAATGATTGGTAGGATAGGGATCTGGAATTAGATCTAGATCAAGTAGCCTTTTTGAAGTGGGAGGATGATCTCTCATTGAGGTCCCTTGATTTTGAACATGTTTATAATCCCTTCTAGTTGGTAATTTTCATATGAGTGGGAGATGAGGATCCAAAGGGGAAGGGGAAAGATGGGTAATGAAACTTGGGGGCTGGTGAGGAAGTTATCTCTGGATCAATATGTATTTGGAGATGGATGATAGGCTTAGAGCCAAGGGAGATAGAACAAACACTACTAGGAAGGGGCATGGCCACTACAGAGAATCAGTCAGTAACCTCAGCAAGGGAGAATGACAGAGATGAAGGTAGGGGTGGCAGGGCTAGAAATCTTGGTGGTCTGGGCATCATGCCATACAAGTGCACTACATGACAATGTTACATAGATATCATGAAGGGAAGAAGGGGTGACCCCCTCAAATAAAATAGGGATCAAGCATTGGATGACCGAGAAATGCATCAGAACTGGGTGGTGTTGTCCTTAAAAAAAATGTTATCCTTTTTTACTTACATTACGGTGACATGGTGTTGGATATAAGGGAATAGATGATACCTAGGAGGAATCTAGTAATATTTTACATGAATAAACCATCTCTTTTAATTAAAATCAACCCATGTTAAACATTCCTCAAAGATTCCACATTTTTATTTAATATAAAAAACTATACTAATAGAAAATCATAGAATAATGGAGTATTGATAAAAGAAAAAATAAATATGTCACAGCCATAGATGTCCAAATTGTATGTGAAATTATAAAAAATACCCCATAAAACACCACTAAATTCAAATTTCAGTCAAAAACATGATATTGAATCATGACTCAAATCATGATAATACTCGTGCCTTGATATCTGCACCGTGATGTGCCTGATCAACATCATCATCAACAACATCACTAACAAGATAAAAAACTAGAATATGAAGGCGTGAGAGGAAGAGATTGTCGATATCTAGTTAGTCAAGATACGTGGAAGGGGGTTGTAACCCATGATATATCTTGAATGAATACTTAATGTCATGGATTAATAAAACTAAAATTTGAATTACAAAGGCATGGATTAATAAAACTAAAATTTGTATTACAATTGAAAACTAATACAAATCTAAAATTAAAATAAAATAAAAATAAGAAATGAGGGGGGAAGAGAGGAGAAGAAGCAGCCCGTGCCCAGATGGGATCCCTTCTTAGCTGTGGGTGTCGAGCTGATGATTTGGGAAGGAGTCGAGGACCTCCTTTTATAGGAAGAATTCTGTCCACTATAATATTGCTCGTTGTTGGAACTATAAATGGTCGATTCATGCATCGACCCCTTCATAAATGTTGTTCATAAATTTGTTTTCCGTTCATCCGCAAAATTTCAGATCATTTAACCACTGGGTTAAGAAGTTATGTAATTTTCATTGAATAATACTTTTTGATGGCCGAAATTTCCAGGAAGCATCCTTCAAATGTGTAATGATCAATGGAAACCTAAATGACTTCAAAACTCCACCAAATTTGTTATAGAGTCGATCCTATATGTTCGAGTGGTATCTCAAGTAAAATTACCTAAATTGGAGGTGAGGGGACTGATTTTTGCATCTGTTATGGTGGTGGGGTCTACGTTGTCCGCCCAAAAAAGATTCCAAATTCAAAGAATTCATTGAACAAAAATATCTTCGAATCAGCTGTAGGTCCAAAATAGAGAGTTTAATGAAATAAAATCAGGATTTTAAAAAAAAACTCATCATGAATTTTCTAATTATATGTTTTACGAAATGATAAAAATACAAATTGTTATAAAAATCGGTCAAAAATCCAAAATTATGCACTTTTCTCAATTTTTCTCATAATAAGGATTCGATATTTTATTTTTACACTTTGAAAATTAATGGAACTTCTCATTTAATTTATTCATCCTCCTTCATTTATTATTATTAAACATGCCAAGTCATAATTTAACTCACTTTTGAATATTTTCTCTCAACACTCATGATACAATTCAAGCAGATTTATGCTTATATCATGAGAATCATTCTCCATATCCATAGGCTTGTAAATGAACCACTTTCTACACTTTTTAAAGACAAAACACAGATAAAATCAAGAGGACTTGCAATTAAGGTTCTATTGAAATTGAGGTTTAAGGTTGGTAGGATTTGATGCATTAAAAATTAAGGCTCAAGGAGGAGGCTAATCTCTTAATTACTATGCATGATATCAAAAGTAAAAATATAATGAAATTATCCCCTTCAAATTAGCAACACCCAGTTCCTAAAACTCAAAGAAAAGGTTATGATCAAGTAAGCATAATGAATGATTTGTGCACCCTCTTGAATATTTTTTTTTATTTTGTACTTTTTTTTCTCTTTTCTAAATTTATCATTATATAAAACCTATAATCCATCACATAACCACATAGGATCACAAAATCATCGGTCTGAAAAATTGGTGATTTTTTGGTTTCCAAAATCACATCCCATTTTTTCTCATTTTGTTGGTTCTTTTTGTCATTTTGGCCATTTTTTTAATTCAATAGGGGTAAATAATTGATTATAATGAATGATTCTACAACATATTACAATTACCATAATAATAACCCCACGCTTCTACCTTATAATGTATATCATCCCATCCACCATGATTCCCTTTACCCCCACACTTCAACTTTAAAATATTATGCAGATACTTAGAGGTGGGTAGGAATGGATAAAAATGGCTTGAAACATGTATCATTCCTATAAAGGTCACTCATGGTCTCTATGGGATAAAAGAAGGATTGATGCAAAGGTGGAATTTTGTGGAAAATTACTGTTTTAAAGGATTCCTCAATCATTTTAAATGTGTTTTTGCACATTCATATAATTGACGAGTTTTAATACATGTTCTGGTTGGTTACATGTCCCAATATCAATCTAAAAATATGCCCAAGAATAAATAGGATGTACTTGGTCTAGAGATCCTCTTAGGAATGGGAAATATAACATTGAACACCCTTTTTTCATGAAACTTGCTCTTTTCCCTTCACTGTCTGGGGCTTCCTTCTACCATTAGGATCCTACAAAAGATAATTACTCGATTAATCACACTAATCATTTCATTTAATCTCAAAATTAAAAGATGGAGGGGGATGAATGCTAAATTATTTCATAGAAAAGACATTTACATCTAAATTCCATGAAATCAAGTAATGATAAATCTTGCTCTTATCCCCAAAGTGGGCCCTAATTTTTTATTGCCTATAGAGGGAAGTACCAGTTGTTATCCAATGTCTGATAGAGGATGAAGCTTCTTTGATTGTAACCAAAACATGTGGATTTTCTCATCATGTGCTTCATTCTTCTGGGTGAGTAATGATCCATGGATAGAGTACACTATATCATCCCTTCACAGTGAGGTATAAGTTGCATGGTTGGGTTGGATGATGTATGGAAGATCCTTCTTCTAGGTTTCTACATGTGTAACCTTTTCTTATCTGTCTATTGGTTCGTCGAGGTATGCATTATCAAAAGAATAGTCAATAGGAAAGTAAGAGTGTAATTCTATTTGAATAATATTAAAACATGAAGTATCAAGATCAAATTCTTCCCCATCAATGTAAGCAGCTTTTATCACGTTTTCCTTAGGGAAATCCACTATCATATCTTCATGAACTTCCTTAAATAAATATTCAATGTGTCCAGGGAGCTCCATATGTTCCTCAACATTTGCACATCCCAGTTCTTCTTCGTCCTCCAAGTCATAGCTGAGACTATCATATATTGTATAATCAAAACCAGAAAAAGTGATTTAGAATTCAGATTCAATAAAATTAGAAGGGATAGTGTCAATGAATGGTTCAACTCCATGAGTCGGTTTAGCTTCAATATCTACCTCAATGGTAAGTGCCTCTTGGAGTAGACTCTCTGAGGAAGGAGGCAGGTAGTTGGGCTCCTCCATCTTGACTTCAAATTCCACCACTTGGGTGGTTTCTTCCTTCAGTAGTGATAAATCTTCTTCTTTTTATTGTATGGGGAAGTCAGCTAACTCCTCACATTTAATCAAGAATTTATCAAAACTGTTTTGATCTCCCACTTGTAGCTCACTAGTTTTGTCTTCCTCCCTTGACTCCTTGGGTTCTTCAATTTCAAATATATGTGGTGCAATTTCATCCACCACTTTCTGAGGTTCTTCCTTCATCTTAGGGTTGGGTTACTCCATTAATGCTTGAAAATAATCAAAATCTCTGTCATCCTTTCTAGTTAATTGTTAAATTCTTTCTCTATGTTCATTCACCTAAGCTCGTCTAAAATACTCATCTTCTTCTTGTTGTTGTTACTCCTCCTGTGAGTAATTTTTCCATGCATAATATTCTGAATTTTAATACATCATGGAAGCCTTTTTTTAGTTTTTTTAAATAAAATGAATTCTAACTAAGATGTGAAAATAGAAAATGTAACTAATCTAATTATTTTATCCTTGGAAACAATGTCAGTTTTGAGCACACCTGTCACGGGGCGTGGAAAAAAATAATTACATTTTTCCTAGTGCAACATTGTGGCTGACCAGGGTAATCTATCTTGAAGAGACTTCTCAATGTAGTTCACATACATTATATAATTCACCTATTATATCTATTTTCTTTGTTTTTTTATTAAATGAATGTGATGAAAATATTTTTGGGTTTTTTATTATTTAAAATAATGACATGTGAATCAAGAATTCTTAATTTATACTAAGATGCAAGTCTAAACAAAATTAATTAATAAGAAAGAACTTGGTTTTGGGGGTTGGTCAAATGTTAAATCATTATGATCCTTTATATGTTAAGAGGAAATCTCCTGTTTGAACTAATATTATTTAATTATAAATTGTGAAATATCATTTAATGTTTGATCACTCTCAATTCCACCTCCTCCTTTTATCCAAGTTAGTGACACACCTTTGTCTAGAATGTGTCATCTTCCAGGACCCAGTTCAATCGAATATGTTTCATACATTAATTAGCTCAAATCCAACTTGTGATGAACTAACCAATGGATAGAGGAAAAAATGATTAAATAAAAGAATAGGGATTGGTTGAGTTTCATTTCATTGGAGGCATTCACAACAACAGAGACATTCTCCTTACCTGTGCATGCCTCTCAAATCTATCTACAAACATAAATTTAAACATTAAAGAAAATTCATGATCACCTTCAACTCCCCTCGGGACAAGTCTTGGGGTCAGCCTCTCATTTTTTAGAGTTAGATATTACTCAGTGGAGTGGGTGGAAGGGAAGAGAGAGAGAGAGGGAAATAAATGAAGAACAATGGATTGAGAAACCCAAAGGCATAGATTAATAAAACAAAAATTTGAATTACAATTGAAAAATTATACAAAAAATTAATTAAAATGAAATATAAAGAATAAATTAGGAGGAAAGAGGATAAGAATTGGCTCGTTCCCTGGTGGGATCCTTCTTTAGTTGTTGGTGTCGAGCTGTTGATTTGGGAAGAAGGTGAGGGCCTCCTTTTATAGGAAGAATTCATTCCTCAGAAAGATTGCAAAATATGTGCCTATTAAATGTTAGATTAATGTGTGGAACCCTTCATAATTTTTTTTCAATAATTAGGTTTACATTCAACCACCAAATTTCATCTCATTTAGCCACATGGATTAATGAGTTATGGAATTTTTGTTGAATAAGACTTTTTAGGGCCAAAATTTCCAGGACGAGGTCTCCAAATTTATAATGATCAATGGAAACCTTAATGACATCAACATCTCCATTAATTTGTTTTAATGTCGGTCATATCTTTCCTAGTGCTATCCTAGTTGGAATCACCTAATTATGAGGTGAGGAGACTGATTTTTTCATCTGTTATAGTGGTGGGGTCCATTCAATTTTCTTTGAAAAATTTCCAGCTTCAATGAATTTTTTGGACAAATAGATCTTTGAATCAACTCTATGTCTTTATGATAAAGTTGAATGAAATAAAATCATTATTTTAAGAAAAATAATCATGAATTTTAGAATTATATTTTTAAAAAAATGACAAAAATACCTTTGTAGTAAAAATCTGTTAAAATCGAAAATTATGCTCTTTTCTCAATTTTTCTCATAATCATTCTATAATTCAAATTACCCATTATTTTAATAAAACATTGAAATACATGGGCTTTATCGTTGAATAAAATTAAAAAATCATCATTATTTGACAAAAATATGCACATGAATTTTTTCCCTCAAATACTCCCACACATAAACTAGGCTTGTCCTCAAGCATAAAATCTAATCATAGAAATTAGTGGAAACCAATGTTAACAATATTCAAATTACAATCTAATTAAATCAAAAAAAAAAATCAATGTGAAATAAAACTTTCAAAATTGGCAAAAATATCAATTTAATTTCCCAATTTTCAAAGAAACAAATAATTCACATATTTTACTTTTACCATTTTAAAATTGATGTAACTTCTCCTTTCATTCATTCAAGATCCTTGATTCATTATTATTAAGCATTCCAAGTAATGATTTACCTCACTTTTGATTTTTTTTCTCTCATTACTCATTATACAATTCAAGTAGAGTTATGATCATATCACGGGAACATGGTCCTCATCCATAAGCTTGAAAATAAACTTCTTTCTCCCCTTTGTAAAGAAAAAATGTACATAAAATCACGAAGACTTGAAATTAAAGTTCTATAGACTCTGAGGTTTAAGGTTGGTAGGATTTGATGATTTAAAAATAAAGGCTCAAGGAGGAGGATAATATATTAAGTACTATGAGTGATATCAAAAGTAAAAATATAATGAAACTATCCCCTTCATAGTAGCAACACCCACTTCCCAAAACTTAATGAAAATGTTATGATCAAGTAAGAATAATGAATGATTTGTGCAATCTCTTGATTTTTTTTAAAAATTTTGTACTTAATTTTGTTTTTTTAATTTATGATTATATTAGACCTCACATCAATCTCCTATCCTTATACACTCATAAGATCATCAGTCTAGAAAATGGTGATTTTGGGTTTTCCCAAATCATAACCCATTTTTTCTCTTTTTGTTGGTTCTTTTTGTCATTTTGTCATTTTTTTAATTCAAGAGGGGAAGAATAGAGTATAATGAGTGATTCAACAACCTTTTACAATTACAACAATAAAACCCCTACACTTATTCCATAAAATTTATATCAACCTGTCCACCATGATTCTCTTTACCCGCACACTACAACATTAAAATACCATGAAAATATTCAGAGGATGGTAGGAATTGATAAACATGGCGTGAAACATGACTCATTCCTATAAAGGTCATTCATGGTCTTTATGTTCTAAAAGGAGGATTGAGGTAAAGGTAGTCTTTTAAAGAAATTTAGCTTTTCAAAGGATGCCTCAATAATTTATAATGTGTTTTTGCACAGTCATAGATTTAACAAGTTTCAATACAAGTTATGGTTGGTTACATGCCCCAAGATTATTCAAGAAATGTGATTTAGAATAAATTGGAAGTACATGGTATAGAAATCTTCTCGGGAATGTGAAATATAACATTATACAATCACTCATGGCATGAATAATAAATCAATTTACAAGAACTTCAGAAATTCAAAGCATGAAGGATGGTAGAGAAATTTCATTTATATGAATCAATTAATTCCATAAAATCACGAGTCATTACTTCAATATCCATGCTTCATTTAAAAAATTCAATTATTAATTTCAATCATTTAATCATATCAACATTGAAATCTAAAACATTTCATCACAGGATTCCTAAGAAACACATGTCTCCTATATAAGTCGAGTAAAACATGAATTCACGGTTGGGAATGAAATTTTATCTTTAAATCTCAAAACATGTTGTGGAAAAATATGTGGAGAGTTTAAAAGATAAAACACTAAAATTGAACATAATTTTCCAATGAAAATTGGTCCTTCCCATTCACTGTCTGGGGCATCATTCTATCATTATGATCCTACAAAAGAAAATTACTCAATTAATAAAAATGATCATTTTATTTAAGCTAAAAATGAATATATAGAGGGGGCCACATGCTAAATTATTTCAAAGAAAATAAATTTACATCTGAATTCCTAGAATGAAAGTAATGATAAATCTTGGTATTATCCCCTAAGTCGGCCCTGAATTTTGACTACCTCTAGAGGGAAATACCGGATGTTATCCAACGTTTTATGGAGGATGATGCTTCTTTGATTTAAACCACTACACGTGGATTTTCCCAGCTTGTGCTTCATCCTTCTGGATTAGTATTGATCCAGGGATAGAGTACACCATATCCCCACCCCCTTGAAAATGAGTTATATATTTATTGGTGGGGGTAGGATTAAGTATGAATCATCCTCCTTCTTGGTTGCTACTTGTGAAACCTATTATTCTCTATCCATTGGTTCCTCGAGGCATGCTTCATCAGAAGAATAGTCAACGGGAATGTCAGAGTGTAATTCTATTTGAATAATATTATAACATGAAGTATCAAGATAAAATTATTCCCCATCAAAGTAGAAAATTTTATCATGGTTTCCTTAGGGAAATACACTAGTATCTCTTCATGAACTTCCTTCAATAAATATTCAACATATCTAGGGATATCCATATGTTCCTCAGCATGTGCACATCTAGGTTCTTTTTCATCCTCCAAGTAAAAGCTGATATTTTCTGATTCTGTATATTCAAAACCACAAGGAGTGATGTAGAATTCAGATTCCATAAAATTATAGGGGATAGAGTCAAAAAATAGTTCAACTCCCTGAGTGGGATCAGCTTCAATCTCTGCCTTAGTGGTAAGTGCCTCTTTCTGTAGACTCTCTGAGGATGGAGGCAGGTAGTCGGGCTCCACCATCTTGAGATCAACTTCCACCAATTTGGTGGTTTATTCCTTTGGTGGTATTGAATCTTCTTCTTGGTATTGTATCGGGAGGTCAGGTATTTCCCCACATTTAATCAATAATTAATCCAAACAATTTTGGTCTCCCACTTGTAGGTCAGTAGGTACGTCTTCCTCCCTTGCCTCATTAGGTTCTTCAATTTCAAATATAATTGGTGAAATTTCTTACACCATTTTCTCAAGTTCGTTCTCCAGGTTAGGGTTGGGTTGGTCCATTAATGCACGACCATAATAAAAATCTATACCGGTATTTCTGGATAGTAGTTCAATGCTTTTTCTATGTTCATGCACCTGAGCTATTCTAAAATATTCATCTTCTTCTTGTTGTTGTTTCTGCACCTGTGAGTAATTTTTTCCTGCATAAAATTATGATTTTGAATACATATTAGAAGTATTTTTTAGTTTTTTAAATGAAATTAAATCTAAATATGTTGTGAAAATAGAAAAATAAAATGAACTAATGATTGTCTCCCTGAAAACAGCTTTAGTTTTGACGCATGCCTGTCATGGGGTGTGGACAAAAATAATTATATTTTTCCTAGTGCAGCATAGTGGCAGAACATGGTCGTCTCTCTTGAGGATCCTGCACAATGTAGTTCACTTTCTTTATCTAATTCACATATTCTATCTCTTTTTTTGGTTTTTCTTATTAAATGATCGTGATTAAAAACTTTTTGGTTTTTTTAATATTAAAAAATGACATGTGAAGAAAGAATTCTAAATTTATACTAACATGCAGGTTCAGATAGAATGAATCACTACTAGATATTTGCACTTTACCAACAGTTTAAAACTGTTGGTAAAGGCCTTGAAACCATTGGTATATAGTATATCAATGGTTCCCTCTACCGTGGCCAAGTAAGGTGTGAAAATAGGCCTATACCAACAGTTCTGTGAAAACAATTGGTATAGGTCTCAAAATAGATGGTTTACCAATGGTTTGCTAGAAATTTTCGGTATATGTGTGTAAATGTATGACATATACCAATGGATTGTAAACGGTTGGTATATGTGTGTTACACTTATACCAACAATTATAAATTGTTGGTATAAATGGGATATGGAAATCTATAAGGCTATACCAATGTTTTTGTTATAACCGTTGGTGTAAACCTATACCAATGGTTATAACAAACCGTTGGTATAATTATATTATAGTATCTATACCAATGTTTTTGAAACCGTTCCTATACAATTGCTCAGCTCCATAGCAGCAGGCCCCTCTCCCCTCTCTAGACCTACAACAACACAACAACCCCTCTGCAGACCTGCAATAACACCAATAAAAAGATCCCTATCCAAAGTATTTAAAATTTATAATTCATTCCAGAATTTATAAATTTTCAAATTTAGAAATTCAAATGCAATAACACCCATAAGAGAAAATGCATACATGTTATAGAAAATGTAACAAAACCCATAAGAGTATTTCAAATTTTTAATTCATTACTCACTTAAACCACAATACCAACACACATAAGAGTATTCAAAATTTAGAATTCATTCCTCACTCAAACCACAACACGAATTCACACAGGAGAAAAATCCAACATGTTATAGGAAGAACATGGGATGTTTAGTCATGGTCTTGGGTTGATTATCTTAAAACCAATAAAAAACATGGGTAGAGTGGCGAGGATCATGGAACCCATAAGATTGAAAATGGTAGTGGTCATTTTATTGGACCTAGGATGAGTTATATGAAGCACATGGGATGTTTATATTCCTATAATGATTATCTATCCATGTATAAATGGTTCCTGATATGTTAGTGGGAAACATTGGCCAATCTCGACATATGAGATGGGTTACTGGAATAGCCTACATGTGTTTCATAGACATTTCAATTAGAAAAAGGGGGTATGTGGCTAATTGTAATTTTCTCTCCTTAGTGTGATGTGATATATATCCCCATCTTGGGTAGTGGGTATGAATTTTCAATTAAGTCTTTGGTATTGGGTTCCCAAAGGGACATTGGTTTGGTCATAGAACCCACTTTTTGAGGATGGTATTGAGGTGATCCCTGGGGCTATGGTGTCACCATATGTATTCCTCACCATTGGGGTATTTTAATGAGACTTTGATACTTATTTTTCAAGAATCTATGTGTAGCCTTGTTGACAAATGTGTTATATGGTATGCTTGAGTGTTCATAGGTTTCATATGAAATCACTATATGCTATTTATTTCTTGTATGTTATTATATAGAATGAACGACTTGTGATTGAGAATTAGAACATGAGTGTTGGTGCATGTTCATGACGGGATGTCGAGACTCATTCATAATATTATTCATGTTTTTCTATATATACTATGACCCATGGTGTTTCAATCTATGCCTTGTGAATAATTTATTCTAATAATGTATGACAAATAGACCATATTTTATTTTTTAATGCTTAATTTCAAGAATATATGTGTAGCCTTGTGATGATTTTACGTATGCCAGTTCTTGTTTTCACTTAAAATGTTGTCCATTTCATACAAAAGTGACACACTTTGAGTGATACCAGTCAAACTGTGCCTGGAATTGAGGTGGGGTTGACTCGTACCCGTCAAAAATGATCCTTGTATCGTTGGGTGGGGGTTGATCGGGGGGGCTGTCAAGTGGGTGGGGGATGTCCAGGGTGGGGGGTTGTCCGAGGGGTGCGGGGGGCTATCTAGGGATAAGGGGGGCTATTCTGGGAGGGGGTAGGGGGCTGTCTGAAGTGCGTTTTCGGCCACCGCGGTCACACAACACCATCGATTGACATGTCGTCTAGCTGACCATTTCAAAATAAACCCACTCTTTATTATCGTTCAATTTTATGGTATTCTGAGGTCGTTCAGCCAGTTTTGACCACCCCACGCATGTTTTTCAAGACTGCCAAACACCTAAAAAACACATATTCTCTAATGCCATGAAAACTACACACTTGTATGACATGTCGTCTTTTCGTACACCTCACAAATAATAATTATGTTGTTTTCAAGTGATTTTAAGTCATTTTGATGTCATTTGATACGTATTTGACCGTAAAACACTTGTTTTGGACATTTACGACACACATAATACGTTTTCGGCCACCGTGGCCACATGACACCTCTTATTGGTGTGCTTTCTAGACACCGATTTCAAAATTCACTCAACTTTGTTGTTGTCCGATTTCAGGGTATTCCAAGGCCGTTCAGCCGATTTTGACTACCCCACACACGCTTTTCAAGTGCGCCAAACACCTAAAAACACATATTCAACTGTTCCATGCAATCCGCACATATGAATGACGTGTTTTCTCCTCATACACCTCAGAAATAATAATTAGGGTGTTTTCTTGTGATTTCAAGTCATTCTGATGTCGTTCAGTATGCATTTGACCGTTAAACACATGTTTTTGGCCATTTACGACACGTGAAGTATGTTTTTGGCCACTATGGTCACACGACACCTCTGATTGATGTGACATCTTGCTGACCATTTCACAATTCACTCATACTTTGTTTTTTTCTGATTTCATGGCATTCCAATGTCGTTTGGCTGGTTTTGACCACCCTACACACGATTTGCAAGCACGCCAACACCTAAAAAACACATATTCTACCGTGCCGTGCAAACCGTAGGTCGAAATGACGTGTCGTCTTTTCGTACAACTCAATAAAAAAAATTAGGGTGTTTTTAGGTTATTTCAAGTCATTCTGATATCGTCTGGTATGTATTTGACCGTAAAACACATGTTTTGGCCATTTACAACATGCAATGTTCGTTTACGATCACCGCAGTCACACGAAACCTCCGATTGACATGTCGTATGGCAGACCATTTCACAATTCACCCACCATTTTTTGTCGTCTTATTTCATGGAATTCTGAAGTCGTTCGTTCGGTTTTGACCACCCCACACACATTTTTCAAGCGTGCCTAACACCTAAAAAACAGATATTCAGTCATGTCGTGCAAAATGGGCGTCCTAATGACATTTTGTCTCCTCATACACCTCATGAATAATAATTTGGGTGTTTTTGAGTGATTTCAAGTCATTTCAATGTCGTTCGGCATGCATTTTACCGTTAAACACGTGTTTTGGCCATTTACGACATGTGGAGTGCTTTTTTGGCCACCGCCGTCACACGACACCTATGATTGACATTCCATTTGGCCGAAAATTTCACAATTCACCCACCATTTGTTGTCGTCCAATTTCATGACATTCTGAGGTCGTTCGGCTAGTTTTGTCCACCCCACGCACCCTTTTAAAGCGTGTCAAGCACCTAAAAACACATATTCATCCGTTCCGCGCAAACCACAAATCTGAATGAAGTTTCGTCTCCTCATAAACCTCAAGAATAATAATTAGGGTGTTTCCATATAATTTCAAGTCATTCTGATGTCATTAGGCATGTATTTGACAGTTAAACACATGTTTTGTCCATTTACGACACGCAGAGTGCATTTTTGGCTAGCGCGGTGAGACGAAACCTCTGATTAATGAACCGTTTGTCTGACCATTTCCAAATTCACGCACCCTTTGTTTTTTTCTGATTTCATGGAATTATGAAGTCATTCGGCCAATTTTGACCACCCCACGCAAGCTTTTTCGAGCGCGCCAAACGCTGAAAAAAAAACAAATATTCAGCCGTGATGCGCAAACCGCGCATCCAAATGATGTAATGTCACCTCGTACACCTCAAAAATAATAATTAGGGTCTTTTCGTGTGATTTGAAGTCATTCCGAGGTCATTCGGCATTCATTTGACCATTAATCACATGTTTTGGCCATTTACGACATGCCGAGTGTGTTTTCGGCTAGCGCGGTCACTTGACACCTCTGATTGATGTGTTGTCTGGCCGATCATTTCACAATTCACCCTCCTTTTATTTTCGTCTAATTTCATAGCATTCTGAGGTCATTCGGCCGATTTTGACCACCCCTTGCACGCTTTTCAAGCACACCAAATACCTAAAAAACACATATTCAGCTGTGTCTCACAAACCGCGCGTACAAATGACATGTCGTATCCTCGTACACCTCATGAATAATAATTAGGGTGTTTTAGTGTGCTTTCAAGTCATTCTGATGTCATTCGACATGCATTTGAATGTTAAACACATGTTTTTTCCATTTACGACATGGGGAGCGCGTTTTCAGCCACCGCGGTCACATGACACCTCCGATTGATGTGTTTTCTAGCTGACCATTTCACTATTCACCCACCCTTTGTTGTCATATGATATCATAGAATTCTGAGGTCATTAAGCTGGTTTTTACCAGCCCACGCCTGCTTTTCAAGTGCGCCAAACACCTAAAAACACATATTCAGCTATTCCGTGAAAACCTTGAGTCTGAATGGCATGTTTTCTCCTCATACACCTCATGAATAATAATTAGGGTGTTTTTATGTGATTTCAAGTCATTCTGATGTTGTTAGGCATTCATTTGAACGTTAAACGCCTGTTTTGGCCATTTACGACATGTAGAGTGCGTTTTTCAGCTAGCGCAGTCACACGACACTCCGATTGACGTACCCTCCTTTTGACCATTTTACAATTCACCCACTTTTTTTCATCTGGTTTCATGGCATTTTGAGGTTGTTCGGCTAGTTTTGACCACCCCAGATAGGCTTTTCAATCTCACCAAACACCTAAAAAACACATATTCAGTCGTATAGCACAAACCTCGCTTCTAAATTATTATATGTCTCCCTGTACACGTCAAGAATAATAATTAGGGTGTTTTCGTGTGATTTATAGTCATTCCAATGTCTTTCGGCATGCATTTGACCGTTAAACGCATGTTTTGGCCATTTACGACACACAAAGTGCATTTTCAGACATCGCAGTCACATGACACTTCTGGTTGAGGCAGAGTTGACTTGTACCCATCATAAATGATCAATGTATCATTGTCCTAAAGTATCAACACAATCCATATGCTTTTGATCAGTTTTCCGTATGTCAGTTGTTGTTTTCACTAAAAATCTTGTCCATTTCAAATAAAAGTGAGACACTTTGAGTTGTATCGGCCACACCGTGCATCAGATTCATACAGGGTTGAATCCTACACATCAAAAATTTGCCAGGGAACGTTGTTCTAAAGTATCAACAGAATCCAAATAGGTTTGGTCCATTTTCTGTATGTCTATTCTTCTTTTCACTTAAAATGTTGTCCATTTCAAATAAAAGTGAGACACATGGAAGGGTACCGGACACACCGTGACTCTGATTGAGGTGGGATTTAGTCGTACACATCACATATGACCCATATATCATTTTACTAAATATCAACACAATCCAAATACGTTTGGTCATTTTTCTATATGCGAGTTTTTATACTCAGCCACACCGTTACTCATATTGATGCAGAGTTGACTCTTACATGTCACATATGAATCATGGATCATTTTCCAAAATTATCAGCACAATAAAAATGCATTTTTTCGATTTTTCGTATGCCAGTTAGGCAAATCATGCAACAACAGTGATAATATCTTATAAAAAAACTATAGACATTGTGCATGATGTGCATACCCTACTACATGGTTAGGGAAAATCATGCACATTTATTCTAATATATATCCCTATATGGTTGGTAGATACCCTGTGGGATTGACTTAAATTTTTTACTAACCGTGAGGCATAGTGTTTTTTATGCCGATCAGGGTTCTGAGATCCGAACAAGCCCCAGAAGCCCCATAAACCATTATAACATCATTAGGCTTCCATATTTGGTAAAAAAATAAAGAGTTATACTGAATTCAAAAATAACAATATCAGAGTGAAAACCAGGTTAAAAAATAAAGAGTTATACAGAATTCAAAAATGTAATGGATCAATCTGCCCCTGATCACCATCATTGTCACCACTATCATCATCAGCCTCATCCTCGCTGCCATATTTGTCCTCGTCGTCGTCATCATCATCATCCCTATGCTCATCCTCAGCCCCATCCTCACCCTCATCCCCATCCTCTCCCTCATTCTCATCCTCCTCCTCGCCCTCATCCTCTTCAGTATCCTTTTCATCACCAGGAAAGTCATTATCTCGACCGCCACAAGAACTATTACCTAGTGCATAGGATAATGCACCCATCAGCGACATATATGTCTGAAAATCCACTCTGGCCTCTGGTGGATGTGATGAAGATAATGCTTTGATCAGTTTCATAAATTCTTTCTCCCTCATTTCAACTAGTTCTTCCAACACGGTGACCCTTTTATCCGACTGTCGTGCATGCTCCTTAACTTGGTCTAACTTGGTAGTACTAGAATGGATACCTGGAGAGGAACAATACCTTTTCGGGACTATATTCTTACCAGGTCTCCAGCATAATCGACCAGAGTGCTCATCTCCCAAAACATGATATAAATGATCGTGTGGCCCTAAATTGTCAGGCTCCGGGGCATCAAGGGCCTCTAAATCAGCCTATTTAAAATATTAAAATATTATTAAATTTAAAAATGGATATTAAACATTTATATAAACAAGTTAAAACATACAATCTTTTCTTGTGTCTCTTCATTAACCGCAGTTCCTTCTTTTTTCATTCTACTCAAGCAAAACAATTTTGTTCGAGGGAGACGTCATTCAATATTCAATTTTTTTCCTTAGTAATGACATTGAAAAAATATAAAGTGAAAGTCTAATAATATATTCAATATTAAATAAATCACATAATTTATGTAGGAAACAATAAAAATTGATAGTCCTAAAGAACAATTATAAACAACTATATCGTACCAGCTGCCTCTCATGATCTGACGTAGTAGTGCACACCAAAGTGTGAAGGTATTTCTTTTAATCAAGTTTTTTTTGTTTTTTTAATAAGATTACTAAATAATTTTTAATAATAAATAAGATAATATTAATACAAAATATGAAAACTATCATTTAAATATCTCAAATGGGATTAATACCTTTAATATGGCAGTCGCCCAATGGGTAATAATTTGGCGATATTTCTCTATCGGGAAGTCATCCATGATAGGTACTATCTCCACCTCTATTCCCACTCTATCACACCATCTAACATACTTCTCATACTTATAACCTCTCCAAATCTCTCCTAGCTCTTTTAAATGCGATTCTCACGCACCTTCACCATCAGGGAAGTTAAACCGAAGCTGACAACCAATATATTAATTCATAAAAATATAAAAAGTAATACATTAAATCCAATAGATTTTTTACCCATATTTGTTCCAATGCATTAACCTTGACTTCATGTGGTAAATGTCTCCATGAGAGAGGACTAACTGGAATGATGTCGAAGTATTTAGCTAGCGTCGCCAAAAAACCCCGACATTCCTGCCCAGATTTATCAATAATTTGTCATTCATCATTGTATTCAACGATTAATTGTGTCCGGAAGTTCCATACCACACAAAAGAGAGTATGCCCCCTCCCCCGCATCCAACACTAGTGAGTATGCCCCCTCCTCCCCCTCGTACCACTGGCCTCTGTACCGGGATCACCAGATGATTGTCTAACTCTAACACCACCCACCCTCCTACCACCAACCTCTGTACTGGGAGCAATATCAGGCTCCTCATTGGATATCTCTCATGTAGGGTGTCGATCATGAAAAAAATTTAACACACATGTAAAAACATAATATCATAAGTTATTGAAATATATATATTTGAAATAAAATATTCACAACGAGAATTAGTGGAGGAACTCCCATCTATGTCGTGTGATGATTATTTTCTGTCATCTTTTTCCACCGCATCTCTTCAATGGGTGTCACTTCAAGCAATGAAAACAATTATGGAAGTAATTGGAAACAAATAACTAATGTTTAACCCAAAAAAAATAATATAGAAAATCCATTCCAATAAAAAACATAAAGAAACAGAAGATTTATGGTGGTTTGAAGGTAAGTACTATGATACACACTCTGAATGATGTAGGTGTATTCATTGAATCAGGTCCCAATTGATTTTGGAGAGGGGCCTTCAATAGTTATAAATAGGTATTTGATTAGAAACACCTATAAAAAGAATATCCAGGAATTGTGACGTCCCAAACCAGGATGCCACTCATTAGTGACCCAAACCCAGATTGCCACATGGCCTCAAGCACATCGAAAAAAATTCCAAATGTTATTGACTAATAGTGAGAGCCTTTACTGTGTCTCGGGGAGACTATTCCCTCATTACCTAAGTTGAAATATTTTAATATTATCAGTTAAAAAGTAGAATAAAGATAAAAATGGGAAAATATTGGAAATGGATGAAAATAACCAAATTAGTAATACAAACTAATAAAAGAATAAAAAATTGAATGATGGTAATGTATGTCATATATCAAGAAGAAAAACATAGTTACAACAATCAAGAAGTAGTACTATACAAGAAGCTCAATAAATTCAAAAGTTTGACCTACCTTCTTGAGCTAAAACCCAATCATCTGGTTCACCAGTGGAAAGGGTGTGAGTCATGTCAATAACTCTAAATCTACAATCATCAATAAATGTGCATTTCCTCGTCATTGAATCAAACAATTGGTAAATGGAAGTGTTTTACTAATGGTTGCACACAACCATTGGTAAAAGAGGACTTCAATGCCCATTTATAAGAATCTCAAATAGAGGAACATGCCTTAGGCCCCATTATGTGTTACGTGAATCCCACATCATTAACTCATGTTCAATAAATCATTCTTGGCACCTCTATGGTCATACCATTCATTACCAAATTAGTTCTTCAAGTCAATCACACCCCATGGGTGGATAATGTTTAGTCTTCTAGACTAATAGGTTGTCCATGGCTTGTAAAAATGTTTAATTTCATAAAGTATAGACTAAAACATTTATTTTTAAATTTGAGATTAATAATAATGTATGTCAATGATAATAAGATTACTGAATTAAACTTGTGACATATATAACATTGTTGTGGATGTATACACATGCCAACATGGCTAGTGAAAAGCACCCCACCATCATAAAAGTGGGTATTGGCCAAGAATGATACATAATATAAAATGTATAGTGAGAACCATATTTAATTGACCCTAATGTTATATTAGTACAATCATCATAGGAAGCCAATTATCACTCATGACTAACCATGACACAATAAACAACCGGGAGTGTATGAGTTTTCTCTCTCATCTTAACAACATCATCACACATTCTTATCATGATGTGAATCATGTGGAATATGGATGATATTAACACAAAATTACGAACAATACCAAGCCTTCTAAGAATCGAAAATTTATGTATGATATTAAAACATAATTCATTTTGAATCAAATTTTATTCATTGTCAAAGCCCAACACAACCACCCAAATCAAACAGAAAAAATAGTCATACACACCCAAATCGAAATAGAAAGACAAAATAGTAGATGTAGAACATTAAAATTAAAGTATCACTTAAAAACTAGAATTGTAGTACTAAGAAATTTTTAAAATGGATAAGAACGAAGAATTTCTGCAGTAGGGTAAATAGAATCTCGCTTCTCCACTTCATCCAAATGAAAACATAAAACCAAAATAGTAGATGAAATATCACTTATATAATACAAGTGAAGAAATGTTAAATATTAAAGATATAAGTATTTCAGCCGTAGGGGAAGGAAAATACCAATTCTCCATTCTGTTTATGGCTGTAGTCGCGCGGAACGGGGGAGTTCGTGCATTTGTGAATTTGGGGAAAAAAATTCCCCACGGTTTGTAAAAACCATTGGTAAAGGATGATTTAAACCTCTCTATACCAACGGTTTAAGAAAACCATCGACATATATTATACTTTTCCAAATAGGATTGATAAAATTTTAGGAAAAGATGATTTAACCATATTTTACCAACGGTTTCCTTAAACCATTGGTAAAAGTACTCTACAGGCAATGGGAGAACCTCCCTTTCTAGAAGAGAATTAATATGACAGGATTTGGTTTTGGGGGTTGGTTAAATGTTCAATAATTATTATCCTTTATATGTTTTATTTCAGTTTTATAATACAAACATTAAATCTGATGTTTTAACTACTATTCTTTATTTATAAATTGTGGAATATCATTGAATGTTTAATAACTCTCAATTCCACCTCCTCCTTTAATCCACGTTGGTGACACACCTTTGTCTAGAATGTGTCATCTTCCAAGACCTGATTCAATCGAATCTGTTTCATCCATTTATTAAATCAACTCCAACGGGTGAAGAACTAAAAAATAGAGACAAGGAAAAATGAATAAATAAAAGAATAGGGATACGTTGAGTTGCATGTCATCGGAAGTAGTCACAACATCGGGGACATTCACCTTACCCATGTAAGCTACTCAAATCTATCTACAAACATAAAATTAACCATTAAAGAAAATTCTGGATCACATTCACCTCCCCCCAGGCCAAGTATCAAGGTCAACCTCTCATTTCCGAGAGTAATATATTACTTGGTGGAGTGGGTGGAAGAGGAGAGAGAGAGAGGTAATGAAATGAAGAATAGTGTATGGATAAACACAAAGACATGGATTAATAAAACTAGAATTTGAATTAAAATTGAAAACTAATAAAAAAATAAAATTAAAATAAAATTAAAATAAGAAATATGGGGGAGAGGAGATGAATTGGAATGTTCCCTGATGGGATCCCTCCTTAGTTGTGGGTGTTGAGTGATGATTTGGGAAGGAGTCGAGGGCCTCCTTTTATAGGCAGAATTCTATCTTCTGAAAATTTTCATGTTGTTGGCCCATTAAATGGTTGATTCACACGTGGACCCCTTCATAATTTTTTTTCATAAATATGTCTTCCATTCACCCTTCATCCATCATCTCATTTATCTATAGTATTACAGAGTTATGGAATTCTTGTTGAATAAAGAATTTTATGGCCTAAATTTCCAAGAAGAAGCCTTCAAATGTATAACGATCAATGGAAACCTTAATGACTTAAAAACACAACCAAAATTGTTTTAGAGTTGTTCTGATGTGTACTAGTGCTGTAACTAGTATAATAACCTAAATGGGAGGTGAGGAGACTGATTTGTGCATCTGTTACGGTGGTGGGGTCCACGCTGTCCACTCGGAAAAGTTTCCAACTTCAATGTTTTTCTAGACTAATAGATATTCAAATCAACTCTAGGACCTAAAGAGAAATTTGAATTTAATAAACTCTGGATTCCAAATAGAATCACGAATTTTGGAATTATATTTTTTACGAAATGACAAAAATACCCTTGTGGTAAAAATCTTTCCAAAATCCAAAATTATGCACTTTTATCAATTTATCTCATAATCATTAAAAAATTTAAATTACCCATTATTTTAATAAAACATTGAAATACATGGGTTTTATCGTTGAGAAACATAAAAAATATCATCATTTAATAAAAAATATGCACATAAATTTGCACTGTCAAATACCCACACACTTAAACCATGCTTGTACCCAAGTATAAAATCTCAAAATAGAAATCATATGACACCAATATTACCAAAATTTAAATTCCATGGTAAAAAAAATCAATGCAAAATCAAACATTCAAAAATATGCATTAAATATCAATTTAATTTCCTTCTTTTCAATGAAACAAATAATTCACATATTTTACTTTTACCCTGTCAAAATTGATGGAACATGTCATTTCATTCATTCATGATCCTTGATTAATTATTATTAAATATGACAAGTCATGATTTACCTCACTTTTGATTCTTTTCTCTCAACACTCATGATACAATTCATGTAGAGTTATTCTCATATCACGAGAACATGCTCTTTAGGCATTGTCTTGTAAATAAACTACTTTCTCCACTTTGTAAAGACAAAATGAACATAAAATCATGAGGACATTCAATTAAGGTTCTATTGACTCTGAGGTTTAAGGTTGGTCAGATTTGATGATTTAAAAATTAAGGCTCAAGCAAGAGGCTAATCTCTGAAGTACTATGCACGATATCAAATGTAAAAATATAATTAAATTATCCCCTTCAATATAGCAACACATAATTCCTAAAACTCAAAGAAAAGGTTATGATCAAGTATGAATAATGAATGATTTGTGCACCCTCTTGATTTTTTTTATTTTTTACTTTTTATTCTTTTTTCGAATAATATGATTATATCAAATCTCACATCCATCATCTAACCACATACGATCATAAGTTAATCGGTCTAGAAAATAGTGATTTTTGTTTTTCCAAAATCACATCCCATGTTTTTCTATTTTTCTTCGTTCTTTTTTTCATTTTTGTTATTTTTCTAATTAAAGTGGGGTAAAATTGACTATAATGAATGATTCCACAAACTTTTAAAATTTACATAATAATACCCCCAAACGTCTTCCTTACAATGTATATTATCCCATCCACCATGATTCCCTTTGACCCCATACTTCAACTCTGAAATATCCTAAAAAATACTCAAAGGAGGGTAGGAATGGATAAAAATGGCTTGAAACATAACTCATTCCTATAAATTTCATTCATTGTCTCTGTGGGATAAAATAAGGATTGATGTAAAGGTGGTCATTCAAGGAAAATTAGCTTTCCAAAACATGCCTGAATCATTTTAAATGTGTTTTTGCAAAGTCATAGCTTTGATAAGTTTCAATACAAGTTCTTGTCGGTTACATGTACCATGATCATCCAAGAAATATGCTCATGAATTAATATGAAGTACATGATCTATATATCCTCTTGGGAATGGAAAATATAACATTAGAAAATCACTCGTGGCCAGAATAATAAATCAATTCACATGAACTTCAGAAATTCAATGCATAAAGGATGGTAGATAAATTTCATTTACATGATTCAATTAATTCCTTCAAAAAATGAGTCATTATTTCAATATCCATGATTCATTTTAAAAATTCAAATATTCATTTCAATAATTTAATCATATCAACATTGAAATCTAAAACATGGAATCACATGATTCCTAATAAACTCATGTCTCTTTAATAAGTCGAGTAAAACATTAATTCATGTGTTGGCATGAAATTTTATCTTTAAAGATAAAAACATGTTGTGGACAAAAATGTGGAGAGTTTAAATGATAAAACAATAAAATTTAACACCCTTTTACAATGAAACTTGGTCCTTACCCTTTACTATTTGGGGCTTCCTTCTACCATCATGATACTACAATATAAAATTACTCAATTAGTCACAATGATCATTTTGTTTAATATCAAAATAAAAGAGGGAGGGGACCACATGCTAAATTATTTCAATGAAAATAAATTCAAATATAAATTCCTAGAAACCATGTAATGATAAATCTTGGTATTATCCCCCAAGTGGGCCTTGAATTATTACTACCTCTAGAGGGTAGTACCTACTGTTATCCAAATTCTGGTGGAGGATAAAGAGACTTTGATTTGAACAACCACATGTGGCTTTTCCTAACTTTTTCTTCATCCTTATGGGAATGACTACACAATATCCCCTCATTTACAATGAGTTATAACTTGCATGACAGGGGTTGGATGAATTATTAATCATCCTCCTTCTATGCTGATACTTGTGCAACCTCTTCTTCTCTGCCCATTATTTACTTCAGGTATGCTTCCTCAAAATAATAGTCAATGGGAATGTCAGAGTGTAATTCAATTTGAATAATATTAAAACATGAAGTATCAAGATCAAATTCTTCACCATAAAAGCATCTTTGGTCATGTTTTCCTTAGGAAAATACACTAAAATCTCTTCATGAACATCCTTTAATAAATATTCAATGTGTCTAGGGATCTCCCTATGTTCCTCAGCATGTGTACATCGAGGTTCTTCATCGTCCTCCAAGGCAGAGTTGAGGTTGTCTTATTATGTATAATCAAAACCACATGGATTAATGTAGAAATCATATTCAATAAAATTAGAAGGGATAGAGTCAATGAATGGTTCAACTCCCTGAGTTGGTTCAGCTTCAATCTTTGCCTTAGTGGTAAGTGCCTCTTGGAGTATACTCTCTGAGGATAAAGGTAGGTAGTCAGGCTCCTCCATCTTGACTTCAAATTCCACCACTTGGGTGGTTTCTTCCGTTAGTGGTACTGAATCATATTCTATGTATTTTATGTGGAAGTTAGGTAGATTCTCATATTTAATCAAGAATTCATCCAATGTTTGTTGATCTCCCACTTGTAACTCAGTAGATACGTCTTCCTCCCTTGCTTCCTCAAGTTCTTCAATTTCAAATAATAGTTGTGAAATTTATTCCACCACTTTCCCATGTTCTTCCTCTAGATTAGGGTTTAGTTTCTCTATTAATTCATGAAAATAATCAAAATTTATATTAGGTATTCTGGTTATATGTTCAATGCTTTCTCTATGTTCATGCATCTGATCTCTTCTAAAATATTCATCTTCTTCTTGTTTTTGTTATTGTACCTGTGAGTAATTTTTCTATGCATAATATTCTGAATTTGAATACATCTTGGAAGTATTTTTTTAGTTTTTTAAATAAAATTATATATAAAAAATATGTGAAAATAGAAAAGGTAAATGAACTAATGATTGGATCCCTATAAACAGCATCAGTTTTGACGCACGTCTGTTGCAGGGTGTGGACAAAAATAATTATATTTTTTCTAGTGCAGAACAGCGGCTGAACATGGTCATCTCTCTTGAATATCCTTCTCAATGTAGTACACTGAATTTATATAATTCACATATTCTATCTCTTTTTGTGGGTTTTAAACTAGATGAAAGTGATTGAAATATTTTTGGGTTTTTTATTACTTAAAATAATGACATGTGAAGCTAGAATTCAAAATTTATACTAAGATTCAAGTCTAAATAGAATGAATTAATAAGAAATAACGTTGTTTTGTGGGTTAGATAAATATTCAATCATTATTATCCTTTATATTTTTTATTTCATTTTTATAATCTAAACACGAAATATCATGTTTGAACTACTACTATTTATTTATAAATTGTGGAATACCATTGAAAGTTTGGGAACTCTCAATTCCACCTCCTCCTTTAATCCAAGATGCTGACATTCCTTTGTCTAGAATGTGTCATCATCCAGGACCCAGTTCAATTGAATCATTTTCATCCATTGATTATATCAACTCAAATGTGTGAAGGACTAACAAATAGAGAGAGAAAAAATTATTAAATAGTATAATATGGATAAGTTGATTTTCATGTTATCGGTGGTAGTCACAACATCAAGGTCATTCGACATACCCGTGCATGCTACTCAAATATATCTACAAACATAAAATTAAACATTAATGAAAATTCATGATCACCTTCACCTCCCCTTTGGCCAAGTATTGGGGTTATCCTCTCATTTCCGAGAGTAATAGATTACTTGGTGAAGTGGGTGGAAGAGAAGAGAGATGTGGGGAAGGAAATGAAGAAAAGTGGATGGAGAAACACAAAGGCATGGATTGATAAAAATAAAATATGAATTACAATTGAAAATAATTCCAAACTGAAATTAAAATAAAATAAAATGATGAAATTGGGTGGGAATAGAGGTGTATCATTTTCCCATTCCACATCAGGAACCCTCCTTGGTTTTTGGTGTCGAGCTGATGATTTGGGAAGTAGGAGAGAGCCTCCTTTTATAGGATGAATTCTATCCAAAAAAAGTCTACACAATTTTGGCACAATAAATGGTAGATTAACACATTGACTCCTTCATAAAAGATGTTCCTAAATGTGTTTTCTGTTCAATCTCATCATTTCATCTCATCTAGACAGCGTATTAAGGAGGTATAGAGTTTTCATTGAATATGAATTTTTATGGATGAAATTTCCACGAAGCTTCCTTCAAATGCATAATGATAAATGGAAACCTTAATGACTTCAAAATTCCCCCAAAATTGTTTTAGATTCATTACTATGTGTCCTAGTGATATCCTAGGTAGAATAACCTAAATTTGAGGTGAGGAGATTGATTTGTGCATCCATTACAATGGTAAGGTCCACGAAGTCTGCCCAGAAACGCTTCCAAATTCAATGAATTTTTTGGACTAATAGATCTCTGAATATGCTCTAGGTCATAAAACATAAGATGAAGAAAATAAAATCAGTATTGTAAAAAGAATTAATCAGTAATTGTTGAATTATATTTTTTAATAAATGACAAAAATACCCATTTGGTAAAAATCTGTCAAAAATCCAAAATTATGAACTTTTCCCAATTTTTCTCATAATCATTCTAAAATTTAAATTACCCATTATTTTAATAAAACATTGAAATACATGGGTTTTATCATTAAAAAAATATAAAAATCCTAATTATTTGATAAAAAATATGCACATAATGTTTTTTTGTCAGAGATCTCCTGCCTCATTGTCCTGTGTTATCATAATATGTCAGGCCTAAATTGATTAAATTATTAAATGGAACTTGTTAAACGAGTGGGTATACTTGTTAGTTTTGTTTAGATTGATTAAATAGTTTTTTGGTAATTATTATTAATGGGTGGGTATATCCATGTGATGTGTTAAATGGAAATTGGTGTTAAGTGGGTGGGTACAACCATGTGACATGATTAAATGGAGGTGGAGTACATGAGTGGATATAATCATGAGATGTAATGGTTTAAATGAGTAAGTATAGTTGTTGAATGGTTTTAAATGTAATTTTTTATATGTTTGGGTAGACTCATATGGTTAGAAATTGTTAAATGTATGGATTGGTTGATGATTTACATAGATTCCAAGGACGGATCTCCCAGGAGTTGGAACGCAGTAGTGGACACCATGGTTGAGTATTCACTTTTGGTCTTGATTCTGTGGGATGTGTCTGGCTTTGTTATAGATTATATCTGGCTTGATTTGACTCACGTAGGACATGCTGGTACACATGCTTTTAGGACTCCAACCAATGCCTATACTGAGTTTCTATCGAGATGATACTAGGACTTGATGATGATGCCTTTGTCTTCAAAAAATTTGATTCATCCCTTCATGTTCGACACTTCATTATGTGGCACGATCGTGGGAAATATGATTGTGGTTCTAAGGGAAGGTCATGGGTTTTTTGATATGGTTTTCATTATAGAGTATTGGTGTGTGGACAGGATTTGGATTTTTTACGATAAGGCTGTGTTTTTTGTTTATATTGCCTATAGGTTCCTTGTTAGGAGCTGCCACTTATGCAGGGAACCACAAGAGGCTGTTCAGTATAGATTTTTTTCATTGGTTATATTCCTTTGGCTTTCACACTTACATTACTACATACTTGTACTTGTTTCGCATATTTCATAGTGCATCTTAGAATTGTATAGATATTTGGGTGGAAACCTACTGGGATGTTTATCTCACACCTTGTTTGGCCCTCCTTGGGGACCCAAAAAAATTATATGGTTTCAGGTGATAGTTGGGGAAAGACCTCTAACACTAGTTGTTGATCATTTCTTTAGAGCGTTGGAGCAAGAGACCTAGCTAAGGCTTGCGATGCTACAATGACACTTTTTGGACTTTTTGGATTTTGGATACATGTATTGTACTTTATTTCCATGTATATTTTTGTTTGTTTTCTAGATACATGTATCATTTTCATCATGGTATATGAGACACTTATGGCTTGTTATATATTCCTACCTTTCTTATCAATTTTACCTATTGTCCACTTATTGTATTTACTTATGCTATTGAATTTGATTGACTTCCACTATTATATACTCTAGTAATGAGGGAAAAGTCTCCCCAATAACTCAACTAGGCCCTTACCACTAGTTTGAAGCATCTGGCATTTGAGGAGTGAGCCTGAGGCCATGTAGCCAACCATGCTTGGGGCACTATTGAGTGGCATCCGAGTTCCAGACATTATAAAGTGGTATCAGAGACAATTTATTTTCTGGTTTGATTTACTATTTGGAGACAATATACATGGAAATGAAGGAAAATGGAATTTGTTAATGAGATATGCTCAAGTGTAGCTATCCCATGTACAAGAAAAATAAAAATTACCCTAAATGAAATTTCAATTTTCTATTTTTGACTATTACAGTTGATATGATTTCACCATTAGTCAACACACATGATTTATGATGATACTATTGATGCAATTATGGGTTCTATTTTTTTTGTAACCCAATGAGATGAGGGTATTCCATCTCTTGCATCATATATTTGCTTGATAGAAATCGCATATCATGCATTATATCATGCCATTTAAGATGAATTATTTGATGCATGCTATTATGATAGTTTCTCTAATAGTTGTTTCTGATTTTGTGGTAGAATTTGTGCAGAGGATAGAGAAGTGACATCATCTTCCAATTCATATGGTGTATGGGACCTTATGAAATAGAAAATTAATTACCTTTTAAATTAAAATTTTAATTTGAATTTGATGTGTATGGATTATATAGGCATCAAATTTTGGTTCATGAGGTGTTATGGGTCCTCAAGGATCAGAACATGGTTGACCATTGGTTAAATCATGTCAAATAATGACTGTTAAATGAAAATAAATGGAAAATAGAGACTTGACCTACACCCGAATTTTGAGTGGGTGAGAGGTAGTGTTTCTAGTTGTGTTGTGGTTGTTCTTTATAGAATCATCAATTTAGGATTAGGTTGTGTGTTATGACATGTTTTTAGGAGGGTTTTGACATGTACTATGCTTTTGAGATGCGACTTTGATATTTTTCATTTCTGAGGCGAGTGTATGGTATTATAGAGGCATGTCACCATGATGATCTCCAATGGTATTCCATGGGGGTGGCGATGACCAGGCGTCGAAGGTGGTGGCCATCAGATACTAGTGAATCCTCTTTTAGTGTATTTTGTGGTACAATAGACTATTTCAGTCATAGGTGTTGAGGCATAGTTCCACGAGGGGTTATTTTTCTATATACAAACTTTTCAAGTAGCACCGTAGCCTACCATGACTATGGCCGAGTTGACACGAGTGTTCTAGCAGCAACATCCTTTTAATTTTTTGGGGGAGGATGGTCCACAAGATTCTGAGTTGTGGATGGAGACCACACTAGCTATCTTCGAGAAACTAAAGACACCTCTTGAGTGGAGGGTCAAGATCACCCCTTATATGATACATGGAGTAGTAATGTACTGGAGGGATGTTCTGAACCAGGCTGAATGGATACGAGATATGGGTTGGACTAATTTACAGTCCTTCTTCCTTGACTACTTTTACCCCAAGACACTATGGGCTGAGTGATCTAGTGAGTTCATGTGTCTAGAGCAGGGCAGCATGACGGTCATAGAGTACTAAACATACTTAACATAGATGCATAGTTTTGCACTGATTTACCTTACTGATGAGCTGTCGAGATCAAGATTCTTTGAGGAAGGCCTCTAAAATACTATCAAATACTAGGTAAACGTGTTCAGGATGACATCTATCACTGAGATTGTGAATCAGGCATTGATTATAGAGTGGAACCTGAGGGAATTTGAGGATATAGAGTTTGGAAATATTTCTTCCCAACCTAGTGATTCAACATCTTCAGGAAGGAAGAACCATTTTGATGCTTCCCATGAGATGAGCAGTAGTTAGGCTATGAGTTCTATTAGTTCGGTGTTTTTTCACTAGTGTGGCAGGAGAGGAAACATGAAGAATTAGCATGACTGTGACCCAGTCGAGTGTCGAGCTTATGGAGGGATGGTCCACATGCAATGGTTTTGCAGGATCTTCCCTCCAGTTGTGAGTGGTAGGGGTCAGCTTCGATGTCAGGTTCAGGAGTAGGTTTCTAAGATCTGTGTCAAGCAGGGAGCTAGAGCAATGCCGGAAGATCAGGCAGCAGAAATAGTGGTCTCTTCTGAGGTATCCATACACCAATAACACTTATACATCGATGGGGACCGACTCTAAATAGTGAGGTTGTTTCATAGGGTCGTGGTATAGTTCAATTATATTATGTACAACCTACCCTTGAGGAGAAAGGTTACATACTATCTAAAGTGAGAGGAATGATCATAGTAGCCTATAATATTGCATCTTCTCTTTTTGATACAGGTGTATCTCATTGTTTCATATCGGCACCTATGGTGAAAATCCTTGGGCTTGTTGTGTGGTATTTTGAAAGCATTTTAATGCTATAAATACTATTGGGAATCAGAATGGATGATGTGCTCTAGTTCAAGGAGTACCCCCTTGAGGTTTGTGGGTGTCACTTCATTTGAGATATTTATGTCTTTGTGATGATAGGGTTTGACATCATTCTTGGGACGGACTGTTTAGTATATTATCGATCCTAGATTGTCTACTATCGCCTAAGGGTAACTTTAATATCCCCAAAGGATGCAGTGTTTACTCACAAGGGTGAATGAGGTTTCAAGGAGAGTTGAGATGGACTATATTATCATGAGTTGGGTTGAATGACAACCTAGATCGCTATTTTGAGTTTTGGATGATTAGGGAGTGAGTTCGGTAGACTTTCCTCTAATGGTGGATGGTTTTAGGGACATGTTCCCAGATGAATTTTCTAGTTTACCTCTCGAGAGATAGGTTGAGTTCTCTATTAAACTAGTGTTATGAGCTGTACCAGTATCCATTTCTATTTTCTAGGTGGCTACGTTGGAGTTGTAAGAAATTTAGTGGAATCCAATGTATTTGGAGGCAAAGGGGTTTATCCGACCTAATAATTCTCTATGGGGTTATCCAATACTTTTTTCAAAAAATGAGGACATAAATCTTAGGCTATTTGGGGAATATCGTAATTTGAATTAGCTAATTGTTAAAAACTGATATCCCTTTCCACAAATAGATGAAATGTTTTATAAGATTCAAGGATCCTGAGTATTCTTGAAAATTTAACTAAGTATAGGATAGCACCAAGTACATATTTGACACATAGACATATCTCATACAACCTTTCATAGTAGGTATGGTCTATATGAGTATCTTTTTATACCATTCAATCTCACAAAAACGATAGTAGTTTTCATGGTGCTGATGAACCGAGTGTTCCATCTTTAATTGTGACACATCAAGTATTAAGGTGGGAGAAGTGCTGATGTAGGGGGATAGTGTTTTGGAATATGAGTCTCAGTTTTTAAGGCCATGTGAGAGGAATTACCCTATGCATGATCTTGAGATTGATGCAGTTGTTCATGATTTTCACTATTGGAGACATTATTAATTGGGGGATCATTTTTTGGTGTATACAGACTAAAAAATCTTAATGTATATATTTACTCAGTATTATTTGAATATGAGTCAAAAAAGTGGGTGGAGTACCTACAGTATTTTGATATAAAGATTGAATACATGACCTGTAAAGGTAATGAAATGTTTGATGCACTGAGCACGTGGACTCAGATACAGACAGCGCATCAGGCATGTAGCGAGTGGAAACATATGGCGTTATTCTCTAAGATCTATATGGATGTGCACAACAGTTAGGGATAGACATATATAACATCCATAGTTGTGAACTCTACCCTATTGGATAACGTAAGGATGATGAAGTTATCAAATTCAGAGGGTCTAGTCCTATGTGAGAGTGTGGAAGGTGAGGACCCTCCTCCTGGTTAGACCGTAGGTGTTAATGAGATCTTATATATCCATGGATGTGTTTGGGTTCCAGTGGATATACATGGGGATATGATGTGGGAGTTTCATGCTTCATAAGGGGCACTACATCCCGGAGTCATCAAGATGTACCGTGGTTAGCATCATCAATACTAATGGCCAAGTAAGAAAAGTGAGGTAACTAGTTTTGTTACGAGGTGTTACACATGTCATCACGTGAATGAGGAACATCAACAACCAGCCATGATTTTATAGAAGTTACTTATTCCAAAGTGGAAAAGAGATGATGTCATAATGGATTTCATGACTCGTTTACTAAGGTCACCTTGAGGTAACGATGTTGCGTGGGTTGTTGTTGATGGGATCAAAAATGTTGATCATTTATTGTCGATCAAGGATACCTTTGATGTAAATGTTCTTGGAAGGTTGTATATTTATGAGATAATACAACATCAAGGGTTCTCATGCGCTATCCTTTCAAATAGGGATTCCCACTTTACATATCATTTCTTATAGTGTTTTTAGAGGTCACTAGGTACATAGGTGCTTCTGAGCATAGTCCACCACCCTTAGATTGATGGCTAATCAGAGTGTATGATACAAGTTCTAGAGAACATGATGAGAGAATGTGTCCCAGATTTTGGGGGATCTTGGGATAGACACATTCATCTAGATGATTTATCCTACAATAACAATTATCAGGAAATGATACATATGTCTCCTTATGAGGCTTTGTACGGCAGGCTATTCCAATCACCCTTGTGATGACTAAGGGCAGGGGAGGTATCTTTACTAGGACATTGTCTCATGCAAGAGAATTCTGAGTAGATCCAGTTGATTCAGAACCATATCGATACTCCACAATCTTGATAGAAATATTATGTCGATCACCGTATATCACCTCTAGAGTTTGAGGTCAGGGATCATGTCTTTTTGTGTGTTTCACTATGGTTCGGACATAGAAGGATCATGATACAGGGTAGGCTTTCACTACTATATATTGGGTCACTTGAGATTCTTGAGAGAGTCAGATCAGTAGAATATTAGTTTTACTTACCTCACAGGTACTGAGCCATGCATGATGTCTTCCATGTGTCACAACTATTCCATTATAATTCGGACCCATCTCATGATTTTCAACCTGGGGAGGTTGATATAAAATTTGATTCATCCTTCAAGGATCGTCTAATTTGTATTATTGATAGGAGAATGAAGGTTATACACATCTAGTTAGTTCCTCTAGTACATGTTCAATGGAAGAAAGACCGGTAACAAGATGATACTTAGGAGCGGGAGGTCGACATACGTGCTCAGTGACAGGAGTTTTTTCAAATAAATCATGACAACCCATGGGAGGGAAATTTGGGGAAGAATTTCTTTAAGGGGGGAATATTGTAAGATCCTAGGTTTTTCTTGAGGTATGAATCTTTTACATTATTTTTTGGATTAGACCCTTAGCTGGGCCATGGGCTATATGGGTGGTTTTTGGGAAATAATAGGCATGAAGGTTGTATACCGGTTGCAGGCCAATTACACGATGTGTAATTGGATTACATATTGTGTAATCCAATTTCATAACATGTAATGGTTTGTCTAGGACCTTTCACGATGTGTATGTGTTTTCCCCATTAATGTAAAACTGAGAATTACACACCTTGTAAGGAAATTACATTTCATGTAATTTCCCGACTATGTTTTTTAAAATAAAGGCATTGACCTCTATTTTTTGGACAAAAGCCTTTTTTTTTCTATCTTTTGAAGCCTAAAAACCTTCTTATCTAGATTTTTAGATCTAGATCCCATTTTGATTCCATTTATTTCCCTATAATTTTCGTTGGAACCATGAGGGTAAGATATTGATTCCTTTTTAGCAATTATTGAATCTTCAGAACAACAGTTGCATTGTTTGGATTTAGGCATTTATAGACTAATTTCATGTTCTTAATTTCTTATTTAGATTTATTATAAACCTGGATGAATTAGGACATGATACTAGAAGATAACTCCACTAATGAGATAAGGTAGGTGGTCCAAACTTTTCATTCATCTTTTTATGCTTTATAGTGCTATTGACATTTTTCCTGCCAGATGGACTTTTTAACACGAGCCTGATTTTAAAGTGTTATTCTGAAATAGATGAGGTAGGACCTGTTTTGGACTCCCTTAGGTTATTTGAGATATGTTTGTGGTTGCTGACCCAGCCCAAGGAAACCCATGGGGTGCACCACGCCTTTACTTTGGTTTTTACCAATGATGAACTAACCATGGGGTGTGACCTCGAGTTTTCCAAGTTTAAGGAAGCTCAGTTGTACTTAAATGAGGACGAATTACATACATAGGATATATCTTACCTCCTTACCTTGTGTTATTATAATATTCCATGCCTAACAGGATTAAATACTTAAATGGGACTTTTCAAATGAGTGGGTATACTCTTTTGCTGTTTTTAGATTGCTTAAATATTTTTGTTCGTAATTGTGATTAATGGGTGGGTATACCCATGGGTTGTGTTAAATGGAAATTGGTGATAAGTGGGTGGGTATATCCATGTGACATGATTAAATGAAATTATAGTACATGAGTAGGTAAACTCATGAGATGTAATGGTTTAAATGAGTGGGTATACTCATTGAATTGTTTTGAATGTAATTGTTTATATGAGTGGGTAGAATCATATGGTTTGAAATTGTTAAATTCATGGAATTATTGATGATTTACATAGAATTCATGAATGGACCTCCATGGATTTAGAATGAAGTAGTGGACACCTTGGATTATTATGCACCTTTGGTCTTTATTCCATGAGATGCCTTAGACGTTGCTACCCCTTGGATCCAGCTATCTTGGACTCACATAGGACATGTTGGTACACATGCTCCTAGGATCTCAACCAGTGCCTAGGCCAAGTTTCCATCGAGATTTTCCAGAGACTCAAAGAGGATGCCTTGGTCTTCAACACCATAGATTCGAACCTTCATGATCTACACATAATTATATTAAATGACTGTGGGATATATGATTGTGGCTGAATGACAAGGCCGTGGGTTTTGTATATAGTTTTCATTATACGGTAAGGACACGTGGACATGACATGGATGGTTATGTGGAAAGGCTGTGTTGTTTGTTTATATTTCTTGTTGATGCCCTACTAGGAGCCAAAACATGTTGCAGGGAGCCACAAGAGGATGTTTAGTATTACTTGTTTGTAGTAGTTATATGCCTTGGACTTTCACACGTACAATACTACTTGCTTTCACCTATTTAGCATATTTCATAGTACAACTTAGAAATGTATAGATATTTTGGTGGAAACCAACTGGGATGTTTAACTCACATACTATTTGGGCCTCCTTGGGGACCCAAACAGATTATATAGTTATAGGTGATAAAAGGGGAAATAACCCTATAACTATTTGTTGATCATTGTTTTAGATCATGGGATCATATGACTAAGATGAGGCTTGTGATGCTACTGGGGCACTTTTCAGTCATTTTGGATTTTAGAAACTTGTATTTTATTATATTTCTATGCACCTATTTTGGATATTTTCTATATACATGTATCATCTGCATCATGGTATATGAGACACTTCTGGCTTGTAACATATTCTTGTCTTGATTGTCTATTTTATCTATTGTCTTCTTATTGTATCTACTTCAACTATTTAATGTGATTGACTTCCATTGTGACAAATTATGGTAATGGGGGTATAGTATCCCAAATGACTCACCTAGTCTCTAACTGCTAGTCATAAGCCTTTGGAATTTGGGAAGATGTGCTTGATGCAATGTAGCCAACCGGGATTGGGGCACAGTTGATTGACATCGGGTTTGGGATGTTACATTTGTACAATGATTCAATGATTTCATTTCAATATTCATTGACGTAATATGAAGATACAATATAATATTGTGCATGTACATAATATATCACATCTAGGTGTGAATAACATTCCTTAAGGTAAAATATAAATTCCTTTGGGTGATAATTCTTGTAGTGAGATAAATTCCTTAAACTAATAAATTATACTACGGGTGACAAAATTCATAAAGTGGGAAAACAATTTAGTAAGAGAAATCCAATTGTTTGAGAGGTTAGAGAGATGGTATTTCTTGGTGACTTTTATAGCTTTAGAATCGATAATAAAATTATACATGTCACTTTTAGGTATGATTCAGTGAAACTATGTTATCTAGCACTACAAAAAAGTAGGGTCTTAGTGGATGTTTATTATTGGTAGTTTTAATAATCACTACTAAAAAAACATTATTAAATATATTTGAAATATAGTGGCTGCATCAATGAAACTGCTACAAATATTTTTAAAAAATAACTGACCCTGCCCCCTCCACCTGGTACCCTAACCCCCTTGCTCCCTTGGTCAGGCCTCTCCCCGATGCTGGTGACTTCCCCTCCCCCTTGGAGATGCCTCTCCTTGACGTCGACAATCACCCCTACCTCTTGGCCTCACCTCTCCCCAACACTGCTGACCACCCCCACCTCGATCATGACTCTCTCCGGTGCTAGTGACTCCCTCCCTCCCCCTACCCTACACCAATCCCTCAGCACCACCTCTCCCTGACGTTGATGACCACCCCACCCCCTCTACCCTGCCCCTCCCCCAATATCAGTGAACGCACCTCTCCCTAGATCGTGCCTTTCCCCAATTCAAGCGACTGCCGCCCAGTCTCGATCATGCCTCTCCTCGGTGCCAGTGATTCCCCTCCCCCTCTACCCAACCTATCCCTAACACAGGTGACCCCCCCCCCTTAGTCTCACCTCTCCCCAATGAAGGTTACAACCCCTCTCCCTCGACCCCGCATCTCCCCGACACTGACCCCCTTCTCTCCAACAACATACCTCTCCCCCTTCCCCCACTTCCCCCTTACGGCTCATCCCTCATCCTCAATGGTGAAAACCCCTTTTCCCACTCTCAGATATTATCCTCATGACCCCAACCCCACTTGTTACATGATGATGACCCCACAATGACCCCCTTCTCCTTGATGGCGATCCCCAACGGTGACCCCTCTCCCCAATTTCTCAGAGAGTGAAATCCCCAATCGTAAGGTGTAATTTATTAATATTGTATGACTGGTTTTCTATATCATTTTGTATTATTTCATATCGTACAATCAAATTATAAATTTTATCACTTAGTAATCCTATAAACATAACTATCATTAATGCCTATTATAAATGGGGATCATGAATCATTTATATGGTGAATTCTTGTTTTTCTGTGGGGTTATAAATAGTGTGTAATTGCATGATTCATTTATCCCTCATGAATTCTTGGTGAGTAAGCCTTAGTGTGTTTTGGACAATTGTTGATTAGAGGATAGGAAAACATTTGGTTTTATTGATTATTCAATAAAGGTTTAGTATGCTTCTTCCACACTGACATTATACTTTCTACGAAAGAAAATACTGAGTGTGCATGTATGTTCATGATGATTTTTATTACTATATTTATAGAATTATAGGATAAATTAAGTTACCAAGATTAACGAAGTTAATTGATGTTTACTTTTAATTGTAATTGTTTGATTAACCATTTATATATTTATATCTAAATATACAGGGAGAATAGTGAAAATCCAATACCTATGGATAAAAGTTGGATTACGTTACCTCGAAACACATCTCGTTATGACACGGGTTTGAAAAAAATATTATGTAATTAAAAACTGACCAGTGGATGGTAGAAGAAATTGCGTATGTCTTGATTGAAAATTCAAGTGATGGTTAAATAGAAATGAAATATATGATCATTTTATATATATACATTTTTCTACTCAATATGTATGAAGGATTTGACATGGGGAATATATTGTTATGGAAATTCAAAACAGAGATAATCAAGATAATCCTATCAATGAAACATAATGTGACCCTCCAGAGGAGAATTCAGTTTAAAATTTGATAAATGAAACATTTGTATTTGCAGGATATAATGTCTAAGATTTAAATAGATAAAAAAAAACCTTCAATTGGCCCAGAGAATTTTAAACCTTCTTAAAAGTTCAACGACCAAAAATATGAGCTTTATGAATTAGTTGAAGATGTGCAACAAGAACTGTATGAAAGGTGTGATAAGTATTCAATGTTTTCTTTTCTACTTCAGATGAATCAAATAAACTGTCTCTGTGAAATTATTGATAATGAAATGTACATGATTTTAGTGTTTCGTCATGATGAATTTAGTGAAGATATGATCATTGCATCATTCTATGAGATTAATAAATTCATAAATAAAATTTGACTGTATTATACAAAGACACATGAATTCCTTAATGATTTCATTCATTAATTGGGAGAAGAGTCTGACAAAGGAGAATTCATAAGATGTCATAAAATTAGATGAAAGTAAATGAACAAAAATGAGAGTATAAATCAATGAAACCCCAAGAAGAAGAAAAATAAGAAAACTCCTTCAACTTTATTTGATTACTTTCTTTTTATATGATGCTTGAAAAGATTATTCATGGCATCTAAGACTACATCCAAAATGAAGTGACATGATCATGATAGTAATGATGGATTGATGAGACATCCAAAAGATTCAACATCATAGAAAATGTTTGATTCATTATATCTATATTTTTTCACAAATCTTACGAATTCACGTTTGGGATTGGATTCTGATGGTTTTAACCCCTTTTGTACTTTAGGTACTAATTATAGCAATTGGCCATCTGTTTTGATCCATTATAATCTACCCCAAAAGATGTGTATGAATAAATATTATTTTTTTTATTTATATGATTATTTCTTGATATAAAATTCCTAGAAATGGAATTGATGTATATCTTCTACCTCTAATCAAATAATTTTGAGAATTATGAGATGATGGAATGGAAACATATGATCCTTCAATGAGTAAACTATTAAAAATACTTGCTAGTTTAATATAGAAAATTACTAACATTCATGGATTAGGAAATTTATCTGATTGGAACACTAATACTAGTTTGTCATGTCTAGTTTGTAATTTTATTCATCAACAATTACCTCATAGAAGAAAATGATATTTTATGCGTCATCATTGATTTCCTTATTTCTTCTCATAAATCTATGTTTAACAAGACACAATTCATAAATGATATTAAACAGAAAAATCCACTAAAAGTGTTTTTAGGTTCAGAAATCATGCGGCAATTAATGAGTGTCATTGAAGAATTTGGAAAATATATTCATCTTAAAGAAGGGGAAAAGGGTACAAGGTACAATATCTAAAGTATCTAGAACACAATAATAAAGGGTCTATTTTTCAAAATTCATAATTGGGAGTTTAATTTGATATGTTATAATATTGACATAATGAATATTGTGAAAAATTTCTGGGGAAATACATTTTTCACATTGCATAATGAGAAGGGTAAATCAAACGATCACCTTAATGCTCATAAGAATTTGGAGTTAATGAATATAAAGCATGATTTTTGGGAAAATGAGAATAGAAAGTATCCTTAAACTATTTTTACAATGAAAAATCAAGAGAAAGACGTATTCCTTCAAACTTTAAAGAATTTAAAATTGGAAGATAGATATTCAAGTAATATGTCATGGTGCATTGATGAAAAAAATTGAATGTTACATGGATTGAAAAGTCACAACTCATGTAATTTCATGGAACAATTGCTTTCATTGGCATTTTGTAATATGTTAACTGAAAAATAAACTATCTTACCTTTTTCAAAATGCTTTGTAGAAAAAATATAAATCCAATTGATCTTGAAAAACATCAAGAATGAATTTTTTTGACACTTTTTTATTTGTAGAAGATGTTTCCCCCTTCATTATTCACTATAATGATTCATTTGATTGTTAATTTGGTTTAGGAAGATAAACTTGGCTGACCAGAACACTATCAATTGATGTATTCAATTGAGAGGTACAATGATATAATTTTTATTTTCATTAGTGAAATTAATTTTATTAAATTATTGCATATTTTTTTAATATGTTTCTTATTTTTTTCATCAGCTACATAGGTCATTAGAAATCATATATGATGAATAAATATCAACCGAAAGGTTCTATTTCTAAAGGTTACATATCCAAAGGGTGATTGACCTTGTATTCAAGGTATTTGGATGGGATTGGGACTAGATTCATTCATGTTTAATGTTTTGATGATATCTCCACTAATTATCATTTTGAAAACTAGTATCAATATTTCCAATTATTAGATAACCAATTGTAAAGTGTTTAAATTTTACACTGAGTGAATTGGAGTTTCTATAAGAACATAGATATATACTGCTCAGTATTCTCATTACAGATCCATTTATTGAAGAATTGTGATGTCAAACAAATCTGGGATTAAGGGGTAGATCTTGAAATGATATGGAATAGAAAAATATATTAATAGGGAGATTGTCAAATGGATCACCCATAAGGTAAGTATACACTCATATTAATATTATTGAACTGTAGTTATTTTTTCTATGTTAAAACTAAAACTTTATATATATTTTTCTAGATAATGAATGTTGAAAATCAATCTGAAATATCAAATGCTTTTATGTCTTTTTGGCTCGATGTCCTCTAAGAAAGTCTAAGATATTTGATGCCTACAGTATTCATTGATTTATGTTTCATAAAATTTATCAGAAAGAAGACTTAAAAACTCAAAATAATGGTGTATTTACACTTACAGAGGTGGGATATTATGGAAATTTGGTTGTCATAATTGAATTAAACTATCATGGTTAGTTTTTGGTTGTCTTATTCAAATGAAAGTAGGTTAATATTGATATGAGTATTATTAATGATTTATCACATTTTAATTCTATCAACATCTCTCGATTTATCCATACCAATGAGCATATAGAGAATGATCCATTTATCTTGGCTTCCTAAGTGAAGATAGTTTATTATGTGGATGATGAAATACATGAAGTTTAGAGTTTTTTTACACATAAAGTAGAGGGACATATATGATATGAGTGATGTAGATCAATTGGTACTTTGTGACAATGAACTTAATCAACCACAAAACATTGAATAATTTTTTACTGACAATATGGAAACAATAGAACTTGCAATAGAGGGTGAAAATAAAGCAGTCTTCACAAAGGAGGTCTATAATAATGAATATAATGAAGATGAAGATAATTTAATGTATAAATTGGTAATGAAAATATATTTCAATTTCTCATTGATAAGGGGTTCAAACATATATACATTGTTCTAGTTTTTATTTTTTCTTATTGTAAAAATTTATTAGTTTTTAATTTTCTATACATTTAATATATCTGAACCAATTGAATTGCATTAATGATGAGAAAAAATAAATTTCAAAATCCGAGCTGGTTATCATCTCGGAGCACACCACAACTACCATCAGCTTCAGTGGATCTGAGTGATTTAGTTGTACTTGAGACTACCAGTGAGCCAGCCATTCCCCAGATGATTTTAGTATCCCACCATCCAATTCACCTCCTCCTATGGGGCAGTTGGTCATCCCTTCATCAAGTGGATATCAGTGAGTTACAGTTACTGGTATATATGTCATTGTAAAAGAACCATATATTTTATTAATTTTTTAATTCATTTTTCAAATGGATAAAAATTATAACACCCCAGGTAAATAAAGAACATGGAATTTTTATATTTATCCCTATTTTTGAATAATTTTTTTTTATTAATTTAAATGTAATGCTATGCTCTATGGCTTATCCAATACGCAACAACAAGTTCCTTTGAAATCTTATGTTTCACTGTAATAATAAAATAACTTTATTTTAAATGGTAGTTAACACTTAGCCATTGTAATGGAGGGAATGAACAGAACTAACTAAAAAATGATTATATATGTTTGTAAAATATATTTACTTTTTACAATAAATGATAGAGGATTAAAAATGTGAATGAATCCAACATTAAGCGTAAATATTCTAATATTCATTAAAAGGTCAATTAACCACCGTTTAATGGCGAACCGCTTTTAAATCCACTTGTTGACAATTTAATGAGTTATATATAACAAAATAAAATTCTTCTTCAGAATCGGGACATCAAAATTTACTTTGTGTAAATTTTTCGTATTTTTCCGATAAAGTTAATTTTTTAATGAATAATGAAAATGGTGTATTTTAATTCAAAACATCTTTTTAATCTAATTTAATTATATGATTAGATTATCTATTGAATTGGTTTTAAAGTTAAATTAGAATATATTTTTACCATTTAATACAATAGTGGTCATTGGAATTAATTTCACTTTGAAATTGGACATAAACTAGTGTCAATCTTTTGATATATATTGTTTCATAAAAACACGATATTTGTTCTAACAGCGGGAATTAATTATTAAATCAATTAATGTAACATATATGTTTTTAATTTTGTAAAATAGAAATCATTTTTGAATTCTGAATATCAAATATACATTAGGGTGGATTTTTGGTATTTTTCTGAAAAACATCAATTTTTGATGAATAGTAAAACCACTAAGTGGTAGTTTAAAAACTGATTTTTCATTTAAATGAAACTTTACCAATTCTTTGATTTATATTTTAAAAATTTGACATACATGGTTGTCATTAGGATTTAAAATGTGTTTCAATGGGATTAAAATATTTTTTTGGTGAATAGTAACTTTTATGTTTTTAATCGCGATTAGAGGTAATTAGTGTAATTTAAGGTAAAAATAATGTTTTAATAATATGAAATGACCTTGAATCATGTCCTACCCTTATTTTATGTGTCATTTCCGACCAATAAAATCCATGGGTCAACTTGGGGACCCCATGGAGCCTCATTGGTAGGAAAATGTCATTAATAACTTTTTATTTAAAGATAAAATTAAAATATCACAAACATGTGTTGTTTTACTAAAACAATTATTACATGGGGTTATACAAGTCATGTTTTTGAATATAAATATTCATCAGAAATATAAAAAGATTTCCTACATCATGATATTTTTTTATAATTTTTAGACATTAAATAAATTAAATTATTTATGACACCATGATGATGCAGTGATTACCTCATTATTTAAGGATTTAAGTAAAATGAATATATAATGTAAAATCTAAGACCTAAACATTTCAAAAACCTATTGTATGTCTGTATTTAAAACTTTTATCACCTTATCCGATAAATATTTAATTGTGGGACCTTTAAAATCTGAAAAACATTTTATAATAATGTTTCCTTTCAAGACATTCAAAGAGTGCCCCTCCTCTCCTATTATAAAAGGCCCCCACCTCTACCACCTTACCCACACCTCTCAAGCATTTGGCTTGGCCAAACCCGTCCCATTTTGTCCCTCCACATCCCTCTATTACTCCTAGGAGCCTCACATTGGGCTTAATTCTTTCCATGTAAGCCTTTGAGCTCAAATCAAAAAGAGTTACCCGAATTAAAGGTAGTGTCTTCTCTTGTGTTCTTATGTATTAGTTTTCTTATCCAACCCCCTAAATTCTTTTTATTAATTTCTTTTGTAACAAAACCAGTATCTTCAATATACTATTATGTTGTTATAAGAAGTATTCTAGCTACACTTACACACACATCTGTCTAATGGTTAAAAAAACATACTATTTCTGTGGATGGCGAATTACTGCCTCACGGAAAGATGATTGTTCAATATTCTTTTAACACCTTTAAAAGTGGAAATTATGATGTCACTGTATTTTATATATGATATATATTGTATTTAGGTTTTCCATATGATTCTGTATTTTATATTTAAAACATACCTTTATGCATTGCATGTTGTGCAAATGAGATAATTTCATACGAGGAAGTGTGGACAACCGCCCCCTCAAGTGATGTGACTCGTTCATACAATACATGGAATAAATAAAGAATGAAATTAATGATCTTATGTGACCTATAAAACATATATATTATACTGGAATTATAATATATATATATATATCTCTAAATTATTTTTTAAATCCATTAATATGTCAATGAAATGAAAGTAGCGTTCATGCGTACGTACGGCCTACCATCTCCATGAACGGTGCATTTTATTTATTTTTATCTCCAAATGTTATGGAATATTATAAAATTTATATTTAGTGGATATATATGATATTTAAATCATTAATACTATTATGGAGATGATTTACTTATAACTACATGGACAATCATTTTCAAACAAGTTCATTTTTACACATGTACCAAACATCGACAAAAACGTCTTGTATGAACTAACATTATTAAACAATTATTATAACATTATAATATGTGACATGAACTGAATAATAATCATTAAAGTAGGTACTTTAGAAATTATAAATTGACCAATGTTTATTATTCAGGAATATAATGAAATGAACAAGACAAGTCAGACTTGAGGTAAGGGATCCTACCTCTCTCGTTATTTTTAAGTACTCTTTTTATGTAACTTACTTTAATCTACTCTTTATTATGTTGTAGGATGTTATTTTATATTAAAAAATCTTTAAATATTTTTTTAATATGATTAGAGACCCTATTTAATCTCATCAATCCATTTTTGGATGTTTTATGTGGCGTCGTTAGGCTGTCGAATTTTCATAAGTGGATTTTTCATATCACTTTTTATTCCTGTGAGTTTCATGCTACTTTGGACACTATTTACTTTTGTGTGGTGCATATACAGCCCATTATTTTACTAATTGTATAATATAATTTCATTTATGGCTAGTTACATCTTCATTTTATGACCCTTCTTTCATTCGGTGTACGTTTCAAAAGTTGTCCAAATCGGGAAGGGAACCTGTCACCCTCCTCTTTTTAAAAGACTTCTTTTGTTATGTCATTTAATTTACATATTTTTATGTTGGGATATGTTCTTATATATCTTTATTGATGTAAATTTTATGTACAAGTGATGAGATACCATTTTCTCTCTCATCAACTAATTTTATGAATTTTAAAGTGACGGCGTTAGGCTGTCGAATTTTACCAAGGGAGCTTCTTAACCCAATTTCGATTTCTTTGGGTTCAATAGGTAGTTATTGAATATGTCATCCTTTTAATATGTGTGAATGACATTTGATTTTTTTACACTTAATATACACTTATATTGGGTGTATTTATATTTTTCACACATAATTATGAGATTGATTTCTCCTTAATTTAAAGATACCTTCTTTATAAGGGATTTCATCTCATTTTACATTTCTCTTGAGACATCATTGTTGTTATGCACCAATTCACTCTTATATGGTGTATATACTATCCCTTGGAATATTATATCATGAATCCATTTAATCTCATGATATTATAAAGTTTTTATTAAATGTTATTCCTCAATTATGGTATTCATGTGTCTCTCATTTTGTTAAAAACCGTTTAACTAAAATATCATTATAAATGTTTTAATGATTAATTTTTATAAATATTTCTCATTAATATCCATGTTTTAAAAATGGTTTTAAGGATTTAATTATATTGATATTAATGGTTTAAAATGTTAAAAACTTCAAAGTGGTATAGGACACTATGATTCAAATATCTGTTTATTAAATGTTTAAATGGTTTTGAAAATGGTTTTTAGAATCGATTCATTATCTTAAAATGTTATATTGTTATTGAAATGTGGGAATGTTATATTTCCATTATTATTAAGTTATGTGCTATGATTATGTTATGGTGCTTGGGCATTATTTATGAAGACGGGTGGTTCCGTGATAAACTAAGTGCGGGTGTGCCCGATATAGCTCTCCAATGCATTGGGTAACGCAAAGGGGTTAAACATTAAGGTTTCTCCAAAGAGATTTATAAAATACACTATGATGGGTATTCCAAATGTAACCATGAGGGTTACTCCCTATGTAAGAATGTTATGAATGCCTCAAGTTACCTTTATGTCTTATGATTTCTATGAGTTATTCGTAAGTCCTATGATTTCATGAGGTATGTTAAATTGCTTATCTTTTATGAGTAAAGTATGATTTCATTGATCCTTGTGTATTAATAGACTAATGTTTTCTTTCCGTATTGTTTAAACCCTTACTGAGATTTTTATTCTCATCCCATGTTTTTTTGAAATGTTTTTCACATGACATAAAGTTGAATACGTTCAAAGATGGGATCAAGGAAATTTCATGCTGTATAAAACAAGGAAATAGACCTGAATCTTTTGTTCAAGAGTAATTTTGTGAAAAAAATGGAAGCTGAGTAGATGTGTCTACTTTGTAATCTTTCAGATGTAATAGTTATGTCCTAATTCTCTAAAACTCTAAACCTGAAAAGATCCTCAATGTGAATTATTCATTTAATTCAATAATAAGTAATGTTTAAGGCCGGCTCCTTATAGTTGGTATCAGAGGTCGGTTTAGATAACGTTAGAATTTAGGGTATTCATTAAGAATAAGTGACATTACAATAATGTCTAGGATTCCAAAAAGAGTCATAGTTTTTAGATAAAGTGAATTAGTAAGTATATCTTAGTGTTTATATTCCTCATTAGTACATGATGATTTTGTTGATATACTCACCTTGACATTTTTGCTTTTAGTAAATGGATGGATCTAGCAGGCACCAATGTGACAATGGGTTTGAAGGAAACTGTGGTGGTTCTTTGATTAAGAGACTGGGTGAAATGGGGGATTCAATGATAAATCTTGTGGTTATTCTAAACCAACTATCAAGAGTCATGATCAAACACTTGAACCTCGGTGATTTCTCTAATGCATCATGTATGAGAGAACCAACTCGACGTGGATGTTCAGGTAATAATTATTAAGGTAACCATAGGGGTTTATATGATCCTTACTTTTGAGGTAATTATGGGTTACTATATGTTATGATGGAATATGAACGACATGATACAAACATGAGGATAAATTATGTTATGGTTATTGTTGAAGATTTTATCGCTTTTTGGGGTATGTTATAATAATTATATAGTTTTGGGAAAAGGGAAACACGCAGACCTTGGGACAACCCGTCACGTCAAACGAAGCTGCGGGAATCAAACCCACAACCAAAGTGTGACTGGTATTTATCACCTACCACTAAACTATGTGAATCCCCTGGTTAGTTTGACTAATTTTTTAGTTAGATGATCTTATGAATCTAGAATAAGATTACTTTTGGTTATCAATGGAAATTATTAACCTATCATGGAGGATATGTGATTAGGTTAATTACATTTCAATATTATACTTTTATAGAAACTAATGTTATTTGGATATAAGTGTTAATTTGTACCTTGGAAGACTATGTGAATAAATCCATCAAATATTTGGGTTTCAATATTAGTTCGGTTTACATTGAAGAATTTTATAGAGAAATTGTTTATCGAATTTTCCTTTTGAACTTTGTTTTTTGTTGGACAAATTTTGGATTTTAAGAATATGTTTTCTTTTTTATAAAGGGTTATCCTTTTCTGGATTATCTGATATTGTTCTAACAATTTTGGTTTTGGTAAGGGTCTAAAGACATGGGAAATATATAGTTCTCTTTTGTGGATTAGGTGATTCTCTAGAATTTGATTATATCTCTCTTAATGTGAACATGTCATCCTAAATACTCATCTTTTGGAGGAAATATGTGTTCGTGTAAGATATCTTGAAAAAGTTGAAAGTCAACATGACAAGTAAGTATGTTTACTTATTTTTAGTTAAGCTCATAAATAAATTCCTCAATGAAAAGTAACTTAAAACAAAAATGTTGTCAGTAAATGTTTCCTACTGCGGAATCAAATACTATTTAACCAATCATAAGTCTGTGTTTTTCTTGTGGTTAACTTTCTCCTAAACATGTTTTCGATCACTCTCCATCAGAACATGACCCTTTGTTTTCTCCTCCATGTACATGTTTTCCTACATGGAATCCTAGTATGGGTTAACTCGGGTGACCTCTGTACTTCCATTTCTTTCTTTTAAAGTGATTGTTTTACCGACTCTTGTTCTGATGTGGGACTTTCAATGATGTTTACGAGCCCAATTTTAAAATTACGAGAAGGAAATTCCCAAAAGGGGGAAAGGATGTAAAACACTAGGTAAATAAAGAATATGACATTTTTATATTTATCCCTATTTGTGAATAAAATGATAATATTAATTTAAATGGAACACTATGCTCGATGGCTTACCCAATACGCAACAACGAGTTCCTTTGAAATCTTATGTTGCACTCTATTAATAAAATAATTTTATTTTAAATGGTAGTTAACTCTCAGTCATTGTAATGGCGGGAATGAACATAACTAACTACAAAATGTTTATATATGTTTGTCAAATATTTTTACTTTTTACAATAAATGTTAGAGGATTAAAAATGAGAATGAATCCAACATTAAGCGTAAACATTCTAATATTCTATAAAATGTCGATTAACCGCCTTTTAATGGCAAACTTCTTTTAAATCCACTTGTTGACAATTTTATGTGTTATATTTGACAAAATAAAATTAATCTTTAGAATCGGGACATCAAAATTTACTTTGTGTATATTTTTGGTATTTTACCAATAAAGTTCATTTTTTAATGAATAGTGATAAATGTTGTATTTTAATTCAAAACCTCTTTTTAAGGTAATTTATTTATATGATTATATTATCTATTAAATTGGTTTTAAAGTGAAATTAGAATATATTTTTACCATTTAATCCAATAGTGGTCATTGGAATTAATTTTACTTTGAAATTGGACATAAACTAGTGTCAATATTTTGATATATATTGTTTCATAAAAACACGTTATTTGTTCTGACAACGGAATTAATTATTAAATTAATTAATGTAACTTATCTGTTTTTAATTTTGTAAAATAGTCATAATTTTTGAATTCAGAATATCAAATATAGCTTAGGGTGAATTTTTGGTATTTTTCTGAAAAACCTCAATTTTTGATGAATAGTAAAACCACTAAATGGTAGTTTAGAAACTGATTTTTTGTTTAAATGATACATTACCACTTCAGTGATTTGAATTTTGAAAATCTGACATACATGGTTGTTATTAGGATGTAAAATGTGGTTCAATGGGATTAAAATATTTTTTTTGGTGAATAGTAACTTTTAAGTTTTTAATCGCGATTAGAGGTAATTAGTGTAATTTAAGGTTAAAATAATGTTTTAATAATATGAAATTACCTTTACACATGTCCTACCCATATTGGATATCTCATGGCCGATGAATAAAATCCATGGGCCAACTTGGGGACCCCATGGAGCCACATTGGTAGGAAAATGACATTAATAACTTTTTATTTAAAGTTAAAATTAAAATGTCACAAACATGTGTTGTTTTACTAAAAAACATTTTACATGGGGTTATACATGTCATATTTTTGACTATAAATATTCATTAGAATTCTAAATAGATTTCCTAAATCTTTATAGTTTTTTTATAATTTTTAGACATTAAATAAATTAAATTATTTATGACACAATGATGATGCAGTGATTACCTCATTATTTAACGATTTAAATAAAATGAAAAGATAATGTAAAATCTAAGACCTAAACTTGTCAAAAACCTATTGGATGTGTGGATTTATAACTTTTTTCACCTTATCCTAGAAATATATAATTGTGGGACCTTTAAAATCTGAATTTTTTTTTATAATAATGTTACTTTTCAAGACATTCCAAGAGTGCCGCTCCTCTCCTCTTATAAAACGGCCCCACCTCTACCACCTTACCCACAACACTAAAACATTTGGATCGTCCAAACCCTGCCCATTTTGCCTCTCCACATCCCTATATTACCCATAGAAGCCTCACTTTGGGAAGAAGTCTTTTGAAGGAAGCCTTTGGGATCAAATCAAAAAGAGTTACCCGATTTAAAGGTAGTGTCTTCTCTTGTGTTCTTATATTTTATTTTGCTCCTCCAACCCCATAAACTATTTTTATTTCTTTATTTTATAACAACACCAATATCTTAATTATACTAGGATGTTTTTATAAGAATGATTTTAGATACAATTACACACGCATCCGTCTAATTGTTAAAGAACATACTATTTTTGTGGATGGTGAATTACTGCCTCACGAAACGATGATTGTTCAATATTCTTTTTACACTTTTAAAGGTAGATATTATGATTTTACTGTATTTTATATATGATATATATGGTATTTATGTTTTCCATATGCTTCTGTATTTTATATTTAAAAAATACCTTTATGCTTTGCATGTTGTGCAAATGCGACAATTTCATATGAGGAAGTGTGGACTACCACCCCCTCAAGTGATGTGACTCGTTCATGCAATACATGGAATGTATAAAGAATGAAATTAATGAAATTATGTGAAAAATAGAACATATATATTATACAGGAATTATAATATATATATCCTTCAATTATTTTTTAATTCCATTAATATGTCAATGAAATGAAAGTAGTGTTCATGCGTACGTACGGCCTACCGTCTCCATGAACGGGGCATTTCATTTCTTTTTAACTCCAAATGTTATGGAATAGTATAAAATGAATACTTACTGGATATATATGATATTTAATTTATTAATACTATTCTAGAGATGAATTACTTATAACTACATGGACAATCATTTTCAAACATGTTCATTTTTGTCTCATGTACCAAACATCGACAAAAACGTCTGATATGAACTAACAATATTAAACAATTATTATAACACTATAATATGTGATATGAACTGAATAATAATCCTTAAAATATGTCCTTAAGCAATTATAAATTGACCAAATTTTATTATTCAGGAATACAATGAATCGAACAAGACAAGTTAGACTTGAGGTAAGGGATCCTACCTTTATCTTTATTTTTAAGTACTATTTTTATGTAACATACTTTAAGCTCATATTTCTTATGTTAGGGGATGTTTTTTTATATTCCTATTTATGTAAAGTTTATGTTAATATGATGATATACCCTATTTTATCTCATCAATCTATTTTTGGAAGTTTTATGTGGTGCCGTTAGGCTGCCGAATTTTCATAAGGGGATTTTCATGTCACTTTTTATTCCTGTGAGATTCATGCTACATTGACCACTATTTCCTTTTGTGTGGTGTATATAATGACCATTATTTTAATATTTGTATAATATACTCTCATTTATGGGTAGTTACCTTTTCATTATATGACCATTCTTTCATGGGGTGTACATTTCGAAAGTTGTCCAAATCGGTATGGGAACCATTCACCCTCCTCATTTTTAAAAAACATCTTTTGTTATGTCATTTAATTTACATCTTTTTATATTGGGATATGTTCTTTTATATCCTTATTTATGAAAATTTTATGTCCAAGTGAATAGATACCATTTTCTATCTTATCAACTAATTTTATGAATTTTAAAGTGACGGCGTTAGGCTGTCAAATTTCACCAAGGGAACTTCATAACCCAAATTTGATTTCTTTGGTTCAACATGTAGTTATTGAATATGTCATCCTTTGAATATGTGTGAATGACCCTTTATTGTTTTCCAATTAATATCCACTTATATTTGGTATATTTATATTTTTCATACATAATTATGAGATTGATTTATCCTTAATTTAGGATACCATTTTTATAAGGGATTTCATCACATTTTACATTTCTATTGAGACTTCATTGTTGTTATGCACAAATTCACTCTTATATGGTGTATATAATGTCCCTTGGAATATTATATCATGAATCCATTTATTATCATGATATTATAAAGTTTTGATTAAATGTTATTCCTCAATTATGGTATTCAAGTGTCTCTCATTTTTTTAAAAACCCTTTAACTAAAATATTTTTTTAAATGTTTTAATGATTTATTGTTATATATATATTTCTCATTAATATCCATGTTTTAGAAATGTTTTTAAGGATATAATTATATGGATATTAATGTTTTAAAATTTTAAAAACATCAAAGTGGTATGGGAAACTTATATTCAAAAATCTCTTTATTAAATGTTTTAAATGGTTTTTAAAATGGTTTTTAGAAAGGATTCATTATCATAAAATGTTATATTGTTATTGCAATGTGGGAATGTTATCTTTCTTTTATGCTTAAGTTATGTGATATGATTATGTTATGGTTTTTGGGCATTGATTATGAAGACGGGTGGTTCCGTGATAAACTAAGGGCGGGTGAGCCAGATATAGCTCTCCAATGCATTGGGTAACGCGAAGGGGTTAAACGTTAAGGTTTCTCTAAAGAGATTTAGGGAATATACTTTGATGGGTATTCCAAAGGTAACCATGAGGGTTACTCCCTATGTAATAATGTTATGAATGCATCAAGTTACCTTTATGTCTTATAATTTCTATTATTTATTCGTAAATCATATGATTTCATGAGGTATGTTAAATTGCTTATGTTTTATGAGTAAAGTATGATTTCATTGATCCTTTTGTATTCATAGAGTAATGTTTTCCTTCTGTATTTTTATAACCCTTACTGAGCTTTTTATGCTCATCCCAGGTTTTTTTTGAAATGGTTTTCACAGGACATAAAGTTGAATAAGGTCAAATATGGGATCAAGGAAATGTCAGGCTGTCTAAAACAAGGTACTAGACATGACTCTTTTGTTGAATAGTTTTTTTGTGGAAAAAATTGAAGCTGAGTAGATGTGTCTACTTTGTAATCTTTGAGATGTAATTGTTATGTCCTAATTCTTTAAAACTCTAAAGCTGAAAATATCCTCAATGTGAATTATTCATTTAATTTAATAATAAGTAACGTTTAAGGCCGGGTCCTAATAAAAATAACAATATAAGATATATAAATATGAACAAGAAAGATTTATGAGACCTGAAGGAATTGAATATTATCATTCCATTTGATGATTTTGGGGTACCTACTGATGATGTTTCCAGAATCTATGGGAAGATTATTAGGAAGCTTATTTGTGATACAATGAGCATTCCCATTATTTATAAATATTGGAGGCATATTCCTACAACTTTGAAAAATGATGTTTTTGATACATAATTAAAGGTAATTTAATATTATATTACTTGATAGCTAATTTACATTACATGAATAAATTTGTTTAATATACTTATACAGTGTTATGTTTTTTATTTCTAGATGTTTTTTCATTTAGATGTCCCAGGCTCTATTTCACACCCATGCACTATGAAAAAATTAGGAAATAAATGGTGATATTTTAAATGAATACTATGACATGAGTTAAATGAAATATCTTTGAGCTCATGATAGATTTATGAGAAGGTTTGTGAATGAATTTCTCATGTGAAATGGAATTTATTTGTCGATATTAACAGATATGCATCTCATGAGGTAATTGCATATTTTAGAGTATCGTAATAACATAAACAAAATAAAATTATAATTTTTATTAATGTTGCTATTTTTTGTAGGAATTATTAAAAACAATATTATGAATCATGAGAAATAATTCATTCTTCATATTAGTGTGTCTTAGAGTTTTTTAGAAAAAGAATAATTTTGGTTTCTATTTTATTCATAATTATTTATATCATTTTTTTCTAAGTCAAATTTTTTTCTAACTTGATTATATTTTTTATAAAGGCTAATGAATTAGGATACTTTGTTGGCCATACATTGATGTGGTTTAACGTTCATAGGGAATCTGATGTCAGTTTTGTAAATGACCCTACCAAAGATGTTAGAGTAAGTATTTTTCATTATCAATTCATATTACTTCATTATATAAATAAATAAAAATTAAACATATATTATAACAAAAAAAATCTTAAACCCAATTAAATTGGGCTGGATACATAGATAAAATAATGCCAATTTAGTACCGTTTGATACATCTATCCAACCTCAATTAATTGGGTTTAAGGTTTATTTGTTGTTATAATTTAATTTTCGATATTATGTTTTTATAGTATTGAAATTACAATACATGGTAATAAAAAATTTATTAATTATATAATATTATGAAGTTCAAATATTTTAAAAAAAAATTGTTAATATTTTTGTATTAAAAGGGTCAAATTCAATAAATATGGGAAGTGAACCCTTCAAAATCATCATCAGTTTCCCAGAACAATGAATTTACAATTTTTTTAGGGAAGCAGAATCCCAGACATGTACAGGGGATGGGTTCTGGACATACTCCATCAGTTGTCTTTGGTAGATAGTCATCATCAGTTACTAATACACCTTGTGGGGGTTCGAGTAGCGCTATTTATAGGGAATCACAAAGATAAATTGCAAGGTCGAAAAGAAAAGTGTGAGAACAGGACTCCTATAAGAAAACATAGGATCAACAGTGAGAGAAAATGGAAAATGATTTAGTTTTTATGTTTCAATGGATTACTAGAATGATACCCAAGTAAATTTCTAGCCTTATAGCTTATCCTTTCAATGTAAATTCTAAATTTCATAGATCATTCACACATTTTCAAAGAACACATACAACATCCTTAAATAAAACTAAAATGAAATTTTTATATTGAAAACATGCACTTCGATTCATACCGACAACATCTTGCACTGGATTGATGTGTGTTTGATTCCTAAACATAAAAAATAAAAATTAAATTGTTATCCTTAAGTTTGAAAATCATTCAAGCTCATTTTCTCAGTTTTTACACAGTAAATAGTTTGTAACGGTACCAAAGCCATTAAAAACATGTGTGTGTATGTGGGGGGGGGGATCAAAAATATGAATTAGATTATATATCAACATAAAATCATAGGAAACTGACTGTGGATTTATTTTTGAAATGTAGGAATAGATGACTAATCATTTTGAGTTATAGTTTACCTGATATGCGTGTAAATGTATTTTTAGTGTTTTAAAACACTAAAACATGTGTGTAATGGTTCACACCATAGAAAACGATATCATATTGACATGAAATCACGAGAAAACCACCATTGAATTATTTTTGACATGTACTCATATAAAAAATATCAATTAGACTTGCGGTGAGTCAAAATTCCTTAATAAATAGTTTTTAAAGGTACTAAATCCTTTCAAAATGCATGATAGGGGGTAAAAATTAGAAAAATGATGGTGGATTTCCATGAATTTTAAGGAAAATAACCATGGCTATTTTTTGAAATGTAGGAACCAACAACATGTTATTCCATGTTACAGTTTTCCAGGGATTCCTGTAAATGCATTTTTAGTGTTTTAAACTACTAAAAACTGTGTATAATATTCCAAATCAACGGAAAAATCCATATATTGACTTGAAATAATAAGAAACCCAGAATTGAATTATTTTTGACACGTAATAATAGACAAAAAATCATTCTGACATGAGGTGTCGGTGGAATGTCTTAGTAAATAAATTTTAAAGGCATCAATGCCTTTAAAATTGACAACATGTCAATCCGGCAAGTGGTGTGGTCAGAATGGCTTAATAAAAAATAATAAACACATTTACGGGCATCCAAGGAAAATAATAACTCAGAATGATGTATAAACATTGAAAACATGTCAATCCGACAAGTGGTGTGGTCAAAATGGCTTAATAAATTGATTTTTAAAGGTATCGAAGCCTTTAAAAACATTTTATAGAGGGTCAAAACTAGGAAAAAATCATCGAATTACGATGAAATAAAAGTAAAACAACTATATATTGATTTTTGAAATATAAAAACTAACGACACATCATTTCAAGTAATAGTTTTCCTAGGATACCTGTAAACATATTTTTAGTGTTTTAAAACACTAAAACATGCATGTAATGGTCAAAACAATAGAAAAAACCTCAAATTGACATGAAATCATGGTACGTCTATATTTTAGTTATTTTTGATGTTTAGACATTAAAAACATCAATATAATGTGTAGTGTGATCAGAATGGATCGGTATATAGTGTTTAAAGGTACTGATGCCTTTAAAAACATGCATCAGGGGGTCAAAATGAAGAAAACATAATCTAATATCTATGAAATCATAGTAAAATGAAAAAATATTTTTTTTTTAAATTTAATAATTGATGACACATCATTTTTACTAAAGGATTTCCTATGATTCCTTAACATGGTTTTAGTGTTTTAAAAAACTAAAATATGCGTGTAATAGTCAAAACCATAGAAAAAGCCTACAGATTGATGTGAAATCATGGTAAAACCACCATTATATTATTTTGGGCATGTAATTCTAGAAAACATTTCAATCCGGTGTGTTTTGTGTTTAAAATGGATCGATAAATAGTTTTTAAATGTATCGAATCCTTTAAAAACGTGTATTGGGTGGTCAAAAATAGGTAAACATCATAATATTACCATAAAATCAGAGGAAAATGACCATATATTTATTTTTGAAATTTAGGAATCAATATAATGTCATTTCAAGTAAGGTTTTTCCTAGGATGCCTGTAAATATGATTTTAGTGTTTTAAAACACATAAACGTGTAGGTAACAATCAAAACCATAGAATCCAACCTCAAATTGATGTGTAACCATGGAACAACCACCATTGATTTAGTTTTTAAATATAGTAAATACTTTTATATAAAATTCATTAAAAAATTATTATGTAAAATTTAAGCACATTGGAGTTCGATTTAAAAATCAAATAGAATTTTATATACTTATCTGTTTTTCGTTTCAAGTGTTGAATCATATTATAAATAGGAAAATTTATGTTTTAAAAGTGTTTTTCATGGTATATTATTTGTTTTATGTTAAAATGTCTTCTGTTTGATTAACAAAATAACAAATTTTATGTGCAACATTATAAATATATTCCATTTCTTTTCACTTTTGTATTTCTTTTTTTAATTTTATGGTTTTTGTAAATTCCCCAAATGATACAGGGTTAAATAACTAAATGATATTACTCATGTCAACAAGGTGCACCTTCCTTTTCGGGAGCCTGTCTGATTAGAACTTCTCAGTTAAGCGTTCTTGTCCTGTAGTAGTGATCAGCATGGGAGACCTTCTGGGATGTTTTCCAGGATGGGTGACCTTCTGGGAAGTTTCCCAGGATGGGTGTGAGTGAGGACAAAGAACTGGAAAGGACATGTGTTGGAATGTGGGGACTCCCATTAGTCAGATGACCAATTCAGGCACGTGGGTGGACCCTGTGGTGGGCCCCACGTGTCTGCGGGGAACTGGTGGTACCTGGTGGGGCAGGACCCGACGGCCATGTTAGGGTGGGTGGATGTGCTGTAATTGAGGCCCAGTTGTCACATTTGGTATCAGAGGAGGAACCTAGCCTTAAGTATGGTGCACTGCCTGGGTTGAGATGTAGGGCCCACAATGAGGACGTTGTGCTCTAAAGGGGGTGATGGTAACATCCCCAAATGATACAGGGTAAAATGACTAAATGATATGACTCATTTCAATAAGGTGCACCTTCCTTTTCAGGAGCATGTCTGATTAGAACATTATAGTTAAGCGTGCTTGGCCTGGAGTTGTGATCCAGATGGGTGACCTTCTAGGAAGTTTCTCAGGGTGTGTGTGGGTGGGGACAAAGCACACTGGAAAGGACATGTGTTGTCATGTGGGGACTATCATTAGTCAGATGACCCGTTCATGCTTGTGGGTGGACTCTTGGGTGTGCCCCACGTGTCTGTGAGGCAACTGGTTGTACCTGGTGGGTCAGGACTCGATGACCATGTTAAGGCGGGGTGGTTGTGCTGTCATTGGGGCCAAGTTGTCACAGGTTTTATTGTAGGTGATAGATGTTAACCAATGGAAAGAGGTTGAGAATTCAATTCAATACATTATTTATAAGGTAGTGGTGATGGTTCTTAGTTTCATTGGTATGTTTAAATTTTAACAATGACTCTATTGTAATCTTGATTTATTATGGTTAGTTTTAATTTCTGTCTTTTTTATTACAATTGATGAGATTATGCGGTTTGTTTCAATTGATGAGATGATGTGGAGGTAGAAGGATGAAACATAGGCCATGGGGTCGGAATATATTGGGCATGGGTTGTTTTTGGAAATATTTTATATGTACCTATTGATAAATAAGGTATGGGTTGACTGAGGTAATCAGATGACTGAGGTTATAAAGTCTATGAATGTATATGTTTATAACAATGGATGTATCTAGAATGATGTATGTATGAGGGGTTTATTATGAATTTTTGTTTTAGTTTATTACGTGTCAATGTTTTTATATTTATATTTTTTTATGAAATATTTTTAAAAAGTATATTTTTTTTAAAAATATTGGGAGGTGATTTTAAGAACCACTTTTAAAAAAATTAATTAGTTTCATAATTAGTAGTGGTTAATATTAACTACCAATAAATCTAACATCCACTGACATATTTATCGGTTGTTCTGTTCATCTTATCAATTTTATTTTCATGTTTTTTTTTTAAAAATGATTATTAAATAAAACAAAAATCATTGCTAAATTCTCAAAAAAAATCACATAAAAAACCAGGTCTAAATGAATCAAACTACTTTGAAATGACTAGAAAACATGATATATAGGTAGATTTTACAAACCAATGGTAAATAATTAGGCAAACTTTTAAACTACTTCCACTAAAAAAACCACTACTAAGAACAATATTTTTTGTAGTATGGAGTCTTTTTTTATTGGTTTTTGTAATGGATTCACCTGAAATTTCGGCTTCAATCCGGAATGCTACAAGACCTCATGTATGCCTCCCCACTCACAAGAGGTTACTAACTAGCAGTGAGGTTCTAAGTCCAACTGTGGGGAGACTATACCCATAGTATCATGTCATAATACAAATAATACATAATAAATAATATAATAGCAACTAGAGTAATTATGTGAAAACATAAAGATGAGACACATTTCATACAATAATAAATGGGATTCTAAAGTGGAAATTTAAAGTAGAGAAATAATAAGAAGATACATAAATAAATAAAACATCAGGGTCCTCTAGAGTCCATCTTGATATAGTACCTTCTCGATTCTCAATTGCTCAGCCATCAACCATAGGTCCCTTTTCCTTATCCAAATCCCTAAACATAATATATGAATGAGTATCTATATTTTTCTGCAAGGTGTGAGTAATAAAATTCAATAGGACACCACTAATTTATCCTTAACAAGTGTGATCATGTTTTACTAGTGTATTTGGTGATAATAAAAAATGAATAAAAAATCATAAAATAAAAAATCACATAACGAGTGGTTGTACGTTAACAAAGCTGCTACAACCCCGACTGTACATGCTTCAACTCCATGTTGAATAGAAAGTCAATATATTGAATGTAATCATGATACGTCCATGAGACTAGTGATCAAACTTCTTGGAATTGTGTGTACGTATTACTCGACATCCACTAAACTTGAACATTAGACTTATGCTCCCACATCTCCTCTTGGATATTTCTTTATTGCCAATGGATATAGAAAAGTGTCACCTTATTATGGTTTTGGGAGTAGTGGAAGCATTTGTTGGTGGGAAATATATTAAAATTTATTTTAATGTTTATATTCTCAAAACCAAGAGTGAGGAGCTTAAACATTAAAATTTTAATTAATTTATTTAATGTCATAAAAAATGATTGCCTTATCTTAGGAATATTTCTTCATTAATGATGTTAATCATATGAAAATACCCTTTAAAATTGCCTTCATTTCAATATGAGAATCCAAGAATAGAATCCCTCTAGAAAAAATCCACACATGCTCCATTAATATCTGAAAAATGTTAAATGATATTTATGTGCTAGTATGGGTAATAAAATGTCTTGTGTTGTTCATTCATGATCACTCATTATTTAATCTTGAATAAATCTCCCAAACATTTATATTTCTTTAGAGGGAGAGAGATATAGGAGTTAAAATAAAATTAATTATTTGAAACAATTATCTATTTTCAATTACTTTCACAATAGCCATAACAGGCTATTTATTGAGGTAGATTTTAGGTTAGGAGATTTTTCTGTTGCATTCTATCCCTTAAAAATACTAAAACCATTAATGAACCTCATTCTATATAATAATAATATTCTTATTATTATTCTATGGTGCTCTCCAACTTGAGAATTGAAAAATATTATCTAACCATCATTTTAATTAATATTATTTATTAGACATGGTCTTGGTCTACTCAAACTCTTATTTTTTTTATTAAACACCTAAATAAATATTTAATTTAAATATTTTATTAATCAATATATATTTGTGATCAATAAAACATGAATAAAATTATACCCCAGTCTCAAGAATAATATTTTTCAATTAATTAAATTCAAATTGTATTTAATCAAGATCATCAGAAACTCTTATTGTTTGATCCTCTAGGATTATTTCTAACTGGCATCAAGAGAACTTTCCTAAAGTCCAAAATTACTATCTAGAAATGAGTCAAGGCACCCTAGAGAAAAAAAATAATTTTGAAATGATGAAAACCAAAAATGAACACTCACTATATAATATAATCCCTTTATCATAATATGTCATCAAGCAGGTTTCACATCTATGTCACAACCTATTTTCTTGGAACATTGTTCTTGAAATATCTAAAATAAACACATCATTATGCCATGTACATGGAATTTAATGCAATGGTTCTATTTCAATCAAATGGATGAGATATCAGCTTTTATAAATATAGAAGGGATAAATCCTTCTTTAAATTATTCATTAATGACATGCGAGTCATGACAAGAACAATGTAACCTAACTTACCATGAATATTGGTCATCATGGTTTTCATCATAAAATCTAAGTGCATGAGTTATAAAATTCATTAATGATAATTTTAAAGTCCAATTACCATTACACATGCTCGCATATAGGAATATCTGATGACTCCAAAACATGTGGAATTCCTACCAATGATTCTTTCTCATAATCTCCCATATTGGTGATTAACAAGTGAGAACTTCATGATTCTAAGACTCGTCCTCTTATGAGTTCACTCACTTAACAGTCTATGAACTATGTGTCCCATCATAGTATGTTATCCAAGAGAAGAACATTCTTCAAGAATATCATCATAACACTTCAAGGTTCCCAATATAATAGAGAACTGTTATGACATTATCAATGTGACATATACTCTAGGACATTATTACATTAGAGTTTTACAGAAAAATGTAAAATATGTAATAATTTTTTTATTAATATTCAATATATCTAACATACTTGTAATTAATGTACAAATAGTTAATCATAGGACACCAACTCCAAAAAACTCCCATGAGGACTAGATCCAACTACCTACAACTTTCAGTCCAATTGGACACATTTAATAATCATATTTATGGTGATTTAAGATTTTATTCAAGGGGTATGACATATTTTCTTCTTTGGAAATACTTCTCACTAATACCTCACCTCTCTTAAAAAAACCCTCAAGATATGATACTTTTAAAGTACATGCTCTGTCCGTTGATGTGTACTTGGCTCTTTTACAAGAGACACCACTATAATATTATCACTATAGAGTGTAATAGGATATTTACTATTATATACCAATTCATGATCTTGGATGTTTTTTCGTATCCATAATTCTTATTTAGCTACCTTAAAAGTCACAATATACATGGACTCTACTATAAAATCTATGACCATAGCCTTTTTGAGTTGTTCCATCTCACAATATCTCCATTCAAAGTGAATATGTATCTCGTTTGTGACTTCATTTCATCATGATAAGTTTGAAAATTATAATCTTCATATCTTTTGATGACTGGTTCCCCATATCCTCCACAAACTAGGAACATATCCTCATTACATCTCAAATAATTAAAGATATTGTTGACTTCCATCTAATAGAGGTCAACATGATCATCTTGATATCTTCTTACTGTACTTGATTCATAGGAAACATCTATCCTAGTACATATCATAATAAACATTAATGACTCAATCACTGATGCCTATGAAATCCTTTCCATTCTATTTATTCCCCATGTATCTGAGGAAACATTTTCCTGGAAGGATGAATGCCATGTGACATTGGAAACAATCCCCTCTTGGATTTTTTCATACCAAATCTCTTAAGTATCTTATCAATGTATGTACTTTGACTTATGCTGAGAAAATTCTTGGATCTATCATGAAAGATCTTGATTTGAAATATATATGATGTCACACCCAAGTCCTTCATAGAGTAGCATTTATTCAACCACATCTTAAAAAACTGTAAGACTGGTATTTGATTTCTTATATGTAATATGTCATCAACATATTCTATTATGAAAATTAATGCAGTCCCACTAAATTGTTTGTAGATACAAGGATTACACTCATTCTTTATGAAACCACATTCTATTATAGATTCATCAAAAATGAATGTTCCATATACTAGATAGTTTATTTAATCCATAAATGGATTATTTTATAATTTGTATATATTTTCATCCTTTGGAGTCACAAACCCTTCAGGTTGTTTTATATCATCATCTTCCTGATAGTTCTCATTATTTAAGGTAGTTTTGACAACCATTTCTCAAATCTCATAGTCACGGTAAGCCTCAATGTCAAGTATTATTATGATGGATCTCAACATTACAATTGTTGAAAAGGTTTTATCTCATTTAATTTCTTGATTCTATTTCAATTCATTTACAACAATTCATACCTTATTGGTACTAACTTTTCCTTCAATGTCTAGTTTCTTCTTGAATACCCACTTGCAACCAATGGGTTTTACATCCATTGTAGGATCTACCAAAATAAAGAATTGATTTTGGTATATGTAATCCATTTTAGAATTAATGTATTATTTTCACTTGGCAACATCTATGCCACTTACTTCTTCCTTTTAGGTTATAGGAACATTTTTATAAACTAATAATTAGTCACCATCCTTGGTGATAAGAAAACCATACCATTTTGGTTCTCTAAACTCTCTTGTACTCCCACACATTACTTGTGTCTCTAGAATAGTTTCTTCTTACATGGGTATTTATAGAAGCTTTTCCTATTACAATTCTTATGTACCTTGACTCTCAAATTCATCTAATTCTATCTCCATCCCACAATCACTTTTAGAGCTGTTTTCCCTCTCAAGGATTATTGAATGTCTTTCCACTATTACTTTTCTTCTAAGGGTTCATATTGTTAATATCCCATTTTTTCTTTCAGTTATCATATAAAGTCACATTATACACCTCAAGGTTAAAGTTTCATCTTAAAATAGTCCTTAAAAAATCTTTCCAAAACAAAAAATGAAAGCATGACAACATAGGTTTCTATCACATTCATAACTGGTATGGTATACTGAATAACCTTTGTGATGTTTTTTTAAAAAAGATTTGTATTTGTAGAAAACTAATCTTTTGGAAAGTAATGGTTTGTGAAAAACTGGTGAAAGATTCTAAAGTTTCAAACCTATACATATATAGGGAGAAATGTTTTGTTTTAGAGAAAGTTGTTTTCTGGATACAAATGATCAGACTGAGCTGCACCAAACACAAAGTATCAAACTTTGTAGCATCGACCGGATAAGTCGTTAGAATAATAAAGTTGTTGATCAGGCACACATTTGTCTTAGATCCATTAGCACGAAGTTCATGTTTCATTCAACATAGTGTGTTTATAAAGTCCGAATGTTGTCGAAGAGTTTGAATGATGATAGTGAGGTTAGGAGTTATAATGTTTTATTATTTCTAACATTTAGTCAGACGATGATTTTCTAGTTTTCAATTCTCAAATATCATAAATTGTCTATAACAATTGTGATACAATACATATGATGAAAATGGGGAGAATAGGTGAAACAATTCATATTGTGTTTTGGTTGAAATTGAACAATGTTTTAAATGTAATAAAAGTCATAATAATTTTCTATGTAAGTCAGAAGGAGATTTTCCAATATTAAAGTTATCATAAATCATGAAAACTATCATGATAAATGATTTAGAATAAATGGATGAATCATAAAGATTTTCTTAGTTATAGGAATCAATAAAAAGTTTTCATTGGATCCCAAAGTACCAAGAACAAAAGTTTTTAGATGTATAAATGAGTTATAGATAGTGTGGTTTGAAGAATTTCAAAGTTTCATAAATCAGATTCAATCACAATGAGAATTTCTATCGTAATGAGGATTCTATCATACTAAAGCTAAGGATGGTCCATCAGACTAACTATGAGGAGTAAATTCAATTCGACTGACTCTGAGGAGGAAATTAAATCAAAATTACTTTGAGAAGGAAATTCAATAATGATTTCCATTGAGAACAAATCTCAATTATACTAACTCTAAGAAAAAATTCAAACAGACTAACTCTGATGAGGAAAGTCAATTCATAATGAGATGAGGATGTTCCATCATAATTAGTTGAGGAAGATCCATCCTAATGAGCTAAGTAAGTTATATCATAATGAGGTAATGATGTTCCATCATACCAAAGAAAATTTTGTTTTTATGATAATAATAATTATAAATAAGACTCAATTAGATTTAAAAATATTTGTGAAGAGTTTAAGGGGTCAAAATTCAAATTCAAATATGCGTAGATCTTGATGTTTTTGAATTTAATTATGTAGGAAATGTTTTCCATTTATCTGCCTTGGTATTTATGGGATTCCTATTAATAGAAGCATAATAAATTCGTACTTTACATCTTTTTTATGTGATTGGAAATGGTGTAGCACTGTAGAATTCATGTCAACGCTCTCTTTTTTGGACTCAGATATCATTATAAGGTTGGACATATTAATGTTTTGTTTACCAAACTAAGGAATATCTGACTGATAATTTGAGATTACTTTGAGTAATATATATTGGGAATGAGTTCATCATAATGTTTCCATTAGTCTAAATTCATTGGACTAAGTCCATTGAACCCATCCCCATCGGAATGAGAGAATCAGGCCTTTCCACATTGGACTGGGGATTCCAGTTAAGGAATTTGTGGATAAGTTTCAAGTAATTATTTATTATTTTATTTTGGCTCAATTGTTTGTAATGAAATTTGTAATGTGACGGGAGTTAGTATAATAATTTCTACTAAGGCATATATGCTATCTAGCGGGAGTTGGCACGAGTTGTATTCACTTATTCATTCTAGATAATTTATATAGACCCATGAGAGTGGATATGTAAAGGATGTAGGTTCTCACACTGAGGAAAAACCTTTTAAATATTACATGATTTACTTGATTTCCTACATTTTCATGCATGGTTATTTACTAAAAGAAAATAAGGATATAAACATTAACATGTTTCAAGGGTTATGTTATTTAAAAGTACTACAACTTTCAAAGTGACCAACTAATTCAACCCCATTCTATGTTGTTATTTAATAATTTGAAACGTTAATTGGTATCATATGGAAGGTTCCCTTATTTAATCCTTATCATGGATAATATCAATTCTATCAATAGTAATGGAATTCTTAAATTTGATGGAAAAAATTATTATGGATGGAAAAATTAGATGACTCTTTATCTCCAATATTTTGGCCTAGAAGTTGTTGATGCTAGTACAATTGGTTTTACACCTATTAAGAAAGATTCTTCTATGTTGTTTACTACTAAAATAAATATAGAAGTATATGGAAATTCTAGAAATTCAATTCTTATGCCTTTATCAGAACATTGTTATATGAAGGTGATGGGTTTCAAAACATCAAAGTGTATGTGGGATAAGCTAGAAAGAATATTAAATGGGAATACTAAAGTGAAGGAAGAAAAGATAGAAATTTAGAATAGTATGTATGAAGAAAAATGAATGAGAGATGAAGAATCCATTGATGAATACTACATGAGAGTACATGAAATTTTTTGTGTAAGATCCAGACCTTTTTTGAAGTTGACTCGAGATTAATTTCAGGTATTTATTTTATTCTTGTTTCAGAATACTTGGGATGGGATTTACCATGGGGTGTGTTTGGGAGAAACTTTGAGAAAATTGGAAGGGAGAAGATAAATTCATGGTTGGGGCATGGTTTTCCATAACCATGTGCCCTAACCCATCAAACAATGCAACACCGGATAGAGGAATTTCACGGTTAGCAGACTGTTTTTAAAACACTGCACCCTCTTAGGAGAAACTATGCACCCCCATAATAGAGGCGCATGGTTAGGCTCACGGTTAGGGGAAACCATTCACCCCTTCACAACTAACCATGCACTACCATTAAGATTTTGTATATGTTATTTTATAATTTCTATTAGATTTTTGGAAATTGTGTTCTTGACTGAATTAATTAATTTGGTTAATTAATTAATTAGGGATATGTGATATTGAAGATTTTGGAAATTATAGATAGATATAATTAATTGTATAATTAATTGTGATATATTGATATTTGAGGATTGACATATTTAATTTTGTGATTAATTATGATCTATTGAGGTTGTGAATGACATAATTAATTAGGGAATTAATTATGGAGTTTTTAGTTTGTGGATATTGATTAATTAATTGAAGAATTAATTTATGTGATTGATATACTCAATTAATAGGGGAATTAATTAAGGTTATTTATGTAATAAACTAATAGTTGAATTAGTAATGAAATTTTTGGGGTTAGTTAATTGTTTAATTGACTAATATAATTTAATTTATTAAGTAATTGTAGAATTAATTAATTTCATGATGTGGTTAATTAATTTTTGAATTAATTAATGTTATTTATGTGATTAGTTAATTATTGAATTAAATAATTGAATATTTGTGTTTAAATAATTGTTGAATTAGTAATGGAATTTATTTGGATGTTTAACTATTGAAATAATTATCTGTGATGAATGCTATCATGGAAATTTAGTTTAGAATTAAATATTGAGAACATGTTCATTCTAATGTGTTTGTTATGAATGGTAACATGGTTATTTAGTTGTGAAATAAATATTGGTAACATGATCATTATTATGTGTAAGGTATGAATGGTAACACGGTCATTTAGCTGTGAATTAAATAATGGGAACATGGTCATTATATTGGGTGATGTATGAATGGTAACATGGGAATTCAAGTATGAATTAAAAATGGTATCAATGACATTATGAGATAAGATATTCATCGGACATACTTTAGGACCCAGTATGAGACAAAGTAGGCATTGAATGGTAAAAATGGAATTATGAGATATGAAATCCATCAGTCATACTTCAGGCATCAGAATGAGCCAAAGCAAGCATTAAGGTACGAGTGTCTATAAGAGTTTAGGGGTTTATGTTGTTAAATAAAGATTAATTGATAATGTGATAACTATTTACTTATGAATTGTAATTATGTATTTATACAACTGCATACACTTTCTATTAACTATATATTGTTTTATACACCGTTGGTGGTGGCCTACTGAGCTGTACTCACACCCTACTCGGCCTACCTTATTAGTACCCCAATAGACTTTGTGTTTTCTGGATATGTTAAGGGAAAACTTTCATTGTTATATGGATGATATGTGATAGATCATGGATGTGGAAACTATAAATTATTCGATACCCAATTAGGGGTGTCATCAGTGTATTTATTTTGTGTTTAATTTTAGACACTTGACATGTACATTGGCATGGCATATTTTCTTCTTTAGTTTTGATATTGTATTTCCACTTTTAGCCATCCTGTGATACCATTTATTTCAGTTTATGATTACATGTTATTTAGTTATTGTTTCATATATTTTTATAGTGTATTTAATATGATAAAACGGGGTCTAGTCTCCCCATTGTCGATATTTTAGACCCTCACTACTATTCAGTATCCTCTAGCATACGGGGAGGCACACCTGGAGTCATGTGACTGACCGAATCATGGCACCGATGTGTCACACCTGTTTCAGCACATTACAAAGTGGTATCAGAGTCCATTTTTCATTTATTTTTTATTTTGTATTACTATTTGGTAATGGTAGACATGAAACTAGAAGGATTCGGGCATTAGTTATGATCTCATGCTTGGGAGTAGCTAACCCATATATGGGGGAGAACCCAAGTACCCATGGTGGGATTGTTGTTATTCGTATTTGCTATTACAGTTGAATATTATTTCTACTTGGGTGACACACTTGGTGTGTGTTGTGATTGTTGATGTTAATTTTTTCTATGTATTGACTCGTGGACTAGTATGGCACATGATTTGAGTTACATGAATCATTCTGGGAACTTAGGGTTACTATGACATGAATCATTTTAGGAACACATAGAAAAATGGGTTATGGGTAAGTTACTGAACTTAATTTTTTTTTCCTTGCTTGTGAAATTGAAATGAAAATGGCACCTAACCTTAAATTGATAATGATTTTAGAATGATGTATGTTGAGAATAAACGGGTGTCTAAATGAGAAACTTGAATAATTAGAATGTGTTTACCCTTGTCATCTAGGACCAAGGAGTAAGATTATTATGGTTAGTGATAACACCTCAGTTTTTACTATGTGGTAGGGTTTGGGGAAATGACTTGTTATGGAATATTTTCTTTTACCTTAAATGTGTTAATTTTTTAAAAGGTGTCCTAAGGTACCTATTTTTAATTATATAGATATTTCTCTATGATGGCACTTATTAATAGGATAACATGAGGATATGGCTAGAGATGATCTACCAGTAGTATGAACCAAGGCACCAATTGTGTCAGGTGAGGAATTAAGGGAGTAGTTCCAAGAGAACATTTCCCACATCATGAAATTCATGGTAAGAGAACCAGGGTGGGTTGTGAAGAGTATGTCTGATCTAAAAATGGAGTTACAAGTTCAACACCCTTTTGATTTTATTGTGGAGGGTGGAGTTGATAGAGATTATTTCTTGGTTGAGTCCATAGAGACTATAATTGACCACATTGACACTCCTATAGAGAGGATTCTCATGTTGGCTGTTTACATGATATGAGGATCAGTGAATCACTGGTGGTATGTTCAGGTGTGGACTCTATAGGACAATGGTATGTTATTGAAGGAACTTTTGGATAAGTTTCTAGAGAACCTCTATCCAGAGATACTGATGTAGGAGAGAGTAGATGATTTCATTAGGTTGACTTGGAGGAGTATTTATGTTATAGACTATGTTCGAAACCATACAAATTTCTCACAATTTTCTCGAGCATTGGCAGTGGATGAGATAACTATAGCGAGGCATTTTTAGGATGGGCTTAAATGTGAGATTAAGTCCCAAGTTAACCATTTTTAGTTAAAGGAGTTTGGTGAGGTGGTGGATAAGGATCTCATAGATATGGGTAACATGAAGTGTCTTCCATTGTAGGAAAGTTTGTTCCATTTGGATGATTAGAAGGTACAACATCAGAGAGTAGGAAGCATTTCCATGATAACATCAACCAGGGTAGTGGGAAAAAGAGTCCCTAAAAAGAGGGATTAGTTGCATAGGACATTAATCGAGTGATCTATCACCAGTGTGGTCTATTAGGAATCTATTGAAGATAGTTACCTCAACCACCAATATAGATACAGTCTTTTAGAAAGATGGGACATCTACAAAAGTACTACAAGACCCAGTGATAGATGAGTAGTAAGGGTATAGCTAGTGAGAATCAGAGTGTAGGAAGAGGATATTCTGCACCATATTAGTCTTGCATCTGGAGTTATACTAGAGAAGGTGTTAAAGGTAGTGTATGTGGAGATTTTGGGTAAGATCACTCATATTATTAGAGTAGTGCAACACATGGGACATAGATTTCATCACAGGGAATTGGGGTAAGACCGTTGCATTCTATTCACCCTACACTTGTGGATGTCAAGGCTGGACCATTGACAGTGAGAGGTACTATTTTTATTACTTCATTGATATCTAGTTCCTTATTTGATATTGGTGCCTATAATTATTTTATTTCTACAAAACTTGTTAAAGGTTTGACCCTCATGATGGTGTTCGTTAGTTGGGTGGTGAAGACATACACACCTCATGGAGTTCGTTCAAGAGACATTTTTTTGTGCAAGGGGTGTACTCTTGAGGTCGAGTAGTATCAATTTCTATGGGATAATTATATCATAGACATGTCATGCTTTGAACTAATTATGGGTATGGAATGGTTAGTATTATATTGTCCCCAAATTGTTTTTTACCATAAGATATTGACCATTACATCTTCTAAGGGTTACAAATATATTCACTATGGAGAGTGGGATATTGAGGCGTTCCATGTAGGGCCAATTACTCATCAAATATGAGAGATCACAACCCATGTTTCTAGTTAATTTATGGATGATGGGGGTATAAAATGAGATGTCATTCCACACTTAGTGGATAGGTTTTAGGATGTGTTTACTTAATATTTCTTAGGGATTCCACCTGAGAGAGATGTGGAAGTTATCATTGATCTCATACAAGGGGAAGATATGATTTATATTCCACCACATAGAATGGCACCAAAAGATAATCAAGAGCTCACAACTCAGTTGGAGGAGTTAGAGGATAATGTATTTATTTATCTGAGTATGTCGTGTTGGGGTTCACTAGTGTTGTTTGCAACGAAGGCTGGTAGTAGTTTATGCTTATTTGTTGATTACCGAATGTTGAACCAGATGAATGTGAAGAACCAGTATCCTCTCCCCCATATCGATGACCTATTTGACCAGTTGAGAAGAGCTTGTCTGTTCTCAAATATTGACTTAAGATTAGGGTATCCTAAACTGAGATTTTAGACATCTGATATACCAAGGGATGAATTTAGAAGCAGATATGGACTATATGATTTCATCATAATATTGCTTCGGTTGACGAACACACCAGTAATGTTTATGGACTTAATGAACAAAATATTTAATCTATACCTAGATCAGTTTGTGTTAGTGTTTTTGGAAAACATCTTTATGCACTCCAAGACACATGATTATAATGAACAACATCTTGATATCATCCTATGTACACTAAGATAGCATTGGATATACCTCAAGATAACTAAGTACAATTTTTTGGATCGATCTGGTACACTTCTTGGGTAGCCTCATCTCAGAGGAATGTGTGTTGGTAAATCTAAATAAGGTTCAGATAGTTGTTCCTTGAGAGCATCCCATGAACATGTTTGATATCAATATATTTCTAGGATTTTATGAATATTATTAGAGGTTCGTTCATGACATTTACTGATTGGAAACCTTACCACTAGGCTTGACCAAAAAAAGGATAAAGTTTTATTGGTCATAATATTATGATAATTCATTCTAGGAGATAAATAAGATTTTGTCATCATTACCAATAATGATCCTAACTGAGAAAGGTGATAAGTACATAGTGTATTGTGACACTTCAGGGATTGTAATTGGAGTTGTGTTGATGTAAGGAGATAAATTTGTGGATTATCGGTCTTTGAAGTTGAGGCCCGATGAACCGAACTACCCTACATAATACATCATGCTGGCTATAATGGTTTGTGTTTTAATGTGTTGGGGACATTTTATATTTGGAAATTTTTTACTATGTATATTTATCACAAGAGATTAAAGTAAATATTTTCACAGTGAGACTTGAATCTTTGATAACAGACATGGGTTGAGTATATTCAGCCATTCAATTTTGATCCAACATATATGCCTGGAAAGGGGGACACTGATGATGATGCTTTGAGCAGGAAGACTCAAACTAAGGTTGTTCTGGAGTCTAGTACTGAGTGGAAGATGATGGATTTTCTGGACGAGATACACATTGTGGTTTAGGAGAGTTAGGATTAGATGACTCTCGTAATAGTTTCATTGGAGTATACATTTTTGAGATAGAACTAATATAGGAAGTATGTAGATTTATAATGTTTTACCTTGAGGGAAAACCATGAAGGTGATGAGTCACCTTCTGATTGCAGCATATATGAGGATGAGGTCATCTATTTCAGGAATCAGGTTGTCATACCTAAAAGAATGCGAGACAAGCTGATGTGTGAGTTTCATGCCTCGAAGTGGGTGGTACATCTAGGTGTGACCAAAATGCACAATGAACTACAAGGATAGTTTTGATGGTTGGAAATGAAAAAGAAAATAGTAAGGTTTGTGACACGATTCTAAACCTATCAGTAGGTGAAGGCCGAGCATTAATGACCTATAGGTTTACTGTAGTCATTGGCCACTATATAATGGAAGTGGAACAAAGTGACCATGGACTTTCTGGTGGCTCTCCCAAGGATTCCTTAGAAGAATAATTCTATTTGGGTTATTGTGGATAGACTGAAAATTGTTGTGAATTTCTTGAATATATGGGAGACATTCTCAGTGGAGCATTTGGGATATTTGAATGTTTGGGTGACAGTCTATCTGTACGTAGGAGGTGCCACAGAATATTGTATTAGAATGAAACTTTTGTTTTACTTCACGATTATTATAGGGATTGCAGAAGTTTCTTGGTATGTAAGTTTTATTGAGTATGAATTTCCACCCACTGAAAGATGGGTGGTTAGAGCTTACTATACAAGTTCTTAACGATAAGTTTTGATCTTGAGTTCTAAACATCAGTAGGTCTTGGTAGAATCAACTAGCATTAGTGGAGTTCTCCCATACCAATAATAATTGGGAAACTATATAGATGGAACCATGTGAGGAACTTTATAGTAGGCCATGAAGACCACCTCAAGTCTGGATGGAGGTAAGTGAGTCTAAGTTGTTAGGACCGAGTCACGTGTAGGACACATTAGAGCATGTACAGTTGATTCGAAAATATATGGATATGACCCAGTGTAGATAGAAGTTATGCACTGATAGAAATAAATGACACCTAGAGTTTACAGAGGTTGATGATGTATTCATTCGGGCATTTCCTAGATTCAATCACTATAGAATATAGAGACAGTGAAAGTGGGTACCCATGTTTGTTAGACCGTTCAAGGTGGTGGAGTGAATCAATCTAGTGGCGTACTGATTGGCTCTTCCACAAGGATACAGTGCTATGTATGATGTTTTTTAAGTGTCAAAACTTGGTTGGAATCACCCCAAACCTTCTAATGTGATCAATATGGGTGATGTTGAGATTGAGATAGATTTTTCCTTTGAAGAGCATCTAATATGTGTGTTGAATAGTAGTGAGAAAGTGTTGCGGGGAAAGACCATGCGTATAGTTTGTGTATTGTGGAAGAATGGGAATGTGTGGGAGGAGACGTGGGAAAGAAAAGAATATATATGGGATCATTGACCTAATCATTTTGACTCAGAATCATAGAGATTCTTGGGAGTGCATCTCAAGGATAAGATGTTATAAGGTGGTGAGATTGTAAGATCCCAACCTTTACAAAAGATGACTTGGTCTTAATTTCAGGTATTTATTTTTTCCTTGTTTTAGTGTACATGGGTTGGGTTTTACCTTGGGGTGTCTTTGGGTGAAAATTGAGAAAAGTTTAACTGAGAAGGCTAGTGCATAGTTGGCTCACTATTTTCCCTAATTGTGTGCCCCTGCCCAACAAACCATGCAACCTTGGACAAAGAGGAATTACATGGCTGACACATGGTTTGTCAATCTGTACACCCTATTATGAGAAGCTATGAACCCCCATAATAAAGGTTCGCATTCAGGTAAACATTTAGGAGAAACTGTGCTCCCCTACCCAACTAACCATGCATGAATTTTTATATCACAAAAAAATTAGATTTTTAATCACCAAAACCCCTATTTAACTCATATTTGATCCCCATTTAACCCAAGATAATATTTCATGATTTTGGAGAATCCTTTATGGATTAAAAGACTTAACAACCATCTTAATTTGTTATTTTATGCCTGGATTGAAGATCTTCACCCCACCCTGCCATAGGATCTTACCTCGCTTTGTTTCTTATTCCTTATCCTTTATTATCCTATTCTAAAAAGGGGGTTTTCTTCCTATTTTAATTGGATATAGACATTATTTTGTGGATCTGGATCTAGTATTGTAGATCTATATCTATATTTAAGAGATATTGATTGATTTGATTGTTATTTTGGGTTTTAAATTTGAATCTCATTCTATATAATTGTGTTCTAAAATTATGAGTATTTTCATTGGGTGATCGCTCATCAACGAATTGAGGTAGGTTGTCTATAATTCAAATCTCAAAGTATTTATTTAAATTACATGTATTTAATTGTATAATTTCTATTATATTTTTAGAAATTATGTTCTTAATTGAATTAATTAATTTATTGAATTAATTAATTGAGGAGATCAGAAATTTGGTGTTTTGGGAATTATAGATTGAGATACATAATTGTATAATTAAATATGATATATTAAGATTTTAGGATTGATATATTTAATTGTGGAAATAATTATGATCTATTGAGATTGTGATTGAGATAATTAATTATGGAATTAATTATGTGAATTTTAGTTTGTGGATATTGATTAATTTATTAAATAATTAATTAATGGGATTTATGTACTCAATTAATTAGAAAATTAATAAAGGGTATTTATGTGATAAAATAATTATTCAATTAGTAATAAAATTGGTGTTGTTGATTAATTATTTATTTTACTAGTAAAATTTAAGTGATTAATTAAATTTAGAAATAATTAATGTATTTTATGTGATTACTTATTTTTTGAATTAATTAATGATATTTATCTGATTAGTTAAATTTTGAATTAACTAATGGAATTATTATGTTTAACTAATGGTGGAATTAGTAATGGAATTGATGTAGATAATTAATTATTGAATTAATTTGGTGTTAAGAATGGTAACATGGTCATTTAGTTGTGAATTAATTAACGGGAACATGGTCATTATAATGTGTAAGGTATGAATGGTAACATGTCCATTTAGTTTTGAAATAGAGAATGTGAACAAGATTATTCTAATGTGTACGGTATGAATGGTAACATGGTCATTTAGTTGTGAATTAAAGAATAGAAACATATACATTCTATTGTGTGATGTATGAATGGTAACAAGTGAAATAAAATATGAATTAAATAATGATATAAATAGAAGTATGAGATATGATATTCCTCATACATACTTTAGGATCCAACATATTTCAGAGTAGGTATTGAATTATAACAATGGAATTATAAGATATGATATCCCTCAGACATATTCATCCTCTGACATGAGTTGAAGTGGGGATTGAGGTATGAGTGTCTATAAGAACCCAAATGTTTATATAGTTAAATAAAGACTAATTGATAATGTGATAACTATTTACTTATGCATTTTAATTATTTTTTTATACAACTACATACACTTGCTATTGGTTAGATATTGTTTTAGTTGTCATTAGTGGTGGAATACTGTAATGCCTTAGATTTCCCGTGCACTATTTTTTTGATACTATATAGATTATTTGTGAGACCAGGCATAGAGACGTTGTGCGATTCTGAGGCTGTTGTTCCTAAAATAAATGTTTGAAATATATTAAATAGCATGGATGCACATTTTTCATGAAAAAGTGTAATAACTTCTAAACGGGTACCATGATCAGAAATAAGATGGTACCGTTGAGTTCAGATTGCGAGGTTTACACTAGGAATGACTTAACATTAGTCAGTGTGGGTCATTTGTAGAAAATTCATCACAGGCATGGAAATGAAAAAAATAATTTAATAAATTATTCTATTTCATTTTGTTGATGCAGTGATTGATGGACTTTAAATTGACTATTATGGAGAAATAACGGGGTTAGTTGTACAGCCCTGGAACCGTCAGAGAGCCATTGGAGATAGCTTAAGTGAATCCTCTCAGATGAATGGCGATAAGATCTTTGATCAATGATCGATCCAAAAAATATTCAAAGGATATCACCAAAAAACATTACACAACCCCATTCTTCATTAGTGATCGATTTGAATCAAGGTAGGGAATGTATTTTTATTTTATTCATCCCCATTCATGATTTATACAATGAACATGAATCAATAAATGAAAATATTGATCTGTGCTTTGATTAATATGTGGGACGAGTTTATTATATGAGGTTTTGAAGGGAGAATATATTTTTAATTTTATTATTCAGATTTTCATGATAATAATTATGGGTCAAGATAAACATGATCATCTATCAAGGTTTGTTACACCAAATTGTTCTTGTTATTTTCTCCCCCATTCATTGTTCGTCACGAGCATTCTATATCAATCGATCATTGCACACCCATTTCTTGGTGCAACGATCTGATATCGTAGATCTATGATTGGAATAGCCTGACAGAGGTGTGATGATGGAGATAATGCAATTTAGATGACAGAGGATACCCAATTTACCATTCTTCAACATACAACAATGAATGACAATTTGATTCATTTTTTGAGTAGATTTGATGGTGAAATTCATTCTTCATTGACAAAAAGGATTGGATGAGTTGGGATCTTCAATATCATGGTGAAACAATCACTAGATCGAAATCTAGAGGCATTGGATAAAATGCGGGAGTAGATATGGGATTCTGAAAAATCCTGAACAACACAATTTTTAATCTAGATCTATATGTTGTGTGGGGCCACTTGAGTTGCGATTAGGGTTTCCATAGGATGTTAAATATCACATGGAATGTGACCGCTTTCACATAGCATGTGGTATCACCTAGGTCACTAGGCATGTACTCAAGAATCACACAGGTTGTTTACATGGGATGATGTTTACAAGCTATGTTGTGTACTCGTACTTGAGAATACTTGCATAGGATGGTGACGTGTAATAGCACATGGTTAGATTAAGTGGGATATGTACTTGGTGTGTACTACAACATGGGCACAATTTGATGAGATGAGCCATTTACATGGGCATGACCCAGGATCAAGGGACATGGAGTGTGACCCCGACTACACACTGTGTACTCTTTTTTACATGTCTTGGAACCCTTGTACTCTATATCATGGAAAAGTTTTTTTTGGGTTTTTTACATTTATCTTTTTCATGAGGGTTAGTATGAAGTCATTTTTTACTCCTGGGACAACGATCCCTTTATCATTAATTCCTAGATAGAGTTGTTGGAATCCCTCTAAGAGGCCCAGAGTGAGATCCTCTATTCATATTCATGTACTAAGTGGATTTCTTTGTAACGACGTGACCAACACTACATGGGAGACAATCTTATACTTAGTGGTTTAATATAGATTGATTTTTTGGTATCACACCATGGCCTTGCCAGTTATCCTCAACTATGTATTGCATTTTATTCAAACTATTAGAATGCTCATTCTCATGAAAAGACCCGATAAGAAGTACCTATTAGACGGAAATCATCAATGCTATCAGATTCAGGAGTGTGTTCTCTCAGGTGAGTGCTTTGTGGAATATTCTATATGGAATCATAGACTAGTATAATATGGTTGTGACTTACCTCGAGAATGTGTGTCTTTGTTGAGTATATATGGATATTCTTGTTATATGTGTTGTAGAAATATACTTGTCTAGAGATGAATGTATTTCCTTTGTTCTATGTGACACTCGCCTATCATAGGGCATGTAAAAAAGCAATTTAATTTTCCTAGTGTAGTATAATGGATGACCAGGTTCATCTCACTTGAGGAACATTCTCATATGTTCACTCAATTAATTTAGTTCACCTAAACTAATTCTTTTTAATTTTTTTTTAATTTAGGATTGTTATGAAATTTCAATTAATGAAAATATTAAACAATAATTCTATGAAAACATTTAATTAGTGAATAAAGAACTTTGAATTTATGGGTTGGTTTGTGGGTTCCATCATTATCCTTGTTGGTGTTTAAATAAAGTTTAATAATTCAATTTTTAGATCTCATTCTTGAATTACAATTATTTTATTAATTGGTTTGAAATAATGAATGCATTTTGCAATCTTAACATCCCCTCCTACTTTAATCATGGTTGGTGGAACAACTCAATCGTGAGTGTGACAACATCCAAGACTTGTCTCTATCGTATGCCATTTCAACCACTGAATGGCTCAAATCCATCGTATTAAGAGAATTTATTTATTATAAGGGAGGGAATGAATTTAATAAAATAATAGAAATTCTTTTGATTTTAGTTTCCTGGTGGGCTATCTCCATACCCGTGCACGTCACTCTTTCTCATCAAAAACTCAATAAAACTTAATAATTTTACCCAAGAATAAATAAAATTGACACATACCTCCCTAGAGCCAAGGATCGAGTAAATATATCATTTTTTAGGGAAAGAGGTAATGGTGGGTAGTATGAGAATAATAAAAGAAGAAAATTAGGATAAAATATGGAGAAGAAAGGAGGGTGGTTTGGTGAAAGAAAACACAAAAATAAAAACCATGCATGAATTTATTAAAAATTTAAATTACAATTGAAATCTAAAAAAATAATGAAAATAAAAAAATTAAGAATATGATAAGGGAAATATTTTTGAATGTCCTCCCTCGGTGGAGATCTCCCCTTGGTTCCTTGGAATAAATGTGATGGAAAATGGGATGAGATGAGTGGTGGGAGCTCCCCTCCTTTGATGGGAAGAAATTTTCCTCCTCAAGTTTGCACATTTTGGAAATATAAATGGATGATTAACACATTCCATCCTTCATAAAACTTGTTAATAAATTTCTTTTTCATTCAACATCAAACTTTCATATTGATTGGACTCTTCCAGAGGGATTTATGTATTTTTTATTGACAATTTATTTTTTTCTAGATGAATTTTCCAGGAAGCTTCCTTGAATGTATAACATCTCTTTACCACCATAACTGGAGGAAAAGTCCATGAAATTTATTTAGGTAGTGTATATATGTGTCCTACTTCATATACATTTCTAATCAACTCCATTGTGGGTGTGTAGGCTGATTTATACATCCGTTACGGAGGTGGGTTCCACACTGTCAGCGCGAACAATTTCCAATCATCAATGATTTTTTGGGCCTTTAGATATTCTAATAAGCCTCTAGTCTTGAAGAAAATGTTAGAGGAATTAAAATAAGTATTCTATAAAATTAATCATTCAATTTGGAATTATACTTTTATATAAAAGGCAAAAATACGCTTGATGTAAAAATCTGTCAAAAATCCAGAATTTAATCACATTTCAGATTTTAGCTTAAAACACAATAAAAATACAAAATTGTTCCATATAAGCACAAATTGATAAATTAGGAGGGTTAAAACAATTTAAATGCATATAAAAATTAGTAAAATATTAGTTTTTTCAGTATATTTTTTGGTTTCATGGTGTCCTACTAAGTATTGTTATACACACCCATACATGGGGTTTTTCTTCATGTGTTGTGTCTTGTGTAGAAGATTGAAATTTTGATAGAGTATTAGGAGGATCAGGACCAGACGGTTCATAGTGAGACATTAAAAAGTTATCACAAAAGGATAATGAACTAGTAGAAATCTTTTTCATGATAGAGAATTTAAATACTCTTGTTATCTATGTTCCAAATATGAGAATATGTTGTGGTGCCAAAGAATTTTCCAACTTGGGAAGAAAAGAATGAAAAAACTTTCTAAAGTTTATTATGTTCAAAATTATCCAAAATTGAAAAGAAGAGAGGAAGATTTTTGTGTTACATGTTAGAAAGGGAAGATGACTAATAAAAGTCATAAGAAAGTTGAGACTCCATCTACTGGGCCTCTTTAACTTATTTATTCCAATTTATGTGGGTCAACGAGACATCAATAAAATATGATATTTATAATTTATAAATTTTAATGGTTATATCACTCAAATGAAAAACATCATGTTTTTTAAACACAACTCAGAGCCTATAGAAATGTTCATGTTTTTCAAAAAGGTAGTTGATAATGATATGGGGGTTTATATAAAGAAATTGAGAATAGATATTGGTATTGAGTTTACAAGAATTACTTTTGAATGTTATCATGGATATCATGGTATTAAACATTAGTATAGTTCTCTATATACCCCACAACAAAATGGAGTAGTAGAAAGAAAGAATATAGGGTTGGTTGAAATGTGAAGAATCATGTGAGAAGAATAAAAACATTCAAAGATCTACTAGAGTGAAGTTGTTAGTATTTTTTTTACATGTTTAGAAAAAAAAATTAAGTTTTGAAACCAACATGAGTTCTTGTGAAAATTTCTATAAGAAAAAATATTTATTGAAGTACATCAATGTTTCTAGAATCCCATGTTTTCTTAAAATAATAAATTTGGATCGGGGAAAGTTTAATAAGAAATATGAGGAAGGAACTATTATTATTCACCCAATGGAAGAAGATACAAATGTTAGAAAAAATGTTTTTAAAAGTTGGTGGAATTATTTTATGTGGAAGTTATTGAGAATCAAATTTATTTAACAAAATGTTATGGGGATCTTGACAAATAAAAACTGAAATATTCCAATGAAAATGAAAGTTATAAAAGTAATATTCATGAAGATTCAGATGAATCGTATGATGAGGAATGTGAAGAATGAAGAGGGACTCTGAAATTTCCTACTTTAAATTTTTTTTGAGACTAATAATATTTTGGGGAATTAGAAGGCTCTAGTCCAGGCTAGAAGAAAGCTGAGATTAGAAAATAAAACATCACTCATCTCAAAATTTTAACTACAATTAGTCTCATGAGCTATTCAACACAAATAATGGGTGAATTATATGAATGAATAGTTGGATCAAATTGGGAAAAATGATTTATATGAACTTGTTTTATGTCTGAAATATAAAAATTTTGTCATAAAAATTGGGTTTATAGAAATATTTTGAAGGAATATGGAGAAGTTTCAAGAAACAAATCTAGTACATTTTATAAAGGTTATGCAATGGTGGAAGTTGGAGATTTTGATGAAACATTTTCCCCCATTTAATTATTAGGGACTATTATAATGTTTTGAGTAGTGCCTTCTCATCAAAATTACAAAGTGTATCAGATATATATAAATTTAGATAAATTGAAGAAGATGTTTACAATGAGTAACCTTTTCGGTTTCTACTTGATAAGGATGAAAAAAAGTTTTTTAATTAAAGAAAGATTTATATGTGCTAAAACAAGATCCAAATTCATGGTATTCTAAGATTGAAAATTATTTGAGAATGATGATTTTTTCAAAAGGAAAAGTTGACAAAAACTTATATATGAAAGATGTTAACTTTGGAACTCTAATTGTAAATGTTCATGTGGATAATATAATTTTTCTGTGGATGAAGAAAATTTTTGTAAATAATTTTCTGAGGAAATACAAAAGAATTTTAAAATATCAATGTTGTGAGAATTATCTTTCTTCTTTGTATTACAAGTTCAATATAAAGAAAAAATAATTTTCCTTATCTTATGAAAATTATACAAGGGTATTATTACAAAAATTTGGAATTGTAGAATATAAATAAGTTTCTACTCCTATCTCAGTGATGATGAAGATGAGTAAAGATGATTCTGGAAAATGTGTGAATTAGAATTACTTTTGGAAGATGATAGGAAGTATACTTTACCTTATAACCTCATGCCTGATATTTTTTATGCTATATATATGTGTTCTATTTATCAAAGTCATATGAAAGAGTCAAATATGTTGGCAGCAAGGATAATTTTGAGATATGTCAATGGAACAAATTCACAAGTATTATTATAAAAAATAAATTATGAGATAAAGATTCATGATTATACTAATAATGAGTGGGCGGGAGATTATAATGATAGAAAATCAACCTTAGGAGAAACATTTTTCTCAGGTGAATGTTGTGTAAATTTTCATAGTAATAAACAAAGATTAGTAAACTTGAGAAATGTGGAATTAGAATATGTTGTGACTATTCAAGTATGTACTCAGATATTGTGGATGAATGTTCAATTGGAAGATTTGAATATAAATAATTCTAAACTATTGAAGACACTTTATGACAATCAGATTAAAATTGATCTTTCAGAAAATCATATCCAACATTCAAGATCAAAACACATAAATATTAATTTTCACTTTATAAAAGTGAATGTTGTTGTTAGAGATGTTTTTTTTGGAATATATCTCAATGAAGTATCAAATTATTGATATATTTACAAATTCAATTCCAAAATAATGGCATGATGATTTGAGGTTGAAAATTCATGTTCATCCTCCTATAATGACTTCCTAAAACTCATAAGGAAGTCTCGTACCATGCTTTGGATTATATTGAAATAGTGGGAGAAAATGTAACAAATTTTTACAATGTAATAAGTTTTTAATTATCTTTATTTTATGAATATGATTTTGTGTTTATCAGATAATGGTGGAGTGGAAAATAAAATTTATAGAAAAATAAAAGTGATAAAATATAAAAGTTAGGGGGATTTTATCTTAGCATGGACATACAATTTTCTCCTCACCAAGGGATGTATTTTTTCAAAAAAATACCTTATCTATTAGTGTGGTGTCAAAATACTCTTTTAATAAAGAAGCTGTTTTGGTAAAATTCAAAAAACATGAGTTGTTTACAAAAGTTGAATTGTGAAAATTTTTTGAGAGTTGAAAATGTTATTAATGAGTGTTGTTAAAAAATATGAATGGGGAGATTGAAGAACCTTTGTGATGTTTTTTTAATAAATTTTTGTATTTGTTGATAACTAATCCATTATAAAATAATGTTTTTGAAAAACAAGTGAAAGATTCTGAATGTTCGAACCCAAACATAAAGTGGGAGAAAAGTTTTGTTTTTTGAGAAAGTTGTTTTAAAGACATAGAGGATTGAACTGAGAAAAACCAGATGAAAAGTATCATACTGATCACCACCAGTCATAGAATTCATCAAAAAGTTAGTGTTTTTTATCATACACGTCATCAGTCTCAGATCTATTGACATGAAGTTCAAGTTTCATTGGACTAAATTTTGGTTATAAAGTTATAATGTTTCTAAAGTGGTTGAATGAAGAAAGTGATGTTAGGAGTTAGAAATTTATTAAACTTTCTAACCATCAGTAAAATTTTTCTTTTCTAGTTTTTAATTCTCAAATATCATAAGTTGTCTGCAAAACATGTGATGTGATTTTGATGAAGAAAAGGGATAGAATATGTTCAACGAATCATATTAAGCTTTGGTCGGAAATAAAGAAGGTGTTGAATGTAAGGGAAGTTGTAATAATTTTCTATAAAAGTCATATAGTACATTGATAATATTGAAGTTTTCATAAATCAAGAAAACAATAATGATAAAAGATTTTTAAGAAATAGAAGAATCATAAAGATTGTATTGATTCTAGGAATCCGGAAGAATGTTTCCATTAGATCAATAAGTACTAAGAATAGATGTTTTCAGAAGTCTGAATGAGTTATAGGTCATGAGGTTTGAATTATTTAAAAGTGGTAGATTAGATTTTTCATTGTAAATAAAATTCCATCATAGTGATAATTCTATCATTATGAGGATTCCATTGGATTGAAGCTGAGGAAGTTCTATGAGGTAGAATCATTGGAGGAAAGTTAATTAAACTGACTTTGAGGAAGAAATTCAATCAAACTAACTCTGAGAAGGAAATTCAATCAAGACCGACTCTGAGAAGGAAAGTCAATCACAATGAATCTGAGAAAGAATGACAATTATACTAACTCTAATGTGGAAATTAAATTTTGAATGAGATGAAGAACATTCATCATAATGAGATGAGGAAGGTCCATCATAATGAGTCGAGTAATTTCTATTATACTGAATAAATGATAGGAAGTCTGAGGAGAAATATTATAAAGAATACATAAGAAGATTTCATAATATTTGTGAAGAGTTTAAGTGGTCAAATTTGAAACTAAAATATGTATAGATATTGGATTTTTGTTAATTTGAGTAACTGGGAAACGTTTTTTAGTTTCTTAAATTTGTCTTTTTGGGATGCCTGTAAATAGATGAAGTGTATATTCATACTTTTCATCTTTTTTAAGTGAGTGGAAAAAGAAGAGCACTACAGAATTCTTGTCAAAGTTATCTTTCCACATTTAAATCTCATTAGAAGTTTGGACATCTAAATTTTTTTATTGGACTGAGGAAGATCGGTGTGAGCATTTTAGAAGAGTTTGAGTAATACATATTGAGAATGGATTCATCAGACTGAGTCCATCAGACTGAATTCATCAGATTGAGTCCATTGAACCCAGCCCTATCAGATGGAGAGAATCAGACCCAACGACATCATAATGAGGATTCTGAGCTAAAAATTTGTGGTGTAGTTTGAAAAAAGTTTTTTTCTGTTGTTTTATCTCAATTATTTTAAGAAATTTTTTTAAACCAATAGGATTCAGTATAATCATTACAATTAGGATATATAATGTGTCTAATGGGAGTTTTCACAAGTTATATTCACTTATTCATTTTAGTGAATTTCTATAGACCCATAAGAGTGTCTCTAAAAATGATATAGGTTTTCACACTGAGGTCAAACCTTGTAAATATCATGTTATTTACTTTTTTCCTAATTTTTCAAACATTTGTATTTACTAAAAGATGATAAGGATATAAACATTAACAACTTTCAGGGTTTAATATTTTCAGAATTATTGAAACATATAAAATTGAACGATTAATTCAACCCTACTGTTGAGTTATTATTTGATCCTTTGGAACATCATATAATGTTTTTCACTTAATTTGAAACTTTTTTAATATTTTTTCTACTTTTTTGTAATTAAAATCCCTAAAAGAATAATGTAATACTCTCATGACTCATCATTGATCTCACCATGTCCAACAAGTTGTGGTTCCTCCTTTCACATACATCATTCCACTGATGTGTATAAGGAGGAGTGAGTTAATATAGGATCCCAAACTCCTATAAGTAATCAATGAAATCTTTATTGAGATATTCTCCACCATGTTCTAATAGGATTTTCTTAATCATATTACCAATTTGGTTCCCATTTTCATTCTTGTTTTTCTTGAATTTATCAAAACAACCTGACTTATACCTCATTAAGTAGATACATTCATTGCTAATAAAATAATCGGTAAAATTTATGAAGTATGATAACCCACCCCTGCCTCAATAGGAAATGGTCAAAACACATATGTATGAACTAATTCAAGAATCTCTTTAGACCTTTCACCTTTTCTACTAAATGGGGATTTATTCATTTTTTCATAAAAATAAGTGTGACACATTCCAATTGGTTTTAGTTCAAAATAATATAAATATCCATTTTGTTATATCTTAGTCAATCATTTTTCATTTACATGACCAATACAATGATGCAGTAATTGGGTGTGGAAAAAGTTATGTGAAGTATTTTCATTATCAATTTCCATCACTTGGTTTTTGTAATACGATAAAAAAATTTGTTATTTAAATTCACCTTACCATAACAAATGTTATTTTTATAAAAGAAGAAACATTCATTAAAAATATTAAAATAAATCCATTTATATCGTGTTTAGATATATAAATAATTTTTATTGTAATGGATGAAACATAATAACAACCTTTAAAAACCAAGATCATTATAAGATCCCGTATTTTTTTTGGTACGTCCCACTATGAGGTTTTCCTTGAACATATTTTGTTGGGGTTTCCTTTGTAAAGCCTTTGTGGCTAAGTCTTATTTGATGACAAAGAGCCTTTTTTGGAGAAAAGAACCTTAATTTTAGGCATGTATGTCTATTTAAATTAATGTATTCCATGAATAAATATGATAAATGGGATTACTAGGGTTTTGTATTAGTTTAGAAGGATCATAGGTGGTTTGGTCACTTTTATCGAAACTAGTATAAAAACTATTCAATGAAAAATTATATTTTGTGTACATTTTACATGACATGTAACTATTTGTAGATGCATTTCATGAACTATTTTATGATTTGATGTTGTTACATGTTGTGAACTTGATTCACATCGTGGACATGTTGATCAAAATAAATATTAACCTGGGGAAAAATGTTTTTCTATAATAACTTAAAAATGAGGAAATACATGAAACAAAAGGATTACCCATCATGTATTCCTCATACCTAGTAGTTTTAAGTGTTTCGTGTACATATGACTCACATTATTTTTTATTATAGCCTCTCCTCTCTCACTCCTAGGGTGAACTCTAGGAAATTTTGAATTATCTTCCCCCTTCCAGATGTCCCATTTTCACATTTGATCTTTGGTGAGTTTATTCACTTTGGTTTCCCTCTTCTCACCCGTCCTTACTTTTCATTGTTGTGTACATATTTTGAACACGGATTTTGTTTTGGGAGTTGATCTTGTTTTGGGTAAATCTAGGTTCTTCTTGTGATCTTCTATAACATCTTCTTTAATGAATTTTGTCATTAAAAGCATTGTGTTAATCACATGTTAAAGGTATGGAGGCTAAACCTAAACCTAGGGTATATTTAATTGTGAATTATATGAAATATTTTGATTATGACCATGTAATGTGATCTATAATTAATTAGTTGATTTATAGTAAATCATGGATTATATTCTTTTATATTCAATGTTTGATGCAACCTTGATTATGGATACCTGTTGGGTGAGAAAACATTAGAGTAAAAAGAACATGGATAATGGTTCAAATCATGGTGAGTATGACATGATACCTTAGGTGATTAATTGATATATAATCCCTTGGTAATATATTATTGATTATTGATATGACTGTTGATCATTTGAGAGATAAATGAATGTTTATTTGAAAGAAAAACGGTAATTTTCATACTTAACCATTGATATTTATGTTGTGATATTATGAGATCCATACTATTATGACTTGTTGAGTTGGTGATAAAATGATTATATATAGATATATCCTAGTAGTGTTTAAATTATTATATAGTAGGCTTGGCCCAGTGATACATGCCAAAAATGTTATATATAGTGATTTTCATGGAGGATGAAATGATTATATAGTAGGCAATTCCCACAGATACTTTTTGAAATGCTTATATACCGGGCTACACCTAGGGACACATTCTGAAATGCATTTTTATAGGTTGATGATCGGAGGATGAAATTATTATACAAAAAGAGATACCTGATTGTTTTATTTTTCCATGGTATATAGATATAGATGGACTGTTTGTGTTACATGCTCAAAGACATTTCATCATCGTTCTGAAAAAGGATAATTGATATATTATATTAATTAGTTAATTAATACATCTTTTTATCACTTTATTGTATATAATTATTATCATACTGGTTGTGTTTAGGGATGGTGGTGTCGACCTACTGAGTTTTATTCACACCCTGTTTGGGAACCGTTTGGTACTGGAGCAGATTACATGGATGCATGCTTGTACCAGGGAAAGAGACATTATTGTTGATTCTTTTGTTTCTTGCTAGATGGTATGGATTTTGGAGATAGGTCTAACATGGGGATTGGTACCAGAGCCTTTTGGGATTAATTAATGTGAGTAGATTATTTTGTTTTTATTAGTTTCAGTTTTACTTTTAGATACATCTTAGCTTGTCATTACATTATTCATCATTATAGGTTCCCCCTTTTATTTTCTTAGCTGTATGATATACTATTTCCACTATTTCTCTGTTACTCTAATTTTTATTACTATGGTTTAGTTCCACTATCTTTTACCAGGGGTTATAGTTTCCCCCCTATAAATATCACAGCCTCGCTACTAGTAAAAAGCCTCTAGCATATGGGGATGCCTTCTTGACGTCGAATAACCAAATCATTTTGACCATGTGAGAGAGTACCACATCGGGGGACATTACATAGTGGTATTAGAGGATAAGTTTGTTATTTTCTCTTGCTATATTTTTTTTGGAAAAAGTAGAAAGGAGACTCGAATCTATTGGGATGTGGTAATGAGGTTATTCATTGGAGTAGCTAACCCATATATGGGGAAAAATTTGAGTTCTAGGGATGGGATTGTTGTTTATCTTGTTATCTTGTTACAATTGATGTTATTTTACCTTGTTTGATTTATATGTTGTGTGATGTTATTATTTTGTGATGTTATTATTTATTGATATTTACACTGATTGACTAGTATGGTGACAAATGAGTATGCATGCATCATGATAGGCACATAGGGATATATATATTTATATATATATTGACATGCACAGTTCATGACAGGGTCATGTTTATTGCATGTGTTATATACTTTCCAATATTAATTGTGAAATAATATATCTATTATATTTGATAAATGGAATGAAATAAAATATTATTTAATCATTAAACACTTATAATACATGGTTAGGGAGACATAGAGTAATGGTTCTATACTGTTATCGCCTCTTAAGGTTGACTTTATTTTTATCCAATGTTTATAGGAGTGTGTTTTTCTTATAGATAAAATGACTCCTCATCATCTTCGAGTTGAGTTCTAAGAGAGTGGAAATCATGTATCTCCTAACATAGATTAATTGGAGCTTCGTGTAGCTCTTTATGATAAAAATGGATTTTCATCATCACAAAAAATTCTTAAGGGTCATGTAATCCATGGAAAAGGAGACTATTTTCATTATCCCTTTGATTTATGAGTTGATGAGAGAGATTCAGCTACAACATCCACCTATGATCACTGGGGAGGGAGGATCCATGGTAGCTGAGTTCTAGATTGAGTCAATCTATACAATCTTGAAGCATCATGAGACACCCACAGATATGAGGGAGAATTTTGTTGTGTATATGCTCAGTGGACCTACCAAACATTGGTGGGATATTCTAGAGAAGGATGGGAAGAAGGAGGAGTTATCTTGGAAGGAAATCAAGGTGAATTTATTGAGCCACATCTATCCATAGATGATGAGGGATGAGAAGGATCATTAGTACATGCATCTGATATAGGATATAATTTCAGTGATGGACAATGTTGAACATTTCACCAACCTTCAATGCTTTGTGCCATATTTATCTATTGATGAGATCTCTAGGGAGAAACATTTTCAGGATCGTATTCACTATGAGGTCAGGTCATAGGTGAATATATTTATTCTAAGTAGCTTTTTAGATTTTATGAATCATGAACTCATCACATTAATGAATATGAGAGAGGACCCAAGAGGTAGCCATGCAATTTCCGTAGGGTAAACTAGGATAACTTATATTGGTGGCAAGAAGTGATTCTGTGACATTTTTTTCTAAGGAAATGACATGAAGACCAGTTAGGGTTCTGGGAATCCATCTTAGGATCATATTCCATTGTATTACATCAGTGTAGAAAGTTAAAACACAAGAAACCATAGTTTTCATACACACCTTTGGAGTGCCATGTTTTGTAGGATCGAAATAGTAATGTAGATGCTGAATTTAAAAGAGGGGGTGAATTTTATATGTTTAAAATTCCTTTGGAACCTTTAAAGTTAGTTACGATTAACTATGATTTCCTTAAGCAAAGGAAAGGGCTATGTTTAACAAGGTGTAAACTAAGAAAATTCACAACACCTCTAATACTGAATGAAAACCTGGAAAGAGATTCCGAAAGTAGGTTCCGAAAATTGAAACTTAACAAAAGATTACAATATGAGATTCTACCTTAAAGCGTATAGAATCTAAATGAAACAGAGTAACAGGATATAAGTCTTTTAACCCAAAGTGAAGGGTATCCAACAACCTTTGATTAAGGTCCTTTGATTTATACTTTCAAGCAAGTCTGTCTTACCCACACCAGGGTAAGCCCTCGATACGAAGATCGGAGTCTCTGTCTTGCTATCCCCGCAAGCCCTCAACTTCAAGGTAGTTGGTAACCTCTGTCTTCCTCAGCAAGGAAGCCCTCGAACTTCAAGGTCGTCGGCACCTCTGTCTTCCTATCCCTAGAAGTCCTCGAATTTAATCACCAACATTCGGAGTCACACGAAGCATTGAGAGTTGATAAGAGCCTCTCTCTCTCTAGAAATCACTTCAAGCATGTAATCACCTGAGTCGAAGATCAGTCAGCCTTTCAGCACTAAGCTCTATCAAATGAGCTCCTATTTATAGGTATGGTCAGCCTCCTTTCCAACGGTCATATTTTCCTTAAAAATCGGAGGGACCTGTACACGTGTAACTTTACCAACGGTTAGTTCAAAACAGAATAGACGACATCATTTTATAACAAAACAAGTGTAACAGAATGTATGACAACGTTTAAAAAACTAACTCAAAAGTTCGGAATCAAGATTCGGAGTGAGAGTTCGGAGTGTAAGAAAAGATAATAAAGAGTACACAAAATATAATGACATAAGTAAAATGAATGTTCGGAGTGAAGATTCGGAGTCTGAATAAATTCAGAGTGTATAAAACAAAGATGATTAGATTTCGTTTTATAGATGAATTCGGAATGAGAATTCGTTGTCGAACTTCATAAGGATTTGCATCCTGAATCTGATGTAGAACTTAATTAGAGTTCGTATCCGGAGTTTGGAATGAAGCTTTGTTACAGTTCTCATCTGGATTTCGGAGTGAAACTTTATTACAGTTCTTGTCCAGAATTCGGATCCTAAAAACAGAATACCTCATATCAATGTTTCAAACAATTCTGAGAATATAGAATTGAATCCGAATCTTAGACTTAAGAAAAATATGGATGAAAATATGATAAGAATAATTTATCTTACAAAAGCGATTTTCCTTATAAAAGCGATTTTCCTTATAAAAGCAATTTTCCTTATAAAAGTGATTTTCATTATAAAAGAGATTTTCCTTATAAAAGCGATTTTCTTAAAGATAAGGTGTTTGTGATTTTCAAAACAAGAAGGAATGGAAAAGTCATAAGGAAAACCTTATTGACTCAACATGTTTGCGGCAGGATGGTCCATCTTCATATGTTTTTTTAGAACTTCTCATAGAATAGTAGTGTTAGGGGAGTAAGATAAGTACTAGAGTCTAGGAAGGACTCAACTACTCCTCATCAGATAGCTATCTAGAGTTCTATAGTACTTTTAGGTTGAGGTGGGAGATGTGTTACCCCATTGTAATGATATAATAATTATTAGTAAAATTTGATTCCTGAATAAATGTGTGTTATATTATATTATATATTATACAATTAAAAAATATAGAGTAACCAATAAAAAAATATATCAATAAATATTGTTACATTAATCAGCAATGAAACCAATTAAATTTCCAAACATTACAACTGGACAAAAAGTATAAAATATAAAAGCTAAAATGAGAAAATATGGATCGACCTCAACTACTAGAATTGTTGGCCCTACTACCAACACAATATAAAAGAAAGAAAATTATAGTAAAACAATAAAAATTATTTAAAATGGAAATATATAACCTTGAGAGTAATTTATTTGAATATTGAATGAAATAATTGAGTCATATATATATAAGGTAATGTGATTGTTGGTATAGTAATGTGATTGTTGGAATAGTAACCTGATCATTGGGAATAGTAACCAGACCATCAGAATAGTGATTTTACCAAAAAATAATAGATTATGATATAAATAACATTTATCATGATTAATTTATGTAAATAAAAATATTTTAATTCAATAAAATAAATATCATGATTAAAAACCTCAAAGAAAATAAAGCATATTTTTAATAAACTGCATTTTAAGGTATTTTGTAAAAATCATTATTTTCCTGTTAAAAATTATATTTTACCTATTTGAGATATTTATTTTTATTAAATTAATATCATTTTTGAAATGATAATGTTAAATTTTTCATCGGGTGAGTTTTTGGTAATTTTATGAAATACTTCAATTTTTTGGTGAATAGTAAAATTATAGTTTTTCACATAATCGATGTATCTTAAGTTACCTCATTCAAAAGGTAATAATGACATAATACTTTATAGAAATTTATTTTCGGCCATTATGTATTTAATTTCATAAACGGGTCATTGAAATAAAATAAAATTAATTTTCAATCCTAAAAATCACTTTCCAAAACCTAAATTCAAAAGTTATTCCTTAAAAAATCAATATCTTTTTTTCTTCACTTTTCTTTTTAATAAGTTAATGAATTAGAACTATAAAGGGGATTTAAAGTCTTAAACCAAATATATTATATATATATATATATATATAATTTATTTTGTCAAAAATGCACTACTACATTTTTTCCTTTGACATATTATTTTATTAAATATTTTATTCTAAAAATACCCCACACTTAAAGTATAAATAACCCCTCTCTCTTCCCTTGGAAACACACTCCTCTCAAAAATTCCAAAGCACAATATCTTCCCAAATACTCCCAATAAATCCCTTTATATTACATAGGGACGTTTTCGAGAAATCCAACTCTAATCACCATGGGTGTTATAGCATCTTACAAGAGAAGCTACATTGAGGAGAGAGTAAGTGTCTTTTAACATTTCTCTTTTTTATTATTCTCTTTCTTATTTTTTCCAATTAATTTAAAAACCATATACTATAAAACTAATTATTCAATAATTTAAAATGATATTATTTATGTTAACATGATGTAATTTTCATATTTATGACAAAAATAAATTAAATACTTCTATTTCCCTCTCTTTTAACAACGTCCTGTTAAAGGTTGATTAACCACCTACGGAGACATTTCCAAGACAATTCTTATAACCACCTTTATGGATGTATATTATTAATTATATATGATATATAAATAATTAATTACATTAATTATAATCTACTGTAGTTAATCATACGTTTCTAGAAATGACAGTCAATGAAAATTGAGAAATCAGAGTGAAACAAGAAATTTTTATGAAATTCATGATATCAAAACACATCAATTTCATCAATGGAAATTAATAAATATATTAAAATTATTCTAATTGATAAATAAATAAATAAATGGATATAATTAACATATTTATTAGTTTTTTAAAAAATATATGTTTATTATTCATGAGGAGCAAAAGTGACAAAATGAAGAAGGAATTAAGGTAAGGTGATTCATGAACCCAACACTTTTTCGTTCAGTTATCCATATTTCATGACATATCTGGAATAAATAGTCCTCTGATGTTCCTTAAATATAATTTCATTATTCATCCTTCTTATTTTTTGGTATATGCGTTTTTTTTATTTGATTTTATGGAAAATACAATGATTTTCCAAAATAACTCTTCTTTCCAAAACACATCTTTGACTCCTCTTGACTTGTTTATTCTTTAGTAAAGAATGATGATTCTTATAGAGAATATGTTTTTCCATTTTTCATTTTGATACCCGAAGATTATTTATGAAATCATAATTTTAGAAATCCTCAGGAAACCCATTCCTTTCCATGGGTTATTTCATGAAATTATTGTTACACAATCTATGTGACATGAAAGATTATGTAAATATTATGATGTAATGACTAGACCAAAATTATATAGCCCTCCAATGCATTGGGTGATGTTTTATATCTCATGAGATAATGTTTATTATATGTGAACATGATGCTAGATTTGTTTACAGTGATTATATTATGATTATTCACATATGTTATTTGTTAACATGGTGCTAGCTTTATTCACAACTACATGTGGAATTTTACCACTATAACATGATGTTTCAATATTATGAATTTCCACATTCAATGAATTTATTACATTTTTACCTCATGATATTGATAATGATCCTAGGCTTATGATATGTTGATTATGATCACCCATGTTATATTGATTCACGTTTTTTATTCATCCTCTTACATGGATTTTATATTACCCCTTTCATTGATGTATATCCTTAGGTAATTGAATGTACTAAAGATAATGTGAGATTTTAGAAGGATAAAGAAGAAGTATTTAAATAAATTTTTATGTTTTATTATGTACAAGTAATTTATGAGCCTAACTTTTCTAAGACATAAACCATTAGATCCTAGATTTGTAACTCTATTATGTTGATTATCTTTAAAATGATGTAATAGTTATATATGAAAAAATAGGGTCACTATAGTTGGTATCTAAGAATGGTTTAGTTAATTTGGGAATTATGATTATAAAAAAAGAGTAAAACCCATTACTATAAGTCTTTGTATAGGAAAAACATCATAGAAGACTATTTTTAGAAAAAATATAGACATAGGGATCCCATAAGATATTCTTTTAGTGTTAATTTCATAAAAGAATAAATTACACCTGATTTATTGACTTATTTTTTGTTCTAACATTTTCATATTCTATAAAATTGTAGGAATCAAGAGAAACTAGGCCTAAAACTTCTGTGAGTGACAATGAAACAATTATCCAAATGAGATACCAAATTCCATGGGAGGTTGAGTTCAAAAATTTGTGGAAATTATTACCTAGTTGTCTTGAGATATGAATAATAACAAGAACTCTGTGGAATTTCCATATTCACCCAATAAGGATCAATTATCCATTGGGTCCTTAATGAAAAAATGACCATTGATGTTTAGTGGAACTTCCAATCCACTTGATATGGAATAGTGGGTTCACTCAATAAAGAAGATAATTTCAATGATCCATTTCTCCAATAATTAGATGGTGACTCTCACAATTTATCATTTATATGGAGAAGCTGTTCAATAGCATGAATTGATAAAGAACAAATATCCAAATGATTAAATGGAAGATATGGAGTGGGACGAATTTAAGAAAATATTTCTTACATATCATTTCCCTTGAACTCTTCAAAAAAAAATATTGAAAGAGAATTCATCATATAATGAAAAAAGAAGGTGAAGTTGTCACAGCTTATGATGAAAACATCATAAGGTTTTAAATTTATTCCTCTGGTTTTTTATCAATAATGACAGAAAAATAGTTAAGTTTTTTATTTTTTAAAAAATAAACCATCGAAACGGTCTAGAAATATAAGAATTTGGGAGTTTTGAAGATGCGGTTAAATGTTCTCCTAAAGTAGATATGGAGTTCAAAGAATGGTCCCATGGTTTTGGAGATAATAATAGAATATTGGGGTTTCAAGCTAGTGGGTCAAATGACAAATGGAGAAATATGATCCAACTACGCACTTGTCAAAAATGTGGGAAGAAGCATCATGTTAATTGCCTCAAAGGGAAGATAAAGTTCTTCAAGTGTGGGAGAGAAGGACACCAAGCTAATGAATATTGAATATACATGAAGAAGCTGACCAACATGATAGAGGAAAGGAAAGAACATCCTAATGCAGCACCCATGGTTCAATGCTTCAAATATAGGGACCAAGGGTGTTATACAAGGAAGTTCACTAAACCAAATGTTGTTGAGGGAAACCAGTGTCAACAATCACCAATGTCAAAAGAGTAAGGGAAAGCTTATATAATCACTACTAATGAAGTGGAGTGTGAAAATGAATTTGTACAAGGTATGATTCCTATTCAATAAATAATATAAAAAGTATTATTTGAGTCTGGTTCGACTTATTTATTTATATCCTAAAAGTATTCTAGAACTATTGAATTGAAGCCCTGATACCTTTATGTGGAGGTATCCATAAAAACATAGTGGTGTATTCATTACAACCCAAGTTTTAGGCTCTTCTCCTGTAATCTTATTTGGGATGATTCTTCTTGAAAATATTAGTATATTTCCCTTGTTGAAAATTGATGTTATATTAGACATGTATTGGATTTCATTATATATAGATGAAATCAAATATTGGAAAAAAATATATTTTTATATTCTGAACCATCACATGATCCTATAAAAATGCAAGGAAGGTCATGAATCTTCTTTGGAAAATCCATCAATAGTGTGGGTGTTGATACCCTGTAGAGAAGCGTACCATTCCCAAATGTTTGAGTCAAAGGAAGGTATTAACCTGGAGGAAATGTCCATTGTTAGGGAATACATTGATGTATTTCTCAAAGAGTTACTTGGAATCCCCGGATCATGAGGTAGAGTTCTCAATAGTCCTCATACCCAGAGCCACTCCTATCTCAATATTCACATATAGGATGTCCTTGATTGAAATGGAGGAGTTAATGAAGTATCTACAATAGAATTTGGAAAATGGTTCATAATCCCTAGTACATCACCTAGGGGTGCACTAATGCTCTTTGTCAATAAGAAAGATAGATCAAAACAGATGTATATCAATTACCATTATATCACCAAGATCACCATAAAAAAATATCCTCAACCAAGGATTGATGACTTTTTCAATCAACTACAAGGAGTGAAATAATTCTCAAAGGTGTATCTTTTTTATGGATATCATCAACTAATGTTTAAGAAGGATGATATTCAAAAGACTGTTTTCCTTACAAGGTATGGGTACTATGAGTTCATAGTAATTCCCTTCATACATACTAATTTTCATACAATCTTTCTGGATTTCATGAATATATTCATTATAGACCATCTCAACAAATTTTTGGTAGTGTTTATCGATTATATTCTCATTTATTCCATGATTAAGTAGGAACATGATGATAATCTAATGATTGTGTTGGTGATATTAAGGAAGGAGATAAAGTATTCTAAGTTAAAAAATTGTGAATTTTGGATGCAAGAAGTCACATTATTGGGGAACGTGATCACAAGTGATTGAAATTATGTGGACCCTTCAAAGATAAAGGCAATTGAAAAATAACCTAGACCCAATAGTGTCATATACATCTATAGTTTTATATATTAGCTGGTTACTATTTACATTTTGTGATAAATTTATCATTATTTTTTAGCCAACAGACTAATTTACCACAAAATGGGGTAAATTATTTATGGATGAAAGATATGAGGAAAGCATTAAGGAGATCAAGAAGAGGCTAATCATTGTTCTTGTTCTGTAACTTCCCAATCATGATAATTGTATCACTAAGAGGGGGAGAGAGTGAATCTATGATATATTTTTCTTTTATATTTCCTTAATTTTGTAATAACCCAAGAATCCTATTAGATATTTATTTCCCTATTGAAAACAATTAAAACACACATCTATAAGAACACATGAATTTATAAGTTTCACTATTCCACAAGACTAGCTACATCCTTTCAATGATTTTAAAATGATCTAATACCACACATTCTGATAGAAAGTAATCCTTTTGTGTGGAATAAAATGAGTAGTATATTCCATTTCACTCATGTATCAATATATAAACAATTCAATATAGAATGTGATCCTTCTATAACAAATTATGAAATACAATGTTTTGTAACAACACATGATATGGTGATTCTTTATCAAATTTCACAAATTTATTGTTTTTAATAAAATTATTCAATTTCTTACCTAGAAGTTGGTAAGAACATCTCTGAATTTTGTTAAAAAACTCTGTCTGGTTTCCCAATTCAATTCTTCCAGTCCGATTATCCCAGTTTTATTTCTCAATATGAAAAATATATTAATTTTTAGAATACGGATGAGAAAATTATGAACCACTTCATCTTCAATCAAAAAATCCCAATATGATTTTCCCAGTCTGACGATTCATCCCAATAAGATGACCATTTGAATACAACGAAACATAATTTGGAATCCTCTTCATCTTTTTCGAGCTATTTATTCTTTATTATTCTCATTGAATAGTACATCTATCAAAAGTAAAAAGTACTTTTCCATTTATACGCACCGAAAAAATATTCTGGGTGGGATTCATAAAAAATTTCCCACTCAATCAAATTTTCAGAATCTACACGTTCCTTTGAATTTTGGGTTCATATTAACTTCATAATCTCTTCTCAACACTTATTTAACATTCTCAAATATTCTCACAACTTCAACCCTACTTTAGAATTTTTGTAAACATCATTCTAATTATCATCTCCCGTTTCAATTTGTTCTTATGACCTGCTTCATTATGATGAATACAAATTTAAAACAATATATTATTATTCATCTCTTTTCTTGACACAATTTAATTTTAAACAAAGTATTTCAAACTATTCTAAATGTTCAACTAAATTATTGATATAGATATTAATTTCTTCTTCATATTGTCCACCGCATAATTTTCCTTTTCTTTTCATTAATCAGTTCCAAACAATTATTCCTCCGATGATTATTATGGAATACAGAGTATGTACCGGAATCACCAGTATCAACATCACCAAATTAGTTCTCTTCTAAATTTGATACCAATCAATTTTTATGAAAAAAAATTTTCCTCTACATTATATGATGACATACTAAATTCTAAGTATCAACAATAGTAACTTATTTATTTTTTGAATATGATTCGCAAAAACATCATTCATTAAGGATTTAAATCTTCTAGATTTTGGTCTGACAGAAAACTAAAACATTTATTATGACTATCCTACCCTGCCTTTAAACAAATCTGTATCCAGAAATATCATTACGATGATCATTAGACCAAAACGATTAAAATACGTAAAATTTCTTCTTTAATAATATTTTAACAAGTATCATGACTTTATTTATGACTTCTATTACTTTGAATATCAACTTTAGAATCATATCACTTACCATGTAATGTGTTGAAACTTCCCTATCATTCATAAACATATTTATTTCCTACTCATCTTGAATACGATTGGCATTATTACAATTATACTGCATATGATTGGAATAAAATTTTTCACCCATTTCATTCATCAAGATTTCATCAAACGTTTTACAACTTACTTATGATTTAGGAGAACTCCAAGATCAGAAAAGCAACATCACATTTTCATCAATGTTAGGCAGACTCAAATTATTCCCCATTATGGTCAAACATTGCATTCCAAATTTTGGCTGAGTTTGATGATCCTCTTCATCCAGAAAACATATTCCCAATGTGATGGAATTTCATAACCATTGTGAGTATGATTTTATTGAATATGATGGTCAATCCAGTTTTTATCAATTACAAAGTGAGGTGATTTATTTTCTTCTTAAACTCCATTGAAAAAAAATTACAATACCGGAATATGATATTAATCATTATCATCTTGGCCCTATCAATCTCTCACTTTGGATTTTTTTGTCATCCAAGGTTCATAAATCACTAATCTTTTTATCCTAATGCTATGTATTACTTATCAATAATTATAAGACTATGTGTGCTAAATCATTGTATGAAACATGAATTGTTGACATAAAATTCATGATGTCCAAAAGTAGTGATTATGAAAAATTTCCTCATCTTTTATTCTTCAAATTTTAAACCTCTATAGAATACAAAAAAAAATTGTTTCCAACAACCACTCAAACAAAAAGATAGAATAGTTCACACACTTATAATAATGAATTCACAATTTACCCACAACTTTCTCTATTAACATTCTTCCATAATGATAGATTTATAAACCAATTCCCCCCGTTGAAAGCACTTTCCAATGATAAGATGAGAGAGGGAACAAAAACACATACCTCAACCTTGAAGAGAAAGAGGTTAGATGACCTTGTTCAAGATAAATTTAGAGAATACTTCCTTGAGTAAATGTTTTGTGAAAATGTCAGTAGCTTGTTCCTATTTATGAAAAAAACCCCAAACATCAACTCATTACCCTACACATGATATTTGATGAAATAATTGTTAATATCAATATGTTTTGAACGATAATGTTTTACCAGATTCTTGGAAAGGTTGATTTTACTTTGATTATCACAACCCAAGATAAAGTTTAACTTCAATTCAACAAGTTAGTATTTTAACTGATTCTTCATCCACATAAGTTGGGTAGTAGATTGTGTAGTATAAAAATATTCATATTCAGTTGTAATGATAGTTACTGAATTCTATATCTTTATATTCCAAAAAACATAACTTTTACCTAAAAATAAAACTCCAACTGATATGGATCTTCTATCATCAACATTTACTTCCCAATCAGCTTCTGAATACCCAAAAAAATCAATACATTATAAGTTATCATATCTGATTTGGAAATTTTTTGGGCCTTTTATGTATTTGGGGATTCTTTTTCTAGAAAGTAAATTTGATTTTTTTAGGATCACTATAAAATCTTTTACATAAGCTAACATAATAAACAATATTGGGTCCTAAGGTAGTAAAATATAAAAAAAATTCTTATATACATTGGAAACTCTTTCTGATCAACTTTCATGCCTTCTCCATCTTTACTCAACCTGGTTCCCGCTGATATTGAGCTGTAAACTAGTTTTGAATTTTTTATATCGAATTTTTTAAGAATTTCATTAGCATACTTTTCATGAGAATGAAAAATGTGTTTCTTCTATTATAAAATTTGTAAACCAATAAAGTATTTCATTTCTCCCAACATGGAAATATCCAACAACTTTTTCATTTATTTAAAAAACATTTCACAATATCTTTCATTATTCCTAGTAAAAAAAATCATTAATATAAATAATTATGATGAAGGAAAACACTTGAATTTCTTTGATGTGAATATTATTATCAACCCTTCCATCCTAAAAACTCATATTCCTTAAGAAAATAACCAGTTTGGAATACTATTCCCTCGTAGATTTCTTTAGTTCATACAAGGATTTGTTAAATATGGACATATAACTTTCCCCTTTCCCAAAAACAAATCCACAAGGCAATTCAATGTAAACATCCACAATAAGATCGACATTTATAATTTCCGACTTTATATCCATTTGAAAAATTTTGTAACTCCATATTGTAGAAATAAAAAGAATAATTTTGATTTATTCTAACCTTTCCACCAGAGAAAATGTTTTATCAAAATCAACACCATCATTTTTAGAGTAACCTTTACATAATAATCCTTCATTGTTTGTTATCACTTCACCTTATTCATTCATTTTGTTCTGGGAAACCCACTTTGTACCAATAACTTTTTTGTTATCTTGATTAGGTATGAGTTCCTATGAATCAATATTTTCTATCTGGTCTAACTCTTCATTCATGGACCGAACCTATTCTAGATACCCAAAATCTTATTTCACAGCATTCGACCCAATTTTTGAATACCAATAAGTACATGTAATAGAATTTGTTGTTTTATTTTTTGAAACATTTTATGTTCATCACCAATAATGTTCTGAGTTTCCACTAGCTTCCTTATCTTGGGATGAGATTTTAGAGATTCTTCTTCATCACTTGAAATAGCTGAGTCTGATTCTTTTTTTTGTAGGATTACCATTTGATGTATCCTTATCAGAAATGTTGACAAAAGTTTCTTAATCCTACTCAAATTCCATATCTGTTTGATTATATTTATCCTTAATATATTTTTCAATAGCTTTTAAATTATTAGAATAAAAAATTATTTCTATTTATTTGTTGAAACATCTATATCATCTTCCTTCCAGAGCTTAAGTAAGAAAAATTCCATCTTCACCTTTCTACTCAAACTTTCCCAGATTTCCACCTTTCTTCGTTATAATGAATGGACTCCTGAAACCTCTAATGAGTTTCAATCATGTAGTTTTTCTATAAATATTTTTTATGGAGTCATATAAAAACATGGACTATAGAAACATCAGTTTTAAATATTAACAACAGTACTCATGGGTTGCCTTTAATACGAATGAGAAATACCTTCTTCAAGTATCATAGTTCTCCCCATTTCCACCAAACTTTTATTCTTCCATTCATCAACCCCATTTTGTTGAGGTGTGTATAGGGAACTATAATCATGAAAAATATCATTCTTATTAATATAACATTAAAATTATTAATTCTTATACTCATCACCATTATTAGTTTTCAACTTTTTCACTGAATACTCACTTTTCTTCTTAGCTTTTTTTCTAAAACCATTAAACATTCTCAGAGCATATGATTTATGTTTCATATTCATAACACAAGTAATGTGATTAAATTCATCAATTAAAGGGATGAAGTAATTGTCATCATTTTTTATTGTTTTCTCATTGGTCCATAGATGTCAGAATGAATAAGTTTCAAGGGTTGTTTTGATCAAATCTCAATTTTCTTATACACAGACTTTTAATTTAATCCCTTATGAAAAATATTGTTACAAAAATATCTTATTCATTGAAAATCAAGAATATCTTGAACAAAATATCGCATTCATAACTTTCTCTTTTTTATCTGTCACATGATTCCCATCCTTTTATGCTATAATTAATTTTCTTCTACCATACCCATGTAACAAGAGTTTTTTACCTCACCAACTTGAAATATGTTTCCCTTTGTAGGTTGGCCTCTTGTATCTATCTTTTTATCCGTATCACTTTTCACAAAAAGTACATCTTTCCCGAAGGTAAATTTGTTACCTTCATCACATAATTGTGAAACACTCAACATGTTAGGATTCAACTCATCAATATATAAATATTTCTTAGAATTACACTTTTCTTTCCCAATGATAGTTGATCCAACACCTTCAATTATTATTGTTTCATCCTTGTTGAATGTCATAGTTACCTCTTTAACGACTTTTAAATTATTAAAAAAAAATTAAATCTTATTTCTTGTATGAGGAACACCCACTATCAAGAATCCATGGTCGTTAACTTTTAAATGATTTGAGGGTAGTTTTAAAAACAAGATATTTTTATTTCTTCACCTCTAGTTTATGAGAAATGTTAAGAAAATTATATTGTACCGGTAACAAAAAAATAAAATCCTTAGAAAGATTACCTAGTGGTTCACATCATTCAAAAATTGTTTCTTGGGTTTAGAACATATTTTTAATTTTTACACAATCATTATCAGGTTTCTTTTGAACTTATTTTTCATACTTATTCTTTTGAAGAAATTTGACTCCCCCTAAACCTATGACTTTAATAATCTATAGAATAGTAGTAATGTTGTTGGTTGAACCAAAACATATTTTTTTTATTTATCATTCCATCACAATACCTATAGTAACTATAGAAAGAATATTTTCCTCTATAGATTCTATACTGACTGGAGTTATGAATATGTTTCTTAGGAACCTTCTTATCTGAATTTTGTTGACCACCAACCTTTATGTTATGAATTAGAATCTTCTTTTTTAGCTTATTTCTCGTTTTATCCATGTCATAACTATAAATAATAGAAAAATTTACATATTCATAATTTTTAGAAGCATTTTTAGACTAAGGTTTTTCAAAAACATATGAATTCTCAACTTTGTTAATCTTACCCACATACATAATTTTCTAGGATTTCTTATTTCCAGAAATAATTCAATCTTTCCTATCAACTATTGATGGTTACTTTTTTTATCCTTATTAGGATTTTCATTATGAAAACTTTCACCAACTTCATATATAATTTTTTTTGAAAATATAATTTTAATTTCATCTTTAAAAAGTTTTTACTAGACAAGGTCTAACTATTATTTTTATGCCTGTAACATAAATTCAAGATTTTCATTACGATTCTTTTCTTACTTAAGATATTTTTTAAAATAAATAATATCCAGTTGCATCTTTTTCTACTCATTGAAAAAATTTTCATTAATTTTATATGAAGAACATTCATCTTACAACTTTTTGTTTTGTTTTTCAAGGCTTCTAATATTTCTCAAATATATTTCAAATCTTATTTTAAATGAAATTTAATATGACTATATTCTTAATTAGGAATACTAATTCTGAATTCTTCATCATTTATTGTTACACTAAATGTATTCTCACCAACATGCTCAGTAGAATATTTGGATTTAGCTTTACTATCTTCATATTCTTTATCATTAGATAAGAAAATACAAAATTTAGATTTTGAAAATTTTCTTACCCTTCCCTATAGAATAAAATTTTCCTTTCCACCATATTTCTTCCATGACCTTGTTGGCCTTATTTCTTCTTCATCACCATCTTAATATTTCAGTCTTTGTGGAATTTTTTTTTGTAAAGTGCACAATGAATCCATATTCAAAACATTTCAAGGGAAAATTCCCTTTATATTTACCTGTACCTCTTCTTAGATAATTATAAAAATGTCTCAAATATCATCAAGATGTTTACATACCTCATTTTCTTTATCAAAATAACCAACTTCTTCATCATTAATAATCTTCTTTGAATTCTCTTTCTTTATAGCGTTGAACAAAATTTCTCTATCAAATATTATTTTTATTTTCATATCTTTATACCTTATTATTTTATAAGTGATGGGAGTTCTATGAAAATCATCTATTGATAATTTTTTATGATATCTATCTTCTGATTATTAAACATTAGCGTCAAACATGTAGGGAATAATTCTTAATATCTTTTCAATAACTATAGAATCCTCGAACTTTTAACTAAGACATTTGATAGTGTTGATGATGTTATTATAACCTGGTAAATAAGTCCCTAATAGATTCATCCCCAACCAATTTAATGTCCTCATATTTCAGCCTCTAGATTTGTAATATTTTTCATCACTTTTGTATTTCATTCATATATGTTTTTCAACATATCCCATATACCTTTAGCTATGGAAACACACTTCACCCTAAAAAAATTCACTTTTAGAATGTGACGATAGTAAATAATTCTTGTCCCTTCCATCACTCTCAACATTATTCTTATCAATAGATTAAGATGAACTTTATCATCAATAGGATGAAGTACACCTGTTGCATCTTCAATAAAATCATATCTAATAGACATAATATGGGGAAAAATTATATCTTTCCAGATATGATAATTCATACCATCAAAAACCAAGATTCCTTTATTGTTGACACAATTAAAATTATCCATCAACATCTCTTCAAAACATCAATAAAGAATAAATGAAGGGAACATGTCTCTAATACTAATTGTAATTTCCCTGTCATGATAATTGTATCACTGAGAGGGGGAGGGGTGAATTAGTGAAATATTTTTAGTTTATATTTCCTTAATTATTAAAGAACATTTTTTCCTGTTAAATATTTACTTTCCTATTGAAAATAATTAAAACACACATCTATAAGAACACAAAAATTTAGAAGGTTTATTATTCAACATGAATATATACATCCCTGGGATTGTTTGAAAATAATATAATACCACATAATCCACTATAATACAATCATTTTGTGTGGAATACATTGAGTAGGATAATCCCTTTCACTTGTATGTCACTATGTAAACAATTCAATAGTGCATATTATCCTTCTAGAACAAATGATGTAATACAAATTTTTGTAACAAAACAAGTTATGATGCTTCTTTATCACCTTTCACAAATGAGTTATTTTATATAAAAAAATATATACTTTCATACATAGAAGTTGTTAAGAACTTTTATAGAATTTTTTATAATACTCAGTCCGATTATCCTAGTATAATTGATCAACAAGAAAAATATATGACTTTTTTAGAATATATTTGAGAAAATTATGAAAAATTTCTTCTTCAATCTAGAAATCCCAATACAATCTTTCCAGTCTGATGATTCAACCCAATACGATGACCAGTTGAATACAATCTTGTCTCACCTCATATGCTTCTATCAGAAATAATTCTTCAAAAAAATCAATCAGGAACCCCCTTATTCCCTATAAATATCTTCCTTGTCTATTATTCACCATGAATAGTACATCTATCATTAATTACAAAGTAATTCCTCTTTTATACTCACCCCAAAAATGGTTTGGGTGGGATTCCAGGAAAATTTTTCTCTCAATTAAATTTTACAAATCTATATGTTCATTTGAATTTTAGGTGTAGCTTGCCTTCATAAAGTCTTATCAAATCTTCTCAACCCATCATGAATCTTTAAATAGCGTTATCTATTCTTTATACATTCTCTAAAAACATTAGTCTAATTCTAATTTCCCAGTCTGATTTTTCATTATGACCCGCATCATTACGATGATGGCAAGTGTAAAATAATACATTCTTCTTTATCTCTTCTCTGAACCAACATGAATGATAAACAGAGTAATTAAACCAATTTTAAATGGTTGACTACATTATTGATAAATCTATAAATTTATTATTCATATTTCCCACCACATACTATTCATTTTCTCTACATTCATCAATTCCAAAAATTATTTCTCTGATGATTATGATGGAATACCGAGTCCGATGGACCGGTATCAGCATCTTCAACATTAACAACTTCATTTTCTTCTAAGTATAATATCGGTCAATTTTTATCACAAAAAACATTAACCATTGATGAATATGACGGCATACTAAATCCAATGGATCAACATTAAGATCTTATTTCTTTTTTGAATATGATGCTCGCTAACTTATTTCTTTGAGGATTAAAATATTTTTGGCATTTAGTTTAACTAAAACCTATCACCTTCATTACGATCATCCTCCTTGGTCATTAAACAATTATTCATCCAGAAATAACATTATGATGATCTTAAGACTATAATGATTCAAATTAATAAAATTTATTCTTTCATAAACTTTTAGTAAGTACCCTTAATTACTTCATGACTTTGATTATGTTGACTGTCATCTTCATCATCATATAACCTACCATGTAATGTGATTCTACTTACCTATATTTTATCAACATCTTTCTTTCCTTCTCAACCTGATTACAATTGGTATGATTATGATCAAACTAGATATTATTAGTAGAATATTTATCTTCTCTTTATATCATCAATCATTCATAACTTTTTTTTATAACATACTAATGATTTATGAGAACTACAAGATCAGCAAAGCATCATTAAATTTTAATAAAAGCCAGGATGACTCTGATTTTCCCCATTATAATTAAACCATTAATTCTAGACATAGGGTGAGTATAATGATCCTCTTCATCAAGAAAACATATTCCCAATACAATGGACATTCTTAACCATTGTGATTCTTATTTTCTTTAATATGATGGTCAGTCTAATTTTCACCAAATAAAAAGTGGGGTAATTTATTTTCTTCTTAAACTTCCTTGACAACAAAAAACAATACATAAATATGATAGTCATCCTTATCATCTTGTTCTTAACATGTACTCACACTACTAATAAGTGGAGAAGTTTTTGTGATATATTGTGATGATTCAAAGAATGTCTTGGGCTGTGTACTCATGTAGAATGATAAAGTGATACCCTATTCCTCGTGATAGTTAAATATCAATGAGAATAACCACCTGGCACATGATATAGAGTTAGAAGATATGATCTTTGCTCTAAATATTTGGTCGTACTATCATTATGGTGAGAATTTTGACATATATACTGATCATTAGAGTCTAAATTATATATTCACATAGAGGTATATCAATATGCATCAGATAAAATTGTTTGATCTAATCATAGACTATGGTTTCTCTATTCACTACAATCTGAGAAAGGAGAATAAGGTAGATAATGGTCTTAACAGAAAAAAACATGCTACTATATCCATGATGAAAACTGAGAGAGACATTATCTTCAAGTAAATAAAAAGGATATATCTTGAAATCATAACGATATGGAATACATCCTACCTCTCCAAAATGATTTCCCAGCCATCTATCCAATAGAAGATCAAGGGGACATAAAGGGATGATCTGGAGCTAAAAAAAGTTGATATCAATAAAGGAAGGGGAGATACATGAGTTCCAAATTGATGATGATGTGGTAATTTAGTTTTTAATGAGGTTTTGTGGTCCTTAATCACCTAATATAATGACCATGCTTTTGAATAATGCACATAGCCTATCATTTAACACCACCCTATAAGTACCAATATGTACAATGATATTTGAGGAAACTTTTGTTGGGACATCATGAAGAAGGAGCATATGGAGTATATATCATGGTGTTTGGTATTCCATCATGTTAAAGTAGAGTGGCAAAATTCCAAAGGTATGTTGAAAACATATTGTATAACCATGTGGAAATGGGTGAATATCACCATGGAATTTATCACCAGTCTCCCAAAAAAATCCACAGAAATAAATATGATATGGTTTGTGGTGGATCGACTCACCAAGGATGACCACTTTATCACTATTTGGGTTGATTTCTCAATTGGAAAAAAATTCTAAGATATATGTGAAGGAAATGGTGAGGTTTTATGGGGTTTCACTTTCGATCATATTTGATTGTGATCCAAGGTTCACCTATAAATTATAAAGAAGCATTTAATAAGATTTTAGTACTAAATTAAATTTTAGCATGACCTATCACCCCCAAACTGATATAAAATATAAAAAGACTATTCAAACACTTGAGGACATGCTATGATCACACTTGATGGATTTTAAAGGAGGATGTGATTAACTTATCCCATTGGTTGAGTTCTCATGTAAAAACAACTTACACTCGAGTATTTAAATGGATCTATACGAATCTTTGAAGGTAAAGCAATGTAGAACTCAAACTTTTTTCGGTTGAAGTTGTGTAATGAAAGATACATGGACCTAATCTTGTTAAATTGATGACAAAGAATTTTCAACACAAACAAAAACATATAAAAGCTACCTAGAGTCAGTAAAAGAGCTATACTAACTACTACCGAAGGGAAATTAATTTTTATATTATAGGAAAAGTTTTCCTTTGAATATAACCCTAGAATAGAGTCATACAATTTTTAATGAAAGGGATGATTTAACCTAAGGAATATTGACCCCTTTGAGATCCTTGATCGCATAGGATTAGTGACATATCAACTTTCATTTCCAAAAAGTATGGCTCATGTTCATGAATTTTCCAAAACCAATTTAATAGAAATAATTAGGCAATTAACCTTCCAATATTGAGTTTGGTTGGTTTTTTATTACATTTTGTTAGGTAAAAATGTGGGTAAAACTAACTTGTTTACAAAATACCTAGTGATTCATTTTCCTCCCTTATAAAAAGTCACAACTTTTCCTCATTCTTTACACCTCTCAGACCAATTAGTTTCAACGAATATCTGGCCATATAAATTCCCAAAATCCCTCCCATAGACCATGAATCCTCCCTTTGGTTAGAAATACTTACAAGGAATCATTTTGGTACAAACCAAAAGTAGTTACCCGATTAAGAGGTATCATCTTCTCTCAAGATTATTAGTTTTATTTCCATTATCCAACCCCTCATATCTTATTATTTTATTCTTGTATAAAAAAAACCATATCCTCAATATAATAGTATGTTTTATTCTAAGGTTCAGACCTACACTTACACATACTTACATTTAATGTGTAATGACCATATTGTGTCCATGCATAGTGAAATACAGCCTCACAAAACAACGATTGTTCATTTTACTTTACCAAATTTCATAGTTGGCCATTATGATGGAAAATATATTTTTATATGATATAAATGATATTTATTAATTCTTCATTCTTATTGAATATTTTTATATTACACACCTTTTATACTTTCCATTTTTCATTAATACGATAACATCGTTTGAGGAAGTGTGGACTACCGCCCCCTCAAAGCGATGTGATTCATTCACAGGATCCATTGAATGTATAAAGAATCATTATAATTTTAAATATGTGAAATAAACAACCTCTATATGATATAAATAAAATAATTATGTTTTTGGAAATATACTATATATATATATATATCAATTTCATTATTACCCTTTCACACATATAAAAAGTGATAACGTCGTTCATAGATGTGTGAAATAATGCCTCCTCTACACGATGTGATTCATTTTACACCACAATAATTAAATATATAAGTATATATGATTAAATAATATAGTATTTATGTTATATTGGTCATTCTGTAAATATTTGGTGTTACTTACCTTCTTTCCATAATGATCATTGAAAAATAAGAACGTCACTCATGCGTACATACGGCCTACCATCACCATAATTGTAATTTTGGTTCATTTTTCATAACCATTTTTAATAATTTATTTTCATGGAATACTTAATGAATGAATATGATAATTATTTCATGGTAAATATTCTGTAGATGTCATATAATGACCCATTTGACAATAGTTGACCTACAAATGTTGTTTTTGACACATAATCCAAATTTGGTGTAAACAGACAATGTAAAAAGAATTGTTTAAGTAGTTGTATACAACATTGTATAAAGTGAAGTAAAAGTACTGTTAAACATGTAAAAATATCTCATGAAATTAGAAAATTAACATAAGTTTATTATACAGGAAGTCAAAGGACGTTCACCCAAAATGATACTCAAGGTAAGGTATTTACATCACACTTTTTACATCTATGAGATAAATTTCATGTTCAACATTTAATTATTTTGTGGGTGAATATAGTACCCATTTTTATATATTATAAAAATAATTATTTTATCTTTAAGGTTTTTAAATTATTCATTCAATATTATTCCTTCATTAGGATTATGATATAAATTTTTTTAGAGTGGCATGGGACACATTGGGATGTTTAAAGATTATTTTCCTTATGACTAGTACTAAGGATATTTAAATGGAATTTACATTATAGGATATTATATGTCCATTTTTAAATAAAACCTTTCATTAATATCTTGTTATTCATGACCATTTTCAAGTTTTAGTACTATGTTTTCCACTCTTTGGTACTCAAAATGTTTTAGAAATTTTTTTTAAGAAAACTAAACATTATTTCTCTCTTTAGTCAGAGAACCTATTTTCTTCTAAAACCCATGTTTTAATATAATAAAATTTAAAATGTTTTTAAAATGATTTGGTAAAGAAATATTTACCTTTTTTCTTTTACCATTTTTTTCAAAGGAATCTTCTTATCTCTTTATGAACAATTCATTTGTTTAACCTTCAACAATGAAAAAAGAATGTTCGTTTACCTCATCTGACAAGTACACTTTTACCCACAATCATTTATTTGAAGCTTTCTTCCCATGTATAAAAGGATAATTTTTAGAGAAATTTTTTTTAATAGTTATTTTCAAAGAAAAAAATTCCAAAATGGTTTTTCATAATAAATGGATATTTTCCTCAAGGATTTTTTTTGTAAATATCATTTTATAGTATTTCTATCCATCATCTACAATAACCATTTATTTTTACTACAATTGAGATTTCTTTCTTGATACCATCCTTATTATTCCTTTGGGTGGCTTATTATTGATTTTTCCAAGGATAGTATTCACATTCACTTATTTTAATCATATGTTTTTCACCTTGAAATATTCAATCTTCTATGGTCATTGAACATTGAATTTTCCCCGAATTATCCATTTCATTCATCTTGTTTGTTACTATTACCTAATCCCTATAATATTTTATATACAATGTATACTTTGATAGATATTTTATTATTTGGGAAAATATTGATAATTTCATATAATTTATTCAATACAGATATTTGGTAAGACATATTATTTATTTTGATTATTCGATATGAGGAATGATTTGAAAAGGCAATGTTGGGAGGAGCCTGAAATTTATATAGGTCCTCAATGAATCAATAGGTTCTCATGAGAAAAATTATTTTCAAAAATTATAATTGTTTATACCGTCTTGTGAAAGATATTGATGGTATAGGTTTTCATGTACCTCAAACATTATGTTTATTAAAAATCATTTCCCTTGTTTAGTTTTAGTTATTATTCATCCATGATATTTTACATCGACATATCTATTAATACATTTCATTTTTAGTTATTTAGATAGAATTTGTTTCAGTTTCTTACCTTTCCATATTTATTTTGCCTTATCTAGTTATTTCAATGGAATGTGTTTTCAGTTATTACCTTTCCATAAAATTTAAGAACATCCTTCTCAGTTTATGGATTATATAGTTAAATGGCTTCTTAGTTTATTGATTATATGGAATGTGAGTTCAGTTATTCACCATTTCATAGTTATTATTCTCATTGATTCATTATTAATTCTGCTATATTTTTTCCTTAATGAGAATTTTATATCACCCTTTCTATGTTTATTTCCCTAGGAATCCAAGAAGCGTACTTTGAAAGATATATAGAGATTTAATAGATGGATTAGATTTATCCTTGATGCTATTGATTTAGAAAGAATAAAAAATTATGTTTTAATTAGTGTATTCTTTTCTCATGTATGTATCTCGCATACAAAGAATACTAAATTCTCGATCCTTCGGGATTTAATTTCGTATAATATTTCCAATGTAATAGTTTTAGACACCGACTTTGGGCCTTCTAGGGTCAGGTTACTACTGTTGGTATCAGAGTAAGTTTAGTATCATCCTTGGGAACTAGATTTAAGAAAACATAGGATAGAGAACATAGACCAATTGTAAAATTTGAGGATAAGTATAGAATAAAATCCTAAAATATTGGTAAGGTATAGATTATGTTGTTCTTTATAGGAATACATCCATGTGTGGATACTAAAAGTGTATGTGGTTTTGATACATATATAACAAGGATTAAAAACTATGACATGGTATTTTGTGCCTAACTTGGGGTAACATGGTATACAACAATGGGCCTTACTACACAACTACTTTAACACTCCTAGGGGATATGTTTAGGATAATTTACTTTTTCGTAAAAAAACCACCATGAAGGATTTTGATAATGAATAACCTAGGTTAAAACTAGGGTGTATAGCTTAAAATAGGGTATCATGATTTAAAAATCCGATAAATGATATTATGGATAGACTCTAGACTAAGGAACGATATATGTGGAAATAATTGTATGAAGTATTTATGTATTAGGGTTGTATCAAAAAATTAAGTTAAAAGTCTATTTTGTGATTAACGTAATTTAAAGGATTTCCATCATATTTATTTTAGGAATTATATTAATTTTGTTTTAGAAAATGATGACCTATAAGTGTGGTGATAAATAATCAAATCTAGCAAGGATGTGGGTCTTAAACCCATGACCAAAGGATGATAAGGGTTTCTTTCCAACAACTAACCTATGAATTTTCCTGGTTAATTTTTCATTATTTTTAGTTAAAAAATTTCACGAATAAATGATAATGATAAACCAGTAGTTTCACTTTCTAGGATTAGATATTAATCTATTAACCATATTGGTTTTGGAAGATAGTTAACGAAAATAGTAAGAATTTTCACTCTTTTATAATCCTAATGATCCATTAAATGTTTCTTTTAGTTCTTTGGGCATAAAAAATCATTATTGGTAATTAATTTCTATGAGTAATGTAATGAAATATAATTTGATCAAAGCAAAACAAAAATATATTATTTTTCATATAAAATTTAAAACTATCACGTATGAATATTTCATTATATTCTTAAGTAGTAAAATAATGACCCAATATTAGGAAAATGTCTTAAAAATAAAATGTTTTACTAATATCTTAATTTTAGTTTAATCGGTGGTCATCTATATCATCACATAATTATGTCTTTGAGGTCCTCAAATTTCCATTGATCATTCACTTGATTGTGATTGATGACCCCATTCACTCCTTATTAATATGTACATTTTTCTTGCAAGTATGTATCTCTAATTTACACTGATGTTATCCTACATAGAGACCTAGTTACACGGTTTTCCATGTGACTTATGTACTTTCTATTCTCTCTTTTATAGAGGATGGCTTATAAACCCTTCTCATGATGTGGGATTTCAAACATAGGAATTATCAAACAATCTATCACCATGATAGAGATTAAATTGTGAGGATGTAATTTAAAGAAGATGGGGAGACTGTGATGAACTAAAAATCTAAAGTAAGAACCTTTTATTCGATAGTGTGTATGACACGTGACACCGAACACGTATGGTAATATAATATCTAGATACTTTATAAAATATTTACTATTTAAATTAGATTCTTTGTATATCAATACATGAAACACCGAGTTAGCTTGTGTTGCATGCAAGAGAGGCCTTCATTGATAGATTATGTTACATGCAAGAGTGGCCTTCCTTGATATCTTGTTTTACATGAAAAAATTACCTTCTTTGATAGCTTCCATTACACGCAAGACCAATTTTCACCAAATAATAATATATTATTATAATAATATTATTTAATATAATATGATATAACCTAGACGTTATGTTAGAAGTTATAAATAGTATTAACTATCTTATAAAATTTTATGGATTATATAAATATAAAATGAATTCATTTGTTACCACCTAATAATAAATGAAAATAAGAACCAATTAGATATAAAAAATAAATATTATTATTTATATACATCCAAATAAGTTTGGCCTTAATAAAAATAGATAACTAAAATTAATGAATGATTTTAATGAAATATATATGTTATATATTAAATATAATATTTTTTATATTAATCCATTATTTTTTATATGCACAAGATAAGAATAAAACCTATTTGATATATAAAACTTATATTTTTTAAAGGCAATTTTACCACCTTTTAATAGAGAACCCATTTTAAATTATAATTTTGACACTTTAATTGATTTAATATATAAAAATAAACTTAATATTCGAAATTTAAATATAATAATTATTTTAGGGTGAATTTTTGATATTTTTCTGAAACATTTCATATTTAATGAATAGTTAAAAATACTGAATTTTAGTTCAAAAAATATTTTTTATCTAATTTATTTATAAGGTTAAATTTTTTTTAATTGGTTTTAAAGTTTAGTTAGACAATAGTTTTATAAATTAATACAATGAATGTCATTGGAATTAATTTTAATTTTAATTTGATTATCAAAAATAGCAAACTTTCATACCTATTTACCTTAAAAACATGCATTGTCGTCCCATCTTTGGGATTAAATTTAAATTAATTTCTACGACTTATGTGATTTGAATTTGAAAAAATGGAATCCATATTTGGAATAAAAATAATTTCTAATTTTTAATAAGACCAAATTTGACTTTTATAGAAATATTAGTGAAAGTAATTAAAATTAATTACAATTATTAATGTAAAATTATGCTTAATAAAGGACTAAACATTTAACTTAAGGGGCGAAATGACCTAGAAACATCTCGAAACACCCTTTTATGGAAATAATTAGGACATTAACCTTCCATTATTGTGTTTGGTTGGTTTTTATGACCTTTTTTTGTTAAAACATGGGTACACCTAACTTGATTTCAAAAGACCAAGTGAGTCCTTTTCCTCCCTTATAAAAGGCCGCCACCTCTCTCCATTATTGACACATATCAAGCCACATATATTTGAAAAATATCTTACCATATAGCTTCCCAATATCCCTCCACTATAACTTTAAGACTCCATTTTAGTATAAATCCTTCCAAGGAATACTTTTGGTAGAAACAAAAAGTAGTTACCCGATTAAGAGGTAATGTCTTCTCTCAAACTTTCTAGTTTTATTTCTATTCTCCATCCCCTAATATATTCTTATTATATTATTATATGACAACATGATTATCCATAACATACTATTATTTTTTTATCCTAAAGTTTATACCTACACTTAAACACACTTCCATCTAATGGGTAACGAACATATTGTTTCTGAGTATGACAAACTACTGGCTCATAAACTGATGATTGTTTATTTTCCTTTACCAACTTTCATGTTTGGAAATTATTACGGAAAATATGTTTATATATTATATTTATGATATTGATTATTTATTTATACTTATTTAATTCTTTATAACACATAGCTTTAATACATTCCATTTATTTAATACGATAACTTTGTTTGAGGAAGTGTGGATTACTGCCCCTCAAAGCGATCTGATTTGTTCACAGGATCCATGGAATGTATAAATGATTATTATAATTAAAAAAATGTGACATAAAAAAACATTATATGACATTAATTAAATAATTACCTTTCTTTCTATATACTATATATATATATGATTTTCTTTATTACCATTTCACACACATAAAAAGTTATAATGTCGTTCGTGGACAAGTGGACTACCGACTCCTCAACACGCTGTGATTCATTTTACATCACAATAATTTTATATAAAAGTATATATGATTTAATAATATTTTATTTATGATATAATGATAATTTTGGAAAGATATGATGTTACTTACCTTCTCTCTATAACAATCATTGAAAAATAAGTGCATTACTCATGCATACGTACAAACTACCATTTCCATGATTGTTACGTTGGTTCATTTTTCATAACCAAATTTAATGATTTATTTTATATGAAAAATTAATGAAAAAATATCATAATTATTTCATGATTATTATTTTTGTGATTTTATATAATAACCCCTTTAACCATAGTTGACCTACCAATGTTGTTTTTGACACATAATCCGAATTTGTTCTAAAAACCCAACGTAAATAGAGTTTTTCAAGTAGTTGTATAAAATATAGTAAAAAGTGAAATAAAATTAATTATAAACTAGAAAAAGTATCTCAATAAATTATAAAATTAAAATAATTTTTTTATAAAAGAATTGAAAGGATGTTCACCCAAAAGGAAACTCAAGTTAATGGATTCTCATCTAACTTTTTACATTTGTGAGATAAATGTGATATTCAAAATTTGATTATTTTGTGTGGTGTATATACTACCAATTTTGATATATAATATCCTGAATTATTTTATCGTCATTTTAATTGAAAAATACATTAAATATTATTCCTTCATGAGTCTTATGATTTAAAATTTTTCAAATTTGTATGGGACACCTTGGGATGTTTAATGATTATTTTCCTCAAGAATGGTACTAATGATCTTGCAATGGAACTTCCATTAGAGGAAATTGTATAACAATTTTTCAACAAACCCTTTTATTATTATATAGTTATTCATGACTATTTTCATGTATCAGTACAATTTTTACACTCTTTGGAACATAAAATGATTTAGAATTTTTTTTACGAAATCCCAAATATATTTATCTCTTTAGTTAGAGAACCAATTTTCTTTTAAAAATCATGTTTTTATAATATGTTTTAAAAAATATTTTTAAAATGATTTGGTAATGAAATTTTTATACTTCTTTTTCTTTTAAAATTTTTTTCAAATGAATATGCTTTTATCTTTTCAAACAATGTATTTTTCTAACCTTTAGCCGTGCAAATAGAATGTTCTTTTACCTCGCACGACAAGTACGGATTTACCTATCGCCATTTCTTTGAAGCTTCCCTTTCATGTCTAAAAGGATATTTATAAAGAATTTTTTTCAAAAGTGATTTTCAAAGAAAATTTTTCCCAAAAGGTTTTCATAATCCTAGGATATTTTCCCCAATTTTTTTTGAAGATCATTTTATAGTATTTATATTCATCAGCATCAACAGAAACTACTATAAAACTATTTTTATCCATTACTAGGGCTTTAACAGCACTATCTAAAAATAATCTTAAAGACAACCTTTGTGAGTTCTAAAAAAACATTATTAAAGTGGTATTTAATAATGATATTAAACATTGATAAAGGGTGGCCTTTATCAGCACTTTTAAAAAAGAACTGATAAATGGGATCTTTTAACAGCACTTGTAAAAAAACTATTAAAGGGGGGGTCCTAATCAGTGATTTTTTTGAAGCGCTGATAATGACCCCTCTTTATCATCGTTTTTTAGTATCACTGATAAAGTTTTACTTAAACAAATTCATTAATAATAATATACTTATTTATAAATATTTTTATATAGATATAAATATAAAATATATTTTTTAAAATATGTTTTAGATAAGGTAAATAGAATTTTACACTTAATATATAAGTTATTATGTGAAAATGGATTACAAAATAAATAAATAAAAAATTATTTTTAATTAATAGTTTTCTAATTATTTCCAATTACCTTTAATATCAATTTGAAGATAGAAAATCAAAAAAAAATAATAAAATATCTAAAATATGTTGTTAACGTAACACAAACTTCAAACAGTGATACCTTTTTATCTGGGTGTCCATTTATGCTCTACCATATATCAAATCAATTTTTCTGATGAGATGTACAACCATTCTAACAATGGTAGACATCTATCACATGTTTAAAGGCCAAAAAATCTCATAAGATCTCAAAAAAATAGTTTTTAGCAAGGGTACCCTGATTTTTTGATATTTGATGGATTTTCAACCTATTTTAAGGGGTTCTTATTGCCTTTATTGGTGGTGACTAACATTATTCCTAGGTATTATATTTATATTGATATTATGGTTTTAAAAATTATCAGTTTTAATAATTTAATGTTATTTATAGTTAAATATATGCATGTTTATTATGTTTACTTCAAATAAACCACTCATATAAATACATATATCAACATATTTATGTATAAAATGTATATTCTACTATATGTAAATAAATACATATTCTAATGATGTACTTAAAATTACGTCTAGTCATTTTTACATTATATATACATATACATATGTGTGAATTAATAATGAGATATATATTTCTATTATATTCTATTATATATAAATGAATATAATATATAATATATTTAAATAAATATATGTATATATATATCACACACACACATATATATTGTATAAATGTATTTTAAAATAATTATATAAATATATGTAAATATATATATATATATATATATAAGAAATGTCATTAAATAGACCTCAAAACAACATAGTGTAGTGGTAAAGGTGTTCCATATTTGAAGGGGAGGTGTAGGGTTTGAATCCATGAAGATGCGCATAAGGATAGAAATTTACAATGTGATGATAAAAGGTGGCGGGGTGAAAAGCACTGATAAAGTGGGGGTGGAGTGCTACTAAAGGGTTTGTGGAAGCGCTAATAAAGGGGTTCATGCTCATAAGTGTCCAAAAAACAAAATTTTACCCCCTTTAATAGTGATTCCATTATCATCAATAAAAAATTGTTATTGATGCCCCCCTTTAACATCACTAAAATAGTGTTGTTAAAGGACCCTTTTAACAATGTTTTTTACTATTGCTAAAGGGGGACAATAACAATGATTTTTTAGCACTGCTAAAGTTTTGATCTTTTAAACACCCTCATATTACCAGTGTTTTATTAGAATTGATAAAGGACTATTCTAGCACCTTTAAAGGCCTATTTTGTAGTAGTGAACCATTTATTTTTACTCCACATAAGATTTTTTGTATTGATATCATCTATATTCTTCATTTTAATGGTTTATTATTGATTTCTCTATGGATAGTATTCACATTTACTTCCTTGAATTATTTTTTATTCCCATTGAAATATTCAATCTCATTTGATCATTGAACCTTTAATTTAACCCTAATTATCCATTTCATTCATCAAGGTTGTTACTATTTCCTAAACCAGATACCATTTTATATATGATGTCTACATTGACAGTTATTTAATTATTTCAAAAAATATTGATAATTTCATCTTCTTTATTCAATATAGATATTTGATAAGGCATATTATTTATTTTGATTATTCAATTTGAGGAATAATTTGGAAAATAAATGATGGGAAGAGATTAAACATTATATAGATCCTAAATGCATTTAAAGGTTCTTATGAGACAAATTATTTGTGAAAATCAGAATATTTTAAACCGTCATGTGAAAGGTCTTGACGGTATAGGTTTTCATGTGCCTTAGACATGACATCCATTAAGAAATCATTTACCTAATTTAGTTTCATTTATTATTCATCCATGTGATTTTGTGTCAACATATATATGGATACATTTCATTTTTAATTATTTAGATAGTATGTGTTTTAGTTTCTTACCTTACCATATTTCTTTTTTCATATCTAGTTATTTTAATGTCATGTGTTTTTCATTTATTAACTTTTCATGCTGTTTATGAACCTCTTTCTCAGTTTATTGATTATATGTCATGTGATTTCAGTTATTCACTATTTCATAATTATTATTCTCATTGATTCCTTATTTCTTCCACTATATTTTGACCTTAATAATCATTTTATCTCAACCTTATTATATTTATTTACCTATGAATCCAAGAAACATGCTATGAAAGATATGTAGGGATTTACTTACTAGATTGGAGTTATCCTCAAAACTATTTATTTAGAAAGAAGAAGAAAAATATATATTAATTAGATTGTTAATTTCTCATGTATATATCTATTTTATTGAGACTAATAAACTCTCAATAATTTGTGATTCAATTCCCTATAATCAAGTAAATGAAATAGTAGTAGACACTAGCTTTGGGCCTTATAGGGTTGGGACTCTACGGATCTCCTCATAGAGATGCTAGGGTTAGTCTTTTGAGAAGACCAAAACCAGTAATATGTGTATACGGATGTTAAGAAGATAAATTGGTAGGTTTTGGTCGATCTAGAAGGTTCAAATTGGTGTATGAAAGTGAGGGAGATAATTCCCTTTAATAATTTTGGTGGGGCATTTTTGGAAAGTCCCAAAATATTAAATTAATATATATTATTTTTTAATTAAAAATGTCTTAAATTTGATTTATTTAAAACATAATATAAGTGTGGGTCTAAATAATATAAATAAATATTTTTTAGACATTTTTAGGTCACAATGTTAACCTTATCATTTGTCTTTAACCCTTAGTTAAACACTTTAACTCTTAACAAGGCAACTTTTTTTAACTATTTAGGGATAATATAGTTACAAAAAAATGATAAACGAACCCCAAATGGATCATTGATGAAATACTTAACCTTATTGTAGTTATTTGGATGAATTTATATTTTTAATAATTTTATATCATTTAATAAAATATTATTTATTTTAATGTATAATTTTTTTTAATTTTTGATACTATTCAATATTTGTCTTCTTAAAAAATATCCTAACTTCATGTTAACTTCAAACAAAAAATTATAATATATCACTATCATTTCTAAATTATCTATAAAAATCATAGATGTAATTAATTATGTCAATTTTTATTTATTTTAATGATTTTAATATCATTTATTTTTTTATTTCCATTAATTAAATAATCAATACGTAATTATTATGAAAACATTTAATTAAATTATTTCTTCTCTAAATTTTTTAAATAAATTATCATGATGAAGATAAATTTATTATCTTTCAAATGAATATGTATAGTCTAATTTATCTTTTCTATAACCATGTATTAAAAATGTAATACTTATTAAAAACATGAGAATGACATTTTTAACTAATCTTTAAATAAAATATAATAAATGTCTTATTCTCATCCAAGTGGATTAAAAATAGTATTATTTAGGCCTAATTATGATTTTGGTAGAAAACCACTCATTAAATTAAATTAGGACAAGTGTTGGGGTAATTTTATAATATCGTTTATATCTATAATTACCTAATTTTCCCTTAACTATGGTAATTAAAATATTACTAAATTTTATTATTCATATGAAAAAAATACAAGAAACCTATTTACATACTTTGGACCCACTAATTCAAATATAGAATCCATTTTTCCTAATTCAAAACATAGAATTTGTAGTAATTAATTTAAAAATAATATTGTTGATGGCGTGAGAAAATGAGTTATTAATGTTTAAACCTATAAAAGATTGAAACATTTTTTTTATCTAAATTCATTTTAAAATTGATTAAAATAATATAAATTGTATTAAATGATAAAACAAATAAATTTATACTGTAAAAATATCTGATAATATAATTTAACACTATAAATTATTTTGATGAAAAAAAGTTGTTTTCAAATAAAATATAGTATTTTTCACTAGTCATAAAAATATGAAACTTATCAGAAAAATACCAAAAATTAATCTAAAGTAAGATTTTATATTTATATTTAAAATATGAAGTTTATTTTTTCAAATAGAATTCATAAAATTGTCAACAATTGGATTTAAAATAGGTTCTCCATTAAAAGATGACAAAACTGTTTTTATAAAAAAATATGTTTTATGTGTAATATTGGGTTTGTTAATATATTATACATCTATAATATATTATTTGAATTTCAAAAATATTTTATTTAATATATAAAATATATATATCATTAATATCATTCTATAATTGTAATATATTTAATTTATTAGAATAAAATGACTTTGTGAGCATAAAAATAGTTCTTTAAAAAAACATCTCATATATATTCACTTTGTTACTATATTCATTTTTAATTAATTTAGTACCAACGAATTCAGCCATATATTTTCATAAGTTAGTTAATACTATTCATAACCACTAACATAATGGCTAGGTTATATGTAATTATATTAAATAATAATATTTTAATAATATATTGTTTTTTAGTAAAACCCGGTCTTGCATGTAACACCAGGAAACTCATTGTTGTGTGTAGCATAAAAAAATTTTGGAATTGAATACAAGAAAATATATCAAAGAAAATAAAATTATTTAAGAAGCGACACACTGTAAAATCATTGGGTGTTATAGGTGATTTAGGAACATCTGGTGTTTTGGTTAATGCATTTCATCTACAAGGTGGAGATTTTTCAACTTTATTCACTCAATATTGTAAATTAAATGATTTTATTCCATGCATTATGTGAAGACCCAACCCCAGAAAAACTAGGAGTCAGTGCCTTCTGAACATAATGTGTTGTTTTAAAACAAAAACATGCACTGATAAACACACATCACGTCCCATACAGAGGATCGAGTTTGGTTCGGGCTCTGGGAAACTGGTAACTTCAAAAATGTTTCATCTGATAAAAGTTGTTTCCAAAAAAATTAAAATTCAAAACGTAAGGTGAGTATAAGAATTCCTAGTAAGAGGCTTAAATTAAACCAATGAAACAATGGAAATCATTTTTTAAAAAACTTATACAATGAACATTCTCTTATAGAAAACTATAACCCATGTAACATAACATAAAAGTGCCCAACTAAGATTTTCAAGGAATAAATGAATCAATTAGGACATTTTCAAAAAGGGTTAGTAAAAGATATCCTGAAGAAGTATGACGTATGAATTTTTAAGCAAAAATTATACTGTTAAGAGTAATACTTAATCAGATTTGTGCGTGAAGGAAAAAACATCAATTTCATATGTTGGTTACTATTTTAGACGAATCATGCCCCAAACTTTTACTTGTGACATCAATTAGAACTTAATAAAAACATAAGGGAAAGTGTAGTTAAAGAATAGGCATATCATCTTGAAAAGAACTTGTAACATGACTGGAATATGTGGGTTCAACATTTCATTTAGACATTCATGAACATATCACCAAGGTTCATCCCCAGGGTGTCAATAAAGAAAAATTACTGAGGTTATTCACCAGGGTGTCGTGAAGCCTATCATCTCTAGAGATTAATTCTTTATCCCATGCATTAGAGCGCTATCAAGGAACACCCTTAATATGTCTTTACATTCATGTGAGCCACCAAAATCAATAATTTACTTAAATGAGGTTATATATTCAATATGTCCCATACCAACTTGAATAGTTCATTCATAGTTGGTCAAATTAGTTGAATTTACATATCTTATAACTGAGAAAGGAATCTAGATGATTAAAAACCAAGATAACAATCATATGAATGTTATTAAAAGGAAAGAAAAAAGGCATATTATGGAACATTCATTTTCATCTAAGGTACAGAATGAATATAAAACTTGAATTTATCACATGCAAGTTTATTCTTGAAATTCTATAATTGTATCATCCAATTGATTACAAGGTGAACCAAAAATCTCATGTAGGGTTTTGAGCTTGAAAATGCTATAACATTTAATATTGGTAAGCATTTGTATAGTAATGAATAATTTCCATGATAGAAAGCATGAATCTTCAACATAAGCAACATCATTTAAAACATACGGAAAACAAATAAGTTACTCATAAATGTGGATATATGTTTTTTTTAACACCGTATTTCTTATGTTTTTAAAACTCCACCTAAAATCGAGACTTAATGTGTATGGACCTTACCAACTGAAATCAAGGTTCATGAAACATATAGAATACATGTATGTAACCTAACTAAAACTAAAATATTGGCACACCTATTTGTGTTAATCCCCTATGAATATTTTTCAACAACATTTTGAATAGGGCAGGTCATGCCCTAAGTCATAAAAATTTATTTATGAAAACCTACAAAAAAATAATTTTATAAATACCTGATCATATATATAAAATTTTCAAAATTTATTTATTATTTAAATATGAAATTATGTGTATGTGCATATGTACAGCGCATGAACAATTATACACAAACTCCATACATATAACCAAAATAGAAAGGTAATGCCCATTCCTATATATAACCGATGTATATACATATAACCAAAATTATATATGTATTTTCAAAACAAAAAAATGTGGCCAGGTATAATCCATACATTCTTAAATCTATTTGAATGCAAGAGAACCTGAAGGCCTTGGTTCAACATTTAATAATTTTTGGACAGAACTATAAGGTTAAATATATATATATATATATTTTCAAATATATAAGTGTATGTATTCTCAAAGAATCAAAACAAGGAAAAACTAAAAACCCTTACTTTAATAACCAGGGAAAGGAGAACATTAGGGAGGATTGGTCGGGCACGCTGGAGACTTGAATGGGAGAGAAGAACCAAGAGGTCTTAGTTTTTTATATAGAAAATATCACACACCACATTCCACGCAAAAATGTACCCACTTTCATTGCATTCAATGGGGGGTGTCGTGCTTGACGAAAACGAGGTGACATTAGGGTCCCCGATGATCAAAGGTGAAGATAACAAGGGGTGTGGCATAGGGTAGGGTTACTAGTGTAACCCATGCATGGAGGGAGAAGAAGACGCGGCTAGGGGCAATACCGGGGGAAAACAGATGGTCCAGATTGATCCCAACATCAATCCAAGGGATGAGATGCATCTGCTATTTTAAAATAATTGAGCGGATTATATTAGATCTACGTTTGATCGGACGGTCTATGTTCGACGTGACAATTTAAAAACCTCGAACGTCCATGGTTAGATCATTCCAGATTGAGCGGTTGACAAAATTCGCAAGGAGATACGCAGTCGCTGAGGGTCGAGCGCGGGATTGGAAACAATGGCCCAGATCGCACTTGATGAGATCCAATTGTCCAGATCGCGTTTCTCCCAAAAAACTGCTTCCCACATCGAAACGGAGTGCATTTGTTTACTCCCTTATAACCCCAGGCCTGCCAAAAAAATTCTCGTAAATCACACAACACCCACAAAGGGGGCCCTATACACGGTCTCCCGCCCACAGGCCTTGGCCTACACAGACCCCACTGTGACCACATGCCAGCACTGGTGCGCCTATGCGTTCTTGCTCGCTCCCGAGCGCCTTTTGGGGAGCCTCTTCCTGAGCTCAGGCCGACCTTGGCATGGGGCTGAGGGTCATGCTCAGCCACTTCATGTGAGTTGCCTCCCTCTACCCTAGCCAAAAAGGGTAGTCCTTAGTGGGCCAATTTTTTTTGAAAAAACTATACTAATTTTTTTTAAGAAGATGAAACAATCGATTAATTAAAAATCTATAGGATTTTATTATATAAACATTAATGAATACAAATTAAACTTATTTTAGTTAGAAGTATTTCTAAAATTAAAAATACTAAACCACTTTTTTTAACTCAACAAGTTATGAAAAAGAAATTTTAATAAACGTGCATTATAATTTATATACTAATATTCATGAAAACATAGTTCAATCAAAACATAATTTAATTTTAAAAACATAAACATAGTTTACAACATTATTTATGAAATGAAAATCATTATATTTTATTTGAAAAATTCGCAATGTGTTTCGAATTCTTTAATTCTATTCAAAATCACTTAAGGGTGAAATGAAGTTTTACACCAAATCCTTTTAGAGTTCATAAATGATGGTTTAATTATAACCTTAATCATAACTCAATTATTTAGAAACTACTTAATATTTAAAGAAGTTCACTTATACTAACAAGGTCCAACGACAATTTTTTTATAACCGTTAGCTTCCAACGGTCACTAGAGCAACGGTCAAAAAAAGTGTCCTATAAAACCAAACCTTACAGTGTCCTAAAACTCAAAAGGAAGAAGACGGTGCTTCCCATTCCACTGACGCTCAGCATGGTTTTTATGATCATAGTGGTGATGTTTTTTTTCTTTAGTTGACTCAAAGGATCTTCTTTACTTACTGGGCCTTGTTGTCGTGATTGGGGCTCTTCTAGTAGTTATGATAGGGGTTTTAATAGGTATATTTTGTTAGCATGATTACTCTTTTGATCTCGGTGTATTATAGGCACTACACTATTGTTTTTTAAATAAATAGCCTTATGTTTATCCTTTAAAATTGTTTTCTGTTAAAAGGGCTTTAACACACATAAATGCATAATATCATCATTATATGATACCAAAAATTCGGGGTGTTTCATTACTCCACCCATCAAAGAATTGCATCCATGTAATTCCGTTCATACAAACTTGCTAATAGGAAGCTCTAAGTTATTCTTACCATATTCCCCATCATAGAGGATTCTCATGTGCATTCAGCAGAACACCCTTATTGATGCTCAACTCCTATAGTTCTCTGATCCAGATACAATTCAGGTGGAAGGGGTTAAACTCATGAACCGAACACTCGAGATTCCAAAAGGAGTCTAGAATGGTACAACGTTTGGAAGTGTCCATATGGACCAACGTACGAAGAACTTTCCGAATTATGTCTCGATCGAGAACATCTAAGTTAGAGACATTGTTGTACAAGCTAACGCTGAGGAGTTAGTACATTTATGTCGCATAAATGTTTCCCTCTAAAACACCCTCTTGAAATTTTACGCTGGCTGTGTAGTTCCGGCCTAGGGTGAAACACAATAAGAGGCCTTAATGGTATTTTCATCACCGCTTATGCTCGGCCAATTGTGATGAGCCTATGAGGTAGTAGATTGGAGCATTCCCTTGACAAGTGCAGAGAATCCTCGGACCATTTGTCCCCATAAACAATTCCTCGCACATTCCTTGTAGGTTTAAAAATGAACGATACTCATCTTCCGATGTTTCGATTTGCAACAATATCCAGTATCTCAGTAGGAAGAGATATCATGTGGGTTTTTACTTCCATACGAAAGTTTAATATTAGAGTTCAATCACTTTAAATCCATCCAAAAGTATAAACAAAGTAATGACATAAGAAAGAATAGATAACAAAATATGTTCTTTATATAACTACTGGTGCACAATGTAAAACATGTCTAATAGTTTCCCCAGTTCCCTAACACACGAATTCCCAGTACAAGCTTGAAACACTCTATCTCCCTAAACTATATGCAACCCGAGAAATCGGGTTCGATGCCATGGGAGCACTTATGGTAACTCCATAGTCTGACATGTGGGGTATACAACTGTGAGACATCCCTATGTACTTGTTTTCTATACACAGAATGAGAGGCTTTGTATTCAAGGATGCAAAAGTCAATCATTTGACTATAATGGACATAGGACGAGAAGTGACACATGTATGCTGCGTGGAGATCTCGCTCTATAGCAGCCTCTTGGAATGTTGTGAGGGACGAGACGCCTTTTGCTACGGTGAAGCATCTAAAAAGTCCCTCGTAGTACTTCCCCCATCATGTGTAAGATGGAAACTAGGCTTGTATCATAATGATGTAATCCAGACCTTCTCTTCGATGGAGTTGAAGTACTCATGGAGAGTTGGACACATCATAGAGATGTTTGCACGACACATGTATATGGGCATAGATTATAAAAGCTTCATGGATGGATGTGGAAAATATGGATTCTAAAGCCTCATTGGGAAGATAAATAATATTAGTACATTCATTTTCCATCTAAAAATTTAGAAAACTCATTTTTAGTAATTATGAGGTATATTTTTCTTTGTTTCAGTTCTGGCTTTCCAGAGTTAACCAAACTGAATCCTCTGATACCAACTATGAAGACCCGACACCGAAAAAACTAGAAGTCAGTGCATTTTGAACATGATGTGTTGTTTTAAAATAGAAGCTTGCACTGATAAACATATATCACATCCCATACAAAGGATCGAGTTCAGTTTGAGCTCTGGGAAACCAGTAACTTCAGAAATGTTTCATTTGATAAAAGTTGTTACTTGAAAATTTAAAATTCAAAACACAAGATGAGTATAAGAATGCCCAGTAACGGGTTTAAAATAAACCAATGAAACTTTTGAAAGAATTTTTTAAAATCATATCCAATGAACAGTATCTTATAGAAAACTGTAACACATGTAACATAACATAAAAGTGATCAACTAATAATTTTAAGGAATACATGAATCAATTAGGGAATTTTCAAAAAGGGGTAGTAAAAAATATCATGAACAAGTATGACGTATGAATGTTTAAGCACAAATTAAACCGTTAAGAGTAATATTTAATAAGAGTTGTGCATGAGGGAAAAAACGTCAATTTCATATTTTTTTTACTATTTTACACGAATCATGCCCCAAACATTTACTTGTGACATCAATGTGAACTTGATAAAAACATAAGGGAAAGAGTAGTGAAAGAATAGGAATATCATCTTGAAAAGAACTTGTAATGTGACTTGAATATGTGGCTTCAACATTTCATTTAGATATTCATGAACATATCACTGAGGTCCATCCCCAAGGTGTCAATAAAGAAAAATTATCGTGGTTATTCACCAGGGTATCGTGAAGATTATAATCTCTAGAGATTAATTCTTTACCCAATGCATTGGAGTGCGATCAGGGCGCACCCTTATTTTTTCTTTACTTTCATGTGATCCACATAAATCAATACAATACTTAAATGGGTTTGTATATTCAAGAAGTCCCATACCACCTTGAATAGTTCATTCATAGTTGGTCATAGTAGTTGAATTTACATATCTTATAAGTGAGACAAGTATCTAGATGATTAAAAACCAAGATAACAATCATATGACCGTTATTAAAAACAAAGAAGAAAGGAAGATTATGTCACATAAATTGACATCTAAGGTATTGAAAGAACAAAAAACTATAATTTATCACATGTAAGTTTGTTCTTGAAATTCTAAAATTTTATCATCCAATTAATTACTAGGTGAACCAAAAATAACAAGTATGGTTTTGAGCTTTCATATTCTAAATCATTCAATATTGTTAAGCCTTTTCATAATACTGAATAATTTCTGTGATAGAATGTATGAAACTTCACCATAAGCAAAATCATTTATGATATAAGGAAAAAAAATAAGTTACTCTTAAATGTGGATAAAAGTTTTGTTTAACAACCTATTTCTTATGTTTTTAAAACTCCACCTAAACTCAATGGTTAATGTGTAAGGACCATAACAACTGAAATCAAGGTTCATGAAACATATAAAATATATGTACGTACCCGAACGCAAACTGAAAAATTGGCACACCCATTTGTGTTAATCCCCTATGAATATTAGATCAACAACGTTTCGAATAGGGAAGTTCATTCCCTTAGTCAAAAAAAAAATTTATGAAGTCCTACAAAAAAATAATATTATAAAAACCCAATCATATATATAACATTTTCAAAATTTATTTATTATTTAAATATGAAATTAAGTTTATGTCAATATGTTCAGTGTATGAACAATTATACACAATCTTCTTTTATATAATCAAAATAGAAAGGTCATGCCCATTCCTACATATAACTGACTTATATAAAAATAAACAAAAGTAAATATGTATTTCCAAAACAAAAAAATTAGGCTAGGTATAATCCTTACATTCATTAAGCTATTTGAATGCAAGAGAACCTGAAGGCCTAGGTTCGACATTTAAGAACGTTTAGACCAAACTGTATGGTTTATATATATATATATATATATATATATATACTTCCAATATATAAGTGTAAATATTCTAAAAGAATAAAAACTTGGAAAAAATAAAAACCCTTACTTTAAAAACCAGGGAAATGAGGACTTTAGGGAGGGTTGGTCGGGCTTGCTGGAGACTTGAACGGGAGAGAAGAACCGAGTGGTCTCAGTTATTTATATACAAAATCTCACACACCACCTTCAACAAAAAAATGTACCAACTTGCATTTCATTCAATTGGGGGGTGTCATGCATAATGAAAATGAGGAGACATGGGGGTCCCTGACGGCCAGAGGTGAAGAAAATGAGGAAGATTTAGTTGGGTGAAAAATCTCCATTGTTTTGGGAGATCTAGTTTTCCTTGAGGGAGAAGAGTAGATGAAGTAGCACCGGTGGGATTCCTTGACTTAACAAAGAATAAATAGTGATATAGATAAGTTTTTATCATCTTCATTTATGCTTGGTGAGGAGCTTTGATGAGGTCCTAGTGTTCCTTGATGTTCCTTTTATCTAGATGGAAATGACGATTATATAAGAGTACAATCTCGATGACCATAACAACAAGTCCTAATTACATAGAGGCTCTATGAAAACACATAGGAGAGATTTATCCCTAGTAAGGGGCCTTATTATGGTATTCTTCTACTTTTCTATCAGTTATTTTTGCCTTGTATTTGATTATTCTTTGGTTCTATGTTGCGTGTGTTGTTTGAGTTTTTCCAAGGTGCACTGTATATGATGAATCCCCAACTTGGTTCTACTATGAGTCATGGCATTTCAAGAACCTGAACATTTGATATTTTACTCATGGTCATTTTTCTTATATGGTTATGTTTCACTATTTATCACATATCTTTTATAATCCCATTTTTTCATAGTCGAATCTTGGTACCCTTTCTCCATGCATATAGGACAAATAGTTAAATAATGTCAATAACCAATGGTCCTCATTATGATTTGATAACTACATTATGTCAATCGTTTATATTGATCATATCGCTTATGTTTGAGTCTGATATCTCTAATAGGTCATGGTTCTTATCAGTATTAATATCAAACCGGTTATATATATTCTCATTAGCATGTTATCTATTGTAAATTTTTACATTAATTGGTACTTTTTATTCTATCATTCATTTTTTATGGTTTGTTAGAATAAACATGTTACACTTTCGAATATGATAAATAATTACAAGATTTGTATTATTCGTGTTTTCTTGATTCTTCCTACTATTTATATAATTATAAACATGATAAATTTTTCTTCTGTAGTTTTGAGAAAAAGAATTATACCCATACAACACAATTACTCCATTGAAATTCGGCAACCTCGTAGCACAACCAACAATTTTTTTATAGAATTGACAAAACAATATTAAGTAAGGCTACTATTGGGATCAAATATTATTTTCCCTTTCATGATGTGATAATTGTGAGATCAAAGTAAATTAAAAATGAATAAAAAATGAACAATAGATGTAACATAGAAAACCCCAAAAATAAAGAGGGGAAAAAAACCATAGAAAAATAGAATGATATCACATTGGTAAAAGATTTTAAAAAAACACTCTCTCTATTATAAGGAAAATATCCATGTAATTAACCCTCTTGAGTAATGTATAATGCACCTCACAACATACAACACTCAAAATTTTGAAATAGGAAGATCAATACTTGAGGTGATGATGCTAAAACCGTTAAAGCATTCTGCCTTTTATAGGCATTACCCTTACACGATCTTCCTCCTATATTTAACTCCATGGGTTAGTTTTTCTACCCATCCCACTAACCACACTATCCACCTTTGAAAAATCAAGGGGGTGAAACCCTTTGTGAGAAAAAAATGCCAATATATATCACACTTGGATATATGATTGGGAATCAATAATATTTCCAAAAATATTTTCTATCTTCCAACCATGTTTCTCTTATATCTATGATTACGATTGAGTATTTTTACTATAATAACATTACAAAGTTAATAAACCTCATCATAAAATTAACCTAATTTTTTTCAATATAAATTTTCTACATATCCACTCTTCCTTCCTCCACCACATCACAAACAAAGTGATATTGTACCGTAATGTGCTTTATCTTGGAATGAAAAGATAGATTCCTTTTAATTTTCATGGTTCTATGATTGTCACAAAACAATTGGATATAATTCTGTCATTGTTCGGGATCCTCACCTTCACATCTAAATCACCTCTTTGAAAGCCTATGTAGTTTTCATGTACTCTACCTTAGTCGTGGATAAATATAAATCAGACAACAACTTCGAATTCCAGCTCAAAACTTGTCATATAAAATTAAACACATAACCCAAAGTGTATTTTCGTTGGTCATAATCACCTACAAAATCTGAATCTGGGTAGGAGCTAATAGTGAAATTTGATCCTCAATAACATAATACAGCATATGAGATCTCCTTGATGTATCTAAGGGTATTCTTTAATATGTTCCAATGCTCCGGTATTAAATTCTCTACATACCAACTAACTTCTCCCACTACAGGTGCAATTTCGGGTCTCATATAAATCATAGATATTATCATACTACCCACTCCTAGTGCATAAGGTAACTGAGACATCTCCAACCTCTATACATCCTTATTATCATTTTTAGGATTCATCATAGAGGATAACATAAAATTAATAGTAAGTGGGGTAAATATAAGCATATAATGTTACATGTGGAAGTATTTCAAGATATTCCTCATGAAATTATTTATTGATATCTAAATCATACCCTTATTTCTATTTCATTAAATCTGTTTCCCAAGATATAAATTTTTGGTCCTAATTCATTCATATCATAATCCCATGAAAGCTATCAACATGTCATCCACATACAATAGAAGAATGATAAAATCATTACCATCTGAACCCATGAAATATGCACAAGTATCTGAATGAAGTATTTTGTGCCCAATACTCATGATATTGGAATAAAATCTCTTGTACCAACACCTTGGTTCCTGCTTAATAGCATACATTTTTTTTTCTCAAACTAAATACAAAGTTCACTTTTTCTTATTTTGAAAAACATTCCGATTAGAGAATATATATTTATTTATCAAGATCACCATGTAGAAAAGTTCTCGTCACATCTAGCTACTCTAGAGTTAAAATATATATTCCACACATCCCCATAACTATCTGAACTATTGTTATTCTAAAAATGGGGTAAAATATTTAGTTGAAATGAATAACTTCTCTCTATGCATATCCTTTGTCCACCTGTCTTGCATGATATCTTTACAATTATACATTTTCATCCCAATTGATCTTAAAGAATCTTTTTTTCTGATATTCTTCCTTCCATGAGGTAATGGATCAATATATCAAGTCTTGTTCTTGTGAAGGGCATCAAGTTTCTCCTGAATTGCTTCCATCCATGTGGATATTTCTGAACTCCACATCACCTCCAAAAAAATAATATTGATTACCATCCTCCATCAATAATTAGTACACAATATTTCTCTGTGTGAAAAATTCTATCTGCCATATTGGTTCTCTTTTATCTTGAGTTGATCGTCATAGTCCAAAATCAATCATAGCTTGATCATCAATCTCCTCAATTGAAATTGGTTCTTCTATGGATTCTTCCTCCACCCAAACTATTATAGTATATGTGTTCTCTTTCTTCAAGTCCCCATTAATCATCACTTGCACCTTAACGTCTAGACATTTAACATCCATGTTGATGATAAGTATATCGGTAGTGGGGTCCCACATACGATACCCCTTCACACCATCAACATATCCTAGGAATATACATGCATTGGATCTTGAATCCAACTTAAATATTTCATGATCATTAAACAATACAGATGCATGACCTCTATAAGTATGTAACCAAGAATAGTCAGTAGGTTTAACACTCCACAGATTCATTAGTGTTTTGATATCAATCATCACAAAAGTGAATCAATTGATCACATAACATGTTCTCTTCATCACTTTATCCCATAACTTTTTGAAAATTCTTACAGTCTTCAATATCCACGGTTTTCTATCCAACAAGGTTATGTTATCCCACGTTGACACTCCATTTTGTTTAGGAGTGTACAAAAACATGAATTTTCTCTTGATTCCTTCTCATTGAAAAAAAGTATCAAAATCCTCACTTGAATATTTTCCACCACTGTCAATCCTCAAACACATGATCTTCTTTCAAGATTCCATCTTCATCCATTCTTTGAATGTTTTGAAGACTATAAAAACACTTTATTTCATCTTTATTCGTTACACATAACATCTCATGGAATAATCATAAAAAATTATACAAAGCACCTTTCTCCTCCTAGGGATATAAATAACGCTTGCCCAATATATGAATGGATCAACTCTAAGATATCATTTCTCCTCATTACTGACGTCACAAAATTCAAACAATGTTGTTTGAAAAAATCATAATGCTCCCAAAATGGAAAGGATACCTTTGTAATCTAGGAAGAAACTTATTTTTATTAAGAATCATAAAGCTTCATTCGAACATAAGACCAATCTTTTGTTACGATCACTTCCTTTATGCTTTTGTTGAGGTAGTTAACATGAAAACTATTGTAATGTCTCAGAAATTTCATATATTTTTTAATTATATAAAATTATTTTGAGACCACAAAAATCTGACGGCGCGCAATTCTGAGTCCCAGGGTGCCATGAATGATCTGTCGAAGTTTTGTTAATCTTTAATTAGCGCACGTAAGCAGATTTCCTGAAAAAGTGGATTAATTTTTAAATGGTTACTCAAATTAAAAATTTGAGGGAATTGTTTCACTCAGAATGGCAGGTTTACCATAGTCACAGATTAAGTTTAGTCGGTGCGGTTTTCCTGTGAGAAATCCTGAAAATGGAATAACCATGAATAAAATAATTAAATTATTTTATTTTATTTTTCAAATGCTTATAACTCACGAACGGTAACTCGGATTAAAAATCCGAGACCACCATTGAGCTCGTGAGGGTATTCTTTATTTAGGAAGATACTAACTTTGGTCGGTGCTGGCCAATAGTGAAAGTTAGTTTTTTTCCGTAAATAAAATAATTGAGTGACAATTATTTTATTATAAAATCCATAACTTTAAAACGGTAACTAGGATTGGAAATCCAAGAGTACTGTTGGGGTTTTTGGGTCGTGTATTAATTAGGCAGATCCTAGCCTCAACCGGTGTGGGTTGAGGGTGACTGTTAATAATTTTCCTAAATTTTTTTTTGGTACGTTTAGTAAAAATGTGAGCTGTGTTTTCTAACTTTTGAACTGTTGTTCGGCTTAAAAATTTGAGTCCATCGTTGAACCCACATCGCCGATATTCTCTTAAGAGGGGTATAACTTCGACAGTAGTAGGTTGGGTGAAAAAGTTATTTTTGTGGACTTTTGAATGATTAATAAAATAACATTTTTTGTTATTTTATTTTCCTTCTTTCCTCTAATGGACGAACGACGCTGGCGGGACTGACGATGTGGCAGGCCAACAAATGGCTTAACTCTTCTTTTTTTGTAACCAGACCATTGGAAATTCAAGAGGTTCATTAATTAAAAGAACCTCATTAGTTCCCAGAGCACTATACACTCCTTATCCTCTCCTATTTATATGGAGCTTAGGGAGGGGTGTTGGAAATAATTCACAAAACGATGAAGCTCTGGAAAAGTTCCTCGACGCCAACCACCAGGAGGACAAGACTGGTTCCAATGAGTGGTGATGAGCGCCACCGAGTCACAAATCGATGACAACGATAAAGGAGGTTTCTTAGACCATTATTAGTGGACGTCTTTTCCAGGTAGGGGTTTTTTTGTACATTTTTGTTTCCCTCTTCCACATTCATGAAATTATACGAAGAACGCGAGTCAACCAACTAATGGGTTGACCCGCGATTCATCCGTCATTATGGGAGGTTATTGCAGGGAATCTTTCGGGGTTAATCTTGTGTTCAATACAACTCTTTATTGAACTCCGTTAATATATTTCATATTGCGAGCTAACGTGGAGGGAGCGGGACTAACAAACCTGACCTGAACCCTCCGCTATCTTGCTTTCCTTACACCCACTGGGAAGCCTGCGAACACGTCGAAACACGTCATAAGAGGAGGGTCACGGCTCTTCAGCTGTGGAAAATAGAGGAGGCGGCCAACTCGATGGCTGGCCGTGGGAAGAAAGTGAAACGACCGCTGCACTGCTGATGAATGGAAGCTGTGGCGGAGGCCAAAACCACCTCCGGAGGGTTCTGTTGTGCCAACATGGTGCTTCCTCCTCACCAACCGAATGACCTCCCGGCCTTTTGGGAATTTGGGTGACAAGGGGGTTACACCCCCCGTATCGGACTGAACTAGGCCACATCCCTCGTAGCAGGATGCTACCCTCGAGTCGGGGCACCGCCCTCGCACCGGGCCGCCGCCCTTAGACTAGGTCGCCGCCCTCAGATCGGGTTGCCGCCCTCAAGTTGGGTCGCCGCCCTCGGACCGGACTACCTTCCTCAGATCGGGCCTCCACCCTCACCCCGGGCAGCCGCCCATGCCCCGGGCCCCCATCCTCAGAGCAGACCGGCGCCCTCACACCAGGCCGCTGCCCTCAGACCGGGTCGCTGCCCTCGAAGCGGGCCACCTCCCCGGAATGGGTCTCCGCCCCATTCAGGTTGGGTTGCCCAATTGTGGGCCACCCTATTTTGACCGGGCCGCCTTTGTGGGCCACCCACCTTGTGGGCCATTGTGGGTTTCCCTTGCGGGCCGCCCCTCTTGCGGGTCAGACCAAACACCAGTCCATCAGCCCGAGTCCACCCCGGCCCATCAGGCTGAGTCCACCCCACCCCAGCCTAGAGTGAGTCAGGTCGGGTCGGTACGACCAGGTCAGTCCGGACCCAAGCCAAACTGGACCCTGGGACATTTAAAGGAGCATATCATGAGAATCAGATGTCTGTTTGAAGAACTGTCTACAGTGTTGGGATCCTTGGTTCAAGACGGTCCTTTTTGTATTCTCCAATTGAGTTTTTAGGTAGTTGGATTATGGCTGGGTTGGATCAAACCCAAATCCGACCGGGCCCTCGAAGATAAAACGCTTATAACTCAAAGATTAGGTGTCTGATTGACGCGCCATCTATCACGTTGGAAACAATATGACATGACGGTCCTTTGAGTTATTCCCTTTTGGAGATTAGTGGAAGCCGAGGTACGATCGATATCTCAAGGGGCATATTCTACAGAACTTGAGCGTACCGGGTGTAAGGAAACATGTGGCATGCTGCAACGTGAAGAAAGAACATTGATCGTATGTGGGTCAACATCTACCGATCCTGTGTGGGTCAGATCCTGTGTGGGTCAGCGGGGGTCAGTTACCTATCGATCTTGTGTTGGTCAACAGTAGTGTTTCTTAAGAGAATAAGATGATATAGTTTATGACTAATCATCTGTACTTCAATACTTAAGTTATACCTGATTGTGAGATGACTCTTTTTCTTGTGTCGTACTTATTACATTGTGGTGTTACCTATGTGGTACTTCTACCTTTTTGGTATTGTCTTTGTGGTGTTACATGTGTGGTATTTCTATCGTTGTGGTGTTACTTGCGTGGTTCTTCTACCTTCGTGGTTTTATCTTCGTGGTGTTACATGTGTGGCACTTCTACCATTGTGTTGTATTTTGTTTTCTTTCATTTGTATTGTACTACCATTCGTACTTGTACATTTATAGTTGGGCTTGTATTCCGGCCCCTTTTTTTACTTTCAGCACTCTTTTACAACAACATTTTACTTTGTGGTTGCATCTTATTATGTTCTAGTCTGTGTGGTTGCATCTTGTTTTGTTCTTGGATTGTATGTCATTACAGGTTAAAAAGGAAATGTGTTCCTGTTTAAGGGACAGACCTATCCGGTGCTAGTTGACAACCTCTCGCATATAGAAGACGGGTTTGGGTTAGTCACGACATGGGCCCCAAGGTATGGGTCGTGACAACTATCTCCAGCTCCTTGTGTTCTTAACCATAAAGAACTCATAGATTATTTGATATCTTCTCTGTCTTCATCACCACAAGAACATCCTTCACAGTCTTTCCCACACCATTTTCAGTGTGCGTCTTACACCTGATGTCATCAAATCCACCCAAAGAAAATATGTTAATCTTCAGGATCTTCGCCTGGCGTACTCCTTAGGTGGTTTAAATTTTACCATCATGCATCTTCAGTTTGTTCGTATTGACTCCAAAGATCTTCAAGGTGTGATTGTTCCCCATGTAAACAAGTCCTTTGGAGATATGTTCATACTGATCAAACCATTCCCTTTGATCCATGTTTCTATTGAATCAATTATCCATGCATTTTTGAGATGATGTCTACCTCCATCCATCATTGAAGTTTTACTGATTAGTATGTCTCCATTTTTGTAAGTACTCGTCATATTTCATTGAGAGTTTTTCCACCAATCTTATTGATCCAACTATTATTTTTGGTGTGCCCCTACTTTCCACAACTATAGCATCTGATTTTGTTATTCTTCTTGATTTTTACCTTCCATGATTTCGGCTCCCACTTAGAATCATGCTCCATAGTCCTTCCTCTCTTTACTGACAAAGTCTTCGATTGGTGTAATGTTTTTTGTATGTCACTTTGCTCCTGTATTTACTTTTTTCTTCTGAAACCATAGCGGCAACGTTGTTGAGCATAAAAATGTCCATCATGATATTGTTGGTAAGGTTGGTGATAAATTAATCATATGGATTAGTAAATATTTAGAGCAGAATTCCAGCACATTCAGTATCCCAAATTTTGTAGCCTAGTGACATGAGTTGAGCGAATAGGGTATTGACAGTGTTGATGTGATTAGTCACTGATGATGACTCTTCATTCGAAGGGTGTGTAATTTTCTCTTTAAGAGAATTTGGGTGTGCAGTGACATGGTCTTATAATGTTTCTTAGAACATCATAATTTTATTTCATTGTATTTTTCTTTTCAAATCTTGATAGGACCTTGGCCACCAATGAAAAAGGGATGTTGGCAATAACATTCATATCCATGTTGTCCCATTTCTCCTCTGCTAGACCCACCAGTATTTTTTGGATCACAAGTAAGAAATTGTTCGTCCGCATCATCGCCTGCATCATCATTTATGAGAATTATTAATACCTAAAAATGAACTTCACTAGGCTTGGTATACCAGACTTCCACAATCGAAGTGTGTATTTATCAAAATGACAAATAGTATTCCATTGCATTTAGAGAAGTCTTATTTGTAAAATAACAAAGTACTCCATAAAAAACTTGATTGACCATTACTTTGTTTTACATATTGAATCACTAACGAAGATTCATTTTGATACCACAAACCAATCGGAGAAATCCTAGAGGGTACAGGTGTCCACGTCAGAGTGTTTTGGGATGAAGTCATGGAAGGTGGGCCATTTGAAGTATGGGTACGCCTTTCGGGGGTTCCCGTAGGCCAGAAACTGCGGTGGGGGACTGACCACCCTTTCCCTCGCTAGACACAAAAGAAATCATATCGACTTCCTCACCCTCCGCTCATTCACCACCGCCTTGTGTACGCAGCTCTTGTACATCCCATTCGTCAGAGCCTGTGATTTTCACTTTCATTATGACTATGAAAATCAAAAGTATTAAATGGATCTGTGGTGAATGCAGACACGTATACCATAAAGGTGTCGTCGACAAGAACAATGAACATGGATGGAGAGGGGGCGACAGAATGCCACCACCCATCATACGAAACATGGAGGCCACCCACGTTGTCTTGGTGGAGGATAGTAATGGAGGTGGGATCGCAGTGGGGTCCCGTCCCTAGTGTCACCTCCGATCGCCAGCAAGGAGGGTAGTAATTTAGACCCACATTCGATTCATTTCCAATGAAGAAATCCCGAAGGTAGCTGCGTCCCACCCCATGCCCGACGTCCATCACCTCCATGATTGACACCGACAGACCACTCATGGCCTCACTATACTCCTCCCACTGCTTCCTACCCCCGACACAAAACAATCATGGAATATATGGACCTTTTCTGACTTTTAATCATCACCAAGTTGAAATGTCAGGAATTCTTCCCTTTTTAATTATCAAAAAATCACCTGAAATCTCGAAAATCCATGCCCACTATCTGCACGACATACTTCTCCACACTCCTGGCGGAGGATTCAGTGAAGTGGAAGGATATCATCTCTTTCAATAGAAACTGTGTCGTGAAACTGTCGGTGAGGCCGTCAGCGTATCCTTGGTGATCCCCGTAGCTCCTCATCACCATATTCTTCTCCTGCGATGGAAGGCTAATGAAACTCTCAATATCAGATAGTGCCCCAATGGGATCCCTCTTTAGCTATGGGTGTTGAGCTGATGATTTGGGAAGGAGTCGAGGGCCTCCTTTTATAGGAAGAATTCTGTCCACTATAAGAATGCGCGTTATTGGACCATTAAATGGTCTATTCACACATCGACCCCTTCATAAAAGTTTTTCACAAATGTGTTTTCCATTCATCCAAAAAATTGCAGCTCATTTGGCCATTGTGTTAAGGAGTTATGTAATTTTCATTGAATTGGACTTTTTTTATGGCCGAAATTTCCATGAAGCTTTCTTCAAATGTGTAACTATCAATGGAAACCTTAATGACTTCAAAACTCACCCAAATTTGTTTTATAGTTGTTCCTATGTGTCTTAGTGGTTCCCCAAGTGAAATTACCTAAATTGTAGGTGAGGGAACTGATTTTTGCATCTGTTATGGTGGTGGGGTCTACACTGTCAACCCGAAAAAGATTCCATCTTCAACGAATATTTTGAACTAATTGATCTTCGAATAAGATCTAGGTCCAAAAGAGAGAGTTGAATGATATAAAATAAGGATTATAAAAAATAATAATTACTAATTTTGGAATTATATGTTTTATGAAATGATTGAAATATATTTTTAGTAAAAATAAGTAAAAAATCCAAAATTATTCACTTTTCTCAATTTTTCTCATAATCATTCAAAAATTCAAACTACACATCATTTTAATAACACATTAAATAAATGAGTTTTATCATTGAAAAAATTAATAAATCCACATTATTTAATAAAAAATATACATAAAATTTTTCTCTGTCAAATACCCCCACACTTAAACTATGCTTGTCCTCAAGCGTAAAATCTCCACATGGAAATTAGAGAACACCAATGTTACCAAAATTCAAATTCCAATGCAATAAAAACAAAAAAAATCAATGTCAAATTATACTTTCAAAAATCTTCATAAAATATCAATTTAATTTTTCATTTTCAATGAAACAAATAATTCACATATTTTACTTTTACCCTTTGAAAATTGATGGAAAATCTCATTTCATTCATTCAATCTCTTTCTTTTATTATTATTAAACATGCCACGTCATGATTTACCCAACATTTGATTCTTTTCTCTCATCACTCATGATACAATTCAAGTAGAGTTATTCTTATATCATGAAAAACATGCTCCTTATCGATAGTCTTGTAAATGAACAACTTTCTCCACTTTGTAAAGAAAAAACACACATAAAATCATGTGGTCTTGGAATTACGGTTATATTGACATTGAGGTTCAAGTTTAGTAGGATTTTTATGTAGAAAAAATTATGGCTCATGGAGGAGTCTAATATCTTAAGTACATTGAATGATATCAAAAGAAAAAATATAATGAAATTATCCCCTTTGAAGTAGTAACACCCACTTCCCAAAACTCAATGAAATGTTTATGAGCAAGTAAGAATAATGAATTATTTGTGCACCTTCTTGAATAATTTTTTTTAATTATTTCTTTTTTTGAAATTTATGATTATATCAAACCACACATCCATCACATAACAACATAATATCATAAAATCATCAGTCTGAAAAATGGTAATTTTTGGTCTTCCAAAATCACAACCCACTTTTTTCTCTTTTTGTTGGTTCTTTTTGTCATTTTTGTCATTTTTTTAATTCAAGTGGGGCCAAAAATAGATTATAATGAATGCTTCCACAACCTTTTACAGTTACCACAATAATACCCCCACACTTCTTCCTTATAATCTATAACATCCCATTAACATGATTCCCTTTACCCCCACACATCAACATTAAAATATTATGCAAATACTCAGAGGAGGGTAGGAATGGATAAAAATAGATTTAAATATGGCTCATTATTATAAAGGTCATTCATTATTTCTATGGGCTAAAAGAATTATTGATGTAAAGGTGGTCTTTTAAGGGAAATTATCTTTTTAAAGGATGCCTCAATCATTTTAAATGTGTTTTTTCATAGTCACAGACTTGACAAGTTTCAATATAAGTTATGATCGGTTATATGTCCCATGATCACTCAAAAAATATTCTCAAGAATAAATAGGAAGTACATGGTCTAGAAATTCTCTTAAAATGGTAAATATAGCATTAGTAAATCACTCATGGCATGACTAATAAAATCAATTCACATGAACATTAGAAATTCAAAGCCTGAAGGATGGTAGGGAAATTTCATTTACATGAATCAATTAATTCCTTCAAATCACCAGTCATTACTTATATATATATGATTCATTTTAAAAATTCAATTATTAATTTCAATAATTTAATAATTTAAACATTAAAATATAAAAAAAGGCATCTCAATATTACTAAGAAACTCATTTCTCCTAGATAAGTCGAGTAAAACATGACTTTAAGTGTGGGAATGCAATTTTATCTTCAAAGCTCTAAACATGTTGTGTAAAAAAATGTGGAAAGTTTAAAAGATAAAACACTAAAACTAAGCAGCCTTTTCCCATGAAACGTGGTCCTTCCCCTTCTCTGTGTGGGGCTTCCTTCTTCCATCATGATCCTACAATAGAAAATTACACAATTAATCACACTGATCTTTCATTTATGCTTAAAATCAAATGAGGGAGGGGGTCGCATGATAAATTATTTTAAAGAAAAGAAATTTACATCTAATTTCCATGAAAGAAATTAAAGATAAATCTTGGTATTATCCCCCACGTGGGCCCTGAATTTTGAATGCCTCCAAAGGGAAGTAACAATTATTATCTAATCTCTGATGGAGGATGAAGCTTCCTTGATTGGAACCACCATATGTGGATTTTCTCAACTTGTGCTTCATTCTTATGGGTGAGTAATGATCCATGGATAGAGTACACCATATCCCCCCTTCAAAATGAGGTATAGCTTTCATGGTGGGGTTGGATGAAGTATGAATCATCCTCCTTCTAGGATGCTACTTGTGGAACCTCTTCTTCTCTTTCCATTGGTTCCTCAAGGTACTCTTTATCAAAAGAATAGTCAATAAGAAAGTCAGAGTGTAATTCTATTTGAATAATATAATAGCATGACGTATCAAGATCAAATTCTTCCCCATCAAATTAAGAATATTTTATCAATATTTCCTTAGGGAAATACACTATAATATTTTCATGAACATCCTTCAATAAATGTTCAACATGTCCAGGGAGCTCTATATGTTCCTCAACATGTGCACATATTGGTTCTTCTTCTTCCTACAAGGCATAGCATAGATTGTCATATTTTTTATAATCAAAACCACAAGGAGTGATGTAGAATTCATATTCAATAAAATTAGAAGGGATAGAGTAAATGAATGGTTCAACTCCCTGAGTTGGTTCAGCTTAAATCTCTTCTTCAGTGGTAAGTGCCTCATGGAGTAGACTCTCTGAGGATAGAGGCAGGTAGTCGGGATCCTCCATCTTGACTTCAAATTCCACCACTTGGGTGATTTCTTCCTTCAGTGGTGATGAATCTTCTTCTTTTTATTGTATGGGGAGTTATGGTAGTTCCTTACATTTAATCAATAATTCCTCCAAACTTTTTTGATCTCCCACTTTTAGCTCACCAGGTAAGTCATCCTCCCTTGACACCTGAGGTTCTTCAATTTCAAATATAAGTTGTGAAATTTCTTCCACCACATTCTCAGGTTATTCCTTTGGCTTAGGTTTGGGTTACTCCATAAATGCATGAACATTATCAAAATCTCTATCAGCCTTTTTGGTTAATTGTTCAATTATTTCTCTATGTTCATGCACCTAAGATCTTCTAAAATATTTATCTTCTTCTTGTTGTTTTTGCTGCACCTATGAGTATTTTTTTCATGCATAATATTCTGAATTTAAATACATCATGGTAGTATTTTTTTAGTTTTTTTTAAATTAAATGAATTCTAACTAAGATGTTAAAATATAAAAATTAGACAAACTAATTATTGTCTCTTTAGAAACAACGTTAGTTTTGACGCACACCTGTCGCGGGGCGTGGACCAAAATAATTATATTTTTCCTAGTGAAACATAGTGGCTGACCAGAGTCGTTACTCTTGAAGAGCCTTCCCAATTTAGTTCAATTTATCTAATTCACCTATTATATCTCTTTTGTGGTTTTTTTTATTAAATAAAAGTAATGGAATTTTTTTGGGTTTTTTATTATTTAAAATAATGACATGTGAATCATTAATTCAATATTTATACTAATATTCAAGTCTAAACAGAATGAATTAATAAGAATAGACATGGTTTTGGGGGTTGGTTAAATTTTGAATCATTATGATACTTTATATGTTATATTTTATATTGATAATCCAAACATGAAATCTCATGTTTGAACTACTACTATTTAACTATAAATAGTGGAATATCATTGAATGTTTGAACACTCTTAATTCCACCTCTTCCTTTAATCCAAGTTGGTGACACACCTTTGTCTAGAATGTGTCATCTTCCAGGACCTAGTTAAATCGAAGATGTTTCATACAATGATTAGATATAATAAAACGTGTCAATAACTAACCAATGTAGAGAGGGAAAATGATTAAATAAAATAATAGGGATAGGTTTAGGTGCATGTCATTGGAGTCAGTCACAAAATCAGACACATTCGCCTTACCAGTCCATGCTACTCAAGTCTATCTACAAACAAAAAATTAAACATTAAAGAAAATTCATGATCACTATCACCTCAGACGGACCAAGTCTCGAGTTCAACCACTCATTTTTTAGAGTAAGATATTACTCAGTGGAGTGGGTGGAAGAGAAGAGAGAGAGTGAGAGGGAGAGAAATGAAGAAAAGTCGATGGAGAAACACAAAGGCATGGATTAATAAAACATAAATTTGAATTACAATAGAAACATAATACACAAATAAAATAAAAATAAAATATAAAGAATAAATTAGGGGGGAAAGAGGAGAAGAAGTGGCCCATGCAACGGTGGGATCTCTCCTTAGCTTTGGGTGTCGAGCTGATGATTTGGGAAGAAGGTGGGGGCCTCCTTTTATTGGAAGAATTCATTCCTCTTAAAGATTGCACATTTTTTTCCTATTAAATGTAATATTAATGTGTGTAAAACATCATAAAAGTTATTCAATAATGTGGTTTCCATTCACCCTCTAAAGTTGAGCTCATTTAGCCACAGGATTAAAAAGTTATTGAATTTTTATTGAATAAGACTTTTTATGGCTGAAATTTCCAGGAAGCCATCTTCAAATTTATAACGATCAATGGAAACCTCAATGACGTCAAAATCTGACCAAATTTGTTTTAAAGTAAGTCCTATGTGTTCTAGTGCTAACTTAGGGATAATCACCTAAATATGTGGTGAAGAGATAGATTTGTTCATCCGTTATTGTGGTGGGGTCCATTCTATTTGCGTAGAAAAATTTGCAACTTCAATGAATTTTTTGGACTAATAGTTCTTTTAATCAACTCTATCACTTTAATATAAAGTTTAATGAAATAAAATCATGATTATAAGAAAATGAATCATGAATTTTTTAATTATATTTTTTTTAAATGACAAAAATTCCTTTGTAGTAAATACTTGTCAAAAATCCAAAAATTATACAATTTTCTCAATTTTACTCATAATCATTCTAAAATTAAAATTAACCATTATTTTAATAAAACCATGAAATACATGGGTTTTATCATTGAATAAAATTAAAAATCATCATTATTTGATCAAAAATATGCACATAAATTTTCTCTCTAAAATACCCCCACACTTGAACCATGCTTGTCCTCAAGCATAAAATCTCAACATAGAATTTTAGAGGACACCAATGTTACCAATATTTAAATTCCAATTCAATTAAATCAAACAATTTTTAATGTGAAATCAAACATTAATTTTTTTTCAAAAATAACAATTTAATTTCCCATCTTTCAAAGAAACAAATAATTCACATATTTTACTTTTACCATTTGAAAATTGATGGAACTTCTCCTTTCATTAATTCAGGCTCCATGATTCATTATTATTAAACATGACATGTCAGGATTTACCTCACTTTTTATTATTTTCTCTCATTACTCATTATAAAATTCAAGTCGAGTTATGCTCATATCATGAGAACATGCTTCTTATCCATAGGCTTTTAAATAAACTACTTTCTCCACTTTTTAAAGGAAAAATGAACATAAAATCACAAGGACTTGAAATTAAGGTTCTATTTACTATGAGGTTTAAGGTTGGTAGGATTTGATGCTTTAAAAATTAAGGGTCAAGGAGGAGGGTAATATTCTAAGTACTATGCATGATATAAAAAGTAAAAATATAATGAAATTATCCCCTTCATACTAGAAACACCCACATCCCAAAACTAAATGAAAATGTTATGATCAAGTAAGTATAATGAATGATTTGTGCACCCTCTTGAATTGTTTTTATTTTGTACTTTATTTTCTTTTTCGAATGTTATGATTATATCAGACCTCACATCAATCACCTAACCATATACGCTCATAAGATTGTCAGTTTAGAAAATGGTGATTTTGGGTTTTCCCAAATCAAAGCCCATTTGTTTCTCTTTTGGTTGGTTCTTTTTGTCATTTTGTCAATTTTTAATTCAATAGGGGAGAAAATAGAGTATAATGAGTGATTCCACAACCTTTTACAATTACCACAATAAAACCCCTACACTTTTTCCTTACAATGTATATCATCTCGTCCACCATGATTCTCTTTACCCGCACACTTCAACTTTAAAATATCTTAAAAATACTCAGAGGAAGGTAGGAATGGATAAAAATGGATTGAAACATGACTCATTCCTATAAATGACATTCATGGTTTCTATGTGATAAAAGAAGGATTGATGTAAAGGTATTATTTTTAGGAAAATTATCTTTTCACAGGATGCCTCAATCATTTTAAATGTGTTTTTTCACAGTCATAGATTTGAAAAGTATCAATACAAGTTATGGTTGGTTACATGTCCCATGATTACTCAAGAAATATGCTAAAGAATAAGTAGGTATTACGTGGTATAGAAATCGTCCCGGGAATGGGAAATATAACATTAGACAATCACACATGGCATGAATAAAAAATCAATTCACATGAACTTCAGAAATTCAAAGCATGAAGGATGGTAGGGAAATTTCAATTAAATGAATCAATTAATTCCTTCACATCATGAGTCATTAATTCAATATCCATGCTTCATTTTAAAAATTAAATTATTAATTTCAATCATTTAATCATATCAACATTGAAATCTAAAACATGGCATCATAATATTCATAAGAAACTCATGTCTCTTAGATAAGTCGAGTAAAACATGAATTCATGTTTGGGCATGCAATTTTATCTTTAATGCTCAAAACATGTTGTGGAAAAAATTTGGAGAGTTTAAATTATAAGAAACTAAAATTGAACACCCTTTGTTCGTGAAACTTGGTCCTTCCCGTTCACTGTCTGGGGATTCCTTCTACCGTTACCATCCTACAAAAGAAAATTACTCAATTAATCACAATGATCATTTCATTTAAGCTCAAAATGAAAATAGGGAGGGGGCCACATGCTAAATTATTTCAATGAAAATAATTTGACATCTGAATTCCTAGAAAGAAAGTAATGATTAATCTTGGTATTATCCCTGAAGTAAGCCCTGAATTTTTACTACCTCTAGAGCGAAGAACCAGCTGTTATCCATAGTCTGATGGAGGATGAAACTTATTTGACTTGAACCACTACATGTGGCTTTTCTCACCTTTTGCTTCATCCTTCTGGGTGAGTAAGGATCTAGGGATAGAGTACACCATATCCCCACACCCTTAACAATGAGGTATATCTTGCATGGTGGGGGTAAGATAAAGTATGAATCGTCCTCCTTCCTGGTTGCTACTTGTGAAACCTCTTATTCTTTGTCCATTGGTTTCTCGAGGCATGCTTCACCAGATGAATAGTCAATGGGAAAGTCAAAGTGTAGTTCTATTTGAATAATATTAAAACATGAAGTATCAAGATCAAATTCTTCCCCATCAAAGTAAGCATATTTTGTCATGGTTTCCTTTGGGAAATCCGCTATCATCTCTTCTTGAACTTCCTTCAATAAATAATCAACATATCCAGGGAGATCCATATGTTCCTCATCATTTTCACATCTAGGTTCTTCTTCATCCTCTAAGGCATAGCTGAGATTGTCTGATTCTGTATAATCAAAACTACAACGAGTGATGTAGAATTAAGATTCAATAAAATTAGATGTGATAGAGTCAATGAATGGTTCAACTCCCTGAGTTGGTTCAGCTTCAATCTCTGCATCAGTGGTAAGTGCATCTTGGTGTAGACTCTCTGAGGATTGAGGCAGGTACTCAAGCTCCACCATCTTGACTTAAAATTACACCACTTGAGTGGTTTTTTCCTTTTGTGGTGTTGAATATACTTCTTTGTATTGTATGGCGAGGTTAGGTAGTTCCTCACATTTAATCAATAATTAATCCGAACTTTTTTGATCTCCCACTTGTATCTCAGTAGGTACGTTTTCCTCCCTTACCTACTTAGGTTATTCAATTTCAAATATATGTGGTGAAATTTCTTACAACACTTTCTCAGGTTCCTTCTCCAGCTTAGGGCTGGGTTTCTCCATTAATTTATGAAAATAATCAAAATCTCTATTTGGATTTTAGGTTAGTTTTTCAATGCTTTTTTCTAAGTTCAAGCACCTGAGCTCTTATAAAATATTCATCTTCTTATTGTTTTTGTTGATGCACCTGTGAGTAATTTTTCCATGCATAATATTCTGATTTTGAATACATCTTGGAAGTATTTTTTAGTTTTTTAAATGAAATGAAATATAAATAACATGTGAAAATAGAAAAAGAAAATGAACTAATGATTGGCTCCCCGAAAACAGCTTCAGTTTTGACGTACGCCTATCGTGGGGTGTGGAAAAAAATAATTATATTTTTCATAGAGTAGTACAGTGGCAGACCATGGTCATCTCTCTTGAGGATCCTTCTCAATGTAGTTCAATTTCTTTATCTAATTCAGATATTCTATCTCTTTTTGTGGTTTTGTTTATTAAATGATAGTGATTAATATATTTTTGGGTTTTTTATTATTTATAATAATGACATGTGAAGCATGAATACTAAATTTATACTATGATGCAAGTCTAGATAGAATGAATCACCACTAGAATTTTACACTTTACCAATAGTTGTAAACCATTCTTAAAGTCCTGGAAACCATTGGTATATATTATATCAACGGTTCCCTTAACTGTGGCCAAGTAAGGCATGAAAATAGGTCTATACCAACGGTTCTGTGAAAATCATTTGTATAGGTGTCAAAACAAATGGTATACCAACGGTTTTCTACAAACGGTTGGTATATGTGTTTTAAAGTATAACATATACCAACGTTTTGTAAAATATTGGTATATGTGTGTTAGACTTATACCAATGGTTATAAAATGTTGGTATAGAGGGGATATGGAAAGCCATAAGGCTATAAAAACGGTTATAACAAACCGTTGGTATAGTTATATTATAGTATCTATTCCAATGGTTTTGAAACTATCGGAATACAATTGCTCAGCTCCAAAGAAGCAGGCCCCTCTCCCCTCTCCATACCTACAACAACACAACAACCCCTCTCTAGACCCGCAACAACACTAATAAAATAATCCCCATCCAAAGTATTCAAAATTTAGAATTCATTCCAGAATTTAGAAATTTAGAAATTTAGAAATTCAAATGAAATAACACCCATAAGGGAAAAATCTTACATGTTATATGAAATACAATTACACCCAAAAGAGAATTCCAAATTTAGAATTCATTCCTCACTCAAACCACAACACCAACAAACATAAGAGTATTCAAAATCTAGAATTCATTCCTCACTCAAACCACAACACCAAAACACAACAGAGAAAAAACCTACATGTTATAGGAAGAACATGGGATGTTTAGTCATGGTCTTTGGTTGAGTATGTTAAAACCAATAGAAAAACATGGGTATAGTTCCAAGGATCATGACACCCATAAGAAAGACAATTGTAGTGGTCATGTTCTTAGACCTTGGATGAGTTAAAGAAAGCACATGGGATGTTTATATTCCTATAATGATTATGTATCCATGTTTAAATAGTTCCTGATGTGTTAGTGTGAAACATTGGCCAACCTCGACTTATGAGATGGGTTACTGGAATAGCCTACATGTTTTTCATAGACTTTTCAATTAGAATAAGGGGGTATGTGTCTATTTGAAGATGGGATTGAGGTTATCCATGGGGTTATGGTGTCACCATAGCTATTCCTCACCATTGGGGTATTTTTATGAGAATTTGAAACTAATTTTTCAAGAATCTATGTGTAGACTTGTTGTCCAATTTGTTATATGGTATGCTTGAGTGTTCATAGGTTTCATATGAAATTACTGTATGATATTTATTTGTTTTATGTTATTGTATAGAATGAACGACCCGTTATTAAGAATTATAACTTGAGTGTTGGTGCATGTTCCTGATTGGATGTCGAGACTCAATCCTAATATAATTAAAGTTTTTTATATATACTATGACCCATTGTGTTTCAATCTATGCCTTGTGAATATTTTCTTCTAAAAACATATGACCAATATACCATATTTTATTTTTTATCCCTTAATTTCAAGAATATATGTGTTTCCTTGTGAAGATTTTCTGTATGGAAGTTGTTGTTTTCACATAAAATGTTGTCCATTTCAAACAAATGTGACACACTTTGAGTGATACCAGTCACTCCGTGCCTCAGATTGAGGTGGGGTTGACTCGTACCCATCACAAATGAACAATGGATCTTTGGGTGGGGGGCTGCCCGGGGTGGGGGTTGTCTGAGGGGTGGGGGCTGTCCAGGGGGGGCTGTCGGGAGTGCATTTTTGGCCACTGCGGTCACACAACACCTCTGATTGATGTTTCGTCTAGTTTACTATATCACAATTAACCCACACTTTTTTTCGTTCGATTTCATGGTATTCCGAGGTCATTTGGCATGTTTCGACCACCCCACAAACATTTTTCAAGCGCGCCAAACACCTAAAAAACACATATTCTACCGTTCCATGCAGACCGCACATCTGAATTATGTATCATCTTTTCTTACACCTCAAGAATAATAATTAGGATGTTTTCCTATGATTTCAAGTCATTCTGATGTCGTTCTGTATGTATTTGACCGTAAAACACATGTTTTGGCCATTTACGACATGCAGAGTGCATTTTCAGGCACCGTGGTCATATGACACCTCCGATTGGCATTTCGTCTCACCAAACATTTTACAATTAACCCACCCTTTGTTGTTGTCTGATTTCATGGAATTCCGAGGTTGTTCAGCCAATTTTGACTACCCTACGCATGCTTTTCAAGCTCCCCAAACACCTAAAAAACACATATTCAGTTGTGCATCCCAAACCGCGCATCCAAAAGACATGTTGTCTCCTCATACCCCTCACGAAGAATAATTAGGGTGTTTTCGTTAGATTTTAAGTCATTTTGATGTCGTTCGGTATGTATTTGACTTTTAAACACATGTTTTGGCCATTTACGACATGAAGAGTATGTTTTCGGCCCCCGCGGTCACACGACACTACTGATTGATGTTCCGTCTAGCCAACCATTTCACTATTCACCCACCCTTTGTTTTGATGTGATTTCATGGCATACCGAAGTCGTTCGGCTGATTTTTCCCAGCCTACGCATGCTTTTCAAGTGCACCAACACCTAAAAAACACATATTCTACCATGCTGTGAGAACCGTGAGTCTGAATGATGTTCCATAATTTCGTATGACTAAAGAATAATAATTAGGGTGTTTTCATGTGATTTCAAGTCATTCCGATATCGTTGGATATGTATTTGACCGTAAAACACATGTTTTGGCCAATTACGACACGCAAAGTGTGTTTTAGGCCACTACGGTCACACCACACCTCTGATTGATGTGTTGTCTGGCCGAAAATTTTACAATTCACCCACCCTTGGTTTCCATCCGATTTCATGGCATTATAAGGTCGTTCGGCTGGTTTTGACCACCTCACGCACGCTTTTCAAGCGCGCCAAACACCTAAAAAAACATATTCAGTCGTGTCATGCAAAACGGGTGTCCGAATAACGTTCCATCTCCTCATACACCTCACGAATACTAATTAGGGTGTTTTTGTGTGATTTCAAGCCATTTCAATGTCGTTTGGCATTCATTTGACCATTAAATGCATGTTTTTTCCATTTACGACACGTGGAGTGAGTTTTCGGCCACCGCGGTCACATGAAACCATTGATTGACGTTCCATCTAGCCAAACATTTTAAAATTCAACCACCCTTTGTTGTCATCTGATTTCATGGCATTCCGAAGTCATTCATCAGATTTTGACCACCCCACACACCCTTTTCAAGCGCGCCAAACACCTAAAAAACACATATTCAGCCATTCTGCCTAAACCGCACATCTGAATGATGTTCTGTCTCATCATACACCACAATAATAATATTTCGGGTGTTTTCCTATGATTTCAATTCATTATAATGTCATTTGGCATGTATTTGACAGTTAAACGCATGTTTTGGCCATTTACGACACGCGGAGTGTGTTTTTGGCTAGCGTAGTCACCTGACACCTCTGATTAATGTGTCGTTTGGCCGACCATTTCAAAATTCACCCACCCTTTGTCGTTGTCCAATTTTATGGAATTCTGATGTCGTTCGTCTTTTGACCTACCCACACATGCTTTTCATGCGCGCCAAACACCTAAAAAACACATATTCAGCCATGCCACACAAACCGCATGTCTGAATGATGTGACGTCTCCTCGTACACCTCAAAAATAATAATTATGGTGTTTTTGTGTGATTTTCAGTTATTTCAATGTCGTTCGGCATGCATTTGGCCGTTAAACACATGTTTTGACCATTTACGACATGCAGAGTGTGTTTTCGGCCAGTGTGGCCACACGACACCTCCGATTGACGTGTTGTCTAGCCGATCATTTCACAATTCACACACCCTTTGTCGTCATCTGATTTCATGGCATTAAGCGGTCGTTCGGCCATTTTTGACCACCCTATGCATGCTTTTCAAACGCGCAAAACACCTAAAAAACACATATTCAGCTATATCGCGCAAAATGCACGTCTGAAAGACATGTCATCTCCTCTTACACCTCAAGAATAATAATTACTGTGTTTTTGTTTGATTTCAAGTAATTCCAATGTCGTTCGACATGCATTTGACCGTTAAACACATGTTTTGGCCATTTACGACACGCGGAGTGTGTTTTCGGCCCCCTCTATCACACGACACCTCCGATTGTTGTGCCGTCTAGATGACCACTTCACAATTCACCCACCCTTTGTTGTAGTCTGATTTTAGGGAATTCCGATGTCGTTCGGCCAGTTTTGACCACCCCACACACGCTTTTCAAGTACACCAAACACCTAAAAAACACATATTCAGCAGAGCCGTGCAAACCGCTCAACCGAATGGTGTTTTGTCTCCTTTTACACCTCGAGAATAATAATTATGGTGTTTTCAAGTGATTTCAAGTCATTCTGATGTCGTTAGGCATGAATTTAACTGTTAAACGCATGTTTTTTCCATTTATGACACACAGAGTGCATTTTCAGCCAGCACAGTCACACAACACCTCCAATTGACGTGCCATCTAGCTGACCATTTCACAATTCACCCAAACTTTTTTGTTGTCTGATTTCATAGAATTCTGTGGTCGTTGGGCTGGTTTTGACCAACCCATGCATGCTTTTTAAGCACGCCAAACACCTAAAAAACACATATTCACTCGTGCCGCGCAAACCACACATCAGAATGACGTTCCGTCTTCTCGTACACCTCACTAATAATAATTAAGGCATTTTCATGTTATTTCAAGTCATTCCAATGTCTTTCTGAATGCATTTGACCGTTAAATGCAAGTTTTGCCCATTTACGACACGCGAAGTGTGTTTTCATCCATCACAGTCACACGACACCTCTGGTTGAGGCGCAATTTACTTTTACCCATCACAAATGACCAATTTATCGTTGTCCTAAAGTATCAACACAATCCAAATGCGTTTGATCAATTTTATGTATGTTAGTTGTCGTTTTCACTAAAAATTCAGTCCACTTCATATAAATGTGAGACACATTGAGTGGTACCAGCCACACCATGCATCAGATTGATGAGGGGTTGGCTCTTACACATCAAAAATGTCTCATGGATCGTTGTGCTAATGTATCAACAAAATCCGAATACGTTTGGTCCATTTTCCATATGTTAGTTTTTGTTTTCCCATAAAATGTTGTCCATTTCAAATAAAAGTGAGACACTTTGAGTGGTACCAGCAACACCGTGACTCAGATTGAGGCACGATTGACTTTTACAAGTCACATATGAGCCATGCATCATTTTACTAAAGTATCAACATAATCCGAATATGTTTGGTTAGTTTTCCGTATGCCATTTTTTTTACAGAAAAGGGTGTCCATTTCAAACGAAAGAGATACACTTTGAGTGATACAAGCCACATAGTGCCTCAGATAGAGGCGGGTTTGACTCGTACATGTCATATATGACTAATGGATCATTTTCCTAAAGTATCAACACAATCCGAATGCATTTGGTTAGTTTTCTGTATGCCAGTTAGGCAAATCGCGCAACAACAGTGATAATATGTTATACTAAAACTATAGACATTGCGCATGATGTGACTCCCCTAGTGCAAGTTTTGGAAAAATCTTGCGCATTGCTTCTAATATATATCCCTATATGGTTGATAAATACCTTGTGGGATGGACTTGGATTTTTTACTAACCATGAGGCATAGTGTTTTTTTAGTCCGGTCGTGGTTCCATGCTCCAAACAAGCCCTAGAAGCCCCATAAACTGTTATAACATAATTAGGCTTCCATATTTGGTCAAAAATAAAGAGTTATACTGAATTTAAAAATATCAATACCAGAGTGAAAAACTAGGTTAAAAAAATAAAGAGTTATTGAAAATTCAAAAATGTAATGTATCAATCTGCCCCTGATCACCATCACCATCACCACTGTCATCCTCAGCCTCATCCTCGCTGCCATCTTTTTCCTCGTCATCATCCCCATGCTCATCCTCGGCCCCAAACTCACCCTCAGCCCCATCCTCACCCTCTTCCTCATCCTCATCCTCACCCTCGTTCTCTTCTGCATCCTTGTCATCAACAGGAACTTCATCATCTCGACCGCCACTAGATCTTCTGCCTAGTGAATAGAATAATTCACCCATGGGTGACATATATGTCTAGAAATCGACACTAGCCTCTGGTGGAAGTGATGAAGATAAATTTTTGATCAGTTTCATATATTCTTTCTCCCTCATTTGAATGTGTTTTTCCAACTCTGTGACTCTTTTATCAGACTGTCATTCATTCTCCTTTACCTGTTCAAAGTAGGTGGTACTAGAATAGATACCTGGAGAGGACCAATACCTCATCGAGACTATATTCTTACAAGGCCGGCAGCATAGTCGACCAGAGTGCTCATCTCCCAAAACCTGATATAAATGATCGTGTAGCCCTAAATTGTCAGGCACCTGGGCATCTAGGGCCTCTAAATCATCCTGTTAAAAATATTAATAGATTATTAAATTTCAAAATAGGTATTAAACTTTTAAATAAACAAATTAAAACATAAAATCTTTTCTTTTTTTGGTTCATTAACCGCAGTTCCATCTTTTTTCCTTCTACTCGAGCAAAAAAAAATTGCTCAAGGGAGACGCCCTTCAATATTCAATTTTTTTCTTCTATAATGACATTTTAACTATATAAAGTGAAATTATAATCATATATTAAATATTCAATAAATCACATAATTTATGTAGGAAATAATAAAAAGGGAAAGGCCTAAAGAAATATTATAAACAACAATATCGTACCAGCAGCCTCTGATGATCTGACATAGTAGTGCACCCCAAAGTGTGGAGGTATTAATTTGATTCAATGTTTTTTTTGTTTCTTTTCAGAAGATTCCTAAATAATGTTTAATAATAAATCAGATAATATTAATGAAAAATCTGAAAACTATCATTTAAATACCTCAAATGAGATTAATACCATAAATTTGGCAGTGGCCCAATGCGTAATTATTTGGAGATATTGCTCTATCGGGTAGTCATCCATGATAGGTATTGTCTCCAACTCTGTTCCCACTCTATCACACCATCCAACATACATCTCATGCTTATAAGCTCTCCAAAGCTCTCACAGCTCCTCTAAACGTGTTGGTCGTGCACCTTCACCATCAGTGAAGTTAAACCGAAGCTGACACCCAATAGATTAATTCATATAATTATAAAAAAATACTACATTAAATAAAATAGATTTTATTACCCGTATTTGTGCCCACGCATTATCCTTGACATCGTGTGGGAGATGTCTGCAAGAGAGATGGCTAACCAGAATGATGTCAGAGTATTTGGCTAGTGTCACCAAAAAACCCCAACATTCCTACCCAGATTTATCAATAATTTTTCATTCATCATTTTATTCAACCATAAACTGTGTTTGGTGGTTCCATACCACATGAAAGTGAGTAAACCCCCTCCCCCTCCTCTTATCAGTAGATGAATCTGTTTTTAAATAAAAAAATATTTGTACAATTTATAATAAAAATAAATTTTGTTATAAAAATTTGTTAGTGTTATAGTAATATACCTGTGGTAGTCAGATCAATGGGCATCACTGGATGTGCAGAAGCTGATGGATTATCCTATACAGGTGGAGTGTCCCTCAGTGTACTCTCCTCAGCCACATACTATGTGGGAGTAGGAGTCAAAGAAGGTGGAATATAATAGCTCAAAGATAATGAACTCGAAGAAAAAGATTATGGCACAGACGACTGGCCAACTGGTAGTGTAAACATTGGAGGCCTAAATATCCTGTGTGTCCCGAAAGACACACCAGGAGCCAAATGGGGAATAGAAGATACGTCAGTGGCAGAGGCATAGTCTATTCGGGTACGACTAGTGGATCATCTAACTCTCACACCACAAGCCCTCATACCACTGGCCTCAGTACCAGGATCCCCGGATGGTCGTCTAACTCTGACACATGCCCTCTTACCACCATCCTCTGTACTGGGAGCAATATCAGGCTCCTCGTCAGATATCTCTCCTCTAGGGGGTCGATCCTGAAAAAATGTTTAAAAAAAATAAACACATGATATTATAAGTTATTGAAATAAATATATTTGAAATAAAATACTCAAAACATGGATGATTAGAGGAACACCAATCTGTGTCATGTGACGGTTATTTTCTGTCATCTTCTTCTGCAGCATCTCATCGATGGGTGTCATTTTCTGCAATGAAAACAAATATAGAAGTAATTATAGACAAATAAGTAATGAGTAACCAAAAAACATAATATAGAAAATCTATTCTAAAAAAACATAAAGAAGCAGAAGATTTATGGTGGTTTGAAGGTATGAACTCGGATACAAACTCTGAATGATGTAGGTGTATTCATTGAATCATGTCCCAATTGAATTCAAAGAGGGGCCTTCAATAGTAATAGGTATAGATTTGATTATAACCACCTATAAAAAGGACATCTAGGAATTGTGATGTCCCAAACCAGGATGCCACTCATTAGTGGCCCAAACCCAGATGGCCACATGGCCTCAAGCACATCTACCAAAATTCCAAATGTTATTGACTAATAGTGAGAGAATTTTCTATGTTTGGGGGGACTATTCCCTCATTACCTAAGTTGAACAATTTTAATATTATCAATTAAAAAGTGGAAGAAAGATAACAATGGGAAAATATTGGAAATTGATGAAAATATCATAATTAATAATACCAACTAATAAAATAATCATTAACAAAATGATGGTAATGTATGTCATGTACCAAGAAGAAAAACATAGTTACTGTAGGATCGAAATAATGATGTAGATGCTCAATATACAAGAGAAGGGGTGAATTGTATACATTAAAAATTCCTTCGGAACCTTTAAAGTTGGTTACGAAGAACTAATATTTCCTTAAGTAAAGGAAAGGACTAAGTTTAACAAAGTTAAACTAAGCTAATTCACAACACCTCTAACACCAAATGAAAACTTGGAATAATGAATGAAGTTATAAACATCAAGTCCTATGTACTTTCATAAAACTGGAAAGAGATTATGAAAGTAGGTTCGGGAAATATGGATCCGAAAATTAATACATAACAAAAGATTACAATATGGGATTCTACCATAAAGTGTATAGAAGTTAAAATTATCATAGTACAAGTAAAAAAGTATAAGAAAGTTATACTTTCCTTACAATAAAATATACAATGGAAACAAATAAGTAGTAAATCTACAAGTAACAAGATATTAGTATTTTAACCCAAAGAGAAGGGTATCCAACAACCTTGGAAAAAGGTCCCTTGATTTATACTTTCAAGAAAGTCTGTCTACCCACACCGGGGTAAGCCCTCGATACGAATATCGGAATCTCTGTCTTTCTTTCCCTGTAAGCCCTAAACTTCATGGTAGTTGGAAACCTCTGTCTTCCTCAGCAAGGAAGCCCTAGAACTTAAAGGTAGTTGGCACCTCTGTCTTCCTATCCCCGGAAGTCCTCGAATATAATCACTAACATTCAGAGTCACACGAAGCTTTGAGAGTTAATAAGAGCCTCTCTCTCTAGAAATCACTTCAACAACATGTATGCACAATGTCAAAGAATCTCTCTTTTTTAATCTCTTTCAAATGAGCTCCTATTTATAGGCAAGGTCAGTATCCTTTCCAATGGTCATATTTTCCTTAAAAATCATAGGGACATGTACACGTGTAACTTAACCAACGGTTATTTTATAATGGAATAGATGACATCGTTTTTTAACAAACCAAGTGTAACCGAATGTACGACATTATTTTAAGTCCAACTCAAAAGTTCGGAATGAAGGTTCGGAGTGAAAACAAAATGTCACAGAGTAGAAAAATTATATAAGTGTAAGAAAAATGAATGTTCGGAGTCTAACAAAACTAATATTCGGAATCTAAATAAATTTGGAGTGTATAAAGCAAAGATAATCAGATTCTATTTAATAGGTGAATTCAGAATGAGAATTCAGAATGAGAATTCGTCATCTGAATTCGTAATGAGAATTCATCATTAGAATTTGTAATGAGAATTTGTCATCAGAATTTGTAATGAGAATCCATCATTATAATTCATAATGAGAATCCATCATTTGAATTTGTAATGAGAATTCGTCATCAGAATTCATAATGAGAATTCGTCATTAGAATTCGTAATGAGAATTCGATGTCGAACTTCATGAGAATTCATATCCAGAATTCGGAGTGGAACTTTATCAGAGTTCGTATCCGGAATTCGGAATGAAACTTCATTATAGTTCTCATCTAGAATTTGGAACCTAAAATAGAATGCTTCATATCAAAGTTTCAAATGATTCCAAGAATATAGAAATGAATCTGAATCTTATACTTAAGAAATATATGTAAGGAATTATGATAAGGATAATTTTCCTTATAAAAGCGATTTTCCTTATGAAAGAAATTTTCCTTATAAAATAAATTTTCTTTATAAAAGCAATTTTCCTTATAAAAGAAATTTTCCTTATAAATGCAATTTTCCTTAAGAATATGGTGTTTGTGATTTTCAAAACAAGAAGTAATGGAAAATTCATAAGGAAAACCTTATTGACTCAACAATCTCCCCCTTTTTGTAAAGCACAAACATCCTTACAAAAAAGAAAGTTTAATAAGAAAGAAAAATTAAGGCTTATATCCCTTTGCTTATGGATGTTGATGAATACGACTAACTCCCCCTTAGGCTTTCAATCTATAAGGATCGTATTCTAGATTCCCGGAATGATATTTCATTAATAACAAGAAATACTTCTTTAAAGAAAAACTCCCCCTTTAGATAAATTGTATTAGAGTTATTTTTCTTTCTCACCCTTTGTTAATGTTCTTTTTCCTTTTCCCCCTTTATTAGGGTTCTTTTCCTTCTCCCCCTTTGTGATTTTCAAAAAGAATTTGAGGGAATGGAAAATATAACAAATTGCCTAAAAAATTTGTAGTAACAACAAAAGAGAGAAGCAAGAAAAAATTTCATTACGTTTGTAAGTTCAACAACAACGAAGTTAAGATACAAAAAAAGATTGGATTTGTCTATTTTGGATCTTTTTCCATTGCCATGAGACCCTTAAGAATAGTCTTTTTCTTTTTCATGTCTTTATGATCTTCCTCGGCTTGCTTCTCTAACACAACTATTCTTGCACTTTGAGCTTCAATATATTCTTCCTGAGTTTGAAGTTTTTCTTCCTGAGCCTTCAAGATTTGTTCTTGCCTTAACAACGTCTCTTGAAACTCAATCCGATGATCCCTATCATATTTTCAGTTTTCAGAAACAGAATTTAGATTCCCATTCAGATATCTAACTTCTTGAATCCGTAAATTCTTTTCATCTGTCAACTTTTCTTCAATGGATGAAGTAAGTTCATTTATCTTCATGTCATCTGTTTCAATGGAATCCTTAACATTATCTTGGAATTCATCAAAGAGCCTCATCTCTTCTACAGCCTTCCTTGACCAACTAGTCATTCTCTTGCAAGATCTTTTGTGGGATTCATAGCCAACAAAGAAAGATTTGAACTGAGCCTCTATCTCAACACATTTGTCCATAACCATGGATACATAGTCTGTTTTCTGATTCAAAGCATGTTGGAGCATCTGGCATCTTGAATCAATACTTGAAACAGTCAGAATAGTACCTACCAACTTCTTTAATGACTGAGCAACAAAGTCATGACCCAACGAAGATGACTCTGAATCCAAGACATTTCATGGAGAAATTTCTTCTTCATTCAGCTTATCCTTCTTCATAGATGAATCACCAGCTTCTCTTCTCTTTACAACCACTGAGCTCGGAGTATCAATAACTAGTTGTTTTCCCTTGTCCTTTTTCAGAATAGATTCATGTTCCAGAGTTCTCTTTTCACTGTCAGACACATGAACAACATTTTCTTCATCAACAATAACTTTTTGAGCACCATACTCTACATTCTCTATATGAGAAAAATCATGTAGAAGTTGTTCGTCCTCTTCATGATAATCTACTTCTTCTTCTCCTTTCTCCTCATCCTTCTCTGGAGTGACTAACTTAGATGATTCAGCTTCTGAATTTCGTAGTGATAAATGTTCAGAAGGTGTCCCCTTATAATCATCTACATGCTTCAAAACATCTCTGGTCTCACCACTACCTTCAGCAACCGCTTCTACCACTTCTACTTGCTCAAACTGTTCAATTTCTTCAACATACTTTGCAACATCCTCTTCCGGAGTGACAAAGTTTCTTCCTAGAGTCTCTGGTAGAGATTCCACAGAGAATGATCTTGGAACTGGAATGTTTGCGGAATTCATCTCATTAAACTTCAACAAAGCCTGAGCTACCTCAACTTCAGACATCTCCTTATTAAGATTCATTTCTTTCACTTGTTTTTTTAGTTCATCTGCTGTTCTTTCCTTTAAGGCCTTAGCCTCCGCAGGATCCAAGCTAAACTAAGGCTCCCCTTGCACTCTCTTCTCTTTGATCTCCCTCTACTTATCAAAAACCTCATCTGGGTAAGCATTCTTCTTCTTCAGTTTTGGAGGTGTAGAATGAACTTCATTAGATTTTGGATTCTCTACTTCAACTACAACTTTTGTCAACTTTCTCTTCTTCACTGGCTTAAAAGATTCAACTTCAGCAACTTTCGGAACTGCTTCTTCTTGAGCCAGTAAATCAACAAACTGACCAGTCTTTTTGTCGAAGGCTACATCCATCCTTTTGAGAGTACCATCACTCACCAACATAATCTTTCAAACTCTTGGATTAGACTTGCAGGCCTCTTTGAAAGACTCAAGGCACCGAACTATCATTTTCGAGATGATTGCTGGATACATTATAATTTGAGCTCTCAGATTCCCTTTCTTAAAATTCTCAATGGTAATGAGAATGTGTTTCATTAGATTAAATTTCCTCAGATTTATAAGAAAATCTAGGATGTAGATCTCGCTCTTCTTCAGACTATCTTTGTCACCCTTCCTCGGTATGATAAGACCTTGTACCCATAATTCTAGAATCCGAAAATTTGTAGATAGAGAAGAAATCTTCGGAGCCTTGTCATCTACCAGTCCGAGATTTTCCAATGCCTTTTCCTTGTCAAAGATTCCCTTTTAATCTGGAAAAACATGAGAAACGAACTCGGCTTCTCCTTCATTGTTCAGCCCTACCAAGCTAGCTTCCTTGGCATAAGAGAGCTTATAAGTCTAGCCATAAGACATAAATGATAATTTGTCCATACCATCTTCCTCATAGAAAGAAACTAACTCATAGAATTCTATAAGAAAATCCGAATAAACTTCTTCTTGATTTCCAGGATTAGAAACAACAACATCTTCTCATCCGTTAAGCTTAATATTCTTGGATATAAGATGATCATATTTGTTGAAGAAATCAGGATGAACTAGCCTTTCTCTATATACTAACCACTTGGAGATCGGCTTAGAGGAAGACATTTCTTGAGAAGCTGCTTCAACAGACATTCGGATCTGAAGACTTCTGAGATGTTCAGAACGGAGTTCACAGAAGTTCGGAACGACATTAAAATAGAGAGGTAGAGATTCGGGAAGCTGGAGCTTGAAAACCCGATGTGGGATGAGTATTTGGGGTCCCCTTTATATAAGTAATGAGAAGACAGTTCAAATTCCTCGGTTGATTGAATGGTTGTAAGAACTAAGATCAGATCTGACGGTTAAAAACCCATTCATAAGAAAACTTGAATCCGTTATTTTGAGGTTTTTATTAGAACAATGATTTAAGAAAACGTATAAACCGAAAACAAGGTAAGAAAATACCAGCAAGTAAAGTATGATTATGAAAACTTGAGTAAGGAAACAATACCTTTCGGATTGGCATATGAGGATTATTCTCAATGGTAATATTAAAAATGAAAAAACACTACAAGATTTTTAGAGAAAAAAACATTACAAATGTTTGACTAAGAAAAGCTCATTAAGAAAATATTAGTACAAAAAAACTCATTACGGAAATACCAGTACAAAATTTTCCAATCCATAATTTTTTAGTACAAGAATTTCTATTCCAGAAGTTTTCTTATATGAAAATATCCATTCTGGAAAATTTCACTTCCAGAAGTTCCCATTCCGGAAATTTTAGTTCTGAAAAAAAAAAAATTTTTTAAAAAAACTACCTCAGAAATTTTTCTCTAACAATCAAATGTACTGCCCCTATGAAAAAGAGATTATTACTTTTAGGAGTATTGTTCAACAAGAAGTTAATAAAGAATTAATAGCTTATGGTTATCATTCCTAACTTTTGTTTAATATATTCAAATATATCGGAGCGTAAATATTTTTTGAAAATATCAGCAAGTTGATCTTGTGTTCCGATAAACTGAAGAACGATATCTTCTTTTTGTGTGTGATCCCTAAGATAGTGATGCCTAATATCTATTTGTTTTTCACGTGAGTGATGTGCAGGGTTCTTACTTAAGGCAATGGAACTTATGTTATCACACAAAATTTGAGTTATAGTAAAACTCAAGCCATAGTCTGTGAGTGTGTTTTGCATCCACAACACTTGAGCACAACAACTTCCAACTGCTACATATTCAGCTTTAGCAGTGGAAGGTGCTACAGAATGTTGCTTCTTGCATGAACAAGAAACTAAAGAATCTTCCAAGAAATGACAAGTTCCGGATGTACATTTTCTATCCATCCTACAACCACCAAAGTCAGCATCAAAAAATATTTTTAGAACAAAATCATTTCCAGAAGTATAAAATAATCCTAGATCCATGGTTCCCTTAAGGTAGCGAAAAATTCTTTTTTACTTCTTTTAAGTGAGATTCCATAGGATTCGATCGATATCTTTCACATAAGCATACTGAGAACATTATGTCTGGTCGACTAGCTGTCATGTAATGTAAACTTCCTATCATACCTCTAATGGATCTTTGATCTACTGGTTTCCCATCTTCATCAAGATCTAAATAATTTGAGGTGCCAATGGGAGTACATATAGTTTTATTATTTTCATAACCATGATTTTTGAGATGATCTTTAATATACATATGTTGAGAAATATAGGTTCCTTCTGGTTTTTTGAGAAATTTGAAAACCAAGGAAAAAAGTTAACTCACCCATCATACTCATTTAAAACTCAGATTTCATTAGACTTGGAAAAGATTCAGTTAAATATTACTGAGTTGAACCAAATATGATGTCATCAACATAATTTTTATCAAACAAAACATTTTTCTAATCATCCTTTATAAAAAGGGTTGGATCTTCATTTCCCTTAACATAGTTATTTTGATGCAAAAATCTAGTGAGTCTATCATACCAAGCTCGTGGGGCTTGTTTATGTCCATATAGAGCTTTGGAAAGTCTAAAAACTAGATCAGGATGTTTTGTGTCTTCAAAGATAAGAGGTTGTTCCACAAAAACTTCCTCTTGAACATAACTTTAAGAAAAGAACATTTCACATCCATTTGAAAGTGTTTAAAAATAAAAAATGCTGCAAAGGAAAAAATAATACGGATAGATTCAAGTCTATCTATTGGAGCATAGGTTTCTTCATAGTCTATTCCCTCTTGCTGATTATAGCCTTTAGCAATAAGTCTAGCTTTATTTCTTACTATGACTCCATTTTCATCACATTTGTTTCTGAAGACCCACTTTACTCCAATAATAGAAGTTTCCTTAGGTCTTTCAACCAAGATCCGGAATTTATTCCTTTCAAATTCATTTAGTTCATCTTGCATAGCGTTGATCCAATCATCATCACCTAAAGCTTCATCAGTACTTTTTTGTTCTAATTGGGAAAGAAATGCTAGATGTTCTACTTCATTTCTTAAGGATCTTCTAGTTCTTACAGATTGATTTTCATCACCAATGATACTATCGCTGGGATGATCCTTAAGAAACACCTGATTTAGGTTTTGTAAAACCTGTTCATCAACATAGGGTAGAAAGTCTTATGGGGTAAATGTTTCAAGAGTATCTTCTTGAAGAATTTCCTTATCAGAAGTTTCTTCTATCAAAGGTTGACAATCAGTTTTTAAAAACACATCCGAGGATGTAAGTTGGGATGGTTTAAAAACAAAAGGATATGACTCATCAAATTTTACATGCATTGTTTCTTCAACAGTACAAGTATTTTTATTGAAAACTCTATATTCCTTAGAAGTTGTGGAGTAGTCTAAGAAAATACCTTCATCAGATTTTGTTGAGAATTTATGTAAGTTATCTTTTGTATTCAAAATGAATATTTTTCAACCAAAAACCTTGAAGTTGGAATGTCTTGGTTTTCTACCGTTCCATAACTCATAAGGAGTTCTATTAAGAAAAGGTCTGATCAAAACTCGATTTATAGTATAGCAAGTAGTACTTATAGCTTCAGCCCAGAAATGTATAGCAATAGAATATTCACTCAACATGGTTATAGTTATCTCTTGAAGAATTCTATTCCTTCTTTCAACTACATCATTCTATTGAGGAGTTCTAGGTGCTGAAAAATTGTGAGTAATACCTTTTCTACTACAAAAATTTTCAAAATCAGAATTTGGGAATTCTCCTCCATGATCACAATGAATAGTTTTCAAAGGAAGGTTTTTCTCGTTTTTAACTTGAGCTCTAAAACTTTTGAAATAAGAAAAAGCTTTGGACTTCTTTGCTAGAAAATAGACCCAAGAAAATCTATTGTAATCATCAACTAGAACAAACACAAAGTATTTTCCTCCAATACTTCTAGATTGTGTTGGACTAAAAAGATCCATGTGCACTAACTGTAATGCATCAGTTGTTGAGACTTCACCGATTGATTTAAAACTAGATTTATGTTTCTATCCATATTGACAAGGATCAAAAACTTTAAAAAGATCAAATCTATGCTCCGGTAGATCCTTAACTAGTTTCTTCTTAGAGAGTCTGCATAAGTTCCTAATGTTACAGTGACTTAGCCTTCTATTCCATAACCAGGAATGATCTTCCATTGTACTTAGGAAAGGTAAATCTTGACTCCTAAGGTCTTCTAGGTTCAATGTGTAAACATTCTCTTACCTATTGGCTGAGACAATAAATTCTTCCTTGGAATTGTCAACTAAGCACTTATCATTCCTAAAATTCATAAGGTATCCTTCATCACATAACTGAATAATGCTAATGAGGTTGTGCTTAAGACCCTTAACAAAAAGAACATTTGAAATCAAGGTTTTACCAAGAAGAACAATATTTCCTATACAAACAATTTATCCCTTAGCATTATCTCTGAAAGTTACCTTTCCTCCTTTCGTTTTGATAATCTATTCAAAATAGGTTTTATTACGAGTCATGTGCCGGGAACATCCACTATCCATGTACCATGTGTTGTTGTTGGTATTCTCTTTATTTTCCTAAAAACAAGAAAAGAATTAGACTTTCGGAATCCAAACATGTTTGGATTCGAGATTCACAGATAACAAAATTTTAGGAAACCACATATTCTTTGAGAAATAATCTTTATGAAAACCTAAATATTGGGTTTTGTTTAAGGAACAATTCTTTTCTGAATGACCACCACATTGACACTTGGTACAAATTGGGGCACATTGAGGAACAAAATTATTGTTACTGAAAAAAGGTTTTGCATGGGTATAACCAAATCCATATTTATTTCTTAAAGGTCGTATTTGGGAATACATTATATCAAAATTTTCATTACCAAGGGTAAAGTTTGATAAACACTTCTTTAAGGAAAAGATTTCGTACTTGAGTTTTATAACCAAGTTTTTATCGTCAAAATCATGAGTTTTAGAACTAGAGCTAGGCTCGAAAATACTTTTCTTAGAAATTACTTTTTCTAACTCTTTAGTAAGTTTGTTCTTCTCAGAACATACCTCATGATTTTTTTAAATATTTTCAAAATCATCATTTTTTCCATCAAGATCTTTAGAAATATCTGATATTTCTTTTGTAACAATAGAATTTCTAGAGTTTTCTTTATCAAGTTTTTTATTGAGTTTTGAATTCTCAATTCCAAGAAGTTCAGCAAACCTAGAAACTTCTTCATAGGAAGGTAAAATAGTTTCTTCACCAGAAGAGGATTATTCATCAGAAGAGTTATAATACATTCTATCATTAGAATTTAAAGATACATTGGTCAATGATTCAGCATTTCTTACCTTATCCATAAAGCAATGATTGTCAATAGGTAATCTGGCTATTAGACCAAGATTCATATGTCCTGAAGATTCATAATCAGAAGATTCATCGGAAGAGTCACCACCACTGGCACTCCAGGTATCACTAGCTTTCAAAACATTCTTATCTTTGTCTTTATAATACTTCTTTACGTTCCTATCTGAATTCCTTTCTTTCCTTTCTTTCTTTTTGAGAAAAGGGAAATCTGGTCTATTATGTCCAGCTCTCTTGCATTCACAACAAGTGACCTCTCCATCTTTCCTATCTTTATTTTCCTTTTTCATATATTTGGATTGGAAACATCTTTGGCCAGCTATCTTGTTCATCCTTCGAGAAAGATTTGCTAAATCATTTTTAGAGATTTCACTCTCACTAGATTCGGATTGGAAAATAACCTTATTATACTTGGATCTGGTTACTCTCTCTGGAGTCTTAGCTTTTATCTGATTTGATGTTGTTGTAAAAGAAACAGTACCATTTCCATTCTTCTTCTTGATAATGTCAGCATCTCTTTTCATTCTTTTCTCATGTTGTAGAAGAGTTCCAAATAGCTCATCAAGAGAAATTCGAGTGACCTTCCGGTTCTCATATATACATGTTCTCTTGGATTCCCACTCATTGGGCATGATATCAATTATCTTATCCATAAGTGCTTCATCATCTAAACCTTTCTCTCCCATAGATTGTAAGTTGTTGACTATTATCATAAATCTCTGTTGAACTTTACAAATTGGTTCACCATACGGAAAATTGAAGCCATGATATTCATCTATAAGCCTAGCTCTTCTAGTCTCAATCACTTTAGAAGTTCCAAAGTGTGTAACCTCTAACTTCTTCTAGATACAATTAGCTACTTCACAAGAAGAAATTTGGCTATATATATTTCTGGTCATTGAACACAGTAAAGTATTGCGTACCATATAATTGATTTGATACTCTTTCTTTTCCTAGTTAGTGAAAGTTCTCACTTATTTATCAGGAATTTTATAATCTCCAGTAAGCATAACGATGTTGTCCACTCCAATGTTGATAACAAAAGTCTTCATTCGATCTCTCCAGTACTCATAGTCATTACCATCAATGATTGGTGGTCTTGTAGGATATAGATTATCAATGTAGCCCACATTGATTCCTGCCATACTTAAAAAAACATTCGGCACACAAACTTGTTAGAAGCAAAAGTTCGTAATCACAAGGTTCAGAATGAAAAAGTTCGGAATGAAAAAGTATGGAATGAAAAAGTTCAGAATGACAATGTACTTTCCTAAGCAAGTATGAAGAATAAAGAAAACGAACAAGAAAAACATATTGGTGAATATAAGTATTTCAGAGACATCCTCTGATACCAATTGTAGGATCAAAATAATGATGTAGATGCTCAATATACAAGAGGTCGGGGGTGAATTGTATACTTTAAAAATTCCTTGGAACCTTTAAAGTTGGTTACGAAGAACTAATATTTACTTAAGAAAATGAAAGGATTATGTTCAACAAAGTTAAACTAAGCTAATTCACAACACCTCTAACACCAAATGAAAACTTGCAATAAGGTATGAAGTTATAAACTTCAAGTCCTATGTACTTGCTTAAAACTAGAAAGTGATTCCGAAAGTAGGTTCCGGAAATATGGATCTGGAAATTAAAACATAACAAAAGATTACAATATGGGATTCTACCTTAAATCATATAGAATCTAAAATTTTCAGAGTACAAGTAAGAAAGTATAAGAAAGTTATAATTTCCTTAAAATACAATATGCAGCGGAAAAAAACAAGTATTAAATCTACAAGTAACAAGATATAAGACTTTTAACCCAAAGAGAAGTGTATCCAACAACCTTGGATAAAGGTCCCTTGATTTATACGTTCAAGAAAGTATGTCTACCCACACCAGGGTAAGCCCTCGATACGAATATCCGAATCTTTATCTTTCTATCCCTGCAAGCCCTCAACTTCAAGGTAGTTGGAAACCTCTGTCTTGCTCAGCAAGGAATCCCTCGAACTTCAAGGTAGTCGACACCTCTGTCATCCTATCCCCGGAAGTCCTCTAATATAATCACCAACATTCGGAGACGCAAAAAACTTTGAGTGTTAATTAGAGCCTCTCTCTCTAGAAATCACTTCAACAGCATGTATGAACAATGTCGAAGAAGTTCTCTTTTTTATGGTCTTTCAAATGAGCTCCAATTTATAGGCATGGTCAGTCTCCTTTCCAACGGTCATATTTTCATTAAAAATCGGAGGGACCTGTACACGTGTAACTTAACCAACGGTTAGTTCATAACAGAATAGACGACATCGTTTTTTATCAAAACAAGTGTATCATAATGTACGACATCGTTTTAAGTCTAACTCAAAAGTTCGGAATGAAGGTTCGGAGTGAATACAAAATGTCAAAGTGTAGAAAAATTATATAAGTGTAAGAAAAATGAAATTTTGGAGTCTAACAGAACTAATATTCAGAATCTAAATAAATTTGGAGTGTATAAAGCAAAGACAACCAGATTCTTTTTAATAGGTGAATTTGGAATTAGAATTCGGAATGAGAATTCGTCATCTAAATTCGTAATGAGAATTCTTCATTAGAATTTGTAATGAGAATTCGTCATCCGAATTTGTAATGAGAATCTGTCATCAGAATTCGTAATGAGAATCCATAATTAGAATTGTTATGAGAATTCGTCATCAGAATTCGTAATGAGAATTCTATGTCGAACTTCTTGAGAATTCGTTTCCAGAATTATGAGTAGAACTTTATCAGAGTTCGTATCCGGAATTCGGAATGAAACATCATTACAGTTCTCATCTAGAATTCGGAACCTAAAACAGAATTCTTCATAACAAAGTTTCAAATGATTCTGAGAATATATAAATGAATCCGAATCTTATACTTAAGAAATATATGGACGAAAATATGATAAGGATAATTTTCCTTATAAAAGCGATTTTCCTTATAAAAGCAATTTTCCTTATAAACGAAATTTTCCTTATATATGCAATTTTCCTTATAAAATCAATTTTCCTTATAAAAGCAATTTTCCTTAAGAATAAGGTGTTTAGAATTTTCAAAACAAGAAGGAATGGAAAAGTAATAAGTACAACCTTATTGAATGAACAGTTACAACTATTAGGATGTATTACTATACAAGAGGATCAATAAATTCTAAAATTTGACCTATCTTCTTGAGCTACAACCCAATCATCTGGTTCATTAGTGGAATGAGTGTGTGTCATGTCAATAACTCGAAATCCACAATCATCAATAAAGGTGCATTGCCTCATCATTGATTCAAACCGCTGGTAAAGGAAATAGTTTTATGAATCGTTGCACACAACCGTTGGAAAAATAGGACTTAAAGGCCCCTTTATAGGAATCCCAAATAAAGGAACATGCCTTAGGATAAATTATGAGTTACATTCATCCCAAATCATTCACTCATGTTCAATAAATCATACTTGGAACCTCTATGGTCATACCTTTCATTACCCAATTAGTTCCTCAAGTCAAGCGCACCCCATGGGTGGATAAAGTTTAGGCTTCTACACTAATAGGTTGTTCATGGCTTGTAAAAAGGTTTAATTTCATAAATTATAGACAAATAAATTTATTTTCAAATTTGAGATTAATAATAATGTATGTCAATGATAACAAGATTAATTAATTAAACTTGTGACTTATCTATTATTGATATGGATGTATAAACATGCCAGCATGGAGAGTGAAAAGCGCCCCACCATCAAAAAAGTGAGTATTGGCCAAGAAAGAGACATAAAATACAATGTACAGTGAGAACCATATACAATTGACCCTAATGTTATATTAGTACATTCATATTAGGAATCCAATTATCACTTAGGACTAACTAGGCCTCTATAAACAACCTGGAGTGTATGAGTTTTCTCTCTGATCTTAACTACATCATCACACATTATTACCATGATGTGAATCACGTTAAATAAGGATGATATTAACACAAAATTCCCAGAAATAACAAGCTTTCTATGAACTGAAAATTAATGGATGATATTAACACATAATTCATTTTGAATCATATTTGATTCACTGTCAAAGACCAACACACACACCCAAATCCAACAGAAAACAAAATTCATACACACCCAAATCAAAAGAGAAAACCAAAAAAGTAGATGTTGAACATTAAAATTAACGTTCACTTACAAAATAGAAGTGTAGTACTAAGAAATTTTGAAAATTGATCAGAACAAATAATTTCAATAATAGGTTAAACAGAATCCCACTTCTCCACTTCACCCAAATGAAAACATAAAACTAAAATAGTAGATGCAGTATCACTTACATAATACAAGGGAATAACTGATAAATCTTAAGAATATAAGGATTTTGGCCGTAGGGGAAGGAAAATCCCAATTCACCCTTCGGTTTAGGGCTACAATCACACAGAATGGGGGAGTTCGAGATATTGTGAATTTGGGGAAAAACATTCCCAACAGTTCGTAAAAACCGTTGGTAAAGGATGATTTAAATCCCTCTATCCTCGTGATTTAATAAAACTATTAGTATAGAGTATAATTTTCTCAACGTTTTTGAATAATTTTTGGGAAAAGATGATTTAACCATCTTTTACCAACAGTTTCCTTAAACCATTGGTAAAATTAATCTACAGGCATTGGGGAATCCTCCCTTTCAATAAGTGAATTAATATGAAAGAATTTTGTTTCGGGGGTTGGTAAAATGTTCAATCATTATTATCCTTTATATTTTTTATTTCAGTTTGATATTAAAAACATTAAATCTCATGTTTTAACTACTATTCTTTATTTATAAATTGTGGAATATCATTGAATGTTTTAGAACTCTCTATTCCACCTCCTCCTTTAATCCAAGTTGGTGACACACCTTTGTCTAGAATGTGTCATCTTCCAAGACCCGATTCAATCGAAGATGTTTCATACATTGATTAGATTAACTCCACCATGTGAAGAACTATACAATAGACACAAGAAAAAATGATTAAATAAAATAATAGGGATAGGTTGAGTTTCTTTTCATTGGAGGCAGTCACAACATCGAGGACATTCGCCTTACCCATGCATGCAACTCAAATCTATCTACAAAAATAAAATTAAACATTAAATAAAATTCATGATAACCTTTACCTCCCCCCAGGCCATGTCTCAGGTTCAGCCTCTCATTTCTGAGAGTAATATATTACTTGGTGGAGTGTGTGGGAGAGAAGAGAGGGAGAGGTAAATAAATGAAGAAAAGTGGATGGAGAAACAAAAATACATGGATTACTAAAACTAAAATGACAATTACAATTGAAAACTAATAATAAAATAATATTAATATTAAATTAAAATAATAAATAAAGGGGGGAAAGAGGAGAACCATTGGCCCATAACCTGATGGGATCCCTCCATAGTTGTGGGTGTCAACCTGATGATTTGGGAAGGAGTCGAGGGCCTCCTTTTATTGGCAGAATTCTGTCCTCTGAAATTTTGCGTTTTGTTGGCCCTTTAAATGGCCGATTAACACGTGGACCCCTTCATAAAATTTCTTCCAAAAGATGTTCCATTCACCCTCCAACTGTCATCTCCTTTATCCATAGGATTAAGGAGTTGCATAATTTTCATTGAATAAGGATTTTTATGGCCAAAATTTCCAAGAAGATTCCTTCAAATGTATAACGAACAATGGAAAACTTAATGACTTAAAAATTCCCACAAATTTGTTTTAGAGTTTTTACAATGTGTACTAGTGCTATCCCTAGTGTAATAACCTAAATGGGTGGTGAGGAGACTGATTTGTACATCTGTTACGGTGGTGGGGTCCACGTTGTCTGCCCAGAAAAGTTTCCAACTTCAATGGTTTTTTTGGACTAATAGATATCCGAATAAACTCTACGACCTGAAGAGAAATTTGAATGAAATAAAATCAGGATTCAAAAAAAATCACGAATTTTGGAATTATATTTTTTTCAAAATGACAATAATACCCTTGTGGTAAAAATCTTTTAAAAATCCAAAATTAGGCACTTTTATCAATTTTTATCATAATCATTCTAAAATTAAAATTACCCATTATTTTAATAAAACATTGAGATACATGGGTTTTACAATTAAAAACATTAAAAATCCTCATTATTTGATAAAAAAATATGCACATAAATTTTCTCTGCCAAATACCCCCTCACTTAAACCATGCTTGTCCCCAAGTATAAAATCTCAAAATGGAAATCAACAGACACCAATATTACCAATATTTAAATTCCATGATAATAAAATAAAATAAAAATCAATGTGAAATAAAACATTCAAAAATATGCATAAAATATCAATTTAATTTCCCATTTTTCAAAGAAAAAATAATTCATATATTTTACGTTTACCCTTTGAGAATTGATGGTACTTATCCTTTAATTAATTCAAGATCCTTGATTAATTATTATTAAACATTACAAGTCATGATTTAACTTACTTTTGATTATTTTCTCTCATCACTCATGATACAATTCAAGTAGAGTTATTCTCATATCATGAGAACATGCTCCTTAGCCATAGGATTGTAAATGAACTAATTTCGCCACTTTTTAAAGACAAAACATCCATAAAATTATGGGGAAAATCAATTAAGGTTATATTGACTATGAGGTTTAAGTTTGGTAGTATTTGAAGCTTTAAAAATTAATGCTCAAGCAGGAGGCTAATATCTTATGTACTATGCATGATATCAAAGGTAAAAATATAATGAAATTATCCCCTTCAAAGTAGAAACACCTAATTCCAAAAACTCAAAGAAAATGTTATGATCATGTAATTATAATGAATGATTTGTGCACCCTCTTGATTTTTTTATTTTTAACTTTTAATTCTTTTTTTGAAAGATACGATTATATCAAATCTCACATTCATCATCTAACCACATATTATCATAAGATCCTCGGTCTCGAAAAAGGTGGTTTTTGGTTTTCCCAAATCACAACCCATTTTTTTCTTTTTTTTATTGGGTTTTTTGTCATTTTTGTTATTTTTTAATTCAAGTGTGTAAAAATAGAGTATAATGAATGATTCTACAACCTTTTACAATTACCACAATAATACCCCCACACTTCTTCTTTATAATGTATATTATCCTGTCAACCATGATTCCCTTTACCCCCACACTTCATCTTTGAAATATCATGCAAATACTCAAAGGAGGGTAGGAATGGATAAAAATGTCTTCTAACATGGCTCATTCCTATAAAGGTCATTCATGGTATCTATGGGATAAAATAAGGATTGATGTAAATGAGGTATTTTAAGGAAAATTGGCTTTCGAAAAGATACCTCAATCATTTTAAATGTGTTCTTGCGTAGTCATAGTTTCGATAAGTTTAAATACAAGTTGTTGTTGGTTACATGTCCCAAGATCATACAAGAAATATGCTCAAGAATAAATAGGAGGTACATGGTCTATAAATCCTCTTGGTAATGGAAAATATAACATTGGATAATCACTCATGGAATGACTAATAAATAAATTCACAAGAACTTCATAATTCAATTCACGAAGGATGGTAGAGAAATTTCATTTACATGAATCAATTAATTCCTTCAAATCAGGAGTCATTACTTCAATATCCATGATACATTTTAAAAATTCAATTATTCATTTCAATCATTTAATCATATCAACATTTAATTCTAAAATATGGAATCACAGGATTCCAAAGAAACTCACGTCTCTTTGATTAGTCGAGTAAATCACGAATTCAAGTGTGGGGATGCAATTTTATCTTTAAAGATAAAAACAAATTGTGGAAAAAAATGTGAGAGTTTAAAAGATAAAACACTAAAATTGGACACCATATTCAATGAAACTTGGTCCTTCCCCTTTACTGTTTGGGTCTTCCTTCTACAATCATGATCAGACAAAAGAAAATTACTCAATTAATCACAATGATAATTTCGTTTAATCTCAAAATAAAAGAGGGAGGGGACCACATGCTAAATTATTTCAATTTAAATAAATTGAAATATAAATTCCTCGAAACAATGTAAAGATAAATCTTGGTATTATCCTCTAAGTCACCCTGAATTTTGACTGCCTCTAGAGGGCAATACCTAATGTTATCCAAATTCTGATGAAGGATAAAGCTTCTTTGATTTGAATGACCACATGTGGCTTATCCCAGCTTTTTCTTCATCTTCTGGGATAGAGTACACCATATCCCCCCTTTACAATGAGTTATATCTTGCATGGTATGGGTAGGATGAAGTATGAATCATCCTCCTTCTTTACTGATACTTGTGCAACCTCTTCTTCTATATCCATTAGTTACATGAGGTGTGCCTCATCAAAATAATAGTCAATGGGAAGGTCAGAGTGTAATTCAATTTGAATAATATTAAAACATGAAGTATCAAGATAAAATTCTTCACCATAAAAGCATATTTTGTCATGTTTTCCATAGGGAAATACACTATCATATCTTCATGAAATTTCTTAAATAAATATTCAATATGTCTAGGGAGCCCCATATGTTCCTTAGCATGTTCCCATAGAGGTTCTTCTTCATCCTCCAATGCAGAGTTGAGGTTGTCTAATTATGTATAATCAAAACCACATGGAATGATATATAATTCATATTCAATAAAATTATAAGGGATAGAGTCAATGAATGGTCCCAATACCTGAGTCAGTTCAGCTTCAATCTCTACCTTAGTGGTAAGTTCCTCTTGGAGTATACTCTTTAAGGATGGATGTAGCTAGTCAGGATCCTCCATCTTGACTTCAAATTCCACCACTTGGTTGGTTTCTTCCTTCAGTTTTTCTGAATATTATTCTTTTTATTGTATGGAGATGTTAGGCATTTCTTCATATTTAATCATGAATTCATCCAAACATTGTTGATCTCCCACTTGTACCTTAGCAGATACGTCTTCCTCCCTTGCTTCCTCAGGTTCTTCAATTTCAAATATAAGTGGTGAAATTTATTCCACCACTTTCTCATATTCTTATTCTGGATTATGGTTGGGTTTATCTATTAATTCTTGAACATAATCAAAATCTCTATTATCCTTTCTGGTTAGTTGTTCAATGCTTTCTCTAAGTTTGTGCATTTGATCTCTTCTAAAATATTCATCTTCTTCTTGTTTTTGTTTCTACACCTGTGAGTAATTTTTTCATGCATAATATTCTAAATTTGAATACATAATGGAAGTATTTTTTATTTTTTTAAATAAAATGATAAATAAATAATTTTTGAAAATAGGAAAAGTAAATGAACTAAGTATTGGATCCCCGGAAACAGCGTCAGTTTTTTATGAACGTTGGTTGTGGGGTATGGAAAAAAATAATTATATTTTCCTAGTGCAGAATAGTGGCTGACCAGGGTCATCTCCCTTGAAGATTTTTCTCAATGTAATACACTTAATTTATTTAATTCACCTATTCAATCTTTTTTTGTTGTTTTTGTATTAGATTAATGTGACTAAAATCAATTTTGGGTTTTTTATTATTTAAAATAATAACACATGAATCAAGAATTCTAAATTTATACTATGATTCATGTCTAAATAGAATGAATTAATAATAAAGAACATGGTTTTGGGGGTTGGTTAAATATTCAATCATTATTCTCCTTTATATGTTCCATTTCAGTTTGATATTCCAAACATGAAATCTCATGTTTGAACTAGTATTCTTTATTTGTAAATTGTAGAATATCATTTAATGTTTGAGCACTCTCAATTCCACCTCATCCTTTAAATCAAGTTGGTGACACACTTTTGTCCAGAATGTGTCATCTTCTAGGACCTAGTTCAATTGAAGTTGTTTCATCCATTGATTGTCTCAACTCCAATGTGTGAAGAACTAACCAATTGAGAGATGGAAAAATTATTAAATAAAATAATTTGGATTCGTTTAGTTTCATGTTATCGGTGGTAGTCACAACATTAGGGACATTCGACATACTTGTGTATGCTACTCAAATATATCTACAAACATAAAATTAAAAATTAAAGAAAATTCACGATCACCATCACCTCCCATTTGGCCACGTCTTGGGGTTATCCACTCATTTCCAAGTGTAATATATTACTTGGTGGAGTGGGTGGAAGAGAAGAGAGAGATAGGGAAAGAAATGAAGAAAAGTGGATGGAGAAACACAAAGGAATGGATTGATAAAAATAAAATTTGAATTACAATTGAAAAATAATACCAAACAAAAATTAAAATAAAATAAAATGATGAAATGGGGGTGGGAATAGAGGTTTATCATCGTCACATTCCCCGTTGGGAACCATCCTTGGCATTTGGTGTCGAGCTGATGATTTTTAAAGGAGGAGAGAGCATCCTTTTAGAGGAAGAATTATATCCCCTAAAATTTTTCACATTTGTGGCACAATAAATGGTCGATTAACACATGGAATCCTTCATAAAAGTTGTTCCTATATGTGTTTTCCGTTCAACCATGTCATTTAATCTCATTTAGAAATCGTATTAAGGAGGTATTGAATTTTCATTGAATAAGACTTTATATGGGTGAAATTTCAGAAAGCTTCCTTCAAATGTATAACGATCAATGGAAACCTTAATGTCTTCAAAACTCCTGAAAAATTGTTTTAGTGTCATTCCTATGTGTCCTAGTGATATCCCAGGTAGAATAACCTAAATTAGAGATTAGGAGACTGATTTGAGCATCCGTTACGGTGGTGAGGTCCACGCTGTCCGCCCGGAAAGATTCCAAATTCAATGAATTTTCTAGACTAAAAGATCTTCGAATAAGATCTAGGCCATAAATATAAAGTTGAAGAAAATAATATAAATATTATAAAAAAAATTAATCAGTAATTTTTGACTTATATTTTTTAATAAATGACAAAAATACCCTTTGGGTAAAAATCTTTCAAAAATCCAAAATTATGCACTTTTCCCAATTTTTCTCATAATCAATCTCAAATTCAAATTACCCTTAATTTTAAAAAAACATTGAAATACATGGGATTTATTATTAAAACAATAAAAAATTCCTCATTATTTGATAAAAAATATGCACATAAAGTTTCTTTTTTAGAGATGTCCTGCCTCCTAGTCTTGTGTTATCATAATATGTCATTTTTAAATTGATAAAATGCTTAAATGGACTATTTCAATAATAGGTGCTGAGTTATAGTTCCACAAGGGGTTATTTTTCTATATGCAAACACTTCAAGGAGAACCATAGCCTACTGTGACTATAGTCGAGCTGACATGGGTGTTCTAGTAGCACCATCCATTCACGTTTTGGGGGGATGATGTTCCACAATCTTCTGAGTTGTGGCTTGAGACCACACTAGCTATCTTCAAGAATGTGGAGACACCTCTAGTGAGGAGGGTGATGCTCACCCCTTATATGATACATGGAGTAGTAAAGTACTGGTGGGATGTTCTGAACAGGGCTGAAAGGCTATGAGATATGGGTTGGACTGATTTCCAGACCTACATCCTTGACTACTTTTACCCCAAGACACTATGGGAAAAGTGAGCAAGTGAGTTCTTGAGTCTAGAGCTCGGCACCATGACAGTTATAAAGTACTCAACATACTTTACAATGTTGCATAGTTTTGCACTGATGTACCTTACTAATGAGCTTTTGAGAGAGAGATGCTTTGAGGAAGGCCTCTAACATACTATCAAATCCCAGCTCAACGTGTTCAGGTTGACCTCTATAACTGAGATTGTGAATAAGGAACTGATTATAGAGTGGAACCTGAGGGAATTTGAGGATATATAGTAGGAAAATGTTTCTTCTCAACCTAGTGGTTCTACATCTTTAGGCTGGAAGCACCATTTTGATGCTTCCCTTGAGATGAGCATCAGTTAGGCTATGAGTGCTAGTAGCTCGATGTTTTGTCACTAGTGTGGCAGGAGAGGACACATGATTAATCAGAATGACTGTAACCCAGTCCAGTGCCGAGCTTATTGAGGGATGGGCCACATATAATGGTTTTGCAGGACCTTACCTCCAGTTTTGAGTGGTAGGGGGTCAGCTCTGATGTCAGGTTCAGGAGTATGTTTCTAAGATCTGTGTCAAGCAGGGAGCTAGAGCAATATAGGCCGATCATGCTATAGAAATAGTGGTCTTTGCTGAGGTATCCATACACCAATTACTCCTATACGTCGAAGGGGACCTACTCTGAGTAGTGAGGTTGTTTCATAGGGTCGTGGTATAGGTCATTTATATTATGTTCAACCTACCTCTGAGGAGCATGGTTTTATACTGTCTACAGTGAGAGGAATGATCTTAGTAGCCTCTACTATTACATCTTCTCTTTTTTGATACAGGTGTATCTCATAGTTTCATATCCGTGACAATGATGAAAATCCATGGGCTTGTTGTGTGGTATTTTGAAATCATTTTAATGCTACAAATACTATTGGGATTCATAATGGATGATGTTCTATAGTGTAGGGAGTACCCCCATGAGGTTGGTGGGTGTCACTTCATTTGAGATATTTATGTCTTTGAGATGATAGGGGTTGAAGTCATTCTTGGGATGGACTGTTTAGTATATTATCGATCTTACAATGTATATTATCGCATAAGGGTAACTTTCACATCACCAGAGGATGCAGTGTTTACTCACAAGGGTGAATGGTGTGTCCATGTGAGTTGATATGGAATAGATCATCATGAGTTGAGCAGAATGACAGCCTACATTACAATTTTGTATTTTGGATGATCAAGGATTGAGTCAGGTAGACTTTCCTCTAATGGTGGATTTTTTCAGGGACATGTTCCCAGATGACTTTTCTAGTTTACTTCTCAAGAGGTAGGTTGAGTTTTCCATTGAACTTGTTTTATGAGCTGCACCAGCTTCCATTTCTACTTACTAGGTGTCTATGATGGAGTTGTATGAAATTAATTGGAAGCTAGAGTTTTTGGAGGTAAAGGTGTTTATCCGACCTAATACATCTCTGTGGGGTTTTCCAGTTCATTTTTCAATAAATGTGGATATTACACTTAGGCTGTTTGTGGATTATCTTAATTTTAATCAGTTAATGGTTGAAAACCGTTATCCCTTTTCACAAATAGATGAAATGTTTGATAAGATTCTAGGATCCTGAGTATTTTTAAAAATTGAACTAAGGTTAGGAAATCGCCAGGTACAAATTTTAGCCATAGACATACCTATTACAACCTTTCATAGTATGTATGGTCTATATGAGTATCTGGTTAATCCATTCAGTCTCACAAACACAATAGTAGTTTTCATGGTGCTGATGAACAGAGTGTTCCATCCTTAATTGTGACACATCAAGTATTGGGATGGGAGTATTGCTGGTGTAGGGTGATAGAGTTTTAAAATATGAGTCTCAATTTCTAAGGCCACGTTATAGGAATTACCCTATGCATGATCTTGAGCTAGATGCAGTTGTTCATGCTTTTCATTATTGGAGGCATTATTTATTTGGAGATCATTTTTTGGTGTATACAGACTACAAAATCTTCAAGTATATATTTACTCAGTATTATTTGAATATGAGGAAAAAATGGTGGGTGGAGTACCAACAGTATTTTGACTTCATGCTTGAATACATGACTGGTAAAGGTATTTTAATGTTCAATGCACTGAGCACGTGGACTAATATACAGACAGTGCAGCAGGCAAGTAGTGAGTGGAAACTTATGTTGGTATTCTCTATGATCTATATGGAGGTGCATAATAGTTTGGGATAGACATATATAACATCCATATTTGTGACCTATTCCCTATTGGATAAAGTAAGGATGAGGCAGTTATAGAATTCATAGGGTCTAGTCTTATAGGAGAGTGTGGAAGGTGGGGACCCTCCTCCTAGTTGGACTGTAGGTGTTGATAAGATCTTACATATTCATGTATGTGTTTGGGTTCTAGTGGATATACATGGGGATTTGATGTGGGAGTTTCATGCTTCATCTTGGGCACTACATATTGGAGTCTGCAAGATGTACCATGACTTACATCATCATTACTAATGGAGAAGTATGAAAAGTGAGGTAGCTAGTTTCGTTATGAGGTGTTACACCTGTCAACATGTGAAGGCGGAACATCAAAGACCTGCCATGATTTTATAGAAGTTACTTATTCCAATGTGGAAATGATATGATGTCATAATTTATTTCATGACTGGTTTACTAAGGTTTCCTTGAGGTAACGATGCTGCATGGGTTGTTATTGATGAGATAAAAAACATTGATCATTTATTGCCGATCACGGATACGTTCGATGTTAATTTTCTTAGAAGGATATATATCCATGAGATAATACAACTTCACAGGTTCCCACGCACTATCATTTCAAACAAGGATTCCCAGTTTACAACTCGTTTCCTATAGAGTTTTCAGAGGGAACTTGGTACATAGGTGCTTCTGAGCACAATCCACCACCCTTAGATTGATGGCCAATCAGAGTGTATGATACAAGTTCTAGAGAACATGATGAGGGAATGTGTCCTATATTTTTGGGGATCTTGGTAGAGACTCATTCATCTAGATGTGTTCTCCAATAATAAATATTATCAAGCAACGATATAGATGTCTCCTTATGAGGCTTTGTAAGGTAGGCTATTCCAATCAACCTTGTGATGGCTAGAGGCAGGTGAGGTAGCTTTACTGGGACCTTGTCTCATGCAACAGAATTATGAGTAGATCCAGTTGATTCAAATGTAGATGGCTACTACACAATCTTGATATAAATTATATGTCGATCACCGTATATGACCTCTAGAGTTTGAGGTCCGGGGTTAGGTATTTTTATGTGTTTCACTAAGGTTGGGACATATAAGAATCATGATACGAGGTAAGCTTTCACCACTCTATGTTGGGACATTTTAGATTCTTGAGAGAGTCAGATCAGTAGACTATTAGTTTTCGTTACCTCAGAGGTACTGAGCCATGCATGACGTCTTCCCTGTATCACAACTATGCCATTATAATTTGGACCCATCTCACGCTTTTCAACCCAAGGAGGTTGATCTACAATTTGATGCATGCTTCAAGGAGAATCTAATTTGTATTGTTGATAGGAGCATGAAGGTTATACAAGTCTAGTCCGTTCCTCTAGTATAGGTTCTGTGGAAGCAAGACCATTCACAAGACGATACATAGGAGCGGGATTCTGACATACCTGCTTAGTAACAGGAGATTTTTCAAATGGATCTTGACTACCCTTGAGAGGGAAATTTGGGGAATAATTTCTGTAAGGGGGAAAGATTGTAAGATCCTTGGTTTTTCATGATGTATGAATATTTAACATTCTTTTTTGTATTAGACCCTCAGTTGGTCCATGGGATGGTAGGGTTGCTTTGGGAAATAATAGGCAAGAAGATTGTTTACTGGTTGCAGGCCAATTACACAATGTGTAATTGGATTACACACTGTGTAATCCAATTTCATAACATGTAATGGTTTTTATAAGACCTTTCACAATGTGTATGGGTTTTACCCCATTAAAGGAATATTGAGCATTACACCCCATTTAATGAAATTATATGTCATGTAATTCCCTAACTATGTTTTTTTTAAATAGAGGTAGAGACTTCTATTTTTTGGACAGAAGCCTTTTTCTCTCTTTTGAAGACTAAAAACTTTCTTATCTAGATTTTCAGATCTATCACCCATTTGGATTCTATTTCTATCCATTTCATTTTTGTTGGAAGCCCAACAGTAATATATTGATTCCTTTTTAACCATTCTTGATTCTTCATAACAATAGTTTCATTGTTTGTATTTAGTGTTTTATGACCTAATTTCTTGTTCTCCATAGGTTATTTAGATTTAATCCCAACCTGGAAGAATTTGGACTGGATACTATATGAGAACTCCAATAATGAGATAAGGTAGGTGGTCTATACGTTTCTTTTGTCTTTTGATGCTTTATAGAGAGATTGACATTTTTTCTGCCCATTGAACTTTTTAGCGCGGGCCTGATTTTAAAGTGTTAATCTGAAATAGATGTGGTAGGACCTATTTGGGACTCACTTAGGTTCTTTGAGAAATGTTGGTGGTTGCTGACCCAGCCCAAAGACACCCATGGGGTGCACCATGCCTTTACATTGGTTTTTACCATTGATGAACTACCCATGGGGTGTGACCTTGAGTTTTCCTAGTTTAAGGAAGCTTTGTTGTACTTAAATGTGGACAAATTACATACATAAGAGATATCATGCCTCATTACCTTGTGTTATTATAATATTCCAAGCCTAATGTTATTAAATACCTAAATGGAACTTTTCAAATTAGTGGGTATACTTATTGGCTGTTTTTAGATTGCTTAAATACTTTTGATGGAAATTGTGATTAATGGGTGGGTACACCCATGTGATGTATTAAATGGAAATTGGTGATAAGTGGGTGGTTATATCTATGTGACATGATTAAATGAATGTGGAGTACATGAGTGGTTATACTCATGAGATGTAATGGTTTAAATGAGTGGGTATACTCATTGAATTGTTTTGAATGTAATTTTTTATATGAGTGGGTAGACTTATATGGTTTGAAATTGTTAAAGGCATAGAATGATTAGTGATTTACATAGAATCCATGAATGGATATCCATGGATTCGGAATTCGATAGTGGACACCTTGGCTGATTATGCACCTTTGGTATTTATTCCATGAGATGCACTAGGCTTTACTACCCCTGGGATCCAACTATCTCGGACTCACGTAGGACATGTTGGTACACAAGATCCTAGGATTCAAACTAGTTTCTATGCCATGTTTCCATCAAGATTCTCCTGAGGCTCAGAGAGGATTCCTTGGTCTTTAGCACCATAGATCCATCTCGTCATGATCTACACTTCATTATACAGCATGATTGTGGGATATATGATTGTGGTTGTACGACAAGGACGTGGGTTCTTGATATAGTTTTCTTTATATGGAAAGGACGTGTGGACATGATATTGATAGTTATGTGGAAAGGTTGTGTTGTTTGTTTATATTACTTGTAGATTCCTTCTTAGGATCCAAAACTTGTTGGAGGGAGCCACAAGAGGATGTTTAGTATTACTTGTTTTGAGTAGTTATATGCCTTGGGCTTTCACACTTACATTACGTCTTACTTTCACTTGTTTAGCAAATTTCATAGTACTTCTTAGAAATGTGTATATATTTATTTGGAAACCTACTGGGATGTTTATCTCACATCCTATTTGGGCCTCCTTGGGGACCCAAATAGATTATATAGTTACAGGTGATAGTAGGGGAAAGCTCCCTAAAACTATTTGTTGATCATTGTTTTATAGCATGGGAGCATAGGACTAATATGAGGCTTGCAATGCTATGGGGGCACTTTTCGGTTGTTTTGGATTTTAGATACTTGTATTTTATTATATTTTTATGTACCTATTTTGGATATTTTCTAGATACATGTATTATCTGCATCATGGTATTTGAGACACTTATAGCTTGTTACATATTCTTGTCTAACTTGTCTATTTTATCTGTTGTTTGCTTATTGTATCTGCTTCCACTATTTAATGTGATTGACTTCCATTGTGATAAATTATGGTAATGGGGGTATAGTCTCCCAAATGACTCACCTATTCCCTAACTGCTAGTCATAATCCTCTGTCATTTTGTAAGATGTGCTTGGGGCCATGTAGCCAAACAGGCTTGGGGCACAGTTGAGTGACATTTGGGTTCATGATGTTACATTTGTACAAATATTCAATGATTTCATTTAAAAATTCATTGATTTCATATGAAGATATAATTTGATTTTTTCATGTACATACTATATCACATCTAGGTGTGAATAAAATTACTTAATGTAAAAAATAAATTCCTTTGCGTGATAATTCTTTTAGTGAGATAAATTCCTTAAACTAATAAAAAATACTATGGGTTAGAAATTTCAAAAAGTGGGAAAAAAATTCTAGTGAAAGAAATCGAATTGTTTGAGAGATTAGAGAGATGGTATTTTTTGATGACTTTTATAGCTTTAGAATCAATAATAAAATTATATATGTCACTTTTAGGGTATGATTCATTCAAACTATGTCATCTAGCACTAGAAACAAGAGTTTTCTTAGTAAAAGTTTAGTAGTGGAAGCTCTAATAATCACTACTAAAACAACATTATTAAATATATATTAAATATAGTGGCAGTTTCAATGAAAACGCTGCTAATATTTTTAAAAAATAACTGACCCCACCCCCTCCACCTAAATCCCTAACCCCCTCACTCCTTTGGTTGTGCTTCTCCCCGATGTTGGCGACTGCCCCTCCCCCTTGGCGACGCCTCTCCTCGACGTCGGCAATCACCCCTCCCTCTCGGCATTTCCTTTCCCCAACACTGGTGACCACCCCTACCTCGATCACGACTCTCCCTGTGCTGGTGACTCCCTCCCTCCCCTACCCCCTGACCAATCCCTCAGGCCCACCTCTCCTTGAAGTTGATGACCACACCTCCCCCTCGACCCTTCCCCTCCCCCAACATCGGCGACCGCCCCTCTCCCTCGATCGCACCTCTCCCCAATTCCAGCAACTTCCCCTCACTCTCGATCATTCCCCTCCATGGTTCCTGTGATAACCCGGCACTACCCAACCTATCCCCGACACCGGTGACCGCCCCTCCCCCTTGGTCACACCTCTCCCAAATGTAGGTGAACGCCCCTCACCCTCAACCCCCCATCTCCCGGACACTCACCCCCCTTCTCTCCAACAACATACCTCTCCCCCCATCCCCCACTTACCCCCGATGGCTCACCCCTCATCCCTTATGGTGACCACCCCTTTTCCTACTCTCACATATGATCCTCATGACCCCAAACCCACTTGCTAACTGATGATGACCCCAGAATGACCCCCTGCTCCTTGATGGTGATCCCTAACAATGACCGCTCTCCCCCATTTCTCAGAGTGAAATCCCCAATCATAAGGTGTAATTTTTTAATATTTTATGATTGGTTTGATATATAATTATGTATTATATCATATTGTACAATAAAATGATAAATTTTATCACATAGGAATCCTATACACATAACTATCATTAGTGCCTATTATAAATGAGGATAATGAAACATTTATATGATGAATGATTGTTTGCCTGTGGGGTTATAAATTGTCTATAACAGCACGATTCATTAATCCCTCATAGAATCATGTTGAGTAAGACTTAGTGTGTTTTGGATAATGGTTGATTAGAGGATAAGAAACCATTTTCTTTTATTGATTTTCACTAAAGTTTTAGTATGATTCTTCCACATTGGCATGATACTTTCTAAGTAAGAACATACTGAGTGTAAATGTTTGTTCACCATGATTTTATATACTATATTTATAGAATTATAGGATAAATTATGTGACCATGCTTAATTAAGTTAGTTGATGTTTACTTTTATTTGTACTTGTTTGATTAACCATTTATATCTTTATATCTGAATATACATAGAGAAGAATGAAAATAAAATGCCTATAGATAAAAGATGTATTAATTTACCTCGAAACAAACATCGTTATGTCAAGGGTTTGAAAAAAATATATTATGTAATTAAAAGCTGGTCAGTGGATTGTAGAATAAAATGTGTATGTCCTGATTGAAAATTCAAGTGATGGTTAAATAGAAATGAAGTATATGATCATTTTATATAGAAACAAATTTCTAATCAATATGTATATAGGATTTCGCATGGTGAATATATTGTTATGGAAATTCAAAACAAAGATAATCCTATCAACAAAGCACAAAGTGACCTTCAGAGGGGAATTCAGTTTGAAATTTGATAAATGAAAAATTTATCCTTGCAGGATATAATGTCCAAGATTTCAATAGATCAAAAAATCCATCAAATGTCCCTGAGAATTTTAATCCTTCTAATAAGATCAATGACCAAAAAATGATCTTTATGAATTATTTGAAGATGTGAAACAAGAACTGTATGATGGGTGTGATATGTATTAAATGTTTTCTTTTCTACTTAATTTGTATCACAAAAACTTTCTCTGTGAAATTATTGACACAGAAATGAACATGATTTTAGTGTTTCTTCATGATGAATTTAGTGGTGCTTTGATCCTTGCATCATTCTATGAGATTAATAATGTCATAAATAAACATGGACTGTATTAAAAAAAGATACATGAATTCTTTAATGATTTCATGCTTTGCTACGAAGAAGAGTCCGACAAAGGAGAATTTATAAGATGTCATAAAAGTAGATGAAATTCAATGGAAAACTATGAGAGTAATAATCAATGAAACCCCAAGAAGAAAAAAAATAAGAAAAATCCTTCAACTTTATTTCATTACCTTCCTTTGATATGATGCTCGATAAGATTTTTCCTTGAATCTACGACTACATAAGAAATAAAGTGACATGATCAAGATAATAATGATATCTTGATGAGATATCCAAAATATTCTACATAAAAGAAAATGTTTGATTCATTATATCTATATATTTCTTCAAATCTTAATAATTCACGTTTAGGATTGGATTCTGATGGTTTTAACCCATTTTGGACTTTAGGTACTAATTATAGTATTTGGCCAGTTGTTTTGATCCCTTATAATCTACCTCCATAGATGTGTATGAATAACTATTTTTTTATTTCGATGAATGTTTCTAGAAATAAAATTCCTAGAAATGGAATTGATGTATACCTACAACCTCTAATCAAATAATTGCGAGAATTATGAGATGATGGAATGGAAGCATATAACGCTTCAGAGAGAAAACTATTAAACTTACTTGATAATTTAATATAGACAATTACAAAAATTCTAGGATTAGTAAATTTTTCTAATTGGAACACTCATACTAGTTTTCCTTGTCTAGTTTGTATTTTAGTTCATGAATTATTAACTAATAGAAGAAAATGATGTTTTACGCGTCATCAATGATTTCTTTATTTCTTCTCATAAATATAGGTTTAACAAGACAGAATTCAATGAAGATAATAAACTGATAAATCCACTAAAAGTGTTATTAGGTTAAAAAATCATGGGAAATTTAATGAGTGTCATTGAAGAATTTGGAAAATATAATTATTTTGAAGAAGGGGAAAAGGGTAAAAGGTACATTATTTGAAGCATCTAAAACACAAAACTAAAGGGTATATTATTCAAAATTTCTCATTAGGAGTTTAATTTGATATGTTATAATCTTGACATAATGAATATTGAGAAACAATTCTGTGGCAATGTAATTTTCACATTGATTAATGAGAAGGGTAAATCAAAGGACCGCCTTAATGCTCTTATGAATTTGGAGTTAATGAATATAAAGCTTGATTTTTTGGAAAATGAGAATGGAATGTATCCTTCTACTATTTTTGCAATTAAAAATCAAGAGAAATATGCATTCCATCAAGCATTAAATAATTAAGAAGTCGATGATGGATATTAAAGTAATATATCAAGAGGAATTGACTAAAAAAATTGAAAGTTACATGGATTGAAAAGTCACAACTAATTTATTTTCATGGAAGAGATGTTTTCATTAGCATTTTGTAATATGTTAACAGAAAACTAAACTGTTGTACTTTTTTTAATGTGCTTTTTAGAAAAAATATAAATCCAATTGAACTTGATAAACTTCATAAAATAATTTTTTTGACACTTTTTTATTTGTATATATTATTTCCCCCTTCATTATTCATTGTGATGATTCATTTGATTGTTCATTTAGTTGAAGAAGCTAAACCTGGCTAACCAAAACATCATCAATTGATGTATCCAATTGAGAGGTACAATGATATTATTTTTATTTTCATTAGTGAATATAATTTTATTAAATTATTGCATAATTTTTTTATATGTTTCGTATTTTTTTCATTAGGTACATAGGTCATTTTAAATCATATATGATGAATAAATATCAATCAAAAGGCTCTATTACTAAAGGTTACATATCTAAAGAGTGATTGAACTTGTATTCAAGGTATTTGGATGAGATTGAGACTAGATTCAATATTGTTTAATGTCTTGATGATATCTCCACTAATTATCATTTTGAAAACTAGTTATCAATATTTCCAATTATTGGACAACCAATTGGAAAGGGGTCAAATTTTACATTTAATGAATTGGATTTTCTATAAGTACATAGATATATACCGGTCAGTAGTCTTATTACAGATCCATTTATTGAAGAATTGTGATGTCAAAAAAATAAGTGATTAAGGGGTAGATCTTGAAATGAGATGGAATTAAAAAAAGATGTTAATAAGGAGACTGTCAAATGGATCACCCATTAGGTAAGTATATACTCATATTAATATTATTTACATGTAGTTAATTTTTCATTGTTAAAACTAAAACTTTTTATATTTTTATCATGATAATGAATGTTGAAAATCAAGCTGAAATATAAAATGATGTTATGTTTTTTATTGGTTCGAGGTACTATAAGAAAGTCTATGATATTTGATTCTTACAGTATTCATGGATTTAGGTTTCATAGAATTTATCAGGAAGAATACTTAAAAACTCAATATAGTGGTGGTTTTACACTTACAGAGGTGGGATATTATTGAAATTTGGATGATATAATTGAATTAAACTATCATGGTAAGTTTTTGGTTGTCTTATTCAAATGAAAGTGGGTTAATATTGATATGGGTTTAATGAATGATTCATTACATTTTAATTATATCAAATTCTCTTAATTTATCCATACCAATGAGCATGTAGAGAATGATCCATTTATCTTGTCTTCCTAAGTGAAGGTAGTTTATTATGTGGATGATGAAATACATTAAGGTTAGAGTTTTCTTACACTTAAAGTAGATATAATTATATGATGTGAGGGATGAAGATCAATTGGTACTTTGTGATAGTGAACCTAATCAACCACAAAACATTGAATAATTTTTTACTAATAATATGGATATAATAGAACTTGTAGTAGAGGGAGAAAATGAAGAACTATTCACAAAGGAGGTTTATCAGAAAGAAGATAATGAAGATGAAGATAATTGAATGTATAAAATGGAAATGAATATATATTACAATTTCTCATTGATAAGTAGTTCATACATATATACATTTTTCTAGTTTTTATTTTTTTTATTTTTGTAAGAATTTATTATTTTTTAATTTTCTGTACATTTAATAAATTTGAACCAATTAAATTTCAATAATACTGAAAACAAATAAATTTCAAATTCCTAGCTAGTTATCATCTCGGAGGGTACAAAAACTGCCGTCAGCTTCAGTGGATCTGAGTGATTCAGTTGTACTTGAGACTACCTGCGAGCCAGCCATTCCCCAGATGTTTTTTATCACACCATCCAATTCACCTCCAGCTATGGAGCATTTGGTCATCCCTACATCTAGTTGATATTGGTGAGTAACTATTACAGGTATGTATGTCATTGTAAAAAAAACTATATATTTTATTGATTGTTTAATTCATTTTTCAAATGGATAAAAATAAAAATATAAGATATATAAATATGAACATGAAAGATGTATGAGACCTGAAGGAATCAAATATTATCATTCCATTTGATGAGTTTGGGGTGCCTACTGATGATGTTTCAAGAATCTATGGGCAGGTTATTTGGGAGCTTATTTGTGATACAATGACCATTCCCATTAATTATAAATATTGGAGGCATATTCCTACAACATGTAAAAATGAGGTTTTTTATACTTAATTAAAGGTAATTTAATTTAATATTCCTTGATAAATAATTTACATGACATGAATAAATTTTTTTAATTTACTTATATAGTGTTATGTTTTTTATTTCTAGTTGTTTTTTCATTTGGATGTCCCAGGCTCTATTTCACGCCTATGCATTATTAAAAAATTAGGAAAGAAATGGTGAGATTTTAAATGAATATTATGACATGAGTTAAATGAAATATCATTGAGCACATGATAGATGTATCTGAATGTTTTTGAATGAATTTCTCATGTGAAATGGAATTCATTTGTCGATATTAACAGAGATGCATCTCATGAGGTAATAGCATAATTTAGAGTATCGTAATAACATAAACAAAATAAAATTATAATTTTTATTAATGTCGCTATTTTCTGTAGGAATTGTTGAAAAAAATAATATGAATCATGAGAAATAATTCATTCTTCATATCAGTTTATCATAGAGTTTTTTTAGAAAAATATAATTTTGGTTTGTATGTGATTCATTATTATTTATATCATTTTATCATAAGTCAAATTTTTTCTAACTTGTTTATATTTTTTATAATGTATAATGAATTAGGATACTCTGATGGTCGAACATAGATGTTGTTTAAAGTACATTGGGAATATGATTTCCTTTTTGTAAATAATCGTACCAAAGATGTTAGAGTATGTATTTTTCATTGTCATTTCATGTTATTTCATTACTATAAAAAATAATTAAAAATATATTATAACAAAAAACAAATTCTTAAACCCAATTAAATGGGGATGGATACATGGATAAAATGATGCCAAATTTGGACCATTTGATACATCTAGCTAACCATAATTAATTGGGTTTAAGGCTTATATGTTGTTATAATTTATTTTTCAATATTATGTTTTTATAGTAGTTAAATAACAATACATTCTAATAAAAAATTTATTAATTAGATAATATTATGATGTTCAAATATTTTAAAAAATAAATGTTAATATTTTTGTATTAACAGGTTCAAATTCAAGAAATATGGGATGTGGACCCTTCAAAATCATCATTAGTTTCCCAGAATTATGAAGTTCCAATTGTTTTAGGGAAGGAGAATCCAATACATGGATATGGGTTGGGTTCTGGACCTACTCTATCAGTTGTCTTTGGTAGGGAGTCATCATCAGTTACTACTACACCTAGTGGGGGTTCTAGTAGGGCTATTGATAGGGATTCACAAAGATAAATTGAATAGTTGAAAGGAATAGTGCGAGAACTGGACTCTTATAGGAAAAAATATGATCAATGGTCAGAGAAAATGGAAAATGATTTAGTTTTTATATTTCAATGGATTACTAGAACGATACCCAAAGAAATTTCTAACTCTATAGCTTATCCTATCAAGATAAATTCTAAATTTCATAGATCAATAACACATTTTCAATGACCACATTCAACTTCTTTAAATAAAACTAAAACGAGCCATTTATATTGAAAACATGCATTTCGAGTCATACCAACAACATCTTCCACCGGATTGACATGTGTTTGATTCCTACACATGAAAAATAAATTATATATTGTTATCCTTAAGTTTGAAAATAAATCAAACTCAATTTCCCAGTTTTGACATAATAAATAGTTCGTAATGGTACAAAAGCCTTTAAAAACATTTGTGTGTGGGGGGATGGGGGGTCAAAAATAGGAATAAGATTCCATATCAACATAAAATCAGAGGAAAATGACTGTGGATTGATTTCTGAAATGTAGGAATAAATGAAACGTCATTTAGAGTTATAGTTTACCTGAGATGCATGTAAATGTATTTTAAGTGTCTTAAAACACCAAAACATGTGTGTAATGGTTCAAACCATATAAAATGATATCATATTGACGTGAAATAATGAGAAAACCACCATTGAAATATTTTTGACATGTAATCATATAAAAATATCAATTATACTTGTGGTGTAGTCAAAATGACTTATTAAATAGTTTTTAAATGTACTAAATCCTTTAAAAATGCATGATAGGGGGTCAAAATTAGAAAATTGATGTTGGATTTCCATTAATTTAGAGGAAAATAACCACGAATATTTTTTGAAATGTAGGAACCAACAACATGTTATTCCAAGTTACAGTTTTCCAGGGATTCCTGTAAATGCATTTTTAGTGTTTTGAACTATCAAAACATGTGTATAATATTCCAAACCAAAGAAAAAAACCTTAGATTGACATGATATCATACGAAAACCACCATTCAATTATTTGTGACACATAATCATAGTCAAAAAATCATTTCGGAAAGCAGTGTAGTTGGAATGACTTTGTAAAGAAATTTCAAAGGTATCAAGGCCTTTAAAAATGTGTGTCGGGGTGTCAAAACTAGGAACATTTCATCATATTTCCATAAAACCAGATAAGAAAAATATTGTTTATTTATTTTTGAAATGTAGGACATGACGATATGTCATTATGTGTTACAAATTTTTTGGAATGTAAATAAGTGGGTTTTAGTGTTTTAGACCACATAAACATGAAAGCAACAATCAAAAAAATATAAAAAGTCCTCAGATTGAAAGAAAGTCATGAAAAAACAATTGTTTAGTTATTTATGATGTGTATTCATAGATAACACATCAATATGATATGCAGTGTGGTCGGAATGGACGGGAAAATGTTTTTAAAGGTCCCAAATCCTATAAAAATGTGTGTCAGAGGGTCAAAACCAGAAAAACATTATCAGATTCCCATGAAATTATATAAAAATGACTATAGATTAATTTTTGAAATGTAGGAACTGATAACATGTAATTATGATTTATGGTTTTCCTGTGATTCATGTAAACGCGTTTTTAGTGTTTTAAAAGAGTAAAACAATAATATAATGGTGAAAACCATATAAAAATAACTTATATTGATGTCAAATCATGCCAAATTAAATATTGAGTTATTCTTAACATTTATGCATAGACAACACATCAATATAACATGTGGTGTGGTCGGAATGACTCGGAAAACGATTTTTAAAGATATTGAATCCTAAAAAAATGTATATGAGGGTCAAAACTAGGAAAACATCAGTATATTTCTCTGAAATAAAAGTAAAACCACAATAGGCTTATTTTTGAAATGTTGGTACCAAAAAAACATCATTCTGATTTATTGTTTTCCCAGGATGCACGTAAATGTGTTTTTTGTGTATTAAAACACTAAAATGTGTGTGTAACATTCAAAAACAGAGAAAATGACATCATATTATTGTGAACTCATGTTAAATATACCAATTAGTTATTTTTTGACATGTACTCACAAACAACACATCAATATGATGTGTGATTTAGTTGGAATGGCTCAGTAAATAGTTTTTAAATGTAACAAAGCCATTAAAAACATGTGGTGGGGGTTCAAAACCAGGAAAAAATATTTCACTTTCCATGAAATCATAATTCAATAACCATAGGTGGATTTTTTAAATCTATTAATAGATGAGATATCATTTTGAGTTACGGTTTTATTAGGATTCTCATAAATTCATTTTTAGTATTTTAAAACACTAAAACATGAAACAGTCAAATCCATTGAAAAAAACATAATATTTATATCAAATCATGGGGGAACCACCATTTTTTTATTTTTGAAGTGTATGCGTAATGTCAATCTGATGTGAAGTGTGGTCAGAATGGCCAGGTAAATAGTTTTTAAAGGTACTGAAGCCTTTAAAAACATGTTTCAGGGGGGTCCAAACCAGAGAAATGTTGTCATATTTCCATGAATTCAAAGAAAAATTACCACATCTTTATTTTTGAATTTTAAGAACTGACATAACATAATTTTATGTTACGATTTTCTAGGGATGTCGTTAAAAGGATTTTTAGTGTTTTAAAACACATAAATGAGTGTGTAATGGTAAAAACCATATAAAATTAATCCATATTGACATGAAATAATAAGACAACCACTGCTGTGTTATTTTTGATGCACACACATTGAAAACATATCAATCTGATAAGTGGTGTGGTCAGAATGGAATAATAAATAGTTATTTAAAGGTATCGAAGCCTTTAAAAATATGTGATGGAGTGTCAAAACTAGGAAACAATCATCTAATTTCCATGAAATAAAATTAAAACAACTATATATTGATTTTTGAAATGTAAGAACTAACGACACATCATTTCACTTTACAGTTTTCCTAGGATACCTTTAAACACGTTTTTAGTGTTTTAAAACACTAAAACATGCATGTAATGGTCAAAACCATAGAAAAAGACATCAAATTGACATGAATGAATGGTACACCTATATTTTAGTTATTCTTTACGTTTACACATCGTAAAAACATCAATATAATGTGTAGTGTGATCAGAATGGATTGGTAAATAGTTTTTAATGGTACTGAGGACTTTCAAAACATGCATTAGGGGGTCAAAACCAAGAAAACATCATCTAATTTCTATGAAATCATAGTAAAATGACCAAATATTCATTTTCTAAATTTAATAATTAGTTACACATAATTTATACTTACGGTTTTCCTATGATTCCTATAACATGTATTTAGGGTTTTAAAAAACTAAAATACGCGTGTAATAGTCAAAACCATATAAAAAGACTACATATTGATGTGAAAACATGGTAAAACCACCGTTAAGTTATTTTGGACATGTAATTTTAGAATACATGTCAATCTAGGGTGTTTTGTAGTCAAAATGTATTGATAAATTGTTTTAAAATGTATTGAATCCTTTAAAAACGTGTATTAGCGGGGTGGGGGTCAAAACTATGTAAACATCATTAGAATACCATAAAATCAGAGGAAAATGACCATATATTTATTTTTGAAATTTAGGAATTGAAGTAATGTCATTTCATGTTAGGTTTTTTCTAGGATGCCCATAAATAGGTTTTTTTTGTTTTAAAACAAATAAACGTGTAGGTAACAATAAAAACCATATAAAACAACCTCAAATTGATGTTAAATCAAGGGAAAACACCATTGTGTTATTTTGTATTTTTATGTGTAGAAAACACATCAATTTGACATGCAGTGTGGTCACAATGGCTCAATAAACAGATTTAAAGGCATTGAAGCCTTTAAAATCGTGCATTGGGGGGTTAATACTTGGAAAACAACATCGGATTGCAATGAAATTAGAGGATAATTAATATATAATAGTTTTTGAAATCTATGAATTAACAACACATCATTCAGATATATGGTCTTCCTCAGATTTCCATAAAGACATTTTTACTGTTTTAAAACACTAAAACATGCGTATAATGGTAAAAACCATAGAAAAACCCCTCATATTGACATGAAACCATGGAACAACCACCATTGATTTAGTTTTTAAATATATTATATGATTTTATATCAAATTATTTTAAAAAGTTATTATGTAAAATTTACGTACATTGCACATCGATTTAAAAATCAATTAGAATTTTATATACTTATCCCTTTTTAGTTTGAAGTATTGAATCATATTTTAAATAGGAAAATTTAAGTTTTAAAAGTGTTTTTCATGGTATATTATTTGGTTTATGTTAAAATTTATTCTGTTTGATTAACAAAAGAACAAATTTAATGTGCAACTTTATTAATATATTCCATTTCTTTTCACTTTTCCATTTCTTTTCTTATATGTTATGGTTTTTATTTTAGGTGATAGATGTTAACTTAAGGAAAGAGGTTGTCCATTCGATTCAAGACATTATTTATAAGGATGTGGTGCTGGTACATAGTTTCTTTGGTATGTTTAAATTTTATCAATGATTCTATTGTAATTATGATTTATTATGTTTAGTTTTAATTTCTGTCTTTTTTATTACAATTGATGAGATTATGTGGTATGATTCAATTTATGAGATGATGTTGAGGTAGAAGGATGAAACATAGGTCATGGGGTTGGAATATATTAGTCAGGGGTTGTTGTGGGACATATTTTATATTTCTATATAGATAATTTATATATGGGTTGACTGAGGTAATCGGTTGACTGAGGTTATGATGACTATGAATGTATATGTATATAAATATGGATGTATCTTGTCTGATGTATGTATGATGGTTTTATTGTGCATTTATGTTTTAGTTTATTACATGTCAATGTTTTTATATTTATATTTATTTTATTAAATACTTTTAAAAAGTATTTTTTTTAATATTGAGAGGTGATTTTTAAGAACCCCTGTTAAAAAATGAATTTGAATCATAATTAATAGTGGTTAATATTAACTACCAATAAACATAACATCCAATGACATATTTATCGGTTTTTAGGATCATCTTATCTATTTTATTTTCATGTTTTTTTATAAAATCACCGTTAAATAAAATGAAAATAATTTCAAAATTCTCAAAAAAAATCACATAAAAACCCAGCACTAAATGAATCAAACTACTAAGAAATTACTAGAGAACATAAAAAACAGGGAGATTTTAGTAACCACCACTAAATAATTAGGCAATGGATTAAACTACTTCCACTTGAAGAAAATACCACTACTAAGAATGATATTTTTTGTAGTATGGAGTCTTTTTTTAATGGTTTTTGCAATGCCTTCACCTGAAATGCCAGGTTCGAACTGGAGTGCTACAAGACCTCATGTATACCTCCCCATGCACAAGAGGTTTCTGTCTAGTAGTGAGGGTCTATGTCTATTAGTGGGGAGACTATACCCATAGTATAATGTCATAATACAAATAATACATAATAGACAATATAATAGAAACTAGAGTAATTATGTGGATACATAAATATGAGACCCATTTCATAGAATAATAAATGGAATTCTAAAGTGGAAATCCAAAATAGAGTAATAATATGTAGATAAATAAATAAATAAAATATCAGGGTCCTCCGGAGTCCATCTCGATATACTACCATCTTCATTCTCATTTGCTCATCCATCAGCCACAGCTCCCTTTTCCTTATTCAATTCCCTAAACATAAAGTCTGAATGTGCATCAATATCTTTATGCAATGTGTGAGTAATAAAATTCAGTAGTACAACACTAATTCATCCTTAACAAGTGTGATCATGTTTAACTAGTGTATTCAGGGATAATAATAAATGAAAAATAAATCATAAAATCTAAAATCACATAACGAGTGGTTGTGCACTAACCAAGCTGTTACGACCCCCGACTATACTTGCTTCATCTCCATATTGAATGGAAAGTCAATAAATCGAAAGTAATCAAGATATGTCCATGAGACTAGCAATCATACCTCTTGGAATTGTGTTTTCATACTACTCGACATCCACTGAGCTCGATCATTGGACTTCCGCTCCCACATCTACTGTGGGATCTATCCATACTATGAAAGGATCAAGAAAAGTGGCACCATATGATGGTTTTGGGAACAGTGGAAGCATGTTGTGGTGGGAAATATATTAAAATTTCTTTTAATGTTTATATGCTCAAAACCAAGAGTGAGGAGCTTGAACATCATATTTTAAATTAATTTATTTAATTTCATAAAAAATGATTACCTTATCTTAGGAATGTTTCTCGATTAATAATGTTAATCATATGAAAATACCCTTTCAAATTTTCTTTATTGCGCTATGAGGATCCAAGAATATAACCCCTCTAGCAAAAATCCCCACATGATCCGTTGATATCTGATAAATGTTAAACGATATCTATGTTCTATAGTGGGGAATAAAATGTCTTTTTTGGTTTATTCTTGATCACTCATTCTTTAATCTTGAATAAATCTCTCAAACATTTATTTTTCTTGAGAGGGAGAGAGATAGATGAGTTAATAGAAAATTCATTATTTGAAACAATTATCTATTTTCAATTACCTTCAAAATAACCATAACAGGCTATTTATTGGGGTAAATTTTAGGATAGAATATTTTTTTATAGTATTATAGACCTTAAAAAATACTAAAACCTTTAATAAACCCCATTCCATATAATAATAATATTCTTATTTTTATTCTATGGTGCGCTCTATCTTGAGCATTGAAAAATATTATCTAACAATCTTTTTAATTAATATTATTTATTAGACATGGTGTAGGTCTATTAAAATGCTTATTTTATTTATTAAACACCTAAATAATTATTTATTTTAAAAATTTCATTAATCAATATATATTTTTGATCAATAAAACATGAATAAAATTACACCTCAGTCTTGAGAATAATATTTATTCAATTAATTAAATTCCAATTGTATTTAATCAAGATCATCAGAAACACATAGTGTTTGACCCTCTGGGATCCTTTCTAATTGGCATCAAGAGAGATTGCCTAAAGTCCAAAATTACTATCTAGAAATGAGTCAAGGCACCCAATAGAAATAACATAATTTTGAAATGATGAAAACCAAAAATGAACACTAACTATATAATATAATCCCTTTATCATAATATCTTACTAAGCAGGTTGCACATCTATATCACCAAAAATTCACACATTCTCTATTGATATCTGATAAATGTTAAACAATCTTTATGTTCTAGTGTGGGGAATAAAATAACTTGCGTTGTTCATTCTTGATCACTCATTCATTAATCTTGAATAAATCTCTCAAACATTTATTTTTCTTGAGAGGGAGAGAGATAGAGGAGCTAAAAGAAAATTCATTATTTGGAACAATTATCTATTTTCAATTACCTTTACAATAGCCATAACAGGCTATTTATTGCGATAGATTTTAGGTTTGGATAATATTTTATTGAATTCTATCTCTTAAAAAATATTAAAACCTTTAATAAACCTGATTCCATATAATAATAATATTCTTATTATTATTCTATGGTGTGCTCCAACTTTATCATCAAAAAATATTATCTAACCATATTTTTAATTAATATAATTTATTTGACATGGTCTTGGTCTATTCAAAGTCTTATTTTATTTATTATACACCTAAATAAATATGTAATTTAAATATTTTATTAATAAATATATATTTGTGGTCAATAAAACATGAACAAAATTATACCTCAGTCTTGAGAATAATATTTATGCAAGTAATTAAATTCAAATTGTATTTAATCAAGATCATCAGAAATATTTAGTGTTTGACCCTCTGGGATTCATTTTAATTGGAATCAAGAGGGCTTTCCTAAAGTCCAAAATTACTTTCTATAAATGAGTCAAGGCACCAAAACGAAATAACATAATTTTGTAATGATGAAAACCAAAAATGAACACTCACTATATAACATAATCCCTTTATCATAATATCTCGTCAAGCAGGTTGCACATCTATGTCACCAACCTATTTTCATGGTACATCTTTCTTTAAATATCTAAAATAAACACATCGTTACACCATGTACAAGAAATTTAATGTAATGGTTCTATTTTAATAAAATGGATGAGATATCAGCTTCTATAAATATAGAAGGGATAAATCCTTCTTAAACATATTCGTTAATGACATGCGAGTCATGAAAAGAACAATGTAACCTAACTTACCATTAATATATGTCATCATAGTTTTCATCATAAAATCTAAGTGCATGAGTTATAAATTTAATTAATGATAATTTTAATGTCCATGTACCATTACACATGCTCGCATATAGGAATATCTGATGACACCAAAACATGTGGAATTCCTACCAGTGATTCATTCTCATAATCTCCCATATTAAGGATTACCATGTGAGAACTTCATGATACTAAGACTCATCCTCTTTTGAGTGCTCTCACATAATAGTCTATGAACTATGTCTCCCATCATAGTACGTTATCCAAGAGAAGAACATTCTTTAAGAATAATATCATAACACTTCAAGGATCTCAATATAACAGAGAAATGTTGTGACCTTATCAATGTGACATATACTCTAGGACATTATTACATTATAGTATTACAGAAAAATGGAAAATATCTCATAATATTTTTTATTAATATTCAATATATCGAACATACTTTTAATTAAAGAACAGATAGCTATTCCTAGGACCCCAACTCCAAGAAACTCCCATGAGGATTAGATCCAAGTACCTACAACTTTCATTCCAATTGAACTCACTTAATAATTATATTTATTGTGAGTCAAGATTTTAGTCAAGGGGTATGATATATTTTCTTCTTTTGATATACTCCTCACAAAAACCTCACCTCTCTTAAAAAAATCCCTCAAGAGTTGATACTTCAAAAGTACCAACTTTGTCCGTTGATGTGTACATGGAACTTTTACGAGATAAACCACTACAATATTATCACAATAGAGTGTAATATGATATTTACTATTATGTACCAATTCATGATCATGGATGATTTTTTGCATCCATAATTCTTATTTAGCTACCTCAGAAGTCACAATATACTTGGACTCTATTGTAAAATCTATGACCATAGCCTTTTTTGAGCTCTTCTAGCTCACAATACCTCCATTAAAAGTGAATATATATCTATTTTGTGACTTCATGTCATCTTGATAAGTTTAAAAACTATAATCTTCATATATTTTGATGACTGGTTCCCTATATCCTCCATAAATTAGGAACAAATCCCCAGTACACATCAAATAATTAAAGACACTCTTGACTGTCATCTTATAGAGGTCAACTGGATCGTCTTGATATCTTCTTACTGCACTTGATGCATAGGAAACATCTATCCTAGTACATATATTAATATACATGAATGACCCAATCACTGATGCATATAAAATCCTTTCCATTCTATTTATTTCCCCATGTATATTTGGAAACATTTTCCTGGAAGGATGAATACCAAGTGACATTGGAAACAATCCCCTCTTTGATTTTTCCATACCAAATATCTTAAGTATATTATCAATTTATGTACTTTGACTTAGGTTGAGAAACTTATTGGATCTATCATGATAGATATTGATTCGAAAGATATATGATGTCTCACCCATGTCCTTCATAGAGAAGCATTTATTCAACAAAATCTTAAAAAACTGTATGACTGGTTACTGATTTACAATAAGTAATTTGTCATCAACATATACTATTAAGAAAATGAATGCAATCCCACTAAATTGTTTTTAGACACCAGGATCACACTCATTCATTATGAAACCACATTCAATTATAGATTCATCCAAAATGAATGATTCATATCCTAGATACTTGATTTAATCCATAAATGGATAATTTTTTAATTTGTATATATTTTTATCCTTTGGAGTCACAAACCCTTAATGTTGTTTTATATCAACATCTTCTTGATGGTTCTAATTAAGTAAGGCAATTTTGACATCTATTTCTCAAATCTCATAGTCGCGGTAAGCCTCAATGCCAAGTATAATTCTGATGGATCTCAACGTTACAACTGGTGAAAAGGTTTTATCTTAGTTAATTTCATGATGCTATTTAAATCCATTTACAACTATCCATACCATATAGGTACTGACTTTTCCATCATTGTATAGTTTCTTATTGAATACACACTTGAAACCAGTGGGGTTTACATCCATTGTAAGATCTACCAAAATACAGACATGATTTTGGTAGATGGAATCCATTTTAGAATTGATGGATTATTTTCACTTGGAAGCATATTTCCCACATACAGCTTCCTTTTAGGTTATAGGATCAGTATTATAAACTAATAATTAGTCACCATCCTTTGTGACAAGAAAAATATACCATTCTGGTTCTCTAACCCCTCTTGTACTCCCACACATTACATGTGTCTCTAGAATAGTTTCTTCTTACATAGGGATTTATAGAACATGTTCCTATGACAAGTCTTATATACCTTGAGTCTCAACTTCATCTGATTATATCTACATCCCACCATCACTTTTAGGGATTCTTTCCCTCTCAAGGAATATGGAATGTCATTCCACTATTAATTTATTTTTCTAAGGGTTCATATTGGTAATACCCCATTGTTTCTTTGAGTTATCATATAAAGTCACATTCTACACCTCAAGGTTAAAGTTTATACCAAAAATAGGCCATAAAAATGATTTCAAAACCAAAAAATGAAAGTATGACAACATAGTTTTCTTTCCAATTCATTAATGTTAGGGTATACTGAATAACATTCATGATGTTTTTTTAAAAAAGTTTTTTATTTGTAGAAAAATAATAAATTAAAAAATAATGGTTTTTGAAAAATGGGTGAAGGTTTCTAAATTTTCTAACCTAAACATTAATAAGGAGAAAATTTGAGTTTTAGAGAATGTTGATTTCTGGATAGAGATGATCAGACTGAGCAGCACCAAACACAAAGTATCAAACTGTGTAGCACCAATTGAATAAGTTGTTAGAATAACAATTTTGTTGATTAGACACATCATTGGTCTTAGATCTATTAGCATGAAGTTCAAGTTTCATTCGACTTAGTGTTGGTTATAATGTCAGAATGTTGTTGAGGAGTTTTAATGAAGATAGTGATGTTAGGAGTAAGAAAGTTTTAAACTTTTTAACCTTCAGTCAGATGATGATTTTCTAGTTTTTAATTTTCAAATATCATAAATTGTCTATAAATGTTGTGATACAATACTTATGAATAAAATGTGGAGAATAGGTGAAACCATTCATATTTTGTTTTGGTTGAAGGGAAACAAGGTTTTGAAAGTAATAGAAGTCATAATAATTTCCTATGTATGTCAGAAGGTGCTTTTCCAATCATGAATTTATCATAAATCATGAGAACTCTCATGATTAAAGCTTTTGAAGAAATGGATTAATCATGAATATTTTCTTAGTTATAAGAATCAAGAAAAAGTTTGCATCAGATCCAGAAGTACCGAGCACATAAGTTTTTAGAAGTATGAATGAGTTATAGCTAGTGAGGTTTGAAGAATTTCAAAGTTGCAGAATGCAGTTTCCATTGTAATGAGAATTACGTCATTATGAGGATTCTATTAGACAAAAGACAATGATGTTCCATCAGACTAAAAATGAGGAGGAAATTCTACAGTCTAACTCTAAGGAGGAAATTCAATCATAATGAATTTGAGAACAAATGTCAATTAGACTAACTCTATGAAAAAATTCAACCAGACTAACTCTAATGAGGAAAATCAATTTAGAATGAGATGTGGATGTTCCATCATAATGAGTTTAGGATGTTCCATCCTAATGAGCTAAGTATATTATAGCATAATGAGGTAATGATGTTCCACCACACCGAAGAAAATTTAGGAAGTTTGATAATGATAATTACAAATAAGACTCAATAAGATTTCAACATATTTGTGTAGTGTTTAAGTGGTCAAAATTCAAATTCAAATATGCATAGATCATGAAGTTTTTGAATTTAATTATGTTGGAAAATTTTTCTAGTTTCATGCCTTTGTATTTCTGGGATTCAAATTAATATAATCACAATACATTCGTACTTTACATCTTTTTTATGTGATTAGAAAAGGTGGAGCACTGTAGAATTCATGTCAAAGTTATATTATTGGACTAAGACCTCATTATATGGTTGGGCATCTTAATGTTTTGTTTACTAGACTAAGGAATATCTGACAAGGAATTTGATAATATTTTGAGTAATATATATTGAAAATAAGTTCATCATAATGTTTCCATTAATCTTAATTCATTGGACTACGTCCATTGAACCCATCCCCATTAGAATGAGAGAATCAGGCCATGCCACATCAGAGTGAGGATTCTAGATATAGAATTTGTGGAGAATTTTCAATAAAGTCTTTATTATTTTATTTTTTCTCAATTGTTTGTAGTGAAATTTGTAAGTTGATGGGGGTAAGTATAATAATTTTTACTGAGACATAGAAGATATCTAGTGGGAGTTGGCACGAGTTGTATTCACTTATTCATTATAGAGAATTTATATAGACCCATAGGACTGGCTATGTAAAGTATGTAGGTTCTGACACAGAGGAAAAACCTTTTAAATCATACGTTATTTACTTGATTTCCTACATTTTCATGCATGGGTATTTACTAAATGAAAATAAGGATATAAAGTTTAACAGGTTTAAAGGGTTATGTTTTATAAAAGTATTTCAACTTATGAAAGTGACCAACTAATTAAACCCCATTCTAAGTTGTTATTTAATCCATTGAAACATTAATTGGTATTAGAGGGAATGTTCCGTTATTTAATCCTTATCATGGATAATATCAACTCTATCAATAGTAGAGGAATTCCTATATTTTTTTGGAAAAAATTATTGTGGATGGAAAAATTAGATGATTCTTTATCTCCTATATCTTATCCTAGAAGTTTTTTATTCTTCTACAATTTGTTTTAAACCTATTACGAAAGATTCGCCTATGTTGTTTACTAATAAAATAAATATAGAAGTTGATGGAAAAGCTATAAATGCTATTCTTATGTCCTTATTAGAAAATTGTTATATGAAGGTTATGGGTTTCAAAACATCAAATAGTATGTGGGATAAGCTAGAAAGTATATTCAATTGGAATACTAAAGTGAAGGAAGAAATTATGGAAATTTGGAATAGTAAGTTTGAAGACATAACAATGAGAAATGAAGAATCCATTGATGAATACTTCTTGAGAGTTAATGAAATTGTTTGTGTAAGATCCCAACCTTTCGTGAAGATGACTCGAGATTAATTTCAGGTATTTATTTTTTTTCTTGATTGAGAATACTTTGGTTGGGATTTACCATGGGGTGTGTTTGGGAGAAAATTTGAGAAAATTGGAAGGGAGAAGATAAATTCATGGTTGGTGTAAGGTTTTCCCTAACCATGTGCCCCAACCCATCAAACTGTGCAACATTGGACAGTGGGATTTCACAGTTAGTGCACGGTTTTTAAAACCATGCACCCTATTAGGAGAAGTTGTGCACCCCCATAATTGAGGTATATGGTTAGGATCACAGTTAGGGTAAACCATGAACCCCTTCCCAGCTAACCATGCATGGCCTTTTATATAACCCAAAATTTATATTTTTAATCACTCAAACCCCCATTTTAACTTTTATTCGACCACTATTCGACCATAGATGATATTTCATGATTTTAGAACCTCCTAGATGGATTAAAAGTTTTAATGAACTCTATTACTTGTGAATTAAAGACTATATCAAATACATTCACCCTTCTTAGTAAGAGGATCTCATCTCACTTGGTTTCTCATTCCTTCTCCTTCTTCTCCTATTTTAGATAGGGTTTGTTATTCTTGTTTTGATTGGATATATACCTTGTTTTTTTGATCAAGATATATTAATGTAGATATATATATATTTAAGAGATCTATATTTGTTCAATCTTGATTTAGGGTTTTAGATTCAAATCTTGTTCTATGTCGTTGTGCTACTCAAATTTTGGGGATTTCTGTTGCACGACTGCTTGTCAATGAATCGAGTCAGTTGGATTATAATCCAAATCCCAAATACTTTATTTAAATTATGTATATGATTTTTTATAATTTATATTATATTTTTTTAAATAGTGTACTTCACTAAATTAATTAATTTGGTGAATTAATTAATTAAGGAAATTTGATATTCGGGATTTCGGAAATTATAGATAGAGATAATTAATTGTAGAATTAATTGTGATATATTGAGATTTGAGGATTGAAATATTAAATTTTGTGATTAATTATGTTTTATTGAACTTGTGATTGAGATAATTAATTGTGGAACTAATTATGGAATTTTGAGTTTGTGGATATTGATTAATTAATTGAAGAATTAATTAATGTGATTGATGTACTCAATTAATTGGGGAATTAATTATGGGTATTTATGTGAGAAATATTAGTTTAATTAGTTATGAAATTTGTGGGGTTAGTTAATTGTTTAATTGAATAATATAAGTTATGTTATAATTAATTGTAGAATTAATTAATTTACATGATGTGGTTAATTAATTTTTGAATTAATTAATGTTATTTATGTGATTAGTTAATTATTGAAATAAATAATGGAATATTTGTGTTTAAATAATTGTTGAATTAGTAATGGAATTTATTTGGATGTTTAACTATTGAATTAATTATGTGTTATGAATGCTAACATGGAAACATAGTTTAAAATTAAATAATGGGAACATGTTCATTATAATGTGTATGTTATGAATGGTAACATGGTTATTTAGTTGTGAAATAAAGAATGGGAACATTATCATTATAATGTGTAAGTTATGAATGGTAACATGGTAATTTTTATATGAATTAAATAATGGGAACATGGTCATTCTATTGTGTGATTTATGAATGGTAACATGGGAATTAAAGTATGAATTAAATTATCGTATCAATGACATTATGAGATACAATATTCATCGGACATACTTCAGGACCCAGTATGAGACAAAGTAGGTATTGAATGATAAAAATGGAATTATGAGATATGAAATCCATTAGACATACTTCAGGATTTAGAATGAGCCAAATCTATCATTAAGGTATGAGTGTCTATAAGTGTTCAGGGGTTTATGTTGTTAAATAATTATTAATTGATAATATGATAACAATTTACTTATGAATTGTAATTATGTATTTATACAGCTGCATACACTTTCTATTAACAATATATTGTTTTAAACATTATTGGTTGTTGCCTACTGAGCTGTACTCACATGCTACTCGGGCTGCCTTATTGGTACCGAAATAGACTTTGTGTTACCTGGAAACCATAAGGGAAAAATCTCATTGTTATATAAATGATATTGGATAGATCATAGATGAGGGAACTCAAAATGATTCGGGACCCAATTAGGGGTGTCCTTAGTGTATTTATTTTTTGTTTAATTTTATACACATGACACGTACATTGGCATGGAATATTTTTTTCTGTAGTTTTGATATTGTATTTCCACTTTTTTGCGATCTCGTGATACCAGTTATTTCAAGTTATGATTACATGTTATTTAGTTATTGTTTTATATTTTCTTCTAGTGTATTTAATCAGATAGAAGGGGTATAGTCTCCCCATTATCAATATTTTAGATCCTCACTACTACTCGATATCCTCTAGAATATGGGGAGGCACACCTGGGGTCATGTGACTGACCCACTCGAGACAGCGATGTGTGTCACCTAGGTCAGGACATTACAAAGTGGTATCAGAGTCCTTTTTTCTTTTATTTTTTATTTTGTATTACTATTTTGTAAAGGTAGAAATGAAATTAGAAAGATTCGGGCCTTGGTTATGATCACATTCATGGGAGTAGCAAACCAATGTATGGGGGAGAACCCAATTACCCAGGGTGGGATTGTTGTTATTCATATTTGTTGATACAGTTGAATATTATTTCAACTTGGGTGACATTGTTGTTATGTGTTGTGATTATTGATGTTATTTTTTTTGAGTTTTGACTTGTGGACCAGTATGGCACAAGATTTGAGTTACATGCATCATTCTAGGAACTTAGTTTAATTGTGACATGCATCATTATAGGAACACGTTAAAAAATGGGTTATGGGTAAGTTATTGAACATGAAATATTTTTCCTTGCTTGTGAAATTGAAATGAAAATGGAACCTAACATGAAATTGACAAAGATTGTAGAATGATGTAAGATGAGAATAAAGGGGTTTCTAAATGATAAATATGAATAATTAGAATGTTTTTACCCTTGTTATCTAAGACCATGGAGTATGATTATTAAGGGTAGTGATAACACCTCAGTTTTGAATATATGGTAGGGTTTGGGGAAATGACTAGTTTTGGAATATTTTATTTTACCTTAAATGTGTTAATTTTGTAAAAGTTTTCCAAAGGAAACTATTTGTAATGGTATAGATATTTCTCTATGAAGGCGTTTATTAAGAGGATAAAATGAGGATATGGCTAGAGATGATCTAAAAGTAGTAGGAACTAAGGCACCAATTGTGTTAGTTGAGTAATTCAGGGAGCAGTTCCAAGAGAACATTTCCCACTTCATGAAATTCATGGTAAGAGACCCAGGGAGGGTTGTGAAGAGTATGTTTGATCTAAAAATGGTGTTACAAATTCATCACCCTCATACTTTTATTGGAGAGGGTGGACCTGAGAGAGTTGATTTCTAGGTTGAGTCCCACGAGACTATAATTGACCACTTTGAGACTCCTGCATAGAGGATGGTCATGTTGGCTGCTTACATGAAACGAGGATTAGTGAATCACTGATGGTATGTTTAGTCATGGACTGTATAGGCTAATGGTATGTTATGGATGGAACTATTGGTAAGTTTCTAGAGAACTTCAATCCAGAGATACTAAGGTAGGAGAGATTTTATGAGTTCATGAGGTGGACATGGGGGAGTATTTATGTGATAGACTATGTTGGACACTTTACACATTTGCAACACTTTTCTCCAGCATTGGCAGTAGATGAGATAACTACAGCGAGACATTTTTAGGATGGTATTAAATGTGAGATTAAGTCCAATGTTAACCATTTTTAGTTAAATGAGTTTACTGAGGTGATGGATAAGAATCTCATAGATATGGGTAACCTGAAGAGGCTTCCAGAGTAGGACAGGTGGTTCCATTTGGATGATTAGAAGGTATGACTTCTGAGAGTAGAAATCATTTCTATGAAAACATCAACCAGGTAAGTGGGAAACATAGTACCTAAAAAGAGGTATCATTTTCATAGGACCTTAATCGAGTGATCTATAACTAGTGTAGTAGATTAATAACCTTGTTATTATAGTAACCTCAACCACCAATACAGTTACAATATTGCAGAAATATAGGTCATCTACAAAAGTTCTTCTGGACCCAATGATAAATGAGTAGTAAGGTTATAGATAGTCAAAATCAGAGGGTAGGAAGAGGATATTCTGAACCATATTAGTCTTGCATCTGGAGTTCTACTGGAAAAGCTGGTAAAGTTAGGGTATGTGGAGCTTCAGGGTATGATCACTCATATTAGTAGAGTAGTGTAGCACAAGATACTTAGACTACATCACAAGGAAGTGGGGTAAGACTATTGCATTCTATTCAATCTACACTTGTGGATATCAAGGCTGGACTATTGACAGTGAGAGGTACTATTTTTATAGCTTGTATGATGTCTAGTGCCTTATTTGATATCAGTACTTATCATTCCTTTATTTATACAAAACGTGTTAATGGTTTGAGCCTGATGATAGAGTTCATGAGTGTGGTGTTGACGACACACACACCTCGTGGAGTTCGGTCAAGAGACATTTTTTTGTGAATTGGGTGTTCTCTTGAGATCGAGTAGTATCAATTTCTATGTGATCTTTATAACATGGACATGTCAGGCTTTGAACTAATTATGTGTTTGGAATGGTTAGTATCATATTGTCCCCACATTGATTATTACAATAAGAGAGTGACCATTATATCACCGAAGGGTTACAAATATATTCACTGTAGAGAGTGGGATATCGAGGCGTTCTGAGTAGGGCCAATTACTCATCAAATAGGAGAGATCACAACCCATGTTTCTTGTTTATTTGTAGATGATGGCGATGTAAAATGAGATGTCTTTCCACACTTAGTGGATAGGTTTTATGATGTGTCTACCTAATATTTCTCAGGGATTCCACCTAAGAGAGATGTGGAATTTAGCATTGAGCTCATAAACAGGGAAGAGATTATTTCTATTCCACTGTGTAGAATGGAACCGAATGATATTCAAGATCCCAAGACTCGGCTGGAGGAGTTAGAGGATACGGTATATATTTATTTGAGTATGTCTCCTGGGGGTTCACTAGTGTTGTTTGAAAATAAGGATGATAGGAGTTTATGATTATGTGTTGATTACTGAAAGATGAACCATATGACAAGGATGAATCAGTATCCTCTCCCCCGTATCAATGACCTATTTGACCAGTTGAGAGGAGCTTCTGTGTTCTCAAAGATTGACTTGAGATTAGGGTATCATAAACTGAGAGTTCAGACTTCTGATATACCAAGGGATGAATTTAGAAGTAGGTATGGACTATATGATTTCATCATAATATTTCTTGGGTTGGCGAACACACCAGTAATGTTTATGGACTTAATGAACAAAATTTTTAATTTGTACCCAGATCAGTTTGGGGTTGTGTTTGTGGAAGACATCTTGGTGCACTCCAAGACACCTGATTATTATGACCAATATATTGATATCATCCTATGTACACTAAGAGAGCATTATCTATACATCAAGATATCTAAGTACAACATTTTGGATCGATCAGGTACACTTCATGGGTAGCATCATCTCAGAGGAATGTGTGTTGGTAAATCTATAGAAGGTTCAGATAGTGGTTTATTGAGAGAATTCTAAGAGCATGTTTGATATGAATAGATTTCAAGGATTTTATGAATGTTATTAGAGGTTCATTTAGGAAATTTATCTATTGGAAACATTTCTTATGGCCTTGACCAAAAAAGGGATAATGTTTTTTGGTCATAAGATTGTGATAACTCTTTCTAGGAGTTGAAGAAGAGTTTGGCATCAGATCCAATATTGATCATACCTAATCATGGTGAGAAGTACACAGTGTATTGTGACACTTCTAGGATTGTAAATGGAGTTTTGTTGATTCATGGAGATCAATTTTTGGTTTATGGGTCTTTAAAGTTGAGGCCCCATGAACCAAACTACCCAACATATGACCTCAAGTTGGCTATAATGGTTTATGTTATAAATTGTTGAGGACATTATATATTGGGAAATTTTTTCTGTGTATATTGATCCTAAGAGATTAAATTACATATTTTCACAGTGAGACGTGAATCTTCGATAATAGATATGGGTTGAGTATATGCAACCCTTCCATTTTGAGCCTGCATATACGCCCAGAAAAGGGAACATTGATGATGGTGGATTGAGCAAGAAGACTCAAACTCAGGTTGTTCAGGAGTGTAGTACTGAGTGGAAGATGATGGATTTACAGGATGAGATACACATTGTGGTTTAGGAGAGTTAGGATTAGATGACTCTCATAATAGTTTCGTTGGAGTATACATTTTTGAGATAGATATAAGATAGAAAGTATGTGGATTTATAATTTTCTACCATGATGGAAAAACATGAAGGTGGGGAGTCACCTTATGATTGTAGCATAGATGAGGATGAGGTCATCTATGTCAGGAATCAGGTTGTCATACCTAAAAGAATGTGAGACAAGCTGATGTGTGAGTTTCTTGCCTCGAAGATGGTGGTAAATCCAAGTGTGACCAAAATGTACTATGAAATACAGAAATAGTTTTATTTGTTGGAAATGAAAAACAAAATAGTAAGGTTTGTGACACGTTGCTAAACCTATCAGTAGGTGAAGGACGAGCATTAATGACCTATAGGTTTACTACATTCATTGGCCACTATAGAATGGAAGTGGAACAAAGTGATCATGGACTTTGTGGTGGTTCTCCCAAGGATTCCTTAGAAGAATAATTCTATGTGGGTTATTGTGGACAGACTGAAAAAGGTAGTGAATTTCTTGATTATATGGGAGAATTTATCAGTGGAGTAGTTGGGATATTTCTATGTTTTGGTGATAGTCTATTTGCACGAGATGCCACAGAATATTGTTTCAGACTGAAACTAGGGTTTTACTTCACAATTATTATAGGTATTGCAGAAGGTTCTTGGTATGTAGGTTTTATTGACTATGAATTTCATCCCACTAACAGATGTGTGGTCCGAGCAAACTATACAAGTGCTTGAGGATATGTTGTAAGATTTTGTTCTAAACATCGGTGGGTCTTGGGAGAATCACCAAGCACTAGTGGAGATCACCCATACCAATAGTTATTGGGAAACTATTTAGATGGAACCATATAAGGATCTTTATAGTAGGCCATGAAGACCACCTCTAGTTTGGATGGAGGTAAGTGAGTCTAAGTTGATGGGAATGAGTCTTGTGTAGGACACATTAGAGCTTGTACACTTGATTCAGAAATATATGGATACAACCCAAAGTAGATAGAAGTCATACGCTGATATAAATAAAGTACACCTAGAGTTTATAAAGGCAGATCATGTATTCATTTTGGTGTTTCCTAGATTAAATCACTATAGAATACAGAGAAAATTCAAGTGGGCACCCATGTTTGTTGGACCGTTTGAGGTGGTGGAGAGAATCAGGCTACTGGCGTACCGATTGGCTCCTCCACAGAGATACAGTTCTATGTATGATGTTTTATAAGTGTCAAAACAAGTTTGGTATCACCCAAAACCTTATAATGTGATTGATATGGATGATGTTGAGATTGAGATAGATTTTTCCTTTCAAGAGAATCTAACACGTGCGTTGAATCACAGTGAGAAAGTATTGTGGGGAAAGACCATTCCTATAGTTTTTGTATTGTGGAAACATGGGAATGTGAGGGTGGAGACATGGGAAAGGATAGAAGATATGCGGGATCATTGTCCTAACCTTTTTGACTCAGAATCTTAGAGATTCATAGGAGTGCAACTCAAGGGTAAGATGTTATAAGGTAGTGAGATTGTAAGATCCCGACCTTTCATGAAGATGACTTGGTTTTAATTTCAGGTATTTATTTTTTTTCTTATTTTATTGTACATGGGTTGGGTTTTTCCTTGGGGTGTATTTGGGTGAAAAATTGAGAAAATTTGAAGCGAATGGGTAGTGAATAGATAGTTCATGGTTTTCCCTAATCGTGCACCCCTTCTTAGCAAACCATGCAAACTTGGATAGAGAGGAATTACATGGTTGACACATGGTTTATCAATCTTTACACCATATTATGATAAACTATGAACCCCTATAATAGAGGTTCAAATTTTGGTACACATTTAGGAGAAACCGTGCTCCCCTACCCAGCTAACCATGAATTTATTTTTAAATGAGCAAAAAATAGATTTTTAATCACAAAAGCCCCCATTTAACTTCCATTTTATCCCCATTTAACCCTAGATAACATTTAAATATTTTGGAGAATCCAATATGGATTAAAAGACATAACAACCTTTTTAATTTTTTATTTTAATCCTGGATTGAAGATCTTCACCACTCCCTGTCAGAGGATCTTACCTGGCTTAGTTTCCTATTCCTTATCCTTTACTATCCTATTCTAGAAATGGGTTTTATTACTATTTTGATTGGATATAGACAAGTTTTTGGGAATCTGGATCTATTATTGTAGATCTATATCTATATTTAAGAGATCTTGAATGATTTGATCTTGATTTAGGGTTTTAAATTTGGATCTCATTCTATATAATTGTGCTACTCAAATTATGAGTATTTTCATTGGGTGATCGCTCATCTATGAATTGAGGTAGGTTGTCTATAATTCAAATCTCAAAGTATTTATTTAAATTACATGTATGTAATTGTATAATTTCTATTAATTGTTTAGAAAATATGTTCCTCATTGAATTAATTAATTTTTTAAATTAATTAATTAAGGTGATCAGAAATTAGGGATTTTGGGAATTATAGATTGAGATAATTAATTATAGAATTAATTATGATATATTAAGATTTTAGGATTGAGATATTTAATTGTTGAAATAATTATTATCTATTGATATTGTGATTGAGATAATTAATTATGGAATTAATTATGTGGTTTTTAGTTTTTGGATATTGATTAATTAATTGAATGATTAATTAATGTGATTTACGTACTCAATTAATTAGAAAATTAATAAAGGGGATTTATGTGATTGAAATAATTATTTAATTAGTAATAAAATCGGTGTGATTGATTAATTATTGAATTTACTAATAGAATTTAAGTGATTAATTAATTATATAATTAATTACTGTATTTTATGTGACTAATTATTATTTGATTTAATTAATGTTATTTATGTGATTAGTTAAATTTTTAATTAACTAATGGAATTGTTATATTTAACTAAGTGTGGAATTAGTAATGGAATTGATGTGGATAATTAGTTTTTGAATTAATTATGTGTTAAGAATTGTAACATGGGAATTTAGTTGTGAATTAAATAACGGGAACATGGTCATTATAATGTGTACGGTATGAATGGTAACATGGACATTTAGTTGTGAAATAGAGAATGTGAACAAGATTATTCTAATGTGTAAGGTATGAATGGTAACATGGTTATTTAGTTGTGAATTAAAGAATAGAATCATGGACTTTCTATTGTGTGATGTACGAATTGTATCATGAGAATAAAAATATTAATTAAATAATGATATCAATAGAATTATGAGATATGATATTCCTCAGACATAATTTAGGCTCCAAATTATTTCAGAGTAGGTATTGAATGATAATAATGGAATTATAAGATATTATATCCCTCAGACATACTTCATCCTCTAACATGAGTTGAAGCAGGGATTGAGGTATGAGTGTCTACGGGAACCCAACGGTTTATATAGTTAAATAGAGATTAATTGATAATGTGATAATTGTTTACTTATGCATTTTAATTAATTATTTATACAACAACATACACTTTCTATTGATTAGATATTGTTTTAGTTTTCATTAGTGGTGGAATAATATAATGCCTTAGATTTTCGATGCGCAAATTTTTTGGATACTATATAGATTATTTGTGAGACTAGGTACTGAGACACTGTGCGATTCTAAGGCCATTGTTCCTAAAATAAATGTTTCAAATATATTAAATACAATTCATGCCCAAGATTTCAAGAAAAAGTGTAATAACTTCTGAACGGGTACCCTGATCAGAAATATGATAGTACCGTTGAGTTCACAATGCAAGGTTTACCCCTGGAATGACTTAACATTAGTCGGTGTGGTTCATTTGTAGAAAAGACATCACAGGTGTGGAAATGAAAAAAATCTAATAAATTATTTTATTTCATTTTTGTTGATGTATTGGTTGATGGAATTTAAATAGACTAATATGGACAAATACTAGGGTTAGTTGTATAACCTTGGAACCATTGGAGAGACATCGGAGATAGCTTCAGTGAATCCTCTCAGACAAATGACGACAAGATAGTCGATCAATGATCGATGCAAAAAATATTCAAAGGATCTCAACAAAAAACACGACACAACCCCATTCTTCATTGATCGATTTGAATAAAGGATGGGCATGTATTTTTATTTTATTCTACCTCATTCTTGATTTATACAATGAACATGAATCTATCAATGAAAATATTGATAAGTGGTTTGACCATTATGTGGGATGAGTTTATTTAATGAGGTTTTGATGGGAGAATATATTTTTAATTTTATTATTCAGATTTTGATTCTAACAATGATGGATCAAGATAAACATGAACATTGATCAAGGTTTGTTACTCCAATATGTTCTTGTTCTTTTCTCCTCCATTCATCGTTCATCATGAGAATTCTCCATCAATCGATCATTGCACACCTATTTCTTGGTGCAACGATCCGATATCACAGATCTAAGATTGGAATAGCCTAATACAGGTGTCAATATGGAGATAAAGCAATTTAGATGACAGAGGATACCCAATTTACCATTCTTCAACACACAAAAAATAATGACAATTTGATTCCATTTTTGAGTCGATTTGATGGCTTAATGCATTATTCATAGAAAAAAAGGATTGGATGAGTTGGGATCTTCAATCACATGGTGAAATGATCACCAGATCAAAATATGGAGGCATTGGATCAAATACGGGAGTAGATAGGGGATTCTAAAAAATCCTGAACAACAAAATGTTTGATCTGAATCTATATGTTGTGTGGGTCCACATGAGTTGTGATTATGGTTTCCAAAGGAAGTTAAATATCACATGGAATGTGACCCCTTTCACATAGAATGTGGTATCACCTGGGTCACTCGGCATGTACTCAGGAATTACATGGGCTGTTTACATGGGAAGATATTCACAGGCTAAGCTGTGTACTGGTACATGAGAAGACATGCATAGTATGGTGACATGTACTAGCACATGGATAGAGTAAATGGGATACGTACATGGTGTGTACTACTACATGGACCCAGTTTGATCAGATGAGCCATTTACATGGGCAAGACCCAGGCTCAAGGGACATGGACTGTGGCCCCAACTACACACTGTGTACTCTTTTATATATGTCTTGGATCCCTTGTACTCTATATCTTGGAAAAATTTTGTTAGGGTTTGTTACCTTTATCTTTTCCATGAGGGTTAGTATGCAATCATTTTTTACTCCCGGGACAAAGATCCCTTCAGCAGTAATTCTTAGATAGAGTTTTCGGAATCCCTCTGAGAGGCCCAGAATGAGATACACTATTCATATTCATGTCCTAGGTGGAGTTCTTTGTATCGAAGTGACCAACACTGCATGGGATTAAATCCTCTACTTAGTGGGTTAATCCAGATTGATTTGTTGGTTTCACCCCATGGCCTTTCCAGTGATCCCCATCTGTGTATTGTATTCTATTCAAACTATTATCATGCTAGTTCTCATGAAGAGACCCGATAAGAAGAACCTAATAGACGGCCATCATCAATGCTATCAGATTCCGGAGTCCATTCTCTTGGGTGAGTGCTTTGTGGAATATTCTATATAGAATCATTGAATTGTATAATATGGTTGTGACATACCTCTAGAATGCGTGTCTTTGTTGATTATATATGGATATTACTGTTATATGTGTTGTATAAATATACCTGTGTGGAGATGAATGTATTTCCTTTGTATTATGTGACGCACGCCTATCATAGGGCATGTAAAATGCAATTTAATTTTCCTAGTGTTGTTTAAGGGATGACCAAGTCCTTCTCACTTGAGGAATGTTCTCATATGTTCACTCACTTAATTTAATTCACCTAAACTAATTATTTTTAATTGTTTTTTATATATAGGAAGGTTTTAAAATTTAAAATAATGAAAATATTAAACTAACATGAAATGAAAAAATTTAATTACTGAATAAATAACGTGGAATTTATGGGTTGGTTTGTGGGTTCCATAATTCTCCTTGTTGGTGTTTAAATAAAGTTTGATAATTTAATTTTGAGATCACATTTTTGAATTACTATTACATTATTAATTAGTGTGAAATCATGAATGCATTTAGCAATATTTACTTCCCCTCTTAATTTAAACAAGTTTTATGGAATAACTCAATCGTGAGTGTGACAGATTACAAGACATGGCTCTATCGTATGATATTTCAACCAGTGAATGGCTCAAATCCTTTGTATTAAGAGAATGAATTCAGTATAAGGGAGGGAACAAATTTTATAAAATAATAGAAAGGAGTTTGAGTATAGTTTCCTGGAGGGCTATCACCACAACCATGCACGTCACTCTTTCTCATTAAAAACTTAATAAAACTTAATAATTTTACCGTATAATAAATTTAATTGACACATACCTCCCCCGGGGGATTTATGAATTTTTTATTGACAATGTATTTTTATCTATATGAATTTTCAAGGAAGCTTCCTTCCATGTATAACATCTCTTTTCCACCATAAAGGGAGACAAACTCCATGAAATTTATATAGGTAGTGAATATATGTGTCCTACGTCATATCCATTTATAATAAACTCTATTGTAGGTGTGTAGCCTGATTTATACATCTGTTACGAAGGTGGGGTCCATGCTGTCAGCTCGAAAAACTTATAAACATCAATGATTTTTGGGCCTTTAGATATTCGAATAATCCTCTAGTCTAAAAGAAACATTTAAAGGAATTAAAAAATGTATTCTATAAAAATAATCATTCAATTTGGAATTATATTTTTATATAAATGACCAAAATACCCATGACATAAAAATCTGTCAAAAATCCAGAATTTAAGCACATTTCACATTTTAGCTCAAAACATAGAATAAATCCAAAATTGATCCCTATAAGCTCAAATGGTAAATTAGGAGGGTTAAAACAATTTAAATACAGCTAGAAAATGTGGAAAATATTAGATTTATCAGTATATTTTTTGGTTTCGGGGTGTCCAATTAAGTATTGTTATAATCACCCATACATGGGGATTTCCCTCATATGTCGTGTCTTGTGTATAAGATTGAAATTTTGATAGAGTCTTAGGAGGACCAGGACCAGAAGGTGCTTAGTGAGACCAGGAAAACCGAGGTGTGTTCCTACAGCTTTCTGAAAGCAGTCACAATACTTACTTTTAGGTTGTAATTTTTTTTCAAACTCTTTGTGGTCGGCTTGTATTTGGCCCTAATTACTTTATATTACTTCCTTTTATAATCTGGTTATGCAATTTAGATGTATGAATGCATGGGTTTTCAGTTGTTTTTATATTTCATCATTTTATTGTCTTGGAGATGTGTGCTTCTGTACAGGTACTTAAGCTAAGGCCTCTCATGTTAGTGATTCACCTTCTCAGTGTTAGTCACTAGCCCCTAACTTATTTGAGGTGGGATTTGGGAGTCACGGCATGGGCGCCTCTAGGAGGGGGAATGACACCAACTGAGTTGTACTCACACCCTACTTGGGCTGCTTGATCAGTACCTAAATAGATTATGTTCTTTCTAGACATGTTAAGGGAAAATACATTGTGTTAGATCATTGATATGGGATGGAGTATGGATGAGCGAACCCAACACTATTCGGGACCTTCTTGGGGGAGTCATCAATGTCATTATTTTGGGTTTCATTTTAGACACTTGATATATACATTGGCATGAATTATTTTCTTCTTTAGTTTTTGATATTGTATTTTCATTTTTGGTCATCTTGTGATACTGGTTCTTTTATGTTATGATTACATGTTATTAATATATTGTGTATTATTTATTGATGGTGTATTTACTCTGATAAAAGAGGGTAAAGTCTCCCCATGTTCAATATATCAGAGCCTCACTACTAATCAACAACCTCTGACATATGGGGAGGCATACCTGAAGTCATTTCACCGACCGATTGGATGCACTGGTGTGATGAACCTAACCCAAGATGTTACAGTTTTCAACATTAGATGTTTTGGAGATGTCATGTAATATTCAATAATTGTGACTAAAATCATGTGAAACTTTCTAGATAGGTTTGATTTTAAAAATTTCTCTTTATAAGATAAAGTTGATTTATCTCTTGATGAATTTCTGTAATTTTATATTACATATGAAATGAGAAAATATCCAATGTTAAAAAAATATTAAAGTTGAAATAGATTTTGAATCAATGAGAAATATGATAATTCAAGATGTTGGACATGATGATCCTTGCAATATTGAAGATAAAGAGAATGAAAAGTTGAATGAAAAAATCATGTATCTTATATCTAAGAACTATAGTAGTAGAAGATAAAACTATGGTGGTAAACTTACACTTAAATGTTTTGATTATGATGGAATTGGACACTGTACTATGAATTTACCTAAGAAGAAAGATGGTGAGTATCGAGAATATTCTGATGAAACACCTTGTTGAAATAAGTGAAACAAAAGTTATGAAGAAGAAAATTCATCCATCAAACACAAGAATAATTTTACTAGAAACAATATAAATATGATAATAATAAAGTTTAATCATACTCAAATGAAAACAATTCTTCAAAATATGAAAGTTAAAAAAATTATAACCATTATTTCAAAATTTTAGAAAATAAAAGATTCCTTTGATAGTGAATAAGGTGGTGAAGATTCATATAGAGAGAATCAACTCAAAACATAACATATATAATGTATTGAGAAAAATAGAAATCTCATGTAAGAAATTAGAGTAATGAAGAAATATTGTGAATAAGTTTATAATGTAAGAAATTAGGTCATCAAGTCTAAGGAAGTATACATTCAAGAGTTATTATGTTAAAAACTAATAATCACTAAACATGGAAGGATTGTTGAAGATCTCAATAACAAATTGGAATATAAAGAAAAATAAGTCAATAAGTTTAAATATAAACTTCCTGATTCTATAAATACCTTGAGAAAGAGGAATGAAAACTTTAACAATGCTTTAGTTGTAAAATATAAGACCTCTAAATTTGTTGAGAAATCTCAAATAAATAATTAGGTGAATTCCTCACACACCAAAAATAATGCTTCATATGATTTTTCTAACATTTCAAGTGAGATAAAAATTAATAGGAATGTTTGGGTGGAGAAATAATGTGATAAACCTATCTTATATACAAAATTTAAAACTCACTTAGAAGGAAATATGGTATACACCCAGAGTATGTTAGGGTAGGAAGTATTTATCAACCTCAAATTTTTTTAAAGAGAAAGATCATAACTCAATAAAAAATTATGATTTTATAGATTCTATTGGTGTTATAGAATATATGATCACATGACTTATAATTTTTTGTATAACATATCCCTTCCCAATTTAATATTTGAATAGTGTGAAAGAAATAGGGAAATTAGAATGAATAAATTTCCTAACACATATGAAGTTAGAAAAGAAAAATCACAAGAAGTTAGAAACATTCCAAAAAATCAATTTAAATGTCTGGAATAAGTTTATGGAAGATGTGATTTGGGTTTTCATCATGTTGAATGATGTATGAAACTCTTTCTAGAACATGTTTCTTATGGGAGATAAAGAAAAAGAAAGCTAGGATGAAGAATGTTGAGGAAATATTTTTTTGTCGAGACTTCCTTGAAAGAAATTAAAAAAGAACAATCCATGGATACTTGATAGTGGTTATTCTTCATGCATGATAGGTGATTTAAAAATCGTGAAACATGTATAAAATCATGAAGGAGGTTCTATTACCTTGGGAATAATAGTTCTTTTAAAATCATAGGAATCATAATGACCGAGATTAAAGAAGAAAAGTTGAAATCTTAGGAATTTTTATTTATTAATGTGCTAAAACAAAATTTACATAGTGTAAGTCAACTTTGTGATGATATAAAAGAAGTTATTTTCAGAAAATAGTCATGTGTTATTAGAAGTGTGAAACATTGAAAAGTTAACACAAAAGGGGAAATAAATAGTGGAAACATTTTTCAAGTTAGAGAATTTACAACCTTTTCCCCTATTTCAAGGTTAGAAACTATTATAATGTTTTGAGTAGTGGATGATCAAGAAAATTACATAGTGTATCAAATTGATATGAATTTGGATAAATTGAAGAAGAATATTACAATGAGAAACTATTTGGTTTTATAATTTATAAGGATGTAAACAAAGTTTTTAGATTGAATAAATCTTTATATGCGAAAAAACAAGATCCACATTCATGGTATTTTAAAATTGAAATTTTTTTGGAATGATAATTTTTTCAAAAGAAAAATTTTACACAAACTTATATATGAAATATTTTGACTTTGAAACATTAATTGTAGTTGTTCATGTGTATAATATAATTTTTTTTGGGATGAAGAAAATTTTTGTAAATAAGTTTTTGAGAAAATGAAAAAGAATTTTGAAAAATCAATGTTGAGAGGATTAACTTTCTTTCGTGTCTTACAAGTTCAATATAAGGAAAAATAAATTTTCTTGTCTTAAGAAATGTATGAAAGGGAATTGATAAAAAAATTTGGAATTGTATAATATAAATAAGTTTCTACTCCTATCTCAGTGAGGATGAAGATGAGTAAAGATGAGTCCGTAAAAAGTGTGAATTAGAAAGACTTTTAGAATATATATGAAGTATACATTACCTTATAACATCAAGCCTGATATTGTTTATTCTATAAATTTGTGTGCTAGGTATCAAAGTAACCTGAAAGAGTCAAATATCTTGGAAGCAAGGATAATTCTAAGATATGTCAAAGGAAAAAATTCAAAAGGATTATTATAAAAAATAAATTATGTGATGATGATTCATGGTTATACTAATATTGATTTGGTAAGAGATTGTAATGATAGAAAATCATCCTTAGGAGAATCATTTCTCATGGGTGAATGTTGTGTAAATTTTCATAGTAAGAAACAAAGTTCAGTGACCTTGAGAAATGTGGAATTAGAATATATTGTGACTATTCAAGTATGTACTCAGATATTGTGGATGAAAGTTCATTTGTATGATTTGAATATAAAGGTTTCTAAACTACTGAAGACACTTAATGTAAATCATAATGCAATCAATCTTTCTAAAAATCATGTCCAACATTCAAGATAAAAAAACATAAATATAAATTTTCACTTTATAAAAGAGAAAGTTACTGCAAGAGATGTTTTGTTGGAATATATCTCAACAAAGAATCAAATTATTTATATCTTCACAAAGTAAATTCCAAAATAAAGGTTTGATGAATTGAGGTTGAAAATTTATGTTCATTATCCTATAATGACTTACTAAAACTCATACGGAAGTCCCCTACCATGATTTTGGTTATATTGATAAAAGGGGAGAAAAAGTAACAACTTTATACTATGTAAGAAGTTTTTAATTATCTTTATTTTCTGAAAATGAAGTTGTGTTTATTAGATAATGGGGGAGACGAAAATAAAATTTATAGAAAAATAAAAGTGAGAAAATTTAAATGTTCGGGTATTTTATCTTAGCATGGCCATAAAATTTTCGCCTCACCAAGGGATGGATTTTTAAAAAAAAATACCTTATCTATTAGTGTGGTGTATAAACACACTTTTAATAATGGATGTTTTTTTTGTAAAATTCAAAAAACATGAGTTATTTACAAAAGTTGAATTGTGAAAATTTTCTGGGAGTTAAAAAATTTATTAATGAGTGTTGTTAAAAAATCCTAATGTGGAGATTGAAGAACCTTTGTGATGTTTTTTAATAAATTTTTGTATTTGTTGATAATGGATCTTTTATAAAAGAATGTTTTTGAAAAACAAGTGAAAGTTTCTGAATGTTCAAACCCAAACATAAAGGGGTAGAAATGATTTTTTTAGAATGTTCTTTTATAGACACAAGGGATTGAACTAAGAAAAACCAGATGAAAAGTTTCGAATTGATCACCACCGATCATATAATTCATCAAAAAGTTAGAGTTTTTTATCAGACACACCATCAGTCTCAGATCCATTCACATGAAGTTCTATTTTCATTGGACTCAATTTTTTTTAGAAAGTTAGAATGTTACTGAAGGGTTCGAATGAAGAAAGTGATGTCAGGAGTTAGGAATTTCTTAAACATTCTAACCTTCAGTCAAATATTTTTATTCTAGATTTTAATTCTCAAATATCATAAGTTTTCTGTAACACTTTTGATGTGATCCTTATGAAGAAAAAGGGGAGAATATGTGCAACCAATCATTTGAGTTTTGGTTGGAAATAAAGAAGGTGTTGAAAGTAAGGGAAGTCATATTACTTTATTATATAAGTCATAAGGTAATTTGATAATATTTATGTTCTCATAAATTAGGATAACTGTAATGATAAATGTTTATTAAGAAATATATGAATCATAAATATTGTATTGATTCTAGGAATCAAGAAAAAAAAGATTACATCAGATCCTAAAGTACTGAGAATAGAAGTTTTCAGAAGTCTTAATGAGTTATAGTTGATGAGTTTTGAAGTATTTCGATGTGGTAGATTGGAGTTTCCATAGTAAATAAAATTCCATCATAGTGATAGTTCCATCATTATGAGGATTCAATTGGATTGAAGCTGAGGATGTTCTATGAGGTAGAATTTGAGGAGGAAAGTTAATTAAACTGACTCTGAGGAAGAAATTCAATCAAACTAACTCTAAGAATGAAATTAAATCAAGAATGACTTTTAGAAGGAAAGTAAATCACCCTTAATCTGAGAATGAATGTTAATTAGACTAACTCTAATGAGGAAATTCAATTTAGAATAAGATGAAGGAGTTTCATCATAATGAGATGAGGATGTTCCATCATAATGAGTTGAGTAATTTATATTATACTTAATAAATGTTAGGAAGTCTGAGATGAATTATTATAAAGAAAATAGAAGATGATTTCATAATATTTGTGAAGTGTTTAAGTGGTCAAACATGAAATTAAAATATGTATTGATATTAATTATTTTTAATTTGAGTAAGTGTGAAATGTTTTTTAGTTTCTTATATTTGTCTTCTTGGGATGCCTATAAATATAAGAAATGTATATTAATAATTTTCAACTTTTATATGTTAGTGGAAAAAGAAGAGAACTACATATTTCATGTCAAATTTTTCTTTCTATATAAAAATCTCATTAGATGTTTGGAAATCTAAAATTTTGGTTTACTGGACTGAGTAAGATCGGACTAAGCATTTGAGAAGAGTTTGAGTAATGTATATTGAGAATAGATTCATCTGATTGAGTCCATTAGACTGATTTCATCGGATTGAGTCCATCGGACCCAACCCTATCAGATGGAGAGAATCAGACCCAACCACATCATAATGAGGATTCTGAGTTTAGAATCTGTGGTGTAGTTTGATCAAAGTATTTTTCTTTTTTTTATCTCAATATTTTGTAAGAAAAATTTACAAACCATTAGGATTCAGCATAATCATTACAATTAGGATATATAATGTGTCTAATGGGTGTTGGCCCGAGTTTTATTCACTTATTCATTTTAGTGAATTTCTATAGACCCATAAGACTGTCAATGAAAATTATATAGATTCTCACACTAAGGTCGAACCTTATAAATATCATTTACTTAACTTTTTTACTAGTATTTCATACATTAGTATTTACTATTATATTATAAGTTTATAAACATTAACAAGTTTCAGGGTTTAATATTTTCAAAATTATTGAAACTTATAAAAGTGAACAACTAATTCAACCCCACTTTTGCGTTATAATTCGATCCTTTGGAACTTCATATACTGTTTATCACGTTATTTGAAAAAAAAAAAAATTTATACTTTATTGTAATTAAAATCCCTAAAATAATAATGAAATACTCTCATGAATCATCATTGATATCACCATGTTCAAAAAGATGTGGTTCCTCCTTTCACATACATCATTCTACTGATGTGAATAAGGAGGGGTGAGTTAATATAGGATCCCAAACTCCTATAAGTAATCGATGAATTCTTGATTGAGATATTGTCCACCATGTTCTAAGAGGATTTTATTAATCATATTACCAATTTGGTTCCCATATTCATTCATTTATTTCTTGAATTTATCAAAATAACCTGACTTATACCTCATTAAGTAAACATATTCATTTCTACTAAAATCATCAGTAAAATTTATGATGTTTGAGAACCCACCCCTGCCAAAATAAGAAATGGTCCACACACATATGTATGAACTAATATAAGAATCTCTTTAGAGCTTTCACCTTTTTTACTAAATTGGGATTTATTTATTTTACCATATAAATAATTGTGAGACATACCAATTGGTTTTAGTTCAAAAGAATCTAAATATCCATTTTGGTATAACATAGTCAAGTGTTATTCATTTACAATACCAAGCCAATGATTTCATAATTTGGTGTGGCACGAGTTATGTGAAGTAGTTTAATTATCAATTCCAATTACTTGGTTTGTTTAATACGATAAAAAAAATTTGTTATTTAAATTCACCTTACCATAACAAATGTTATTTTTATAATATAAGAAACATTCATTTGAAAATATTAAAATAAATCTATCTATATCATGTTTAGATATATAAATAATGTTTTTTTGTAATGGATGAATAAAATAACAACCTTTCAAAACCATGATCATTATAAGATCCCATATTTTTCTAGGTATGTCCCACTCTGATGTTTTCATTGAACAAATTTTGTTGGGTTTTCTTTTGTAATTAATCTTTAGTGACTAAGTCTTATTTGATGGAAGAGAGACTTTCTTGTAGAAAATAACCTTAATTTTAGGCATGTATGACTATTTAAATTAATTTATTTCATGTATAAATATGTTTAATGGGATTACTAGGGTTTTCTATGTGTTTAGAAGGAACAGAGGTGGTTTGGTCACTTTTATAGAAGCTAGTATAAAAACTATTCAATGAAAAATTATATGTTGTGTACATGTTACATGAAACGTAACTCTTTCTAGATGAATTTCATGAACTATTTTATGATGTGATGTGGTTACATGTCATGAACCCTATTCACATCGTGTAAATGTTGACCAAAATAAATATTTACCTCGGGTAATAGGTTTTTCCAGCATAACTTAAAAATGAGGAAATACATGACAAGAATGGATTGCACCTAATGTATTCCTCATAACCAGTAGTTTGAACCGCATCTTGTACTTATGACTGTCATTATTTTTTATTATAGCCTCTCCTCTCTCGCTCCAAAGGTGATCTCTAGGAAATTTTGAATTATCTTCCCCCCTTCCAGATGCCCCATTTTGACATTCGATCCTTGGTGAGTTTATTCACTTTGGTTTCCCTCTTCTCACCCATCATTACTTTTCATTGTAGTGTACATCTTTTGAACATGGGTTTTGTTTTTAGTGATGATCTTGTTTTGGGTTAATATAGGTTCTTCTTGTGACCTTCTGTGACTTCTTCTTTATTGTATTTTGTCATTAGAAGCGTTGTGTTAATCACATGTTAAATGTATGGACACTAATTATAACCCCATGGTATATTTAATTGGTAATTTTATGAAATATTTTTATTATGGCCATGTAATGTGCACTATAATTAATCAGTTGATTTATAGTAAATAATGGATTGGATTTCTTTAGATTCAATGGTTGATGCAACCTGGATTATGGATACCTGTTGGGTGAGAAAACATTTGAGTAAAAAGAACATGAATAATGGTTTCATGAATAGTGAGTATGACATGATACCCTAGGTTATTTATTGATATAGAATCCCTAAGTAATCTATTATTAATTATTTATATGACTGTTGATCATTTGAGAGATAAATGAATGTTTATTTGAATGAAAAATGGTAATTTTCATTATTATCCATTGAGATTTATGATGTGATATTATGATATCCATACTATTATGATAGGTTGAGTTGGTGATTAAATGATTATATATAAGGATATCCTAGTAGTGTTTAAATTATTATATATAGAATCCCTATCTGTATGATATACTATTTCCACTATTTCTCTATTACTCTAATTGTTATTACTATGGTTTAGTTCCAGTATGTTTTACCCGGGTGTATAGTCTCCCCACTATAAATATCACATACTAACTATTAGTAAATATCCTCTAGTATATGGGGATGCATGCTTGATGTCTAATAACCAAATAATTTTGACCATGTGAGAGAGTACCATATCGGGGTACATTACAATGTGGTATTAGAGGGTCAGCTTGTTATTTTATATTGTTTTATTTTTTGGAAAAAGTGGAAAGAAGACTAGGATATATTGGGAATTGGTAATAAGCTTATTCATTGGAGTAGAAAACCCATGTAAGGGGAAAATTTTGAGTTACAGGGATGGGATTATTGTTTATGTTGTTTTCTTGTAACAATTGATGTTATTTCACCTTGGTTGATTTAAATGTTGTGTGATGTAATTATTTTGTGATGTTATTGTTTATTGATATTTACACTCATGGACTAGTATAGTGAGATATGAGTATGCATGAATCATGATAGCCACATAAGGATTTATAAAAATATTTATATATATATATTGGCATGTAGTGTTAATGACAGGGACGTGTTTATTGCATGTGTTATATACTTTCCAATATGAATTGTGAAATAATAAATCTATTATATTTGATAAATGGAATGAAATAAACTATTAATTCATCAAAAAACTGTTATAATCCATGATTATTGAGACCAAGAGTAATGGTTCTCTTCTTTCATTGCCTCTTGAGGTTGAATTTATTTTTAGCCAAAGTATATAGGAGTGTGTTTTTCTTATAGATAAAATGACTCCTCATCTTCTCCAAGTTGAGTTCTAAAAGAGTGGAAATTAGTCATATCATAATGTAGATAAACTGGCGCTTCCTATAGCTCTTGAGGATCAAATGGATGTTCATCATCACAAAAACTTCTTAAGGGTCATGAAATCCATGGAAAAAAGAAAATATTTTCATCGTGCCTTTGATGTATGAGTTGATGAGAGAGATTCAGCTACAACATCCACATATGTTCACTAGGGAGTGAGGCTCCCAGGTAGCTGAGTTCTAGATTGAGTCAATATATACAATCTTCAAGCATCATGAGATACCCAAATATAGGAGGTAGAATCTCCTTGGGTATATTCTCAGTGGACCTACCAAACATTGGTGGGAAATTCTAGAGCATGATGGGAAGGAGGATGAGTAATCTTGGAAGGAATTCGAGGTGAATTTATTGATCCACTTCTATCCATTGATGCTAAGTGAGGAGACGGATCATTATTTCTTTTATATGATATAGGATATAATATTAGTGATGGACTATGTTGAACATTTCACCAACCTTCAATGCTTTGTGCCATATTTAGCTCTTGATTAGATCTCTAAGGAGAAACATTTTCAGGATGGTATTCACTATGAGGTTAGGTCATAGGTGAATGTTTTTATTTTAAGATTATTTTTATATTTGATGAATCATGAACTCATCACAACAAATATTCTGAGAGAGGACCCAAGAGGTATCCAGACTATTTCCACAGGGTAAACTAGGATCACTTATTTTGGTTGAAAGAAGTGATTATATGACAGTTTTTTACATGGAAATGACATGATGACCTGTTAGGGTATTGGGAATCCATCGTAGGATCGTATTACATTGTAGTGCATCAGTTTAGATAGTTAGACTACAAGATACCTTTGTTTTCATACACCACTTCGGAGTTCCATGATTGCGGCAGGATGAGCCATCTTCATATGTTTTTTTAGAAATTCTCATAGTATATTAGTGGTAGGGGAGAAAGATAGGTACTAAAGACTAGGAAGGCCTCAATTAATCCTCATCAGATAGGTAGCTAGAGTTCTATAGTATGTTTAGGTTGAGGTGGGAGATGCGGTACCCCATTGTAATGACATAATGTTTATTAGTAAATTTTTTTCCCTGAATAAATGTGTGTTGTATTATATTATATATTATACACATAAAAAATATAGAGAAACCAATAAAAAACTATATTAATAAAAATTATTACATTAATCATCAATGAAACCATTAAATTTCCAAACATTACATCTGGATAAAATGTATAAAATAGAAAATATAAAATGATAAAATATGGATCGGCTTCCTCTACTAGATTTATTGGCCCCACTACCAATACAATATAAAAGATACAAAATTATAGTAATCCAATAAAAATTATTTAAAATGGAAATATATAACCTTGAGAGGAATTGATTTGAATATTGAATGAAATAATTGAGTGGTATATATATAATGTAATGGGACTATTAGAATAGTAATATGACCGTTGGAATAGTAACATGATCGTTGGGAATAGTAACCTGACAATGTGAAGGGTTATTTTACCAAAAAATAATAAATTATGATATAAATAACATTTATCATGATTAATTTATGTAAAGAAAAATATTATAATTCAATAAAATAAATATCATGATTAAAAACCTCAAAGAAAATAAAGCATATTTTTAATAAACTGTATTTTAAAGTATTTTGTAAAAATAATTATTTTCCTTGTTAGAAATAATATTTTACCTATTTTAGATGTTTATTTTTATTAAATTAATATCATTTTTGAAATGATCATGTTAAAATTTTCCTTGAGTGTGTTTTTGGTAATTTTCTGAAATACGTCAATTTTTAGGTGAATAGTAAAAATATATTTTTTCACCTAATCGATGTATCTTAAGTTACATAATTCATGATGTAATAATGGAATAATACTTTATAGAAATTTATTTACTCCAATTATATATTTAATTTTAAAAATGAGTCAGTAAAATACAAAAAAATTAATTTTCAAACCTAAAAATCACTTTCTAAAACCTAAATTCCAAAGTGATTCCTTAAAATATCAATATATTTTTTTCTTCACTTTTAATTTCAATAAGATAATGAATTAGAATTATATTGAGGATTTAATGTCTAAAAACCATTATATTATATTTATATACAATTTATTTTGTTAAATATTCACTATTATATGTTATTCCATTGATATATTAATTTATTAAATATTTTATTCTAAAAATACCACTCTCTTAAAGTATAAATAATCCCTCTCCCTTCGCATGGAAACACACTCCTATAAAACATTACAAAGTAAAATATCTTCCCAAATACTCCCTCTAAATCCTCTTACATTACTTAGGGACATTTTGGAGCAATCCAAATCTAATCACCAAGGGTGTTATAGCGTCTTACAAGAGAAGCTACATTGAGGAGCGAGTAAGTCTCTATTAAATTTTCCGTTTTTTTATTCTCTTTCTTCTTTTTACCAATTTATTTAAAAACCATACACTATAAAACAAATTATTCAATAATTTAGAATTATATTTTTTATGTTAACATGATTTAATTTTCATATTTATGACAAAAATAAATGCAATACTTTTCTTTCCCTCTCTTTTAACAATGTCCTGTTAAAGGTTGATTAACCCCCTACAGAGACATTTCTAAGACAATTCTTATAACCACCTTCATGGATGGATATTATTAATTATATATAATATATATATTTTAATTAAATTTATTATAATATAATGGAGTTAATCATACTTTTCTATAAATGACTCTGAATAAAAATTGAGAAATCAAAGTGAAATAAGAAATTTTTAAGAAATTAATTATATCAAAACACTTCAATTTCACCAATAGAAATTAATAAATATAATAAAATGATTATAATTTAAAAAATAATTGTATAAATGGATATAATTAACATATATATTATTTTTTTTAATAAATATAAGTTTATTATTCAAGAGGCGCAAAAGTGATGAAATAAAGAAGGAATTAAGGTAAGGGGATTCTTGAGACAAACTCGTTTTCATTGTGTTATCCATATTCATGACATATTTGGAATAAATAGTCCTCTAATGTTCCATAAATATCATTTAATTATTCCCCCCTCTTCTTTTTTGGAATATACAGGTTTTTTATATGATTTTATGGAAAATACAATGATTTTAAGAAATACCTCTTCTTTCCAAAACACATATTTGACTCCTCTTGAGTTTATTCATAAATAAAGAATGATTATTCTTATAGAAAATATTTTTTTTCCATTTTTCATTTTGGAACCCAAATTTTATTTATGGAATCATAATTTTTGAAATACTCATGAAACCAATTCTTTTTCATGGGTTACTTCATGAAATGATTGTAACACATTCTATGTGACATGCATGATAATGTAAATATTATGATGTGATAACTAGACCAAAATTATATAGCCCTCCAATGCATTGGGTAATGTGTTGTTTCTCATGAGATAATTTTTATTATATGTGAATATGTTGCTAGATTTTTTTGCAGTGATGATGTTATGATTATTCAGATATGTTATGTGTTAACATGATGATAGATTTATTCCCAACTATATGTGGAATTTGACCACTATAACATGATGTTTCATTTTTATGCATTTCCAAATTCGACGAATTTATAACATTTTTACCACATGATATTGATAATGATCATAAGCTTATGATAGATTATTATGATAACCCATGTTATATTTATTCAAGTTCCTTATTCATCCTCTTACATGGCTTTTAAATTACCCATTTCATTGATTTATATCATTAGCTAATTTTAGGTACTAAGAACAATGTGAGATTTTAGAAGGAAAAAGAAGAAGGATTTATATAAATTTTTTTATGTTTTATTATGTACAAGTTATTTATGAGCCTAAAGTTTTCTAGGATATAAACCTTTGGATCCAAGATTTGTAACTCTATTATGTTGTTTATCTTTAAAATGATGGAATAGTTATGTATGAAATATTAGGTTCACTATAGTTGGTATCTAAGAATGGTTTAGTTAATTTGTGAATTATGATTAGAAAACAAGAGTAAAAACCATTAGTATAATTCAATGTGTAGGTAAAACATCCTAGAAGACTATTTTTAGAAAATTATAGACATTGGGATCCCATAAGATTTTCCTTTAGTGTTAATATCATAAAAGAATAAATTACTACTGATTTATTGACTTATGATTTGTTCTAACATTTTATATTCTAGAAAATTATAAGAACCAAGAGAAACTATGCCTAAAACCTGTGTGAGTGACAATGAAACAATTATACAAATGAGATCCCCAATTCCATGGGAGGTTGAGTTCAAAACCTTGTTTAAATGATTACCTAGTTTTCTCGAGATATGAATTATAACATGAACTATGTGTAATGTCCTTATTCACCCAAGAAGTATCAATTATCCATTGATTCCATAATACAAAAATGATCATCGATGTTTACTGTAACTTCTTATCCACTTGATGTGGAATATTGGGTTAACTCAATAAATAAGATCTTTTCTATGATATGTTTCCCTAATAAGGAGATGGTGACTCTTGCAATTTGTCATTTATATGGATAAGATATAAAATAGTAGGAATTGATAAAGAACAAAAATCAAAAGGATTAAATGGAAGAGATGGAGTGGTATGAATTGGAGAAAATATTTATTACAAATGATTTCCCTTAAAATCTTCAAAAAATGATTTAAAGAGAATTCATATAGCTAAAGAAAAAGGAAGGTGAAGTTTTCACAGCTTATGATGAAAACATCATAAGGTTTTAAATTTATTCCTTTGGTTTTTTATCAATAATTATAGAAAAATAGATATGATCTTTATTGTTATAAAAATACACCTTTGAAACGATCTAGAAATATAAGAATTTTGGAGTTTTGAAGATGTGGTTAAATGTGATCGTAAAGTAGATATTGAGTTCAAAGAATGGTCCCATGGTTATGGAGTTAATAAGAGAATAATGGGGATTCAATATTGTGGTTCAAATGACAAATGAGGAAATAGGATCCAACTACCCACATGTCAAAAATGTGGGAAGAATCATAATGCTAATTACCTCAAAGGGATGGGGAAATTCTTCAAGTATGGGAGAGAAGGACACCAAGCTAATGAATATTGAAGATACATGATGAAGCTGACCAACATGATAGAGGAAAGGAATGAACATCATATGGCACCACCCACGGTTTAATACTTCAACTATAGGGACCACAGGTGTTATGCAAGCAAGGGGACTAAACCACGTGTCCTGGAGGGAAACCAGTGTCTGCAATCACCAAAGTTAAAGGAGAAAGGGAATGATTATATCTTCACTACAATTGAAGTGGAGTGTGAAAATTAATTCAAACAAAGTATGATTCTTATTCGTTAAATAATAGAAAAAGAATTATTTTATTCTGGTTCTACTTATTCATTTATATCCTATATGTTTTCTAGAACAATTGAATTGAAGCCACGATACCTTTAAGTGGAGAAATCCCTAAAAAACATACTGGTCTAATCATTACAACCCAAGTGTTAGACTCTTCTCCTATAATCATATTTGGGATTATTCTCCTTTCATATCTTATTATATTTCCCATGTTGAAATTTGATGCTATATTGGACGTGTATTGGATTTAATTATATATAGATGAAATCAACTATTGGAAAAAATATATTTTTATATTCGGAACCATCCCATGATCTTCTAAAAAAGTTTGGAAGATCATAAATCTTCTTTGGAAAATCCATCAATACTGTGGGTTTTAATACCCTGTAGAAAAGCATACCTTGCCCAAATGGTTGAGTCAATAGAAGGTATTAACCTAGAGGAAATGTCCATTTTTAGGGAATACATTGTGGTATTTCTCAAATAGTTACTTGGAATACCTTGATCATGAAGAAGATTTCTTAATAGATCTCATACCCAGATTCACTCCTATCTCAAAATTCCCATATAGGATGGCCTTGATTGAAATGGATGAGTTAAAGAAGTATCTACAAGAGCATTTGGAAAAATGGTTTATATGTCATAGTACATCACCTAGGGGTGCACCAATGCTCTTTGTCCAGAATAAAGGTAGATAAAAAGAGGTTTATATCAATTACCAAGATATCAACAAGATCACCATAAATAAAAATTATCATCAACCAAGGATTGATGACTTGTTCAATCAACTATGTGCAGTGAAATACTTCTCAAATATGTTTCTTTTTTATGGATATCATCAACTAAAGTTGAATAAGGATGATATTAAAAAGGCTTTTTTCCTTACAAGGTATGGGCACTATGAGTTCATAGTAATTCCTTTCAGACTTAGTAATTTTCCAACAATCTGAATGGATTTGATGAATATATTCTTTAGAGACCACCTCCAAAAAAAATTGGTAGTGTTTATCGATTATATTCTCATTTATTCATAGATTAAGTGGGAACATGAAGAGAATCTAATGATTGTTTTGGTGATATTAAGGAAGGAGAAAAATTATTCAAAGTTCAAAAAGTGTGACTTTTGGATGCAAGAAGTCACATTATTAGGGAACGTGATCACAAGTGATGCAATTTAGGCAGACCCTTCAAAGACAAAGGAAATTAAAGAATAACCTAGACCCACTAGTGCCATAAAAATCTACAGTTTTATGGATTAGCTGGTTACTATTTACATTTTGTGATAAATTTATCATTATTTTTTAGCCAACTAACTAATTTACCACAAAATGGGGTAAATTATTTATGGATGAATGATTTGAGGAATGATTTAAGGACATCAAGAAGAGTATAATCACTATTCTTGTACTGTAATTTCCCAGTCAAGATAATTGTATCACTGAGAGGGGGAGAGAGTGAATCAGTGATATATATTTCTTTTATATTTCCGTAATTATGTAATAACCTTGGAATACTATTAAATATTTCTTTCCCTATTGAAACAATTAAAACACACATCTATAGGGACACATGAATTTATAAGTATCACTATTCAACAAGAATAGCTACATCCTTTATATGATTTTAAAATGATCTAAAACCACACAATATATTAAAAACTAATCCTTTTTGTGGAATAAAATGTAGAAGATATTCAATTTCACTCATGTAGCTCTATATAAATAATTCAATAGTGAATGTAATCCTTCGATAAAAAATGATGAAATACGAAGTTTTCTAACAACACATGATATTTTGATTCTTTATTTACTTTCAAAAATGTATTATTTTTTAACAAATTCTTCAATTTCTTACCTAGAAGTTGTTAAGAACTTTTCTAAATTTTGTTACAAAACTCAGTCTGATTTCGCAATCCAATTATCCCAGTCCGATTATCCCAGTTTTATTTCTCAATATGAAAAATATATGACTTTTTCAGAATACGGTTGGGAAAATTCTGAACCACTTCCTCTTCAATTCAAAATCCCAATATGATTTTCCCAGTCTAATGATTCAGCCCAATACGATGACCAGTTGAATACAAAAAAACAATATATGAAATCCTCTTCTTCTCTCTAGAGCAATGTCTTCTCTATTATTCTTTGTGAATAGTACATTTATCAAAAGTACAATGTACTTTCCCTTTTATACTCACCCACAAAATGGTTTGGGTGGGATTCCTAAAAAATTTCCCACTCAATCAAATTTTATAAATCTACATGTTGCTTTGAATTTTGGGTTCATATTAACTTCATAATATCTTCTAAAAACTTATTTAACAATCTCAAATAATCCCACAACTTCAACTATACTATAGAATTTCTATAAACATCATTCTAATTCTGAGTTACCATTTCAATATGTTCTTATAACCTGCTTCATTATAATGAATACAAATTTAAAACAATATATTATTCTTCATCTCTTCTCTTGAACCACTTGAATTATAACCCATGCAATTCAAACTAATTTAAATGGTTAACTAAATTATTGATATAGCTATTAATTTCTTCTTCATATTGGCCACCACATAATTTTTTTTTCTTTTCATTCATCAGTTCCAAAAAATTACTCCTCTGATGATTATTATGGCTTACCGAGTATGGACCGGTATCACCAGCTTCAACATCAACAAATTAGTTCTCTTAGAAATATGATACAAATCTCTTTTTATAATAAACAATTGTGCCTCTAATTTATATTATGACAAACTAAATTTTATGGATAAACATTAGTAACTTATTTATTTTTTCAATACGATTCCCAAAAACTTATTTCTTCAAGGATTTAAATCTTCAAGATTTTGGTCAGATTGAAAACTATAACCTTTTTTATGACTATCCTACCCTCACATTAAACAAATCTGTATCCAGAAATATCATTATGATTATCATTAGACCTGAATGATTAAAATACATAAATATTATTCTTTCATAATCTTTTAACAAGTATCATGACTTTCTTTATTACTTTTATTACTATGAAGATCAAATTTTGCATCATCTCACTTACCAAGTAAAGTGTTGCAACATCCCTATCATTCATAAACATATTTATATCCTACTCATCTTGAATATGATTGGAATGATTACAATATGATTGAATATGATTGGAATAATATTTTTCTCCCATTTCATTCATCAAGCTTTTATCACATGTTTTACAACTTACTTATGATTTATGAGAACTCCAAGATCAGAAAAGCAACATCACATTTTCATAAAAGTTAGGAAAACTCAAATTATTCCTCATTATGATCAAACATTTCATTCCAAACATTGGTTGAGTTCAATGATCCTCTTCATCTACAAAACATACTCCCAATGTGATGGAATTTCTTAACCATTGTGAGTTTTCTTTTATTGAATATGATGGTCAGTCCAATTTTTATCAATTACAAAGTGAGGTGATTTATATTCTTTTTAAACTCCATTTAAAAAAAATGAAAATATTGGAATATGATATTCATCTTTATCATCATGGTCCTAACAATCTACCACATTGTATTTTTTTTTCAACCAAGGTTCATAAATCATTGAACGTTTTATCCTCAAGATATGTTTTACTTATCAATAATTATAAGACTACGTGTGCTAAATCAATATAGGAAACTAGAATTATTGACATAAAATTCATGATGTCCAAAAGTAGTGATTATGAAAAATTTCCTCATCTTTTCTTCCTAAAATTTTAAACCTCTATAGAATACAAAAAAAAAATTGTTTCTAACAACCACTCCGACAAACAGTTAGAATAGTTCACACACTTACAATGATGAATTCACAATTTACCCACAACTCTCTCTATTTACATTCTTCCGTAATGATAAATTTATAAAACAATTCCCGCCATAAAAACACATTCCAAAGATAAGATGAGATAGGGAACAAAAACACATACCTCAACCTTGAAGAGAAAGAGGTTAGATGACCTTGTCCAAGCTCTATTTAGAGAATGCTTCCTTGGGTAAAGGTTTTGTGAAATTGTCATCAGCTTGTTCCAATTTAGGAAAATACTCCAACATCAACTCATTATTCTACAAATGATATTTCATGAAATAATTGTTTTTATAAATATGTTTTGAATGATAATTCTTTACTGGATTCTTGGAAAGGTTGATTTCACTTTGATTATCGCAACCCAAGAAAAAGGGTAACTTCAATTCAACAAGTTAGTATTCTAACTGATTCTTCATCCACAAAAGTTGGGTAGCATATTGTGTAGTAGAAAAATATTCATATTCAGTTATAATGAGATTTACTGAATTCTATTTCTTTATATACCAAAAATCACAACTTTTAACTAGTAATAAAACTCCACCTGATGTGGATCTTCTATCATCAACATTTACTCCAAATAAGCATCTAAATACCCAAAAAAATCATTACTTACTAAGCTATTATACTTTATTTCGAAATTGTTTGGGCCTTTGATGTATTTAAGGATTCTTTTTATTGAAAGTAAATTTCATTATTTATGATCACTATAAAATCTTTCACATAAGGTAACATAATAAACAATATTGGGTCCTAAGGTAGTAAAATATAATAAAATTCCAATCAACATTAGAAACTATTTCTAATCTACATTATTGTCTTCTCCATCTTTACTCAACTTGGATCCCACTGATATTGAGGTGTAAACTAGTTTCAAATTTTCTATATCGAAATTTTTAAGAATTTCTTTAGAATACTTTTCTTGAGAAAAAAAAGGTGTTTCTTCTTTTATAAAATTTGTAACCCAATAAAGTATTTCATTTCTCCCAACATTGAAATCTTGAACAACATTTTCATTAATTTAGAAAACTTTTCACAATATATTTCATTATTATTAGTAAATAAAATGTCATTAATATAAACCATTATGATGAAGGAAAACTATTGAATTTCTTTGATGTAAATATTTTGATCAACTATTCCGTTCTTAAAACTGATATACATTAAGAAAGTATCAAGTTTGTAATATTGTGCCCTCATATATTTATTTAGTGCATACAAGGATTTGTTAAATATGCACATATAACTTTCCTCTTTCCCAAAAAAAAATCCACAAGGCTGTTCAATGTAAACTTCCCAATTAAGATCAACATTTATAATTACAGACATTACATCCATTTGAAAAATTTTGTAACTCCATTGTGTAGAAATATCATGAAAAATTATGATTGTTTCTAACCTTTCCACCAGAGAAAAAGTTTCATCAAAATCAATAACTTCAATTTTAGAGTAACCTTTACATACTAATATTTCCTTGTATGTTATCACATCACCTTATTCATTCATTTTATTCTAGGAAACCCACTTTTTACCAATAACATTTTTGTTATCTGGATTAGGTATGAGTTCCTATGAATCATTCTTTTCAATCTGGCCTGACTCTTCATTCAGGGACTAAACCCATTCTTGATACTGAAAATCTTATTTCAAAGTATTCGGTTCAATTTTTGAAAACAAAGAAGTACGTCTAATAGTTTCTTGGGGGTGGATACTATTTTTAAATTTTACACAATCATTACCAGGTTTCTTTAGAACTTCTTTTTCATAGTTATTCTTTTGAGACGATTGACTCCCCCTAAACCTATGAATTTCATAACCTATGGAATAATAGTAATGTTTTTGGTTGAACCAACACATATTTGTTTTATTTATTATTCCTTTAAAATACCAGTAGTAACCATAGAAATAAATTTTTCCCCTATAATTTCAATACTAACTGGAGTTATGAATACATTTCTTAGAAACCTTTTTATCTGAATTTTGTTGACATCAAACCTTTTTGTTATCAATCATAATCTTGTTTTTTAGCGTATTTCTACTTTTATCCTTGTCATAACTAGAAATAATAGAAAAATTTACATATTCATAATTTTTAGAAACACTTTTTGACTTAGGTTTTTCAAAAACATATAAATTATGAACATTGTTAATCTTAGCCACATACATAATTTGCTAATATTTCTAATTTCTAGAAATAATTATATCTTTCCTATCAACATTTGATGGTTAATTTTATTATCCTTTTTAGGTTTTTCCTTATGAAAACATTCACCAAACATCATATATAGAATTTTTGGAAAATATAATTTTATTTTCATCTTTACAAGGTTTTTTCTATACAATTTCTAACTATTATTTTTATGCCTTTAACATCAATTCCAGATGTTCATTATGATTCTTTTCTTCCTTAAGATATTTTTTCAAATCACTAATATCTGGTTACATCTTTTTCTTCTCATATAAAAAGATTCATGATTTTTTTATGAGAAACATTCATCTTCCAACTTCATGATTTGTTTTTCAAGACTTCTAATATTTCTAAAATATATTACAAATATTATTTTAAATAAAATTTAAGTTGAGTTTCTTCTTAAATAGAAATGTTGATTCTGAATTATTCATTATTAATTGTTACACTAAAATTATTCTCACCAACATGCTCAGTAGAATTTTTGGATTTAGCATTACTATCCTCTTATTCTTTATCTTTAGATAAGAAAATACACCTTTTAGATTTTGAGAATTTTTTAACCTTCCCTATGGAATAAAATTTTCCTTTCCACCCTATTTCTTCCATGAACTTCTTGGCCTTATTTATTCTTCATCACCATATTTTTATTTCTTTATTTGTGGAAATTTTTTTGTAAAGTTCCCAATGGATCCAAATTCTAGACATTTGAACGGAAAATTCCCTTTATATTTACATGTACCTATCCTTGCATTTTTAGAAAAAAAGGATAAAATATCATCTAGATTTTTACATATATCATTTTCAGAATCAAAATAACCACCTTCTTCTTCAATAATAATCTTATTTGAATTCTCTTCCTTCATAGTCTTGAACCAAATTTCTCAATCAAATTTTGTTTTTATTTCCATATCTTTATACCTTATTATTTTATAAGTGATGAGAGCTCTATGAAAATAATCTATAGACAATTTTTTATGATATCAATCTTCTAATTAATAAACATTAGCATCAATATTATTGGGAAAAATTCATAATATATTTTCAATAACTATATAATCCTCAAAATTTAACTAATACATCTGATAGTGTTGATGATGTTATTTAACCGAGTAAATAAGTCCATAATAGATTCATACCCATCCATTTTCAAGTCTTTATACTTCAGCCTCTAGATTTGTAATTTTTCTTCTTCACTTTTTTATTTCCTTCTTATATGTTTTTCATCTTATCTCATATACCATTAGCTATGGCAACATCCTTCACCCTTAAAAATACACTTTTAAAAAGTGATGGTACTAAATAATTAGTGTTCCCTTCCATCACTCTCAAGATTATTCTTATCAATAGATTAATATTAACATTATCATCAATAAGAGGAAATACATTTGCTGCATCTTCACGAATATCATATCTAATAGAATTAAGATTGGGAAACATTATATCATTCAAGATATGATAATTCTTACTATCAAAAACCAGGATTCATTTATTGTTGACACAATTCAATTTATCCATCAACTTCTCTTCAAAACTTCAACAAAGAACAAATGAGGGGAACCTATCTCTTATACTAATTGTAATTGCCCAGTCAAGATAATTGTATCACTGAGAGGGGGAGGGGTAAATTTGTGATATATTTTTATTTTACATTTCCTTACCTATTAAAAAACATTTTCCATATGTTAAATATTTCTTTTCCTAATTCAAATAATTAAAACCCACATCTATAAGAAAACAATAATTTACAAGATATATTATTCAATAAGAATATCTACATCCTTGGTATTGTTTGAAAATGATCTAATACCACACAATCCACTAGAATACAATCATTTTGTGTGGAATACATTGAGTAGGATATTCCCTTTCACTTGTGTGTCACTATGTAAACAATTAAATAGTGCACATTATTCTTCAAGAACAAATTATGTAATACAAATTTTTTTAACAAAACAAATTATGATGCTTCTTTGTCAACATTCAAAAATGTGTTCTTTTTTATAAAAAATATTTACGTTCTTACCTAGAAGTTGGTAAGAACTTTTATGGACATTATTATAAATCTCAGTCCGATTCTAATAGACTATTTGATCAATAAGAAAAATATATGACTTTGGTAGAATATATTTGAAATATTTTGAACCATTTCTTCTTCAATCTAGAAATCCCAATACATTTTTTCTAATCTAATGATTCATCCTAATACAATTACAATTTGAATACAATATTTCCTCTCCTCTTATACTTCTTCTTTCTGAAATAATTCTTCAACAAAATTCAATCCGGAAACCTATTATTCTCACTAAATCTCTTCCTTGTCTCTTATTCTCCATGAATAGTACATATATATTAAATTAAAAAGTAATTTATCTTTTATACTCACCCAAAAAAATGGTTTGGGTGGGATTCCTAAAAATTTTTCCTCTCAATTACATTTTACGAATCTATATGTTCCTTTGAATTTCAGGTGCATATTTCCTTAATAAACTCTTCTCAACACTTCTCTAACCATCATGAATATTCCAATGGCTTTATCAATACTTTATACTTTCTTTAAAAACATTAGTCTGATTCTATTTTCCCATTATAATTTTTCATTATGATCCACCACATTACGATGATGACAAATGTAAAATAATATATACTTCTTTATCTCTTCTCTTGACCAAAATGAATGATAAATAAAGTAATTAAAACTATTTTAAATGGTTGAATACATTATTGATAAATCTATGAACATAATCTTCATATTGTCCACCACATAATTTTCATTTTATTTACAGTCATTAGTTTCAAACAATTCGTCCTCTGATGATTATGATGGCATACCAAGTCTGATGGACCGGTATTAGCAGCTTCAACATCAACAACTTCTTTCTCTTCTAAGTATGATACCTGTCAATTTATATCAGAATTAATTCATCCTATGATGAATATGATGACATACTAAATCCAAAGGATCAACATTAAGAGATTATTTATATTTTGAATATGATGCTCGCTAACATCTTTCTATGAGGATTTAAATCTTCTTTGCATTTAGATTAACAAAAAATTAGCACCATCATTACGATCATCCTCCTTGATCATTAAACAATTATTCATCCAGAAATATAATTATAATGATCTTGAGACTGGAATGATTCAAATTTATCAAATTTATTCTTTCGTAAACATTCAGCAAGTACCCTTAATTCCTTCATGACTTTGATTATGTTGAATATCAGCTTCATCATCATATAACCTACCATGTAAAGTGTTGCTACTTACCTATATTTTATCAATATCTTTCTTTCCTTCTCAACCTGAATATGATTTGTATGATTATGATCAAATTGAATGCGATTGGTATAATCTTTTTCTTCTCTTTATTTCATCAATCATTCATCACTAGTTTTATAAGATACTAATTATTTATGAGAAATCCAAGATCATCAAAAAATTATTACATTTACATCGAAGTCAGGAAGACTCTGATTTTTCCCCATTATAATTAAACCCTTCATTCCAGACTTTGGGTGAGTATAATGATCATCTTCATCCAGAAAACATATTCGCAATACAATGGACTTTCTTAACCATTGTGTGTCTTATTTTCTTCAATACGATGGTCTATCTGATTTTTACCAAATAAAAAGTGAGGTGATTTATTTTCTTCTTAAACATCCTTTATAATAAAAAATAATACCTAAATATAATGGTCATCCTTATCATCTTCTTCTTAACATGTAATCACACTTCCAATAAGTGGAGAATTTTTTGTGAAATATAGTGATGATTCAAAGAAAGTCTGGGGTTTTGTAGTCATGAAGAATGACTAAGTGATATCCTATTCCTCATGATATTTAAAGATCCATGAGAAGAAAAACCTGGCGCATGATTTAGAGTTAGAAGATATGATCTTTGCTCTAAATATTTGGTATTACGATATTTATGGTGAGAAGTTTGACAAATATACCGATCATAAGAATCTAAATTATACATTCTCATATAAGTATATCAATATGAATCAAAGAAAATATTTTGATCTAATCTTGGACTATGATTTCCCTATTCACTATAGTCTGAGAAAGGAGAATAAGGTAGATGATGCTCATAACAGAAAAAAAACATTCTACTATATACATGATGCAAATTGATAGAGACATTATATTATTGTATATGAAAAGGATATATCTTGAAATAATAACAATATAGATTACATCCTACCTCTCCTAAATTATTTCCCAGCCATTTATCTAAGAGAAGATAAAGGAGACATAAATGGATGATCTGGAGCTTAAAAAAGTTGATATCAATAAAGTTAGAGGAGCTACATGAGTTCCAAATTGATGATGATGGTGTAATTTATTTTTTAATGAGGCTTTTTGTTCCTTCATCACCTGAGATAAATACCATGTTATTGTATAATGAACATAGCCTATCTTTATACACCACCCTAAATGTACTAATATGTACCATGATATTTTAGATCACTTTTGATGGGACAACATGAAGAAGAAGATTATGGATTATATATCAAGGTGATTGGTATGACATTATGTTAATGTAGAGTGACAAAATTCCAAATGTATGATGAAACCATTTCTTATAACCATGTGGAAATGGGTGAATATCACCATAGACTTTATCACCAGTCTCCCAAAAACATCCATAGAAAAAATATGATATGGTTTGTGGTGGATCGACTCACCAAGACTGACCACTTCATCACTATTTGGGATGATTTCTCACTTGAAAAAATTTTCATGATATATGTGAAAGAAATGGTGATGTTTCATGGGGATCCACATTCGATAATATTTTAATGTGATCCAATGTTCACCTATAAATTCTATAGAATAATTAAATAAGATTTTAGTACTAAATTAAATTTTATCATGACTTATCCCCCCCAAACTAATAGAAAATCTAAAAGGACTTTTAAAACACTTGAGGACATGCTAAGATCATGCTTTATGGAATTTAAAAGAGGATGTGATCAGCATATCACATTGGTTGAGTTCTCATATAAAAACAACTTCCACTCAAGTATTTAAATGGATTTATATGAATCATTGAATGTAAATCAATGTAGAACTCAATTTTTTTGGGATGAAGTTGTGGAATGAATGATACATGGACTTAATCTTGTCAAAGTGATGACCAAGAAGTTTCAATCCATAAAAGAACATATAAAAGCTACCTAGAGTCAGTAAAAGAGCTATACTGAGTACTAATGAAGGGACATTAATTTCTATGTTAGAGAAAAAGTTTCCTTTGAATATAACTATGGAATAGAGTCATGAACTTTATAATGAATGGGAAGTTTTAGCCCGAGGAATATTGTCCCCTTTGAGATCCTTGATCGCATAGGATTTGTTACAAATCAACTTTCATTTCCACAAAGTATGGATCAAGTTCATGATTTGTCCAAAACCAATTTTATGGAAATAATTAGGCCATTAACCTTCCATTATTGATTTTGGATGGTTTTTTATGACTTTTTGTTGGAAAAATGAGGGTAAACCTAACGTGTTTTCAAAATACCAAGTGATTCCTTTTACTCCCTTATAAAAAGTCACAACCTCTCCTCATTCCTCTCACCTCTAAAACCAATTAGTTTCAACTAATACTTACCCATATGGATTCCAAAAACCCCCCCTAGAACTTGAATCAACCATTTTTTAGAAATCCTTAAAAGTAATTCTTTGGGTACAAACCAAAAGTAGTTACACGATTAAGAGGAAACATCTTTTGTCAAGATTTTTAGTTTTATTTCCATTATCTAACCCCTCATATCTTATTATTTGATTCTTTCATAAATAAACCATACCCTCAATATAATAGTATGCTTTATTCTAAGGTTTAGACTTACACTTACACATACATACATTTAATGGGTAATGAACATATTGTGTCTGTGTATAGTGAAATACTACCTCACAAAACAACAATTGTTAATTTTACATTAACAACTTTCATAGATGTCCATTATGATGGAAAATATATTTTTATATGATATAAATGATATTTATTAATTCTTTATTATAATTTAATCCTTTTATAATAAACAGATTTAATACTTTACATTTTTTATTAATATGATAACATCTTATGAGGAAGTGTGGATTACCGCCCCCTCAAAGCGATGTCATTCATTAACACGACCCATGGAATGTATAAAGAATGATTATAATTAAAAATATTTCAAATAAACAACCTCAATATGATATAAATAAAATAATTACTTTTTTAAAAATATACTATATATATATATCAATTTATTTATTACCCTTTCACACACATAAAAATTGATAACGTCGTTCATAGATGTGTGGACTACTGACTCCTCGACATGATGTGATTCATTTTACACCACAATAATTATATATATAAGTATATATGATTAAATAATATAGTATTTATGTTATATTGGTCATTTTGGAAATATTTGGTGTCACTAACCTTCTTTCCATAATGATCATTGAAAAATAAGAACGTCACTCATGAGTACGTACGGCCTACCGTCACCATGATTGTAATGTTGGTTCATTTTTCATAACCATATTTAATAATCTATTTTAAAGGTATAATTAATGAAATAATATGATAATTATTTCATGATTATTATTTTGTAGATGTCATATAATGACCCCTTTGATCATAGTTGACCAACCAATGCTGTTTTTTACACTTAATCTGAATTTGGTGTAAACAGTCGTTGTAAACATAATTTTTTATGTATTTTTATACAACATTTTATAAAGTGAAATAAAAGTAATGTTAAGAGTGAAAAAGTTTCCAAATAAAATAGAGAATTGACATAAGTTTATTATACAGGAAGTCAAAGGACATTCACCCAAAATGAAACTCAAGGTAAGGTATTTACATCTCACTTTTTACATCTGTGAGATAAATGTCATGTTCACCATTTAATTAATTTCTATGGTGTATCTACTAACCATTTTGATATATTATATCATTAATTATTTTATCTTTATGGTATTTAAAATATTCATTCAATATTATTCCTTCATCAGGATTATGATTTAAATTGTTTTAGAGTGATATGGGACACTTTGGGATGTTTAAAGATTAGTTTCCTTATGACATATACTTATTATCTTTCAGTGGAATTTCCATTCTAGGATATTATATATCCATTTTTTCAATAATACCTTTCATTATTATATGGTTATTCATGACCATTTTCAAGTATTAGTACTATTTTTCTACTCATTGGTACTCAAAATGTTTTAGAAAATGTTTTTAAGAAAACTAAAATTTATTTCTCTCTTAAGTCAGACTACCTGTTTTCTTCTAAAACCCATGTTTTAATAAAAAAATTCAAAAATATTTTTAAAATGATTTTGTAAGGAAATTATTACCCTTTTTTTCTTTTACCATTTTTTTCACAGGAATCTTCTTATCACTTTATTAACTATTCAATTTTTTAACCATTATCAACGAAAAAAGAATGTTCTTTTACCTCATATGACAAGTACAGATTTACCCGCCATCATTTATTTGAAGCTTCCTTTGCATGTAAAAAAGGTTAATTTTTATTGAAAATGTATTTAAAAGTAATTTTCAAAGAAAAAAAATTCCAAAATGTTTTTCATAATAAAAGGATATTTTCCTCAATGATTTTTTTAAATATCATTTTATAATATTTCTATTCATCATCAACAATAACCATTTATTTTTACTCCACTTGAGATTTCATTATTGATAACATCCTTAATCTTCCTCTAGGTGGCTTATTATTCATTTGTCCAAGGATAGTATTCACATTCACTTCTTTGAATCATTTTTTATTCCCCTTGAAATATTCAATCTTCTATGATCATTGAACATTCAATTTCCCCCTAATTATCCATTTATTTCATCATGTATATTAATATTACCTAAACCCTATACCATTTTACATACAGTTTCTACTTTGGTAGTTATTTTATTATTTTGGAAAATATTAATTATTTCATATCTTTTATTAAATATATATATTTGATAAGGCATGTTATTTATTTTGATTATTCGATATGAGGAATGATTTGGACAGGAAATGATGAGAGGAGCACAAAATTTATATAGGTCCTTAATGAATCAATTGGTTCTCATAAGAAAAATTAGTTTTACAAATTAGAATTGTTTAAACCGTCTTGTGAAAGGTATTGATGGTATTGGTTTTCATGTGCCTCAAACATGATATCTATTAAGAAATAATTTCCATCGTTTAGTTTTAGTTATTATTCATCCATGATATTTTATATCGACATATCTATGGATACATTCCATTTTCAGTTATTTAGATAGAATGTGTTTTAGTTTCTTACCTTTCTATATTTATTTGGCCTTATCTAGTTATTTAAATGGAATGTGTTTTCAGTTATTACCTTTCCATAATATTTATGAACTTCCTTATTTTCTTATTGATTATATAGTGAACTGCCTTCTCAGTTAATTGATTATATGTAATGTGAGATCAATTATTCACCAGTTTATAATTATTATTCTCATTAATTCGTTATTACTTCTGCTTTATTTTTCCCTTACTAAGAATTTGAGCTCACACTTTTTATGTTTATTTCCCTAGGAATCCAAGAAGTGTACTTTGAAAGATATATAGGGATTTACTTGATGGATTATATTTTTTCTTGAAGATATTTATTTAGAAAGAATAAAAAATTATGTTTTAATTAGTGTATTATTTTCTCATGTATGTATCTCGTTTACCAAGAATACTAAACTCTTGATCCTTCGGGATATAATTCCTTGTAATATTTCCAATTTAATAGTAGTAGACACCGACTCTGGGCCTTCTGAGGTCAGGTTACTTCTATTGGTATCATAGGAAGTTTTGTATCATCCTTGAGAACTAGATTTAGGAAAACATAGGTTAGAGAACATAGACCTAAGGTAGAATTTGAGGATAAGTAGAGAATAAAATCCTAGAATTTTGGTAAGTTATAGATTATGTTGTTATTTATAACAATACATCCATGTATGGATAGTACATGTGTTTGTGGTTTTGATACATATGCATCTAGGATTAATAACTATGACAGTGTATTTTGAGCCTAACTTGGGGTAACCTCATATACAACAACGAGCCTTACTGCACAACTACTTGGACACTCCTGGGGGGATATGTTTAGGATAATTTACATTTTCTTTAAAAACCACCATAAAGGATTTTGACAATGAATATCCTAGGTTAAAACTAGGGTGTTTAGATTTAAAATAGAGTATCATGATTTAAAAATCCTATAAATGATATTTTGGATAAACTCTATACTAAGGAAAGATCTATGTGGAAATAAGTGTATGAAGTATTTATGTATTAGGTTTGTATTGAAAAATTTAGTTAAAATTCTATTTTGTGATTAACCTAATTTTAATGATTTCCATCGTATTTATTTTTGGAATTATATTAATTTTGTTTTAGAAAAGGATGACCTATAAGCTGGGTGATAACCAATCAACTCTGGAAAGGCCGTGGGTCTTAAACACATGACCAAAGGATGATAAGGGTTTCTTGCAAACCACTAACCTATAAAATTTCCTAGTTAATTTTTCATTGTTTTTAGTTAAACAATTTGATGAATAAATGTTAATGATAAACCAGTAGTTTCACCTTTGAGGACTAGATATTAATATATTAACTATATTGGTTTTGGAAGATAATTAAAGAAAATAGTTAGAATTTTCCCTCTTTTATAGGCCTCATGATCCTTTAAATGATTCTTTTATAGAACCGGGCATAAAAAATCATTATTGGTAATTAATTTCTAGGAGTAAAGGAATGAATTAGAATATAATAAAAGAACAACCAAAATTTAGGATTTTTCATATGAAATTGATTCCTATCATGTAATAATATTTCAATATATTCTTAAGTAGTAAAATAATTACCCAATATTAGGAAAATGTCTTAAAAATAAATTTTTTCCTAATATCTTAATTTCTATTGAATCTGTGGTCTTCTAAATCATCACATATTTATTGCTTTGAGGTCCTCAACTTTCAATTGATCATTCACATGTTTGTGATTGATGACCCCATTCACTCCTTATAAATATTTACATTTTTCCTTCAAGCATGTATCTCTACTTTACACTGATGTTCTCCTAATTATATACCTAGTTACATGATAGTCCATGTGACCTATGTACTTGTTATTCTCTCTTTTATAGAGGATGCCTTATAAACCATTCTCATGATGTGGGATTTCAAACATAAGAAGTATCAAACAATTTATCACCATGATCGAGTTAAGATTTCAAGGATGTAATTTAAACAAGGTGGGGAGAATGTGATGAACTGAAAATATAAAGTAAGAACCTTTTATTTGATAGCGTGTATGACATGCGACACCGAACATGTAAGGTAATATAATATCTAGATACTTTATCAAATATTTACTATTTAAAATAGATTCTATGTATTTCAATACATGAAACACCGAGTTAGCATGTGTTGCATGAAAGAGAGGCCTTCCCTGATTGATTATGTTACATGCAAGAGTGGCCTTCCTCGATAGCTTGTGATACATTAAAAAATTACCTTCCTTTATAGATTTCGGTACACGCAAGACCGATTTTCACCAAATAATAATGTAATATTAAGATATTATTATTTAATATAATATGATATAACATAGCCATTATGTCAGAAGTTATAAATACTATTAACTGAATTATGAAAATTTATGGTTTATATAAATATAAAATGAAATCATTGGTTACCAACTAATGATAAATGAATATAATAACCAATTGGATATAAAAAAGAAATATTATTATTTATATACATCCAAATGAGTTTTTTCTTTATAAACATAGTTAATTAAAATAAATGAATTATTTTAATGAAATATATCTATTATATATTAAATAAAATATTTTTTATATTAATCTATTTTGTTTGATATGCATAAGATAAGAATAAACCCTATTTTACATATAAAACCTATATTTTTATAAAGGTAATATTAGCGCATCATAATTGATAACCCATTTTAAATTATAATTTTGACACTTTAATTGATTTAATATGTAAAAATAAACTTAATCATGGAAATATAAATATAATAATTATTTTAGGGTGATTTTTTTGATTTTTTTTTGAGACATTTCATATTTAATGAATAGTTAAAAATATTGGATTAAAGATAAAAACTTCTTTTTTATCTCATTTAGTTATAAGGTTAAATTATATTTTTAATTGGTTTTAAAGTTTAATTATATAATATTTTTATAAATTAATCCATTGTACGTCATTTGAATAAATACCAATTTTAAATTGTTTATAAAAATAAGCAAACTTTCATACCTTTTTACCTTAACAACATGCATTGTCGTCTAATCTTCAAGATTAAATTTAAATTAATTTTCACCACTTCTATGATTTGAATTTGGAAAAATGGATTCCATATTTGGAATAAAAATAATTTATAATTTCTAATAAGGAAAAATTTGTTTTCTATAAATATATTAGTGAAAGTTATTAAAATTAATTACAATGATTAAGGTAAAATTAAGGTCAATAAAGGACTAAACCATTAACATAAGGGGCCAAATGTCCTAGAGACATCTCCAAAACCCCTTTTATGGACATAATTTGGACATTAACCTTCCATTATTGAGTTTGGTTGGTTTTTTCTGACATTTCTTATGGTTAAAACTTGGGTACACCTAACTTGATTTCAAAAGACCAATTGGGTCATTTTCCTCCCTTACAAAAGGCCGCCACCTCTCCCCATTCTTGACACATCTCAAACCACTTAGATTTGAAAGATATCTTCCCATATAGCTTCCCAAAATCCCTCCACTAGAACTTTAAGCCTCCATTTTAGTATAAATCCTTCCAAGGAATCCTTTTGGTAGAAACCTAAAGTATTTACCCGATTAAGAGGTTATGTCTTCTCTCAAGCTTTCTAGTTTTATTTCCATTCTCCAACCCCTCATATATTCTTAATATATTATTATATAACGACACAGTTATCCATAATATACTATTATTTTTTTATCCTAAGGGTTATACCTACACTTACACACACTTCCATCTAATGGGTAATGAACATATTGTTTCTGTGTACGACAAACTACAGCCTCATGAAATAATGATTGTTCATTTTTCTTTACCTAATTTCATGGTTTGAAATTATGATTGACACTATTTTATATATTATATATATGATATTTATTATTTCTTTATATTTATTTAATTTTTTTGTAACACATACCTTTAATATGTTCCATTTTTTTATTACGATAACTTTGTTTGAGAAAGTGTGGATTACTGCCCCCTCAAAGCGTTGTGATTTGTTCACACGATCCATGGAATATATAAATGAAGATTTTAATTAAAAATATGTGACATAATAAAACTATATCTAAAATTAATTAAATAATTACCTTTGTATATATAATATATATATATATATATCAATCTCTTTATTACCCTTTCACACACTTAAAAAGTGATAACGTCATTCATGGACACGTGGACTACCATCTCTTCAACACGATGTGATTCATTTTACATCACAATAATTATATATAAAATTATATATTATTTAATAATATGTTATATATGATATAATGATCATTTATGGTGTTACTTAACTTCTCTTCATAACAATCACTGAAAAATAAGAGCATTACTCATGCGTACGTACAACTTACCATCTCCATGATTGTAACGTTGGTTCGTTTTTCATAACCATATTTAATGATTTATTTTAAATGCATAATTAATGAAAAAATTTGATAATTATTTAATGATTATTATTTTTTATATGTTATATAATGAACACTTTAATCATAGTTGACCTATCAATTTTGTTTTTGACACATAATCCGAATTTGTTCTAAACACCCAACATAAACAGAATTTTTCAAGTAGTTGTATAAAAGATAGTATAAAGTGAAATAAAATTAATTATGAACTTGAAAAATTTCCCAATAAATTAGAAAATTAAAATAAGTTTATTATATAAGAAGTGAAAGGATTTTCACCCAAAAGGAAACTCAAGGTAATGGATTCTCATCTCACTTTTTACATCTATGAGATAAATGTCATATTCAAAATTTGATTATTTTGTTTGGTGTATATACTACCAATTTTGATATATAATATCATGAATTAGTTTATCATCGTTGTATTTGAAAATTCCATTAAATATTATTCCTTCATGAGGAGTATGATTTAAAAATTTTCAAAGTTGTTTGGGACACCTTCGGTTGTTTAAAGATTATTTTCCTCAACAATAGTACTAATGATATTTCAATGGAACGTCCATTAGAGGAAATATTATAAAAACTTTTAAACAAACCCATTCATTATTATATTTTTATTTATGACTATTTTCAAGTATTAGTCCCATTTTTACACTCTTTGGTACTAAAAATATTTTAGAATTATTTTTAAGAAAACCCAACATTATTTATGTCTTTAGTTGGAGAACCTGTTTTCTTTTAAAAATCATGTTTTAATAAAATGTTTTCAAAAATATTTTTAAAATGATTGTGTAAATAAATTTTAATCCTTTTTGTCTTTTACCATTATTTTGAAAGTAATATTCTATTCTGTTTTCAAAAAATGTATTTTTATAACATTTCATCATGGAAATAGAATGTTCTTTTACCTCGCATGAAAAGTACGGATTTACCTATCATCATTTCTTTGAAGCTTCACTATCATGTATAAAAGGTTACTTTATAAAGAAATTTTTTTCAAAAGTTATTTTCGAAGACAATTTTTTCCAAAAGGTTTTCATAATCATAGGATATTTTCCCCAATTTTTTTAAAGATCATTTTATATTATTTCTATTCATCGGCATCAATAGAAACTAATACAAAACTATGTTTATCCAATACTAGGGATTTAATAGTTCTAGATAAAAATGATGTTAAATACCCCATTTGTTAGTGCCAAAAAACAATATTAAAAGATGACTTTAATAATGATAAAAAAACATTGTTAAAGGGGGACCTTTATCAGCACTTTTAAAAAAGCACTGATAAATGAGATCTTTTAACAGCACTAGTAAAAAAACAATGTTAAAGGGGGATCCTTATCAGCGCTTTTTTAGAATTGCTGATAAAGTCCCCTCATTATCAACGCTTTTTTAGTAGCATTGATAGTGGTATACTTAAAAAAATTCATTAAGAATAATATATTAATATATAAATATATTTATATTGATATAAATATAATATATATTTTTTAAAATATGTTTTAGATAAGGTAAATAGAATTGTACACTTTTTATATAAGATATTTTGTGAAAATGTATTACAAAATAAATAAAAAATATTTCTAATTAATAATTTTCTTATTATTTTTGATTAATAATCATTTAATATCAATTTGAAGATAGAAAATCAAAAATATATTAAAATGTCTAAAATAGGTTGAAAACGTAACTCAAACATCAAATAGTGATATCTTTTGATCTGGGTGTCCATTTATGCTCTACCACATATCAAATCAAATATTTTTATGAGATCTACACCCTTAGTGACAATTTTAAACCTCTATCACATGTTTAAAGGCTAGAAAATGTCATAAGATTTCAAAAATGGAGTTTTTAGTTAGGGTGCCCTGATTTTTTTGACATTTGATAGATTTTCAACCTATTTTAAGGGGGTATTATAGCCATTTTTGGTGGTGACTAATTATCTTCCTATGTATTACAATTATATTGATATTATGGTTTTGAAATTTTATCAATTTTTATAATTTAATTTCATTTATAATTAAATATATGCATGTTTCTTATGTTTACTTATAATAAATCACTCATATAAATACATATATCAACATATTTATGTAAAAATGTATATTCTAATATATTTAAATAAATACATATTCTAAAGATGTATTTAAAATAATATCTATCCATTTTTACATTATATATACATATACATATGTGTGTATTATTAAAGTGATATATATGTATGTTCTATTCTATTATATATAAATGAATATAATATATAAAAAATTTAAATAAATATAAGTATATATATATCACACACACATATATATATTGTACAAATGTATTTTAAAATAATTATATAAATATATGTAAATATAAATATATTTATATAAACAGAAATATGATTAAATAGACATCAAAATAACATAATGTAGTGGTAATGGTGTTCCATCTTCTAAGGAGAGGTGTAGGGTATCAATCCATGAAGACGCGCATAAGGATAGAAATTCACAATGTGATGATAAAAGGTGGTAGGTTGAAAAGCACTGATAAAGGGGGGTGGAGTGCTATTAAAGGGTTCGTGGAAGAGCTGATAAAAGGGGTCAAGCTCATAGGTGTCCAAAAAAATATAATTTTACCCCCTTTAATAGTGATTCCTTAATCATCACTAAAAAATGTTATTAAAGGCCCCATTTAACATCACTAAAAATTGTTTTTAAAGTAATATTTTAACAATGTTTTTTTATCATTATTAATGGGGTACTTTAACAGTACTTTTTTAACATTGATAATGTTTTGATCTTTTAACTACAATCATATTGTCAGTGTTTTATTAGAATTGATAAAGGACTATTCTAGAACTTTTAAAGGACTAGTTTGTAGTAGTGAACCCTTTTTTTACTCCACTAACGATTTTTTTGTAATGATATCATCTTTATTCTTCCTTTTAATGGTTTATTATTGATTTTTTCTAAGGATAGTATTCACATTCACTTATTTGAATTATTTGTTATTCCCCTTGAAATATTCAATATCCTTTGATCATTGAACATTTAATTTACCCCTAATTTTCCATTTCATTCATCATGGATGTTACTATTTACTAAACAAGATTCCATTTTACATATGATGTCTACTTTGATAGTTGTTTTATTATTTCAGAAAATATTTATAATTTGGTCTTCTTTATTCAATATAGATATTTGATATGGAATATTATTTATTTTGATTATTCAATTTGAGGAATAATTTGAAACATAAATGATGGGAGGAGACTAAACATTATATAGATCATAAATGCATCAATAGGTTTTCATGAGACAAATTATTTGTGAAAATAAAAATATTTTAAATCGTCATGTGAAAGGTCTTGACGGTATAGGTTTTTATGTGCCTTAGACATGACGTCCATTAAGAAAACATTTACCTAATTTAGTTTCATTTATTATTCATCCATGAGATTTTTTTTCAACATATCTATGGATACATTTCATTTTTTACTATTTAGATAGTATTTGTTTCAGTTTCTTACATTACCATATTTCTTTTTTCTTATATAGTTATTTTAATGTCATGTGTTTTCATTTATTACCTTGCCATGTTGTTTATGAACCTATTTCTCGGTTTATTGATTATATGGCATGTGAATTCAGTTATTCACCATTTCATAATTATTATTCTCATTGATTGGTTATTTATCATACTATATTTTGACCTTACTAATCATTTTATCTCACACTTTTTATATTTATTTACGTAGGAATCCAAGAAACATACTATGAAATATATGTAGGGATTTACTAACTAGATTAGAGTTATCCTTAGAGCTATTTATTTAGAAAGATGAAGAAAAATATAATGTAATTAGTTTATTATTTTCTCATGTATATATATATATATATATTTTATCATGACTACTAAACACTCAGTCCTTTGGGATTTAATTCCTTGTAATCATGTCAATGCAATAGTAGTAGACACCAGCTTTAGGCCTTCTGGTGTTGGGTCTCTACAGATCTACCCTTAGAGACGCTAGGGTTAGTTATTTGAGAAGACCAGAACCTATAATATGTGTATATGGATGTTAAGAAGATAAATGGTTGGGGATTGGTAAATCTATAAGGTTAAAATTAGTGTAAGGAAGTGAGGGAGAATGTTCCCTTTTATAATTTTGGTGGGCATTTTTGGAAACTCCCAAATTATTAAATTAATATATATTATTTTTTAATTAAAAATGTCTTAAAGGTGAGTTATTTCTTATCTAAGATGATTTTGTGTCTAAATCCTCTCAAAAAATAATTTTTAGACATGATTAGGTCACAATGTTAACCATATCATTTGTCTTTAACGCTTAGTTAAACCCTTTAACTCTTACCATGACAACTTTTTTTTACTCTTTAGGGATAATATAGTTACTATACAATGATAAAAGAACCCAAAATGGATCATTGATGACATATTTAACCTTATTGTAGATATTTAGACGAATTTATTTTTTTAGGAGTTTTATATCATTTAATAAAATATTTTTTTAAGTATAATTGTTTTCATTTTTGATACTATTAAATATTTTTCTTTTTAAAAAATATCCTAACATCATGATAACAACAAACCAAAACTTATAATATATCACTATCATTTCTAAATTATCTATAAAATCCATGGATGTCATTAATTATGTCAAATTGTATTTATTTTAATGTTTTTATTATCATTAATTTTTTATTTCCATTAATTAAACAAGTACTACTTCATTATTATGAAAACATTTAATTAAATTATTTCTTTCTTAAAATTTATAAATAAATTATCATGATAAAGATAAATTTATTATATTTCAAATGAATATTGATAGTCTAATATATCTTTTCTATAACCATGTATTAAAAATGTAATACTTATTTAAAACAAGAGTATGACATTTTTAACTTATCTTTAAATAAAATATAATAAATGTATTATTCTCATCAAAATGGCTAAAAAAGAGTATAATTTAGGCCTAATGATGAGTTTGGTAGAAAAAAACTCATTAAATGAAATTAGGACAAGTGTTTGGGTAATTTTATAACATCATTTATATCCATAATTACCTAATTTACCCTTACCTGTGGTAATTAAAATATTACTAAATTTTACTATTCATATGACCAAAAATAAAATAAACCAATTTACATAATTTGAACCCACTAATTCCAAATATAGAATCCTTTTTTAATAATTCAAAACATATAATTTGTTTTAATTAAATATTAATTAATCTTGTTGAGGGCGTGAGAAAACGGGTTATTAATGTTTAAACCCGTAAAAGATTGAAACATTTTTATATCAAAATTCATTGTAAAATTGATTTAAATAACCTAATTGTATTAAATGATAAAAATAATCTATTTATACGTTAAAAACCTTCAATAATATTATTTAACACTTTGAATTATTTTGATGAAAAAAGTTGTTTTTAATTAAAATTTAGTATTATTCACTATTCATCAAAACATGAATCTTATCAGAAAGATACCAAAAATTTTACTAAAATAAAATTTTGTATTTATATTGAAAATATGAAGTTTATTTTTTCAAATAGAATTCAAAAAATTTTCAAAAATTGGATTTAAAATAGGTTCTCCATTAAAAGACGATAAAACTGTTTTTATAAAAAAAAATTGGTTGTATGGGTAATATTGGGTTTTTTATTATCTTATACCTCTCAAATATATTATATGAATATCAAAAATATTTATTTATATATATATAATATATATTTCATTAATATCATTATATAATAGTAATTAATTTAATTTTTTAGAATAAAATGACTTTGTGAGCATTAAAATAGTTCTTTCAAAAACATCTCGTATATATTCAGTTGGTTACTATATTCATTTTTAATTAATTTAGAACCAATGAATTCAGACATATATTTTCATAAGTTAGTTAATACTATTCATAACCACTAACTTAATGTCTAGGTTACATCTAATTATATTAAATTATTATATTTTAATAATATATTGTTGTTTAGTAAAACTCGGTCTTGCTTGTAAAGAAACCCAACTCATTGTTTTGTGTACCATAAACATATTTTGGTATTTAATACAACATAATCTATCAATGAAAATGAATTTATTTAAAAAGTGACATACTGTAAAATCTTGGGTGTTACAGGTGATGTAGGGACATCAGGTGTTTCTGTTAATGCATTTCATCTACAACGTGGTGATTTTTGAAAATTATTCACTCAATATTGTAAATTAAATGATTTTAATTCCATGAATTATGTGAAGACCCAACCCAAGAAAAACCAGGAGTCAGTACCTTCTGAACATGATGTGTCATTTTAAAACAAAAATATGAACTGATAAACACACATCACTTCCCATACAGAGGATCGAGATCGGTTCGGGCTCTGGGAAACCGGTAACTTTAAAAATGTTTCATCTGATAAAAGCTATTACCTGAAAATTTAAAATTCAAAATGTATGGTGAGAATAAGAATGCCCAGTATGTGGTTTAAAATAATCCAATGAACCTTTTGAAATCATTTTTAAAAACTTATCCAAAGAACATTATCTTATAGAAAACTATAACACTTGTAACATAACATAAAAGTGCTCAACTAAGATTTTCAAGGAATACATGAATCAATTTGGACATTTTCAAAAAGTGGTAGTAAAAGATATCCTTTACAAGTATGACATATGAATGTTTAAGCACAAATTAAATATATAAGAGTAATATTTAACCAGAGATGTATCTGAAGGGAAAAACATCAATTTCATATGTTGGTTACTATTTTACCTAAATCATGCCCCAAACTTTTACTTGTGACATCAATAAGAACTTGATAAAAACATAAGGGCAAGAGTAGTGAAAGAATATGCACATCTTCTTGAAAAGAAACTGTAACTTGACTTTAATATGTGGATTCAACATTTCATTTAGACATTCATGAACATATCACTGGGGTTTGTCCCCAAGGTGCAAATAAACAAATATTACTGAGGTTATTCGCCAAAGTATCGTGAAACTTGTCATCTCTAGAGATTAATTATTTACCCAATGCATTGGAGCGCTATCATTGTTCACCCTTAATATGTCATTACATTCATGTGAGCCACAAAAATAAATACTTTTCTTAAATGGGGTTGTATATTCAAGATGTCCCATACCACCTTGAATAGTTCTTTCATAGTTGGTCATAGTAGTTGAATTTACATATCTTATCAGTGAGAAAGGAATCTAGATGATTAAAAACCAAGCAAAAAATAATACGACCGTTATTAAAAGGAAAAATGAAAGCTAAATTATGGAACATAAATTGAAATATAAGGTACTAAAAGAACAGAAAACTAGAATTTATCACATGCAAGTTTGTTCTTGAAATTCTAAAATTTTTCATCCAATTGATTACAATGTTAACGAAAAATCTCAAGTAGGGTTTTGATCTTGCACATGCCAAAACATTCAATATTATTAAGCCTTTTCATAATACTGATTAATTTCCATGATAAAAAGCATGAATATTCACCATAAGAAACATCATTTAAAACATATGGAAAGCAAATATGTTACTCTTAAATGTGGATATAAGTTTTTTTTAACACCCTATTTCTTATGTTTTTAAAACTCCTCTTAAACTCGAGACTTCATGTCTAAGGACCTTAACAGCTGAAGTCAATGTTCACGCAATATATAAAATATATGTATGTACCCGAACTCAAACTGAAATATTGGCACACCGATGTGTGTTAATCTCCCATGAATATTAGTTCAACAACATTTAGAATAGGTAAGGTCAATCCCTTAGTCATAAAAATTTGTTTATGAAAACCTATAAAAAAATAATTTTATAAAAACCTGATCATATATATAACAATTTTAAAATTTATTTATTATTTAAATATAAAATTAAGTGTATGTGAATATGTGCAGTGCATGAACAATTATACACAAACTTCATACATATAACCGAAGTAGAAAGTTCATGCCCATTCCGGCATATAAATGACATATATACATATAACCAGAAGTATATATGTATTTTGAAAACAAAAAAGTGAGTCTAGTTATAATCCTTACATTATTTAAGCAATTTTAATGCAAGAGATCCCGAAGGCCTTGGTTCAACATTTAAGAACATTTGGACAGAACTGTAAGTTAAAAAAAATATTTTTTTCAAATATATAAGTGTATATATTCTCAAAGAAGTAATAAAAAGAGGAAAAACTAAAAACCCTTGATTAAAAAACAAAGGAAAAGAGGACTTAAGGGAGGGTTGGTCGGGCTTTCTGGAGACTTGAATGGGAGAGAAGAACTGAGATGTCTCGATTATTTATATACAAAATCTCACACACCACCTTCCACGCAAAAATGTACCCACTTGCATTGCATTCAATGGTGGGTGTCATGCTTGAAGAAAATGAGGATACATGGGAGTGTCAGGCTGTCAGCGGTGTTGAAAACAAGGGGTGTACCACAGGGTAGGGTTACTGGTGTAACCCATGCATGTAGAAAGAAGACGACATGGCTAGGGGGAATATTTGGGAAAAATGGATGGTCCAGATTGATCCCAACGTCGATCCAAGTGATGAGATGCGTCTGGTGTTTTAAAATAATTGAGTGGCTTAGATTAGATCTAAGATTCCTTGGACAGTCTATGTTCGAAGCGAAAATTTAAAAATATCAAAAGACCATGATTAGATAGTTCCGAATCAAACGGATGACAAAAACCATGGAGAGAGACGCAGTCGGTGAGGGTCAAGCGCGGGATCGGAAACAACAGCCCAGATCACGCGTGACGTGATCCAACTGTCCAGACGACATTTTTCTCAAAAACCTACTTCCCACATTGAAATGGAGAGCTGGTTTTGCCTCCCTTACAACCTTGTTCCTCCCAAAGAGTGCTAAGAAATCACACAACACCCACGAAGGGGGGCCTATTCTTGGGCTCCCACCCGAAGGACTTGGCCTACCCAAACCCCACCGCGTCCTCACGCCCGCACTAGTGCACCTATGTGCTCTTGCTCACTCCTGAGCGCCCTTTGGGGAAACTCTACCCGTGCTCGGGATAACCTTGTCTTGGGGATAAGGGTCAAGCTCAGCCACTTCGTGTGAGTTTCCTCCCTCGGCCATAGCCAAAAAGGGCTTGCCCTAGTGGGCTAATTTTTTTTGAAAAAGCTACACAAAAAAAAATTAAGAAGAGGAAACAATACATTTATTAAAACTATATAGAATTTTATATTCTTAAACATTAATGAATACAAATTAAACATGTTTTAGTTATAAGTATTTCTAAAATTAAAAATACTAAACCCCTTTTTTTAACTCAAAACGTTACGAAAAAGAAATTTTAATAAACCTACATTATAAATTATATACTAGTATCCATGAAAACATAGTTCAATCAAAACATAATTTAATTTGAAATACATAATCATAGTTTATAACATTTTTTATGAAAGGAAAATATTTACATTGTATTAGAAAATTTCACAAAGTGTTTTGAATTCCTTAATTCTTTTCAAAATAACTTAAGGGTGAAATGCAGTTTTACACCGTATCCTTTTAGAGTTCATAAATGATGGTTTAATTATAACCTTAATCATAACTCAATTATTTGGAAACTAATTATTACATAAATAAGTTTACATATCCTAACAAGGTCCAATGACTATTTTTTATAACCATAAGCATCCAACGGTCACTAGAGAAATGACCGAAAAAAGTGTCCTATAAAACCAAACCGTACGATGTCCTAAAACTCAAAAGGAAGAAGATGGTGCTTCCCATTATGCTAATGCTCAACATGGTTTTTATGATCAGAGTGGTTATGTTTTTTTCTTTAGTGGAATCGGAGATCTACTTTACTTACTGGGACATGTTGTGGTGATTGGGGGTCTTCCAGTACTTCTGATAGGGTTTTTAATAGGTATATTTTGTTAGCATGATTACTCTTTAGATCTCAGTGTATTTTAGACACTACAATGTTCTCAATTAAATAAAGAGCCTTATGTTTATCATTTAAATTTTTGTTCTGTTAAAAGGGATTTAACAAAAGTAAATGCATAATATCATCATTATATGAGACCCAAAATTCGGGGAGTTACGTTACTCCCCCCATCAATGAATTGGGTCCCCACAATTCCTTTCATATAAACTTGCTAAGAGGAAGCTCTTAGTTATTCCTACCATATCCCCTATTATAGAGGATCCTCAGGTGCGTTCAATGGAACACCCAAGTTGATGCTCAACTCCTCTTGTTCTCTAATCCATATAAACATCGGGCAGAAGGGGTTGAACTCATGCACCGAACACTCAGGCTTCCAAAGGGAGTCTCGAATGGTACAATGTTTGGAAATGTCCATATGGACAAACGAACGAAAAACATTCCAAATTAGGTATCGATTGAGAACATCTAAGTTATAGACGTTGTCGTATAGGCTAATGCTGAGGAGTTGGTACATGTAGGTCTCATAAACGTTTCCCTCTAAATCACCCTCTTGAAATTTTACTCTGGATGTGTAGTTCTGGCCTAGGGTGAAATGCAGGAAGAGCCCTTCATGGTATTTTTCTCTCCGCATAAGCTCGGAAAATTGTTTTGAGAATATACGGTAGTATATGGGAGCATTCCCTTGACAGGTGTGGAGAATCCCCGGACCATTTGTCACCTCAAACAATTGCTTGCACGTTCTTCACAGGATTGCGAAGGGATGATACTCATCTTCAGAGGATTTGATTTCAATAATATCCAGTATCTCAGTAGGAAGATATAACATGTGATGTTTTTCCATCTCTATAAAAGTTTAATATGAGAGTTCATTCACTTGAAATCCATCCAAAAGTATTAACAAAGTAAAGACATAAGAAAGAAGATATAACAAAATATGTTCCTAATATATCTACTGGTGCACAATGTAAAATGGGGCTAATGGTTTCCCTTGTTCCCTAACACATGAATTACCATAACATGCTCAAAACTCTATATCTACCTAAACTATATAAAACCTGAACAACCAGGTTCGATGTCGTGGGAGCACTTATGGTATCTCCATAGTCTGACATGTGGGGTGTACAACTATGAGACATCCCTATGTACTTGTTGTCTATACATAGAATGAGAGGCTTTGTATTCAAGGATGTACAAGTCCATCATTTGACAAAACTGGCCATAGGAAAAAACTTGACACATGTATGCTGCATGGAGATCTACCTCTGCAGCAGCCTCTTGGAAAGCTGTGAGGGACGAGACGCCTTCTACTGCGGTGAAGCATCTAAAAATTCCCTCATATTACTTCCCCCATCGTGTGTAAGATAGAAACTGGTATTGCTTCATAAATATGTAATCTAGACCTGCTCTTCGGTAGAGATGAAGTACTCAGGGAGAGTTAGACACATCATAGAGATGACAGCACGACATACGGATATGGGCATAGTTTATACAAGCATCATAGATGGCTATGGAAATTATGGTTTATAAGGCCTCATTGGATAGAGAAAAAAGATTTGTACCTTCTTTTTCCATCTGAAAATTATGAAAACTCATTTTTAGTAATGCTGAAACATATTTTTCTTTGTTTCAGTTTTGGATTTCCATAGTTATCCAAACTGAATCCCCTGATAAAGACTGTGATGACCCGACCCCAGAAAAACCAAGATTCGGTGCCTTCTGAACATGATGTGTCATTTTAAAAAAGAATCATGCACAAATAAACACACATCACATCCCATACAGAGGATCGAGTTTGGTTCTGTCTCTGGGAAACCAGTAACTTCAGAAATGTTTCATCTTATAAAAGATGTTACCTGAAAATTTAAAATTCAATAAGTAGGGTGAGTATATAAATGCCCAATAAGGGGTTTAAAATAAACCAATGAAACTTTTGAAAGAATTTTTTAAAAACGTATCCAAAGAACATTATCTTATAGAAAACTGTAACACATATAACATAACATAAAATTTCTCAACTAATATTTTCAAGGAATACATGAATCAATTAGGAAATTTTCAAAAGGGGGTAGTAAAAGATAACCTAAAGAAGTATGACATATGAATGTTTAAGTACAAATTATACCGTTAAGAGTAATACTTAATCAAAGTTGCACGTGAAGGAAAAAACTTCAATTTCATATGTTTGTTACTACTTTACACGAATTATGCCTGAAACATTTACTTGTGACATCAATATTAACTTGATGAAAACCTAAGGGAAAGAGTAGTGAAAGAATAGGCATATCATCTTGAAAATAAATTGTAACATTACTTGAATATGTGGCTTCAACATTTCATTTAGATATTCACAAACATATCACTGAGGTCCTTCCCCATGGTGTCAATAAAGAAAAATTAATGAGGTTATTCACCAGTGTATCATGAAGCTTGTAATCTTTAGATATTATTTCTTTACCCAATACATTGGAGCGCTATCAGGGTTCACCCTTAATATGTCTTTACTTTCATGTGAGCTATATAAATCAATACTTTACTTAAATGGGGTTGTATATTCAAGATATCCCATACCACCTTGAATAGTTCATTCGTAGTTGGTCATAGTAGTTGAATTTACATATCTTATAAGTGAGACAGGCATCTAGATGATTAAAAACCAAGATAATATTCATATGACCATTATTTAAAGGAAATAAGAAAGGTAGATTATGGAACATACATTGACATCTATGGTACTGAAATAACAGAAAACCATAATTTATCACATGCAATTTTGTTCATGAAATCTAAAATTTTATCATCCAATTAATAAAAAGGTGAACCAAAAATCTCAAGTAGGGTTTTGAGCTTTCAAATGCTAAAACATTAAATATTGTTAATTGTTTTCATAATACTAAATAATGTCCATGATAGAAAGCAGGAATCTTCACTATCAGAAACATCATTTAAAAGATAGGGGAAACATATAAGTTACTCTTAAATGTGGATATAAGTTTTGTTTAACACCCTATTTCTTATGTTTTTAAAACTCCACCTATACTGAAGACTTAATGTTTAAGGACCGTAATAGATGAAATCAAGGTTCATGAAACATATAAAATATATATATGTACCCGAACTCAAAAAAAAATATTGGAACACTTATTTGTGTTAATCCCCTATGAATATTAGTTTAAAAACGTTTTGAATAGGGCAGGTCATTCCCTTAGTCAGAAAAATTTGTTTATTAAAGCCTATAATTTTTTTTTATAAAAACCCGATCATATAAATAACATTTTCAAAATTTATTTATTATTTAAATATGAAATTAAATGTATAAGAATATGTTAAGTGCATGAACAATTATACACTATCTTCGTACATATATGTGGAGTATAAAGGTCATGCCCATTCCAGCATATAACCGACGTATATATATATATATATATATATAACCAGATGTATATATGTATTTTCAGAACAACAAAATGAGGCTAGGTATAATCCTTACATTCTTTAAGATATTTTAATGCAAGAGAACATGAAGCCCTAGGTTCAAAATTTGACAACGTTTGGAATGAACCATAAGGTTAATATATATATATATATATATATATATATATATATTCAAATATATAAGTGTATATATTATCAAAGAAGCAAAGAAAGGCAAAAATAATATCCCTTAGTTTAAAAACCAGGGAAATGAGGACTTCAGGGAGGGTTGGCTGGGCTCACTGGAGAGTTAAATGGGAGAGAAGAAATGAGAGGTCTCAGTTATTTATATACAAAATCTCACACACAACCTTGCACACAAAAACATACCCACTTGCATTGCATTCAATGGGGGTGTCATACTTGATGAAAATGAGGAGACATGGGGGTATTTGGTGGTATGAGGTGAAGAAAAAGAGGGGTGTGCCATAGAGTAGGGTTACTGGTGTAACCCATGCACCAAGGAAGAAGAAGACACAACTATGGGAAATTCCAGGAAAAACGGACGGTCCATATCGTTCCCAACATCGATCCAAGGGATGAGATACATCCACTGTTTAAATATAATTGGGAGGAATATATTAGATCTAAGTTTCATCAGACGGTCTATGTTCGATGTGAAAATTTTAAAAATCGAACGGCCATGATTAGATCATGCTGGATCGAACGGTTGATGTAACGCCCCGACCCCAGTTACCCAGATTCAATGCATTATTACATAACATTGGAATGATCACAAGAAAGAATAAATCTCGAAAGACCGATTGGTTTAGTAGCCTTGGAAACTCTAGATATATTCATAATGTTTTACATCATAAAAATGAAAACTACAACAATATAGTCTCCCTAGACCACACTCTTATCCCCTCATACTATCCCTGTAGGTCATTCATAATTTACTTCTTCATATCCAGGGAAAAATAAAACATAGAAAAGGGGTGAGCTCAAATTCCCATTAAGGATAACAATATAGCGGAAACTTTCATAAATAAGAATAAACATTTAAGGCAATGTATAACTAAAACAAAAGCCTTTTAAACTTGAACTTCAACATAGTATGGTAAAGATAAAATGAAACAATGCCATTTAATTATTCACATGGATATTCTACTAATCGAATAATCACATGAAATATCAATAACCACTTTCATAATGATGGAATGCATAATACCAGACTATCATAACCACATAGCAAAGGCCTCATGCCAAGACTACAAATAAGATTTTGCCAAGGCCTTATGTCAAGACACTAGTTTGTCTCATGAGACATACCGATGCATTGAGGAGCTATAGCGGTCTCCACCCATCACATATTAAGTCTAATTTATTCCCATATGAAAAGGTTTAAAGATAACATAAACATTCATATTAAAACTAGCATACGAAATGTCAATACTTTCACCATAAACTATGAATGGTATAAAAATAGCTCATCCACATCCAAACATATCACAAAACCTTCAATACAATATAGAAGTTTTGTATCATAATAAATCAACTTCAAATAAGCGTAAAATCCATAAAAGGATGTTGACATAGATGAAATCAAAACTCTTTTTAGAGAAATATCTCTTTCTATTTTTGAAATCATTTAAGAGTCATATATTTATAAAATAAAACATTTTTCTTTGAAAATATTCTTATAAGCTTTTAAGGGAAGATTTGACGATTTTATAATGGCCTAAAATAACCACACCCACCGTATAAGTTAAAAAAACATTCTTACCTTAATTCTGTCAAAATGGTTAAAAGAACCTTGTTTGGAAAACGATGGAAATATTCCTTTATAAAACTCTTATAAAAAGTCAAAAAAGGGTATAAATTACCTTAACCCATATTATTTTAAATAGTAAAAAAAATTCAAATACATTTTTAAGAAACAAGGATGTGGATGATAAAGAGATCCCAGTAGATTATTACATATAAACAACCTCGGATAATGAAGAGATTGTGAAATAACCCTTACCTTGTACATTTTCGTGGTTGGGGTAGGTTAACCTCCTGTATAATGGTGAAATAATTGTTATTAAATTATTCAATAATCATATAAATTAATATGATATCATATATGATCTTTTAACATTGCTTTGTTAATAATATCTTAGAATTATCGTCGTTTCGGGTGTTAAATTACTCGTTTTAATTTATATTTTTTATTACGTAAGCCATGTTTTTAATGGATAGGTTGTATATTAATCATATCCAGAATGATATCAAGTCCTTATATACTATTATTAATCATCAAATGAGAATTATACTTGAATGGATACGATGGAGAATGAATCTCATCGCGTTCGTGGAGACAGTAGTCTGTACGTACGCACGAGCGACAATATCATTCTTTTGATATTAAAATAATATATAAATGGATGGTATATCATATATACAGAATCATTAAAATGTTATATTTATTATTTACATGAGTTACACATCATTATTATACCCATCCAAATAATAATATATTGAATGACAATTACACCATGACGTGGAGACGGTAAGCCGTACGTACGCACGTATGGTGACATGTTATTAAAAGGGTGGATAGAATATTGAATATGGTTGTACCATATTTATAATAAAATCAAAGTATATATATTATACTGGAGTTATTATTTTATAATGGTAAAAAAAGGAAGAAAAAGTGCAAGAAGAAAGCAACATGGAAAAAGGTGGTGAACTCAGTACCTCTTCTTCGGGTTCTTCCGTTTGATTTGGTCAAAAGGGCTCCATAGGTTGGCTTTTTGATCAAACTGAGGCCTCTAGGTTGTATTTAGGGAAGTTGGGAGAGTATTTTCGCAGAGTTTGGCTGAACCAAAAGGCTTTTATGGTGTCAAGAAACGAGAAGGAAGAGTTCCCTTTTATAAGAGGGGTGAGGGGCACCTTTGGAAAAGCTAGAAATATTATTTTATAATAAATTAATATTCGGTTTATAATGGCTCCAAAGTTGATTATTTAAATTTTAAGGTGGTTATAGGTCGATAAAAACTCAACCAATATAATTTAGACAGGTTTGGGTACTTATATTAACCTTATCTTTAATTATTAACTCTAAGTTAATTAGTTTAACTTTTACAATGTCTCTTTGTATTTTTATATTATATGGATAATAAACATAATATATACATCCAAGAGACCCCCAAGTGGTCCATTAATGATACACCTATCATGATATAAGTCTTTTGTCCGAACCTTAGATTTTTAGTAATTTAATATCAATTAATAATATAATATTTTTTTTTTAAAACTCTTTTATGTCAATTTTGACACTATTCAATAGTTTATTTTTTTGAAACTCATAAAAGAATTATAACTTCTAAAAAAGTTAATTACATCACTCCTAATATGTCATATTATCCTATACAATTATTTTAATTCATTAAAAGTCTCAATTTATATTTATTTGGGTATTTAAAATATCAATTATTTTAAATTTTCACTATTATGGTAATTACTGCATCATCATTGTGTCATAACTAAATTAAATTATTTAATGTCTAAAAATTATAAATAAACTATAAATATGTAGGAAATCTTTTTATCTTTCTAATGAATACTTATAGTCGAAAATCCAACATATATAACCATATGTAAAAATTGTTTTTCTAAAAGATATATGCTAGTGTCATTTTTGTATTCATTTTAACTTAATTAAAATAAAATGTCCCTATCACCTACATGTGGCTCCATGGGGTCCCAAAATCGACCCAAAGATGCCTATGGTCGAACATTTATCAACTAATAAGGTTAGAAAACGTTTTAGGGTAGTTTAGTATTGTTATAATATTATTTGTTAACCCTTATTTACCGGATTTACCCTTAACCATGGTAAATAAAATATTTACCGCAGTAATTATTCAGAATTACTAAAAATAAAAGTTACATATTCACAAAATATAAACATCCTGATTCCAAATATGGAATCCATTTTTTCAAATTCAAAACACAGAAGTGGAAGAAAATAATTTAAAAATAATTCCCGCTGTTAAAACAAAAAAGCGTGTTTTTAAGATATAATAACTATCAAAAGATTGATACTTGTTTATGTTCGGTTTAATTGTGAAATTATGTCCAATGACCAATATTTTATTAAATGGTAAAAATATATTCTAAATATACTTTAAAACAACTAAAATTCATAACTTATCACTATTAATTATTTTGATTAAAAAAATTGTTTTTAATTAAAATTTAGTAATTTTCACTATTCATCAAAATATTAAAGTTATCCAAAAAGTACCAAAATTTTACCTTAGGGTAAATTAGACACTCCAAATCCGAAAATGAAGTCCATTTTGAAATATAAAATATATATAATTTCAAAAATTAGGTATTACTATTCATAACGGCTAGTTTTATCGGTTGTGGTGTGTGTTAGAACTCGAAGTTGCATACAACACACACTACTGTATTATTAAAAGAGAAGCGTACCGTGGAAGCTTGGGGTGTTACATTGAAAAATATTTTATGTCCCGATTTTAAAGAATAAATTTATTTAGTCAATTTTAATATATAAAAGTTTAAAATATTGGATTTAAAAAGGGTTCACTATTAAAGTTGGTAAAAGTGCATTTTTGAAAAATACTTCTTTTATCTGAAAAAAAAAATTGTTCTTACATTATGTCTAAGAAACTCATAATATGGATTCTAAAATTATAAGGATTATATCAGGGTCAAAATTTAGTTACTACTATTTATAACCTCTTTTGAACGAATTTTTTGGTAAGTCATGGTGTGCTTGAAATCGGTGTTACGTGTAGTGCATGTTATTGAATTGTTTTGAAGAAGTACACACTATGAAGTCTCGGGGTGTTACATTTTCCCCTCCTTCAATAAATTGCGTCCTCGCAATTTTAAATTGTTCTTCAAAAATAAATGTTTGAAAATAGAAAATAAATTTGTGGGAAAACCCATATCATAAATTGGGTTGCTAAAATTTAGTCTTAATATGAGGAAAAGAGAAATGAAAGGGTCACCACCAAATTATGTTCTCGAATAGGAGAACATTGGTGGCAATTAAAGACATATAATTGGTGGAAAAACGTAAATATTTATAGGCAGTGATTGAGGTCATCAATCACAAACAAGTGTAAAATTTAGGTCCTTAAATTCATCAATCTATGTTGATTTGAAATACCATCAGTTCAATAAAACATAGGGTATTAGGATAACACATTTTTGGTTTTAGGATTCCTTAAATAATGTATAAGAATTAATTTCTTCATAGAATAAGATAAGAATAAAAATATATACTTGACAAGTAGAGTCTCATCCTTTAACTATGTTCTACCACAAACTCATATTTCACTCTAAAAGTTAATATAACGTAAAAAAAATATTATATTTATCCTATTCGTATAGGGTTCAAAAAAAAACGAATTTATAATTCATGTAACAGATCTTTTAAAAAAACTACATTATTTAATCTCGGACATCACTAGGGTCAGTGGTAGGTGATACACCCTTGTCGCCCTTCGGTTGTGGGTTCAAGTCTCGCGGCCTTGCTGGATGCGACAGGTTGCCGCCTGACCTCTGGGTTGTCCTTTTATGGAAATCCAAAATAATCCAAACTAGAACTATCCAAAATACTTTAGTCCAAAATTTATAATGAAGGTAAACACAATCAAGACCCTTTTTTCCGCGTAATACCATGTGAATACCTTTATCATGTATTCTTTTAAAACACTACAACATCCTGAATTACCATAAAACCTTATTGATTACATTCATGATCCCTTATTCCTTAAAGAATAATAGATATACTCCTTCAATCCAAAAATGTTTTAAACCCCAACAATGATGGAATATACAAATCATTAATCAGTTTCAAGGTAGTCAAGAATATCCAATATAATTTATCCAAAACAATCCTGTATTATTCTAAAATCACTACCTCGGTATCAGAACCATATTATGGTTTATCATTCTCTCAACCATATATTTTCCAAAAATTTAACCTTCTATTGAGTCACTTTTCTTTGTTCCACACAATCTCAAGTCCATAATGAAATAGTACTGCAGTACAGTCCTTATATACTCCATAATTATTATAACAAGTACATTGTTGATACAACACTCAAATGACATAATCAACATAAGAACTCTAATCATTCATCTTCATCTGTGGTAGTATCATAACTTGATTATTATCTAATAGAATCATTTGCGGCATAGTCTGATGACTGAGACATAGGTTCGCGTAGTGTCCAAACTCCTTTCAAATGAAGCATTGTACATTTGAAACCATTTTCTTACCCATGCAGTCACGTACTTTGTGCCCTTTCCCTCCACACATATAACAAAATCACATTTCTTTCAGGAAAGTTCCAGGGTGTTTCTTTCCACAGTTATCACATATGGGAAAATTCTTCTTTTCCCTCTTCCCTTTATCTATCTTTCTCTCTTCCATCCTTTTCTTCTCTTGCTTCCATTCAAAGCCATAGGACTCAGTAAACTCATTACATATCTTATCAACACATGATATTATTTCTTTATATGATGATAATACATGAGAGACTATTTCTTTTATAAATTATGGCTTAAGACCATGAAATATATGATCCTTATTTCTCTTTGTATCATGTGCATTGCTGGAGTTCTCATTCCTTCTACCGGGCGCCATTTCTAAACAATGTCATAGACTAGATTAGTTTATGAGTAACAATACCTATTCCCAAACTTGTAAAACACATAACATAAATTAAATAGTGTATGGATATAATCCATAATCAAAAAAATGTCTCCTTTGATGAAGTATATACTCATAAACCCTTCATAATGGTTTGTAAAGAAAATGAGAATTATCCTAAGCATATCCCCCGGGAGTGTCGTAACCAATAGTGCAGCAAGGCCCGTTGTCGTGAACCAGTTCCCGTTCGAGTCTAGCTCAAAGTGGTGTTTTCAGGTTTTACCCCTAGGTACATATGTGCCAGAGTCGCCTCTACCTACTCGTATCCAGACATGGATGTATTGCTCGGAAAACTCACAAAATCTCTACAATACCAAAATTCTATGAAGTTCTTCTATACTAATCCTCAAAGTCCATCTTAAATCTATTTGATCTAATCAGAGTTTATCTAAATCTAGCTTTCAAGGTTTGTACTAAACTTCCTCTGATACCAACTGTAGCGCCCCGACACCAGTTACCCAGAGTCAGTGCATTATTACATAACATTGCCATGATCACAAGAAAGGTCAAATCTCGGAAGACCGATTGGTTTAGTATCCATGGAAACACTAGATATATTCATAATGTTTTACGTAAAAAAAATGAAAACTACAACAATATAGTCTCCATATACCACACTCTTATCCCCTCATACTATCCCTCCAGGTCATTCATAATTTACTTCTTCATATCCTAGGAAAAATAAAACATAGAAAAACGGTGAGCTCAAATGCCCAGTAAGGATAACAATATAGCTGAAACTTTCATAAATAAGAATAAACATTTAAGGAAATGTATAACTAAAACAAAATCATTTTAAACTTGAACTTCAATATATTATTGCAAAGATAAAATGAAACAATTCCATTTACTTATTCACATTGATATTCTACTAATCGAATAATCACATGCAATATAAATAACCACTTTCATAATGATGGAATACATAATGCCAGACTATCATAACCACATAGCCAAGGCCTCATGCCAAGACTACAAATAAGATTTTGGAAAGGCCTTGTGCCAAGACACTAGTTTGTCTCATGAGACCTACCGATGCATCGAGGAGCTATAGCAGGCTCCACCCGTCACATATTAAGTCCAATGCATTCCCATATGAAAAGGTTTAAACATAACATAAACATTCATATTAAAACTAGCACATGAAATGTCAATAATTTCACCATAAACTATGAATGGTATAAAAATAGCACATCCACAGTCAAACATATCAAAAAACCTTCAATACAATATAGAAGTTTTGTATCATAATAAATAAACTTCAAATAAGCGTAAAATCTATCAAAGAATGTTGACATAGATGAAATCAAAACTCTTTTTAGAGAAATATCTCTTTCTATTTTTGAAATCATTTAAGAGTCATATATTTATAAAATAAAACATTTTTCTTTGAAAATATTCTTATAACCATGTAAGGGAATCTTCGACGATATTATAACGGCGGAAAATAACCGCACCTGCCGTATAAGTTAAAAAAAACATTCTTACCTTAATTCTGTCGAAAAGGTTAAAAGCACCTTGTTTGGAAAACGACGGAATGATTCCTTTATAAAACTCTTATAAAAAGTCAAACAAGGGTATAAATGACCTTAACCCATATTGTTTTAAATAGTAAAAAAAATTGAAAAACATTTTTAAGAAACAAGGATGTGGATGATAAAGAGATCCCAATAGATTATTACATATAAACAACCTCGGATAATGAAGAGATTGTGAAATAACCCTTACCTTTTACTTTTCCTTGGTTGGGGTAGGTTAACCTCCTGTATAACGGTGAAATGATTGTTATTAAATTATTCGATAATCATATACATTAATATGATATCATATATGATCTTTTAACATTGCTTTGTTAATAATATCTTTGAATTATCGTCGTTTCGGGTGTTAAATTACTCGTTTTCATTTATATGTTTTATCAAGTAAGCCATGTTTGTAATGGATAGGTTTTATATTAATTATATCCATAATTATATCAAGTCCTTAGAAACTATTATTAATCATCAAATGAGAATTATACTTGAATGGATATGATGGAGAATGAATCTCATCACGTTCGTGGAGACGGTAGTTCGTACGTACCCACGAGCGACAATATCATTCTTTTGATATTAGAATAATATATAAATGGATGTTATATCATATATACAGAATCATTAACATGATATATTTATTATTTACATGATTTACACATCGTTATTATATCCATCCAAATAATAATATATTGAATAATAATTACACCACGACGTGGAGACGGTAAGCCGTACGTACGCACGTATGGTGACATGTTATTCAAAGGGTGGATAGAATACTGAATATGATTGTACCATATTTATAATAAAATCACAGTATATATATTATACTAGAGTTATTATTTTAGAATGGTAAAAACAAAGGAAGATGAAGTGGAAGAAGAAAGGAACTTGGAAAAAGGTGGTGAAATCATTACCTCTTCTTCGGGTTCTTCCTTTTGATTTGGTCAAAAGGGATCCATAGGTTGGCTTTCTGATCAAACTAATGCCTCTAGGTTGTATTGAGGGAAGTTAGGAGAGTATTGGAGCAGAGTTTGGCCGAACCAAAAGGATTTGAAGGTGTGAAGAAATGAGAAGAGTGCCCTTTTATAAGAGGGGTGAGGGGCACCTTTGGAAAAGCTAGAAATATAAATTTAAATAAAATCATATTCGGTTTCTAATGGCTCCAAAGTTGATTATTTAAATTTTAAGGTGGGGATAGGTCGAGAACCACTCAACTAATAGAATTTAGACAGGTTTGGGTACTTATATTAACATTATCTTTAAGTATTAACTCTAAGTTAATTAGTTTCACTTTTACAATGTCTCTTTGTATTTTTATATTATATGGTTAATAAACATAGTATATACATCCAAGAGACCCCCCAGTGGTACATTGATTATACAACTATCATGATATAAGTCTCTTTTCTGAACCTTAGATTTTTAGGAATTTAATATCAATTAATAATATAATATTTGTTTTAAAAACTCTTTTATGTCAATTTTGACACTATTCAATAGATGATTTTTGTGAAACTCATAACAGAATGATTACTTCGAAAAAATTTAATTAAATCAATCCTAATATGTCATATTATCCTAAAAAATTATTTTAATTCATTAAATGTCTCAAATTATATTTATTTGCCAATTTATAATATCAATTATTTTAAATTTTCACTATTATGGTAATTACTGCATCATCATTGTGTCATAAATAAATTAAATTATTTAATGTCTAAAAATTATAAATAAAATATCATTATGTAGGAAATCGTTTTTTATTTCTAATGAATATTTATAGTCGAAAATCCAACATATATAACATTATTTAAAAATTGTTTTTCTAAAAGATATATGCTTGTGTCATTTTTGTATTCATTTTAACTTAATTAAAATAAAGTGTCCCTATCACCTACAAGTGGCTCCATGGGGTCCCAAAATCGACCCAAAGATGCCTATGGTAAAAATTTTATCAACCAATAAGGTTAGGACATGTTTTAGGGTAATTTAGTATTATTATAATATTATTGTTTAACCCTTATTTACCGGATTTACCCGTAACCATGGTAAATAAAATATTTACCGCAGTAATTATTCAAAATGTCTAAAAATAAAAGTTACCAATTCACACAATATGAACATCCTGATTCCAAATACGTAATCCATTTTTCCAAATTCAAAACACAGATGTGGCAGAAATTAATTTAAAAATAATTCCCGCTATTAAAACAAAAAGCGTGTTTTTAAGGTATAATAACTATCAAAAGATTGATACTTGTTTATGTTCTGTTTAATAGTGAAATTATCTCCAATTACAAACATTGTATTAAATGGTAAAAATATATTTTAAATATACTTTATAACCACTCAAATTCATAATTTATCACTATTAATTATTTTTATTAAAATAGTTGTTTTTAATTAAAATTTAATAATTTTCACTATTCATCAAAATATTAAAGTTATCCAAAAAGTACCAAAATTTCACCTTAGGGTAAATTCGACACTCCGGATCCAAAAATGTAGTCCATTTTGAAATATAAAATATATCTAATTTCAAAAATTAGGTATTACTATTCATAACGGCTAGTTTTATCAGATGTGGTGTGTGTTAGAACTCGAGGTTGCATACAACACACACTACTGTATTATTCAAAGAGAAGCATACCGTGGAAGCTTGGGGTGTTACATTGTTAAATTTTTTTAAGTCCCCATTCTAAAGAATAAATTTATTTAGTCAAATTTAATATATAAAAGTTTAAAATATTGGATTTAAAAAGGGTTCACCATTAAAGTTGGTAAAAGTGCATTTTTGAAAAATACATCTTTTATCTGAAAAAAAAAGATTTTGTTCTTACATTATGTCTAAGAAACTCATAATATGGATTCTAAAATTATAAGGATTATATAAGGTTTAAAATTTACTTAATACTATTCATAACCTATTTTGAACAACTTTTATGGTATGTCATGGTGAGCTTAAAATCGGTGTTATGTGTAGTGCAAGTTATTGAATTGTTTTGAAGAAGTACACACTATGAAGTCTCGGCGTGTTACAGTTGACAAAGACCGAGAAGGGAGACGCGGTCGCTGAGGGTCAAGCGTGGGATTAGAAACAATGTCCTAGATCATGTGTGATGCAATCCAATGGTCTAGATCGTGTTTCTCCTGAAAAACTGCTTCCAACATCGAAACGGAGAACAGTTTTCACCTCCCTTATAAAGTCGGGCCTCCCAATGAGTGCTCAGAAATCACACAGCACCCAGGAAGGGGGTCATATACATGGGCTTCTGCCCGTAGGCCGTGGCCTACCCCGACCCCACCATGTCCTCACGCCCACACTGGTGCACCTATGTGCTCCTGCTCGCTCCCAAGCGCCCTTCGGGGAATCTTTGTCTGAGCTCGGGGCAGCCTTGGCTGGGGTCTGAGGGTCAGGCTCAGCCACTTCATGTGAGATTCCTCCATCGGCCCTAGCCAAAAAGGGATGGCCCTAGTAGGCCAATTTTGTTTTGAAAAAGCTACACTAAAAAACATTTTATGAAGAGGAAACAATCCATTTATTAAAACTATATAGAATTTTATATGCTTAAACATTAATGAATACAAATTAAACTTGTTTTAGTTAGAAGTATTTCTATAATTAAAAATATTAAACCCCTTTTTTAACTCAAAATGTTACAAAAAAGAAATTTTAATAAACCAACATTTTAATTTATATACAAGTATCCTTAAAACATAGTTCAATAAAAACATAATTTAGTTTAAAAAACTTAAACATAGTTTATAAAATTATTTAAGAAATGATAATCATTACATTGTATTTGAAAAATTCGCAAAGTGTTTTTAATTCCTTAATTATTTTCAAAATCACTTAAGGGTGAAACGAAGTTTCACACCATATCCTTTTAGAGTTCATAAATGATGGTTTAATTATAACCTTAATCACAACTCAATTATTTGGAAGAAAAATTAATATTTAAATAAGTTCACTTATCCTAACAAGGTCCAACAACTATTTTTTTGTAACTGTTTGCCTCCAATGCTCACTAGAGAAATGGTTGAAAAAGTGTCCTATAAAACCAAACCTTATGGTGTCCTAAATCTCAAAAGGAAGTAGATAGTGCTTCCCATTCCACTAATTATTAGCATGGTTTCTATGATCGCAGTGGTGATTTTTTTGATTTAGTTGACGTGAAGGGTCTCTTTTACTTACTGGGCCTCGTTGTGGTGATTGGGGGTCTTCCATTAGTTTTGACTGGGTTTTTAATAGGTATATTTGCTTAGCATGATTACTCTTTTTATCTCGGTGTATTGTAGACACTACAGTGTTCTTATTTAAATAATGATACTTATGTTTATCCTTTACATTTTTGTTTGGTTAAAAGGGATTTAAAAAAAGTAAATGCAGAATATCGTCATTATATGATACCCAAAATTTAGGGTGTTACACATTGTTTTTTTTACATGTCATAATATTTATTTTCATTTTATTTTTTGTATTTTTATATATTGGATTTATGTATTATTGAGCATGAGCTTCTTTTATTAGTTCATGTGTTCATTTTGTTCTGTTAAAACATTGGGCATGTACCATTAGCCTTGGTCTGCTTTCCCATTTGATCTATTTCATCCTCATACCTGATGTTGATCCATTGATCCTTATGATCCTATGGTTTTCTATTCCTCCCTTTTTTTCATTCTTTGTGAAATGGATTGGCTTGATATATGGGTGACCCTTGATAGTTTATCCTCTAATGTCATATGTCCTTATTTTGTTGTTTAAGTTGTTATGTTGGGACAGTTATCTAGATTTTTCATATCCTTGGTTATATGCTCTATTATTCCTCTACCCCTACTAGAATGACTCCTCGATTTGGAATCTACCTCTCCACTTGTGGGAGATTTAGTTGGGCTTAAAATCTCCATGGTTTTGGGAGCTCTAGTTTTCCTCAAGGGAGAAGAGTAGATGAAGGAGAACTGGTGGGATTCCTTAACTTACCAAAGAAGAAATTAGTGATCTAAATAAGTTTTGATCATCTTCATCTATGCTTGGTGAGGAGATATGGTGAGGTCCTAGTGTTCCTTTGTGTTTCTTTTAACTACATAAAAATGAATATTATATAGGAGTACAATCTCAACGACCCTAACAAAAAGACCTAATTACATAGAGGCTCTATGAAAACACATAAGAAAGATTTATACCTAGCAAGGGGCCTTAGTATGGTATTCTTCTTATTTTCTATCAGTTATTTAGGCCTTGTATTTTATTCTTATTTGGTTCAATGATGCGTGTGTTGTTTGAGTTTTTTCATGGTGCACAGTATATGATGAATCCCCAACGTGGTTCTACTAGGAGTCCTTCAATTTCATGAACCTGAACTTTGGCTATTTTCCTCATGTGCCTTTTTCTTATATGGTTATGTTTCACTGTTTATCACATATCTTTTGTAATCCCATTTTTTCATAGTGGAATCTTGGTACCCCTGCACCATGTATATAGGACACATAGATAAATAATGTAAAAAACCTATGGTCTTCAATATGATTTGATTGCTACATTATGTCAATCTTTTCTATTGATCATCTCACTTATGTTTGAGTCTGTTATCTTTAATAGGTCTTGGTACTTATCAGTATTAATATCAAACTGGTTATATATATTCTTATTAGAATGTTTTCTATTGTGAATTATTACATGAATATGTACTTTTTATTCTCTTGTTCTTTGTTTACGGTTGTTAGAATCACCATGTTACACTTCCAATTATGAGAAATAATTACAATATTTGTATTATTCGTGGTTTATTGATTCTTCCTACTATTTATATAATTATAAATATGTTAATTTTTTGTTCTGTAATTTTGAGAAACAAAATTATACCAATACAACTCAATTACTCCATTGAAAGTGGGCTACCACATAGCACAACCAACAATATTTTATAGAATCTGATAAAAAAATATTTAGTAAGGTTGCAATTGGGATCAAATATTAGTTTCCCTTTCATGATGTGATAATTGTGAGATTAAAGTAATGTAAAAATGAATAAAAAAAGAACAATAGATGTAACATAGAAAACCCCACAAATAAAGAGGGGTCAAACACCATAGAAAAATTGAATGATATCATTATAGTAAAAGAGGTTAAACATGCTCTCATTCTATTATAAGGAAAATATCTATGTAATTAACTCTCTTGAGTAGTGTATAATGCACCTCACAAAATACAACACTCAAAATGTTGAAATAGGAAGCTCAATACTTGAGGTGGTGATGCTAAAACCGTCAAAGCGCTCTGCCTTTTATAGGCAAGGCCCTTACTTGATCTTCCTCATATATTTAACTCCATGGGTTAGTTTTTTCACCCACCCACTAACCACAATATCCCAATTTTAATAATAAAGGGGGAAAAACTATTTGTGATAATCAAATGCCAATATATATCACGTTAGGATATCTGATTGGGAACCAATAATATTTCCATAAATCTTTTCTATCTTCCAACCATGTTTTTCTTATATATATGGTTACGATTGAGAAGTTTTACTATATTAACTTAAAAATGTTAATAAACATCATCATAAAATTAACCTAATTTTCTTCAATAATAATTTTCCACATTCCACTCTTCCTTCCTCCACCACATTTCGAACAAAGTGATTTTGTGCCATAATGTGCATTATCTTGGAACGAAAATATATATTCCTTTTTATTGTCAACGTTCTATGATTATCCCAAAACAATTGGATATACTTCTGTCATTATCGGGGATCCTCTAGAAACCTTCACATCTAAATCACTTCTTTGCAAGCCTATGTAGTTTTCATGTACTCTACCTTAGTCGTGGATAAATATATAACAAACTACCACTTTGAATTCCAACTCGAAACTCATCCTATAAAATTAAACACATAACCCAAAGTGTATTTTCATTGGTCATAATCCCCTAGAAAATCTGAATATGTGTAGGATCTAATAGTGAAATTTGATCCTCAATAACATAATACATCATATGAGTTCTCCTTGAGGTATCTATGGGTCTTCGTTAATATGTTCCAATGCTCCCGTATTTAGTTCTCCACATATCATCTAACTTCTCCCACTACATGTGCAATTTATGGTCTCATATAAACCATAGATAATATCATACTACCCACTGCTGGTGCATAAGGTAATTGAGACATCTCCATCCTCTATACTTCACTGTTATCAATATTGGGATTCATCATAAAGGATTACATAAAATTAATAGTATGTGGGGTTAATATTGGATTATAACGTCACATGTGGAAGTATTTCAAGATATTCCCCAAGAAATTCTTTTTTGATAACTAAAGCATACCCTTATTTCTATCTCATTAAATCTGTATCCCAAGATATTATTTTTTGGTCCGAATTCTTTCATATCACACTCCCATGAAAACTATCAACATGTCATCCACATAAAATAGAATAATGATAAAATCATTACCATCTGAACCCATGAAATATACACAAGTTTTTGAATGGAGTATTTTGTGTCAAATACTAATGATATAGGAATAAAATCTATTGTACCAACACCTTGGTGCCTTCTTAATACCATAAAGATTTTCCCTCAAACTAAAAACCTTGTTCACTTTGCCTTATTTTGAAAAACATTATGATTAGAGAATATATATTTATTTATCAAGATCACCATGTAGAAAAGTTCTCTTCACATCTAGCTACTCTAGAGTTAAACTATATATTGCACACATACCCATAACTATCTGAACAGTCGTTATTCATACAATGGGGGGAAATATTTCCTTCAAATCAATAACTTCTATCTATGCATATCCATTGACCACCGGTCTTGCATGATATTTCACAATTATTCCTTTTCATCCCAATTGATCTTAAAGAACCTATTTTTACTGATATTCTTCCTTCCATGAGGTAATGGATCAATATATTAAGTCTTGTTCTTGTGAAGGGCATCAAGTTCTCCTGATTTGCGTCCATCAATGTGGATATTTCTGAACTCCATATCACCTCCAAAAAAATAATATGGATTACCTTCCTCCATCAATAAGTAGTACACAGTATTTCTCTCAGTGATAAATCCTGAGTGCCATATTGGTTCTCTTTTATCATGAGTTGATTGTCATAGTCCAAAATAAATCATAACATGATCATCATGCCCCTCAAAGGAAATTGGTTCTTCTATGGATTCTTCCTCCACCCCAACTATTACAGTATATGTGTTCACTTTCTTCAAGTCCCCATTAATCATCACTTGAACCTTATCTTCTAGACATATAACATCCATGTTGATGATAAGTCTATGGGTAGTTGGGTCCCACATAAGATAACCCTTCACAACATCAATGTATCCTATGAATATACATTCATTGGATCTCGAATTTAACTTCAATCATTCCTAATCATTAAACAATACATATACATGACCTCCATAAGTATGTAACCAAGAATAGTCAGTAGGTTTAACACTCCACATATTCATTAGTGTTTTCATATCAATCCTCACTAGATTAAATCGATTGATCGCATAACATGTTCTCTTCATTGATTTATCCCATAACTTCTTGAAAATTCTTACAGTCTTCAATATATCCCTTGTTCTATCCAACATGGTTATGTTCACCCACATTTCCACTCCATTTTTTTGAGGAGTGTATGACACCATGAATTGTCTCTTGATGCCTTCTCATTGAAAAAAAAGTATAAAAATACTCACTTGAATATTTTCCACCACTGTCAATCCTCAAATACTTGATCTTCTTTCAAGATTCCATCTTCATCCATGCTTTGAATGTTTTAAAGACTTTAAAAACTCATAATTTCATCTTGATTGGTTACACCTAACATCTCTTGGAATAATCATCAATAAATTTTACAAATCACCTTTCTCTTCCTAGGGATATAAACAGAGCTTGCTAAATATTGGAATTGATCAACTCTATTATATCCTTGATCCTCATTGATGACATCACAAAATTCAACCAATATTGGTTGAATAAATCATAATTCTCCCAAAATGGAAAGGATACCATTGTAATCTAGGAAGAAACTTATGTTCAGTAAGAATCTTCAAGCTTTATTCGAACATAAAACCATGCTTTTGATACCATGACTTCCTCAATGCTTCTGTTGAGGTAGTTAATAGGAAAACTATTGTAATGTCTAGAAAATTCCATATAATTTTTTTAATTATATGGAATTATTTCGAGATCGCAAAATCTGACAGCGCACAATTTTGGGTCCTAGGGTTCCCAGAATGATCTGTCGATGTTTTGTTAAGCTTTAATTAGCGTACGAAAGCAGTTTTCCTGAAAATGTGGAATAATTATTAAATAGTTAATCCAATTAAAAATCTAAGGGAATTGGTGCGATCATAATGGAGGGTTTACCCTAGGCACGGCTTATGTTTGGTCGGTGCGGGCCTCCTATGAGAAAACCTAAAAATGTCATAACCGTTAATAAAATAATTAAATAAAATTATTTTATTTTTCAAATGCATATAACTCTTGAACGATAACTCAGATTAAAAATATGAGACCACCGCTGAGCTCGTGAGGGTATTCTCTCTTTAGGAAGATACAAACATTGACCGGCACGAGCCACCTTTGAATGTTAGTTTTTTGCTGTAAATAAAATAACTAAGTGAAAATTATTTTATTGTAAAATCCATAACATTTAAATGGTAACTTGGATTGGAAATCCGGGAGTACCATTGGGTTTGTTGGGGCGTGTTTCAATTAAGGAGATCCAAACCTCAACCGGCACGGTTTGAGGGTGACTGTTAATAATTTTCCCAAAAAAAATTTGGGTATGTTCAGTAACCACGTGAGCGGCATTTTCTATCTTTTGAACTGTTGTTCGGCTTAAAAATATGAGGGCATCATTGAACCCGCAGTGATGGGATTCGCTTAAAAGAGGGATAAATTCGACCGCAGTAGGTCGGGTGAAAAAGTTATTTTTGTGGAATTTTGAAAGATTAATAAAATAACATGTTATCTTATTTTATTTTCCTTCTTTCCTCCAACAGACGAATGATGTTGTTGGGTCAGAAGTTGTGTCAAACAAACAAATGGATTAACTCTTCTTTTCTTATAACCATACCATTGGAAATTCGAGAGGTTCATTAATTAAATGAACCTCATTAATTCCATGAGAATTATACACTCCTTCTCCTCTCCTATTTATATGGATCTCAGGAAGGGGTGTTGGCACGGCTTCACAAAACGACGAAGCTCTGGAAAAGTACGGCGACACCGACCACCAGGAGAACGAGACTGATTCCAACGAGCGGTGATGAGTGCCACCGAGTCACGAACCGATGATAATGATAAATGAGGTTCTGTCGACCGTCGTCAGCAAATGTCTCTTCCAGGTAGGGGTTATTTTCATTTGTTCATTTTTGTTTCCCTCTTCCACATTCTTGAAATTATACGAAGAATGCAGGGCAACCGACTAATGGGTTGACCGCACGATTCATCCATCTTTGTGGGAGGTTATTGCGGGGAATCTTGGGGGGTTAATATTGTGTTAAATACAACTATTTATTGAACTCCATTAATATCCATCATATTGCGAGCTAATGCGGAGGGTGCAGGTCTAACAAAACTAGCCCGAACCATCCACTATCTTGCTTTCCTTACGCTGCTTTGGAAGACCGCGTACACGTCAACGAACGCCGCAAGAGGAGGGTCACGGCTCGTCAGCCGCGACGAACAGAGGAGGCGGCTGGCACGATGGCTGACCGCGGGAAGTAAGGTGACGAGACCGCTGTGCTGCCAATGAATGGAAGCTACAGTGAAGGCTGAACCCACCTCCAGAGTGTTCTACGGTGCCCACACGGTGTCACCGCCTCACCAACCGAATGGTCTCTAGGCCTTTCAAGAATCCGGGTGAACAGGGGGTTACACCCCCCCTGCATTGGGATGAACTGGGTTGTATCCCCTCGGAGCAGGCCGCCACCATTGAGTCGGGGCACCGCCCTAACACCGGGTCGCCTCCCTCAGACCGGGCTGCCGCCCTCGGACCGGGTCGCCACCCTCAAGTTGGGTCGTTGCCCTCGCACCGAGCCTCCTCCCTCGCATTGGGCCCCCACCCTTGGAGCGGGTCGATTCCCTCACACCGAGCTTCCACCCTCATACTGGGCCGCCAACCACAAAACGGGCCGCCTCCCTGAGCGGGTCACCGCCCCATGCGGGTTGGGCTTCTCCTTTGCGGGACGCCCCCTTGCGGACTGCCCTATTCTTGTCGAGTCTCCCTTGCGGGCCGTGGTGGGATACCCTTGCAGTCCGCCCCACTTGCGGGTTAGACCAAACATCGTCCCATCAGGCCGAGTCCACCCCGGCCCATCGGGGCGAGTCCACCCCGGCCCCGCCAAGAGCGATTTGGGCCTGGTCAGTCCGACCAGGTCAGACTGAACCCAGGTCCAACCTGACCCTGAAACACATAAAGGAGCATATCATTTGAACCCGATGTATGTTTGACGAACCGTCTACAGTTTTGGGGTCTTTGGATCGAGATGACCCTTTTGGTGTTCTCCAATTGAGTATTTTAGATAGTTGGAGTAAGGCCGGGTTTGATCGAACTCGAATCCAATCGGCCCCCCGAAGCTAATACGCTTATAACTCAAAGACCGAGTGTCCGATTGATGCGCTGTCTATTGCGTTGGAACCCTTACGACATGGCGATCCATTGAGTTATTCCTTTGTGGAGCTTAGTGGAAGTCGATGTACGACCGATATCTCGAGGGGCAGATTCTACGGAACTTGAGATTACCAGGTGCGAGGAAACCTGTGGCAGGCTGCAACGTGATGAAAGAACATCGATCCTATATGGGTCAGCATCTATTGATCATGTGTGGGTCAGATACTGTGTGGGTCAGTGCTCAGCGATCCTGAGTGGGTCAGTACATATCAATCATGTGTGGGTCAGATCCTTTGTGGGTCAGCGGGGGTGAGTTACCTATCGATCATGTGTGGGTCAGTAGTAGTTCTTCTTAATAGAATAAGATGGTATAGTTTATGACTAATCATCTGTACTTCTGTAATTATGTTATACCGGATTGTGAGCTGAGTCTTTTTCCCGTGTGGTACTTCTTTCTTTGTGGTGTTACCTGTGTGGTACTTCTACCTTTTTGGTATTGTCATTGTGGTGTTACCTGCGTAGTATTTCTATCTTTGTGGTGTTACTTGCGTGGTACTTCTACCTTCGTGGAGTTACCTTCGTGGTTTTATATTCTTGGTGTTACCTGTGTGGTACTTCTACCTTCGTGGTGTTACCTATGTGGTGTCCTTCTCTCATGTATGAGATGATTATATCTTGATAACTTAGATATATGTATGCATATATACCTAAGTAGAGTTGATGTCTTACTTTGTTTTTTTTCCTTTGTGGAACTCTAGGAAACCTATGGGGGACTTGGTGTCCCTACTGAGTATCGTTATACTCACCCTTGCACGGGCTTCGCCCGCACCTTGTTGTGTCTGGTGCAGAGGATGTGCAGTGTTGATTGAGGCTGAGGGAGCTAGGACCAGATGATGAATAGAGGTGGACCATTCGGTGTGATGTGACGTGGAGGAGACTAACGAACATGGAGTGCTGAGGAGATGATCTGTACCTACCCTACAGGTAGGATCCTCGGAGGACGACCCGGTAAGTGTATTCCGTTTTCTTTCAGTTTTATTGTACTACAGTCGTACTTGTACTTTTACATTTGGGATTGTATTCTGGCCCCTTTTTACTTTCAGTACACTTTTACTATAGTAGTTTACTTTGTGGTTGCATCTTATTGTGTTCTAGTATGTGTGGTTGCATCTTGTTTTCTTCTTGGACTGTGTGTCTGTGCAGGTTAAAAAAGAAATGTCTTCCTGTTTAAGGGACACACCTTTATGGTTATAGTTGTCAGCCTCTGGCCTATGGAAGACGGGTTTTGGGTAGTCACGACATGGGCCCTAAGGGATGAGTCGTGAAAACTATCTACACCTACTTGTATGATACACCATAAAGAACGCACATCTTCTTTGAGATATTCTCTGTCTTCATCACCACAAGCACACCCTTCACAATCTTCCCCACTCCATTGTTAGTGCGAGTCTTCCACCCGATGCCATAAAATCCACCCAAAGAAAATATGTTAATCTTCAGGATCATCGCATGGTGTACTCCTTAGGTGGATTGAATTATACAATCATTCATCTTCAGTTTGTTGTTATTTACTTCAAAGATCTTCAATTTGTGATTGTTCCACATGTAAATAAGTCCTTTCAAGATATGTTTATACTGATCAAACCATTCCCTTTGAGCCATGTTTTTATTGAATCAATTATCCATGTGTTGTTGAGATGATGTCTACTACCATCCATCATTGAAGTTTCGCTGAATAGTATGTCTCCATTTCTTTAAGTACTCATCATATTTCATTGAGAGTTATTTCCACCACTCTTATTTTTAAAACTATACTTTTTGGTGTACCCCTACTTTCCACAACCATAACATGCGATGTTGTTATTCTTCTTGATTTAGACCTTGCATGATTTAGGCTCCCACATAGAATCATGCTCCATCATCCTTCGTCTTTCTAATGACAAAGTCTTGGATTGGTGAAATGTTTTTTGTCTGTCACTTTTCTCTTGAATTGATTTTTTTCTTCAGGAACTATAGCTGCATGGTTGTTGAGCTTAAACATGTCTGTCATGATGTTGTTGGTAAGTTTGATGATCAACTGATCATATGGATTTTCAAATCTTTAGAGGAGAATACCAGCACATTCAGTATCCCTAATTTTGTAGCCCAGTGTCATGAGTTGAGAGAATAGGGTATTCATAATGTTGATGTGATTAGTCAATGATGATGACTCTTCATTATAAGAGTATATAATTATCTCTTTAAGAAAAGTTTGGTGTGTAGTGACTGATTAACAAAACTAAAATTTGAATTACAAAGGAATAGATTAATAAAATTAAAAATTAAATTACAATTGAAAACTAAAACAAAACTAAAATTAAAATAAACTAAAAATAATAAATGAGGGGGGAGGAGAGGAGAAGTAGCGGCCCTTTCCCCGATGGTATCCCTCTTTAATTGGGGTCGTCGAGATGATGATTTGGGAAGGAGTCGAGGGCCTCCTTTTATATGAAGAATTTTGTCCACTATAAGATTGCACGTTGTTGGACCATTAAATGGTTGACTCACGTATTGACTCCTTCATTAAAGTTGTTCATAAATTTTTTTTCCGTGTATCCTCTAAATATCAGCTCATTTAGCCACTGGGTTAAGGTGTTATGTAATTTTAATTGAATAAGACTTTTTTATGTCCAAAATTTCCAGGAATCTTCCTTCAAATGTGTAACGATCAATGAAAACCTTAATGACTTAAAAAAATCCCCCAAATTTGTTGTACAGTCGGTCCTATGTGCCCTAGTGCTATACCATGTAAATGTACCTAAATTGGATGTGAGGGAACCAATTTCTACTTCCATTATATTGGTGGGGTCTACGTTGTCCGCTCGAAAAAGATTCCCACTTCAATGAATTTTTTGAACTAATAGATCTTTGAATCAGCTCTAGGTCCAAAAGAGAGAGTTGAATGAAATAAAATCAGGATTCTAAAAAAACTAATCACGAATTTTGGAATTATATGTTTTAAGAAATGATAAAAATACATTTTTTGTAATAATCGACCAAAAATCCATAATTATGCACTTTTCTCAATTTTTCTCATAATCGTTCTAAAATTAAAAATTCCTATTATTTTAATAAAAAATTGAAATAAATGAGTTTATCATTGAAAATAATTAAAAAAATCCTCATTTTTGGACAAAAATATGGATAAAAATTTTCTCTGTCAAGTACCCCCACACTTAAACCATGCATTTCCTCAAGAATAAATTCTCCACATGGAAATTAAAGAACACCAATGTTACCAAAATTCAAATTACAATGCAATAAAATAAAAAGAAAAATCAATGTGAAATCAAACATTAAAAAAAATTCCTTAAAATATCAATTTAATTTTTCATTTTTCTAAGAAACAAATAATTCACATATTTTACTTTTACCCTTTGAAAATTAATTGAACTTCTTATTTCATTTATTCAAGCTCCTTCATTTATTATTAATAAACATGCCAAGTCATTATTTAACTCACTTTTGATTCTTTTCTCTCATCACTCATGATACAATTCAAATAGATTTATGCTTATATCATGAGAAACATGCTCCTTATCCGTAGGATTGTAAATGAAATACTTTCTCCACTTTGTAAAGATAAAACAAACATAAACTCATGAGGAAATGAAATTAAGGTTCTACTGACTTTGATGTTTAAGGTTAGTAGGATATGATGAATTAAACATTAAGGCTCAAGGAGGAGGATAATCTATGAATTAATATGCATGATATCAAAAGTAAAAAAATAATGAAATTATACCCTTCAAAGTAGAAACACCCACTTCCCAAAACTCAAAGAAAAGGTTATGATCAAGTAAGCATAATGAATGAATTGTGCACCCTCTTGAATATTTTTTTTATTTTGTTCTTTTTTTTCATTTTTCGAAATTTATCATTAAATAAATCATCACATCCATTACATATCCACATAGTATCATAAGATCATCGGTCTGAAAAATGGTGATTTTTTTGTTTTCGCAAATCACAACCCATTTTTTTCTATCTGTTGGTTCTTTTTGTCATTTTTGTCATTTTTTAATTCAAGTGTGTCAAAAAATAGAGTATAATTAATGATTCCACAACCTTTTACAATTACCATAATAATACCCCCACACATTTCCTTGTAATGTATATCATCACATCCACCATGATTCCCTTTACCCCCACACTTTAACTTTAAAATATTATACAAATATTCAGAGGAGGGTAGGAATGGATAAAAATGGAATTAAATATGGCTCATTAATATAAAGTTCATTCATGGTCTCTATGGTCTAAAAGAAGGATTTATGTAAAGGTGGCCTTTTAAGGAAAATTATCTTTTTAAAGGATGCCACAATCATTTTAAATGTGTTATTGCACAGTCATAGACTTGACAAGTTTCAATACAAGTTCTAGTCGGTTACATGTCCCATGATCACTCAAAAAAATATACTAGAGAATAAATAGGAAGTACATGGTATTGAAATCCTCATATTAATGGGAAATATGACATTGGAAAATCACTCATGGCATGACTAATAAATCAATTCACATGAACATCAGAAATTCAAAGCACGAAAGATGGTAGGGAAATTTCTTTTACATGAATAAATTAATTCCTTCAAATCATGAGTCATTACTTAAATATCCATACTTCATTTTAACAATTCAATTATTAATTTCAATAATTTTATCATTTAAAAATTGAAATCTAAAACATGGAATCTCAGGATTCTTAAGAAACTCATGTCTCCTAGATAAGTCGAGTAAAACATGAATTTAAGTGTGGGAATGTAATTTTATCTTTAAAGCTCAAAACATGTTGTGGAAAAAATTCTGGAATGTTTAAAATATAAAACACTAAAATTGAACAACCTTTTCACATGAAACATGGTCCTTCCCCTTCACTGTCTGGGGATTCCTTCTACCATCATGATCCTACAAAATAAAATTACTCAATTAATCACATTGATCATTTCATTTAAGCTTAAAATAAAAAGACGGAGGTGGTCGCATGCTAAATTATTTCAAATAAAGGAAATTTACATCTAAATTACTAGAAAGCAACTAAAGATAAATTTTGGTATTATCCCCCTAGTGGGCCTTGAATTTTGACTACCTCCAAATGACAGTACCAACTGTTATCCAAAGTCTGATAGAGGATGATGCTTCTTTGATTTGAACCACCACATGTGGATTTTCTAAACTTGTTCTTCATTCTTCTGCGTGAGTAATGATCCATGGATAGAGTACACAATATCCCCCCCTTCACAATGAGGTATATCTTGCATGGTGGAGTAGGATGAAGTATGAATCATCCTCCTTCTTTGTTTCTACTTGTGAAACAAATTTTTCTATGTCTATTGGTTCCTCAAGAAATGCTTTATCAAAAGAATAGTCAATAGGAAAGTCATAGTGTAATTCTATTTGAATATATTATTAAAACATGAATTATCAAGATCAAATTATTCCCCATCAAAGTAAGAATATTTTATCATGATTTCCTTATGGAAATCCACAAGAATATCTTCATGAACTTCCTTCAATAATTATTCAACATGTCCCGAGAGCTCCATATGTTCCTAAACATGTGCACATCTTGGTTCTTCTTCTTCCTCCAAGGCATAGATGATATTGTCAGATTCTATATAATCAAAACCACAAGTAGTGATGTAGAATTAAGATTCAATAAAAATATAAGGGATAGAATAAATGAATGATTCAAATACCTGAGTCTCATCAGCTTCAATATCCACCTCAGTGGTAAGTTACTATTAGAGTAGACTCTCTGAGGATGGAGGCAGGTAGTCGGGCTCCTCCATCATGACTTCAAATTCCACCACTTGGGTGGTTTCATCCTTCAGTGGTGATGAATCTTCTTCTTTTTATTGTATGGGGAGGTCAGGTAGTTCCTCACATTTAATCAAGAATTATTCCAAACTTTTTTTATCTCCCACTTTTATCTCACCAGGTAAGTCTTATTCCATTGACTCCTCTGGTTCTTTAATTTCAAATATAAGTGGTGAAATTTCTTCCACCACTTTCTAAGGTTATTCCTTTGGCTTAGGTTTGGGTTACTCCATTAATTCAACAACATAATCAAAATCTCTATCAGCCTTTATGGATAATTTTTCAATTATTTCTCTAAGTTCATGCACCTAAGCTCTTCAAAAATATTTATCTTATTCTTATTGTTGTTACTGCACCTATGAGTAATTTTTCCATGCATAATATTCTGAATTTGAATACATAATGGAAGTATTTTTTTAGTTTTTTAATACAAAATGAAATATAACTAAGATGTGAAAATAGGAAATTTAAATTAACTAATGATTGTTTCCTTGGAAACAACATTAGTTTTGATGCACGCCTGTCACAGGGCATGGACAAAAATAATTATATTTTTTCTAGTGTCACATAATGGTTGACCAGAGTTGTCTCTCTTGAAGTGGATTCTCAATGTAGTTCACTTACTTTGACTAATTCACCTATTATATCTCTTTTGTGGTTTTGTTTATTAAATGAATGTGATGAAAATATTTTTGGGTTTTTTATTATATAAAATAATGACATGTGAATCAAGAATTCTAAATTTATACTAAGATGCAAGTCTAAACAGAATGAATTAAAAAGAAAGAACTTGGTTTTGGGGGTTGGTTAAATGTTTAATCATTATGATACTTTATATGTTTTATATTAGTTTGATAATCCAAAAATGAAATCTCATGTTTGAACTACTATTATTGAATTATAAATTGTGGAATATTATTGAATGTTTGAGAACTCTCAATTCCACGTCCTCCTTTAATACATGTTGGATACACACCTTTGTCTAGAATGTGTCATCTTCCATGACCGAGTTTAATAAAATCTGTTTCATACATTGATTATCTCAAATCCCATGTGTGAAGAAATAACCACTGGAGAGAGGGAAAAACTATTAAATAAAAGAATAGGGATAGGTTTAGTTTCATGTCATTGGAGTCAGTCACAACATCAGAGACATTCGCCTTACCTGTTCATACTACTCAAATCTATTTACAAACGTAAAATTAAACATTAAAGAAAATTCATGATCACCTTCACCTCCCGCCAGACAAGTCTCAGGGTTAGCCTCTCATTTTTTTAGAGTAAGATATTACTCAGTGGAGTGGGTGTAAGAGAAGAGAGAGAGAGAGGGAAAGAAATGAAGAAAAGTGGATGGAGAAACACAAAGTCATGGATTAATAAAACTAAAATTTGAATTACAATTGAAAAATAATACAAAAATAAAATTAAAATAAAATATAAAGAATAAATTAGGGGTGAAATAGGAGAAGAAGTGGCTCGTGCCCAAGTGGGATCCCTCCTTAGATGTGGGTGTTGAGCTGATGAATTGGGAAGAAGGCGAGGGCCTCCTTTTATAGAGAGAATTCAATCCTCTGAAATATTGGACATTGTTGGACTATTCAATGTTAGATTAATGTGTCGAAACCTTCATAAAAGTTATTCAATAATGTGGTTTCCATTCACCCTCCAAATATCAGCTCATTTATCCACATGAATAAAGAGTTATGGAATTTTCATTGAATAATACCTTTTGTGGCCGAAATTTCCAGGAAGTTGTCTTCAAATTTATAACAATAAATGGACACCTTAATGACTTCAAAATCTACCCAAATTTGTTTTAAATTTGGTCCTACGTTTAATAGTGATATCCTTGGTGGAATAATCTAAATATTAGGTTAGGAGACTGATTATTTCATCCGTTATAGTGGTGGGGGTCAATCTACTTTCCTAGAAAAATTTGCAACATCAATGAATTTTTTGGACTAATAGAACTTTGAATCAAATATATGTCCTTAAGATAAAGTTTAATGAAATAAAATAATTATTATAAGAAAAGGAATGATGAATTTTGGAATTATCTTTTTTAGAAAATGACAAAAATACCTTTGTAGTAAAAATCTGTAAAAAAGCCAAAATTATGCACTTTTCTCAATTTCTCTCATAATCATTCTAAAATTAAAATTACCCATTATTTTAATAAAACATTGAAATACATGGGTTTTATCATTGAATAAAATTAATAAATACTCATTATTTGATCAAAAATATGCACATAAATTTCCTCTCTCAAATACCCCCACACTTAAACCATGCTTGTCCTTAAGCATAAAATCTCAACATAGAAATTAAAGGACACCAATGTTACCAATATTCAAATTCCAATTAAATTAAATCAAACAATTGTCAATGTGAAATCAAACGTTCAAATAATTTAAAAAATATAAATTTAATTTCCCATTTTTCAAGGAAATAAATAATTCACATATTTTACTTTTACCATTTGAAAATTGATGGAACTTCTTCTATCAATCATTCACGCTCCATGATTCAGAATTATTAAACAAGCCAAGTCATAATTTACCTAACTTTTTATTATTTTCTCTCATTACTCATTATACAATTCATGTGGAGTTATGCTCATATCACGAGAACATGATCCTTATCAATATTCTTGTAAATAAACTACTTTTTCCACTTTGTAAAGACAAAATGCACATAAAATCATGAGGACTTGAAATTAAGGATTTATTGACTCTTGGTTTAAGGTTGGTAGGATTTGATTCATTAAAAATTAAGGCTCAAGGAGGAGGCTAATATATTATGTACTATGCATGATATCAAATGTAAAAATATAATGAAATTATCCCCTTCATAGTAGCAACACCCACATCCCAAAACTCAAAGAAAATGTTATGATCAAGTAAGCATAATGAATGATTTGTTCACCCTCTTGTATATTTTTTTAATTTTGTACTTTATTTTCTTTTTTCAAAAGTTATGATTATATCAGACCAGACATCAGTCACATAACCATATACGCTCATAAGATCGTCGGTCTAAAAAATGGGGATTTTGGGTTTTCCCAAATAATAACCCATTTTTTTCTATTTTTGTTGGTTCTTTTTGTCATTTTGTCAATTTTTTAATTTACTAGGGGAAACAATAAAGTATAATGAGTGATCCCACAACCTTTTACAATTACCACCATAAAACCCATGTACTTTTTCCTTAAAATGTATATCATCCCATCCACCATGATTCTCTTTACCCGCACGCATCAACTTTCAAATATCATGAAAATACTCAGAGGAGAGTAGGAATGGATAAAAATGGCTTGAAACATGACTCATTCCTATAAAGGTCATTCATGGTCTCTATGTACTAAATGAATGATTGATTTAAAGGTAGTATTTTAAGGAAAAATTATCTTTTCAAAGGATGCCTCTATCATTTTAAATGTTTTTTTCACAGTTATAGATTTGACAAGTTTCAATACAAGTTATGGTTGGATACATGTCCAAATATTACTCAACAAATATGCTCAAGAATAAATAGTATTTACTTTGTCTAGAAATATTCTAGGGAATGAGAAATATAATAGTAGACAATCACTCATGACATTTCTAGTAAATCAATTCACATGAACTTCATAAATTCAAAGCATGAAGGATGGTAGGGAAATTTCATTTAAAGGAATCAATTAATTCCTTCAAATAATGAGTCATTACTTCAATATCCATGCTTCATTATAAAAATTAAATTATTAATTTCAATAATTTAATCATGTCTACATTGAAATCTAATACATTCATCACATGATTCCTAAGAAAATCATGTCTCCTAGATAAGTTGAGTAAAACAAGAATTTATGTTTGGGCATGCAATTTAATCTTTAAATATGAAAACATGTTGTGGAAAAAATGTGGTGAGTTTAAAAGATAAAACACTAAAATTGAACTCCCTTTTTACATGAAACTCGGTCCTTCTCGTTCACTATCTGGGGCTTCCTTCTACCGTTAGGATCCTACAAAAAGAAATTACTCAATTAATCACAATGATCATTTCATTTAAGCTCAAAATGAAAAAAGGGAGGGGCACATGCTAAATTATTTCAAAGAAAATAAATTGACATCTGAATTCCTTGGATGAATGTAAAGATAAATATTGTTATTATCCCCTTTGTCAGCCCTGAATTTTGACTACCTCTAGAGGGAAGTACCGGCTATTATCCAATGTATGATGGAGGAAGATGCTTCTTTGATTTGAACCACTGCATGTGGCTTTTCCCAGCTTGTGCTTCATCCTTCTGGGTGAGTAATGATCCAGGGATAGAGTACACCATATCCCCACCCCCTTAACAATGAGGTGTATCATTCATGGTGGGGGTAGGATGAAATATGAATCATCCTCCTTCATGGTTTCTACTTGTGAAACCTCTTATTCTCTATACATTGGTTCCTCGAGGCATGCTTCATTAAAAGAATATTAAATGGGAAATTCATAGTGTAATTCTATTTGAATAATATTAAAACATGAAGTATCAAGATCAAATTATTCCCCATAAATGTAAACAGATTTTCTGATGGTTTCCTTAGGGAAATCCACTAGTATATCTTAATGAACTTCCATCAATAAATATTCAACATATCCAGGGAGATCGATATGTTCCTCAGCATGTGCACATCTAGGTTCTTCTTCATCCTCGAAGGCATAGCTGAGATTGTCTGATTCTATATAATAAAAACCACAATGAGTTATGTAGAATTCAGATTCCATAAAATTAAATGGTATAGAGTCAATGAATGGTTCAACTCACTAAGTTGGTTCATCTTCATTATCTGCCTCAGTGGTAAGTGCCTCTTGGTGTAGAATCTTTGAGGATGGAGGCAGGTTGTTGTGCTCCACCATCTTGACTTCAAATTCCACTTCATGGGTGGTTTCTTCATTTTGTGGTGTTGAATCTTCTTCTTTGTTTTGTATGGCGTGGTCAATTAGTTCCTCACATTTAATCCAAAATTAATCTAAAATTTTTTGATCTCCCACTTGTTGCACAGTACGTACGTCTTCCTCCCTTTCCTCCTTAGGTTCTTCAATTTCAAATATAAGTGGTGAAATTTCTTACACCACATTCTCAGGTTCTTTCTCCAGCTTAGGTTTGGGTTGCTCTATTAATGCACGAATATAATCAAAATCTCTATTATCCTATCTAGTTAGTTTTTCAATGCTTTTTCTATGTTCATGCACCTGAGATTTTCTAAAATATTCATCATCATTTTCTTCTAGTTGATGCACCTGTGAGTAATTATTCCATGCATAATAATCTGATTTTGAATACATCCTATAAGCCTTTTTTAGTTATTAAATGAAATGAAATCTAAATAAGATGTGAAAATAGAAAAATAAAATGACATATTGATTGGATCCCCAAAAATAGGTTCTGTTTTGACGCATGCCTATCGTGGGGTGTGGACAAAAATAATTATATTTTTCCTAGTTCAGCACAGTGGCAGACCATGGTCGTCTCTCATGAGGATCCTTCTCAATGTAGTTCACTTAATTTATGTAATTTACCTATTCTATCTCTTTTTGTGGTTTTGTTTATTAAATTATAGTGATTGAAATATTTTTGGGTTTTTTATTATTAAAAATAATGACATGTGAAGTTAGAATTATAAATTTATACTAAGATGCAATTCTAGATAGAATGAATTACTACTGGAATTTTACACTTTACCAACAGTTGTAAACCATTTCTAAATGCCTAGAAACCGTTGGTATATAGTATATCAACGGTTCCCTCAACCGTGGCCATGTAAGGCATGAAATTAGGCCTATACCAACGGTTCTGTGAAAACCGTTGGTATAGGTGTCAAAAGAGACGGAATACCAATGGTTTGAAACAAATAGTTGGTATATGGGTGATAAAGTATAACATATACCAAAGGATTGTAAACCATTGGTATATATGTGTTACACTTATACCAACAGTTATAAACCGTTGGTATAGAGGGGATATGGAAAGCCATAAGATATACCAACGGTTTCCTTATAACCATTGGTATAAACCTATACCAATATTTATAACAAACCGTTGGTATAGTTATATTATAGTATTTATACCAATTGTTTTGAAACCATTGGTATACAATTGATCAGCTCCACAGCAACAGGCCCCTCTCCCCTCTACAGACTTGCAAAAACACCAATTAAAAAATCCCCATCCAAAGTATTCAAAATTTAGAATTCATTCCAGAATTTAGAAATTTAGAAATTTAGAAATTCAAATGAAATAACACCCATACGAGAAAAACCTTACTTTTTATATGAAATTCAATAACACCCATGAGAGTATTCCAAATTTAGAATTCATTCCTCACTCAAAGAACAACACCAACACACATAAGAGTATTCAAAATTTTGAATTCATTCCTAACTCAAACCACAACACCAATACACACAAGAGAAAAAACCTACATGTTATAGGAAGAACATGGGATGTTTAGTCATGGTCTTGGGTTGAGTATCTTAAAACCCACAGAAAAACATGGGTAGAGTGGAAAGGATCATGACACCCATAAGATATAAAATGGTAGTGGCCATGTTCTTAGACATAGGATGAGTTATAGAAAGCACATGGGATGTTTATATTCTTATAATGATTATGTATCCATGTATAAATGGTACCTGATGTGTTAGTGGGAATCATTGGTCAATCTCGATATATGAGATGTGTTACCATAATAGCCTACATGTTTTTCATAGACTTTTCAATTAGAATAAGGTGGTATGTGGCTAATTGTAAATTGCCCTCCTGGGTGTGATGTGAGATGAATCCCCATCATGGTTAGTGGGTATGAATATTCAATTAAGTCATTGGTATTGGGTCCCCAAAGGGACTTTGGTTTGGTGCTAGAACCCATTATATGAGGATGGGATTGAGGTGATCCATGGGGCTATGGTGTCACCATATGTATTCCTCACCATTGGGGTATTTTTTGAGACTTTGAATCTTATTTTTCAAGAATCTATGGGTAGCCTTGTTGCCCAATTTGTTATATGGTATGCTTGAGTGTTCATAGGATTCATATGAAATCACTATATGATATTTATTTTTTCTATGTTATTGTATAGAATGAGTGACCCGTGATTGAGAATTATAACATGAGTGTTGGTGCATGTTCATGACGGGATGTCGAGACTCATTCCTAATATAATTCATGTCTTTTTATATATACTATGACCTATTATGTTTCAATCTATGCCTTGTGAATATTTTCTTCTAATAACCTATGACCAATAGACCATATTTTAATTTTTATCCCATAATTTCAAGAATCTATGTGTATCCTTATGAAGATTTTTCATATGTCAGTCGTTGTTTCCACTTATAATGTTGTCCATTTAAAACAAAAGTGACACACTTTGAGTGATACCAGTCACATCGTGCCTCAAATTGAGGTGGTGTTGGCTTGTACCCATCACAAATGATCCATGGATCGTTGGGTGAGGGGGCTATCTGGGGTGGGGGGGCTTTCCGGAGTGCGTTTTCGGCCACCGCGGTCACACAACACCTCTGATTGACATGTCGTCTAGCCAACCATTTCACAATTAAACCAGTTTTTGTTGTCGTCTGATTTCCTAGCATTCTGATGTCGTTAGGTCGGTTTTGACCACCCCACACACGTTTTTCAAGCACGCCAAACACCTAAAAACACATATTCTACCATGTCGTACAAACCACACATCTGAATGTTGTTTCATCTTTTTGTACTCCTCAAGAATAATAATTAGGGTGTTTTGTGTGATTTCAAGTCATTCTGATGTCGTTCGGTATGTATTTGACAATAAAACACATGTTTTTTCCATTTACGACATGTAGTGTGCATTTTCGACCACCGTGGTCACACGAATCCTCTGATTGGCATACCTGCTAGCTAACAATTTGACAATTCATCCACCCTTTGTTAACATCCGATTTTATGGCATTATGAGGTCATTCAGTCCATTTTGACTACCCCACACACACTTTTCAAGGGCACCAAACACCTAAAAAACACATTTTCAGTCGTGCCATGAAAACTGCGAATCTAAATGACGTTTTTTCTCCTCATACACCTCATGAATAATAATTTGGGTGTTTTCATGTGATTTAAAGTCATTATGATGTCGTTCGGTATGCATTTGACCGTTAAAACCATCTTTTGGCCGTTTACGACAAACGATGTTCGTTTTCGGCCACTATAGTCACACGACGCCTCTGATTGATTGTTGTTTGGACAACCAATTCACAATTCACACACCCTCTGTTGTTGTTTGATTTCATGGCATTCTGAGGTCGTTCGACTAGTTTTGACCACCCTACACACGCTTTTCAAACGCGCCAAACACCTAAAAAACACATATTCTGCCGTGCCATGAAAATCGCGGGTCTGAATGACGTTCCGTCATTTCGTACACCAGAAGAATAATAATTAGAGTGTTTTCATGTGATTTCATGTCATTCTGATATCGTTTGGTATGTATTTGATCGTAAAACACATGTTTTGACCATTTATGACACATAATGTGTTTTTTCGGCAACCGCGGTCACACAACACCTCCGATTGACGTGTCGTCTAGCCGACCATTTCAAAATTCACCCACCCATTGTTGTTGTCTGATTTCATGGAATTCTATGGTCATTCGGCAAGTTTTGACCACCCCACGCATGCTTTTCAAGTGCACAAAACACCTAAAAACACATCTTCAGTCATGTCATGCAAAACACGTGTCTGAATGATGTTTCGTCTCCTCATAAACCTCACGAATAATAATTAGGGTGTTTTCGAGTGATTTCATGTCATTTCGAGGTCGTTCGGCATGCATTTGACCGTTAAACGCATGTTTTGGCCATTTATGACACGTGGAGTGCATTTTCAGCCACCGCGGTCACACGACACCTTCGATTGACATGACATCTGTCTGAACATTTCACAATTCATCCACCCTTTGTTATCATCTGATTTAATGGCATTCCAAGGTCGTTCGGCCAGTTTTGACCACCCCACGCACGCTTTTCAAGCACGCCAGACACCTAAAAAACACATATTCAGCCGTTCCGTGCAAACCATTCGTTTTAATGATACATCGTCTCCCCATACACCTCAAGAGTAATAATTTGTATGTTTTTGTTTGATTTCAAGTCATTCCGATTTCATTCGTCATGCATTTGACAGTTAAACACATGTTTTGACCATTTACGACACATTGAGTACATTTTTGGCTAGCACGGTCACACAACACCTCCAATTGTTGTGTCGTCTTACCGACCATTTCAAAATTCACCCGCCCTTTGTTTTCGCATGATTTCATGGAATTCCAAGGTCATTTGGCTGGTTTTGACCACCCCACGCACGCTTTTCAAATGTGCCAAACACCTAAAAAATACATATATAGACGTTTCGTGAAAACCACACATCCGAATGATGTGCCATCTCCTCGTACACCTCAATAATATTAATTACGTTTTTTTTGTGTGATTTTAAGTCATTCCAATGTCGTTCGGCATGCATTTGACCGTTAAACACATGTTTTGGCCTTTTACGACATGCAGCGTGCATTTTCGTCCACCACGGTGACACAACACATCTGATTGATGTGCTGTCTAGCTGATCATTTCAATATTCACCAAATCTTAGTTCTCTTCCAATTTTATGGAATTCTGAGGTCATTCGGCAGGTTTTTACCACCCCATTCATGCTTTTCAAGCATGCCGAACACCTAAAAAACACATATTTATCCATGTTGCGCAAACTGCATGTCCGACTGACATGTCATCTCCTTATACATCTCATGAATAATATTTACAGTGTTTTCATGTGATTTCAAGTCATTCTGTTGTCGTTCGGCATTTATTTGACCATTAAACACATGTTTTTTCCATTTACGACATGCAGAGTGCGTTTTCAGCCGCTGCGGTCACACGACACCTCCAATTGATGTGCCGTCAAGATGACCATTTCAAAATTCCCCACCCTTTGTTTTTGTTTGATTTCATGGCATTATGAAATCGTTCGGCCAGTTTTGACCACCCCACGCACGCTTTTCAAGCACGCCAAACACCTAAAAACACATATTCAGTCGTTCCGTGCAAACCGCACGTCCGAATGGCATTAAATCTCCTTTTACACCTCAAAAATAATAATTTGGGTGTTTTTGTGTGATTTCAAGTCATTCCAATGTCTTTAGGCATGCATTTGACCATTAAACGCATGTTTTTTCCATTTACGACACGCAAAGTGCATTTTAGGCTAGTACAGTCACAAGACACCTCTGATTGACATGTCTTCTAGCAGACTGTTTCACATTTCACCCACCATTTTTTGTTGTTCGATTTCATGGCATTTCGAGGTCATTCGGCCGACTATGATCACCCCAAGCACTCTTTTCAGGTGCGCCAAATACCTAAAAAACACATATTCAATCATGCCGCGCAAACCATTCGTTTGAATGATGTTTCGTCTCCTCTTACACCACAAGAATAATAATTAGGGTGTTTTCGTGTGATTTCAAGTCATTCCGATGTCTTTAGGCGTGCATTTGACCGTTAAACACATGTTTTAGCCATTTACAACTGGCGGAGTGAGTTTTCAGCCATCACAGTCACACGACAACTCTGGATGAGGCGTAGTTGACTTGTACCCTTCACAAATTACCAATGTATCATTTTACTAATGTATCAACACAATACGAATGCGTTTTATAGGTTTTCCATATGTTAGTTGTTGCTTTCACTTAAAATCTGGTCCATTTCAAATAAAAGTGTGACACTTTGAGTGGTACCGGCCACAACGTGCATCGCATTAATGTGGGGTTAACTCCTACACATCATAAATGTCCCATGGATCATTGTTCTAAAGTATCAATAGAATCCGAAAACGTTTGTTCCATTTTCCGTATGTCAGTTTTTGTTTTCATTAAAAATGTTGTCCATTTCAAATAAATGTCAGAAACTTTGAGTGGTACCAGCCACACTGTTCCTTGGATTGAGGTGGGATTGAGTCATACACATCACATATGAACCATGGATCATTTTCCTAAAGTATCAACACAATCTAGATATGTTTGGTCAGTTTTCCGTATGCCAGTTGTTTTTACATAAAAGGGTGTCCATTTTAAATAAAAGAGACACTTTAAGTGATTCCAGCCACACCGTGCCATAGATTGAGGCGATGTTGACTCGTACATGTCACATACGACTCATGGATCATTTTCCAAAAGTATAAACACAATCTGAATGTGTTTGGTCAGTTTTCCGTATGCCAGATAAGAAAATCGTGGAACAACAGTGATAATATGTTATACTAAAACTATAGACATTGTGCATGATGTACATCCCATGGTGCATGGTTAGGGAAAATCATGCACATTGCTTCTAATATATATCCCTATATGGTTGGTAGATACACTGTCATATGGACTTAAATTTTTTATTAACTGTGAGATATAGTGTTTTTATGCCGACCGGGGTTCCGAGCTCCGAACAAACCCCAGAAGCCCCCCAAACCATTATAACATCATTAGGATTCCGTATTTGGTAAAAAATAAAGAGTTATACAGAAATGAAAAATATCAATACCAGAGTGAAAAACAATGTTAAAAATAAAGAGTTATTCAAAATTCAAAAATGTAATGGATCAATCTGCCCCAGATCATCATCACCATCACCACTCTCATCATTAGCCTCATCCTCGCCACCATCTTTTTCCACGTCGTCCTCCTCATCAACATCCCCATGCTCATCCTCGGCCCCATCTTCTCCCGCAGCCCCATCCTCACCCTCATCCTCATCCTCATCCTCGCCCTCATCCTCTTCAACATCCTCATCATCACCAGGAATGTCATCATCTCGACCGCCACTAGAACATCCACCTGGTGCATAGGATAATTCACCCATCAGCGACATATATGTCTAACAACCCGTGCTGGCCTCTCGTGGAAGTGACGAATATAAAGCATTGATCAGTTTTATAAATTATTTCTGCCTCGTTCAAACCTGTTCTTCTAACTCTGTGACCCTTTTATCATACTGTATTTATCTCTCCTTGACTTGTTCCAACTCGTTGGTACTATAATGGATACCTGGAGAAGACCAATACCTTGTTGAGACTATATTCTAACCAGGTCAGCCATGTAAATCGACCAGAGTGCTCATCTCCCAAAACCTAATATAAATGATCGTGTGGCCCTAAATTTCCATGCTCTTGGGAATAAAGGGCCTCTAAATTAGCCTAATAAAAATATTAATAGATTATTAAATTTCAAAATAGATATAAAACTTTAAAATAAATAAATTAAAACATAAAAAAATTTCTTGTGTCGGTTCATTAACCGTAGTTCCATGTTTTTTCCTTCTACTCGAGCAAAACAATTTTTCTCGAGGGATACATCCTTCAATATTCAATTTTTTCTTCTGTAATGACATTCAAACAATATAAAGTGCAAGTATAGTCATATATTCAATATTCAATAAATCACATAATTTAAGTAGAAAATAATATAAAGGGAAAGTCCTAAAGAAAAATTATAAACAACTATATCGTACCAGCTGCCTCTCATGATCTGACATAGTAGTGCACCCCAAAGTGTGGAGGTATTTCTATAAATAAATGTTTTTTTAGAATATTCCTGAATAATTTTTAACAATAAATAAGATAATATGATTGAAAAATATGAAAACCGTCATTTAACTACCTCAAATGGGATTAATACCTTAAATTTGACAGTCACCCAATGTGTAATCATTTGGCGATATTGCTCTATCAGGTAGTCATCCATGAAAGGTACTGTCACCATCTCCGTGCCCACTCTATCACACCATCTAACATACAGCTCATGCTTATAACCTCTCCAAAGCTCTCCTACCTCATTTAAATGTGCTGGTCATACACCTTCGCCATCAGGGAAGATAAACCAAAGCTGACACCCAATAGATTAATTCATATAAATACAAAAAAATACTACATTAAAACCAATAGATTTATTACCCATATTTGTGACCAAACATTATCCTTGACTTAGTGTGGTAGATGTCTCCAATAGAGAGGGCCGACCGGAATGATGTCGGAGTATTTGGATAGCGTCGCCAAAAAACCCCGACATTTCGGACCAAATTTATCAATCATTTTTCATTCATAATTTTATTCAACCATAAACTCTGTCCGGCGGTTCCATACTGTATGCAAGCGAGTACTCCCCCTCCCTCGCCTTATATCTATAGATGAATATGTTTTTAACGAAAAAAATATCAGTACAAGTTATAAAAAAATAAATTTTGGTATAAAAATTTGTTAGAGTTGCATAAAAATACCTATGGTATTCAGATCAATGGAAATCACTGGACGTGCAGAAACAGAAGGAATATCCTGTACAGGTGGAGTGTCCCTCAGTGTACGCTCCTCATCCACATACTGTGTTGGAGTAGGAGTCAAAGAAGGAGGAAAATAATAGCTCAGAGATAATGAACCAAAGATGATAGCACATACTTCTGGCCAAATGGTAGTGTAAACATCAGAGGCATAAAAATCCCATGTGTCCCTAAAGACACACAAGGATCAAAATGGGGCGTAGAAGATATGTATGTGGTTGGGGAAAAGTCCAATCGGGTGGGACCAGTGGATCATCTAACTCTCGCACCCCAAGCCCTCGTACCACCGGCCTCAGTACCAGAATCACCAGATGATCATCTAACTCTAACACCACCCCCCCCCCCTCCTACCACCAGTATCTGTACTGAGAGCAATATCAGGCTCCTTGTCGGATATCTCTCGTCTAGGGGGATGATCTTGAAAAAAAATTAACACAAAAGTAAACACATGATATTATAAGTTATTGAAATATATATATTTGAAACAAAATACTCACAACATGGATTAGTGGAGGAACGCCCATCTGTATCATTCAACGATTTTTTTCTGTCATCTTTTTCCAATGCATCTCTTCAATGGGTGTCATTTCTTGCAATGAAAACAAATATGGAAGTAATTAGAAAAAAATAACTAATGTGTAACCCAAAAAACATAATATAGAAAATCCATTCTAATAAAAAAACATAAAGAAATAGATTATTTATGGTGGTTTGAAGGTAAGTACTAGGATACACTCTCTGAATGATGTAGGTGTATTCATTGAATCATGTCCCAATTGTTTTTGGAGAGGGTCCTTCAATAGTTATAGGTATGGATTTGATTAGAAACATCAATAAAACTGATATCCAAGAATTGTGATGTCCCAAACCAAGATTCCACTCATTAGTGACCCAAACCCAGATGGACACATGGCCTCAATCACATCTACCAAAATTCCAAATGTTATTGACTAACAGTGAAAGCCTTTGCTATGTATGGGGGAGACAATTCCTTCCTTACCTAAGTTTACCAATTATAATATTATAAGTTAAAAAGTGGAAGAAAGATAACAATGGTAAAATATTGGAAATGGATGAAAATAACCAAATCAGTAATACCAATTAATAACAGAATCATAAACCGAATGATTGTAATGTATGTCATGTATCAAGAAGAAAAACATAGTTACAACTATTAGGAAGTAGTACTATAAAAGAGGCTCAATATATTCTAAAATTCAACCTAGCTTCTTCAGCTACAACCCAATCATCTGGTTCATCGATGGAAAGAGTGAGAGTCATGCTAATAACTCGAAATTCACAATCATCAATAAAGGTACATTGCCACGTCATTGAATCAAACCATTGGTAAAGGGAAGAGTTTTACCAATGGTTGCACACAACCATTTGTAAAAGAGGACTTCAAGTCCCCTTTATAGGCATCCCAAATAGAGGCACCTGCCTCAGGCCCCATTATGGGTTACAGGCATCCAAAATCATTCACTCATGTTCAATAAATCATCCTCGCCACCTCTATAGTCATACCTTTCATTACCCAATTAGATCCTCAAGTCAAGCGCACCCCATGGGTGGATAATGCTTAGGAATCTACACTAATAGGTTTTTCATGGCTTGTAAAAAGGTTTAATTTCATAAATTGTAGACAAAAAAAATTATTCTTAAATTTGAGAATAATAATAATGTATGTCAATGATAACAAGATTACTGAATTAACCTTGTGACTTATCTAACATTGTTATGGATGTATACACATTTCAACATGGCTAGTGAATAGCACCACACCATCATAAAAGTGAGTATTGGCCAAGAAAGATACATAATATACAACATACAGTGAGAACCATATTTAATTTACCCTAATGTTATATTATTACAGTCATCTTAGGAATCCAATTATCACTCATGACTAACCATGGCACTATAAACAACCTAGAGTGTATGAGTTTTCTCTCTGATCTTAACAACAACATCATACATTTTTTACCGTGATTTGAATAATGTGGAATATCGATGATATTAACACAAAATTCCCAGCAATACAAAGCCTTCTAAGAACAAAAAATTTATGGATGATATTAACACATAATTCATTGTGAATCAAATTTGATTCAATGTCAAATCCCAACACACGCACCCAAATCAAATAGAATGAAAAGTCATACACACAAAAATCAAAATAGAAAACCAAACAATAGATGTAGGACATTAAAATGAAATTATCATTTACATATTATAAGTGAGGAACTATGAAATTTTGAAATAGGATCGGAACGATGAGTTTCTGCAGTAGGGTAAACAGAATCCCGCTTCTCCACTTCACCCAAATGAAAACATAAAACTAAAATAGTTGATGTAGTATCGCTTACATTATACAAGTGACTAATTAGTAAATCTCAATTATGCAAGGATTCTAGTTGTAGGGGAAGGAAAATCCCAATTCTCCCTTCTGTTTAGGGCTGCAGTTGTGCGGAATGTGGGAGTTCGAGTGTCTTTGAATTTGGGGAAAAAAATTCCCAATGGCTTGTAAAAACTATTCGTAAATGATGATTTAAACATATCTATACCAATGATTTAAGAAAACCGTTGGTATAGAGTATAATTTTTCCAATGGTTTTGAAAAAATGTTGGGAAAAAATGATTTAACCAGCTTTTACCAATGGTTTCCTTAAACCATTGGCAAAATTACTCTACAGACATTGGGAAATCCTCCCTTTCCAAAAGTGATTTATTATAAAAGAATTTGGTTTTGGGGGTTGGTTAAATGTTCAATCATTATTATCCTTTATATGTTTTATTTCAGTTTGATAATACAATCATTGTATCTCATGTTTTAACTACTATTATTTATTTATAAATTGTGTAATATCATTTAATGTTTGAGAAGTCTCAATTCCACCTCCTCCTATAATCCAGGTTGGTGACAAACCATTTTCTAGAATGTGTCATCTTCCAAGACCCGATTCAATCGAAGCCATTTCAACCATTGATTAGATCAACTCCAACATGTGAATAAATAAACAATAGAGACAAGGAAAATAATTAAATAAAAGAATAAGGATAGTATGATTTGCATGTCATCGGAGGTAGTTGCAATATCGGGGACATTTGCCTTACCCATGCGTGCTACTGAAATATATCTATAAACTTAAACTTAAACATTAATGAAAATTCATGATCACCTTCACCTCCCCCCAGGCCAAGTCTCAGAGTCAACCTCTCATTTCTGAGAGTAATATATTACTTGGTGGAGTGGGTGGAAGAAAAGAGAGAGAGAGGTAAAGAAATTAAGAAAAGTGGATGCAGAATCACAAAGACATGGGTTAACAAAACTAAAATTTCAATTTCAATTGAAAACTAATAAAAATAATATAAAATTAAAATTAAAATAAGATATAAGGGAGAAATAGGATAAGCATATTCTTATGCCCTGATGGGATCCCTCCATAGTTGTGGGTGTTGATCAGATGATTTGGGAAGGAGTCGAGGGCCTCCTTTTATAGGCCGAATTCTGTCCTCTAAAATTATGCGTGATGTTGGCCCATTAAATGGTCGATTCACACTTGGACCCCTTCATAAAATTTGTTTATAAATATGTTTTCCATTTACCCTCCAACCATCATCTCATTTATCCATAGGATTATGGAGTTATGGAATTTTCATTGAATGGGGATTTTTATGGCTGAAATTTCCAAGAACATTCATTCAAATGTATAACAATCAATGGAAACCTTAATGACTTAAAAACTCCCCCAAATTTTTTTATAGTTGGTTAGATGTGTATTATTGCTATCCCTAGTGTAATAACCTAAATTGGAGGTGAGGAGACGGATTTGTGCATCTATTACGGTGGTGGGGTCCAGATTGTCTGCTCGGAAAAGTTTCCAACTTCAATGATTTTTTTGGACTAATAGATCTTTGAATCAACTCTAGGACGTAAAGGGATTTGAGTGAAATAAAATCAGGATTCAAAAAAACACAAATTTTGGAATTATATTTTTTACGAAATGACAAAAATACCCTTTTTGTAAAAATATTTTGAAAAATCCAAAATTATGCACTTTTATCAATTTTCTCATAATCATTCTAAAATTCAAATTACACATTATTTTAATAAAACATTGAAAAACATGGGTTTTATCAATGAAAAACATTAAAAATCCCCATTATTTGATAAAAAATATGCACATAAATTTTCTCTGTCAAATACCCCCACACATAAACCATGCTTGTCCCCAAGTATAAAATCTCATAATGGAAATAAAAGGACACCAATGTTACCAATATTTAAATTCCCAGGTAATAAAATTAAAAAAAGTTCAACGTGAAATCAAACATTCAAAAATCTGCATAAAATATCAATTTAATTTCCCATTTTTCAAATAAACAAATTATTCACATATTTTACTTTTACCCTTTCAAAATTGATGGAACATATCCTTTCATTCATTCATGATCCTTAATTAATTATTATTAAACATTACAATTCATGATTTACCACAATTTTGATTCTTTTCTCTCATCACTCATTATACAATTCAAGTAGAGTTATTCTCATATCACGATAACATGCTCCTTATCCATAGGTTTGTAAATTAAATAATTTCTCCACTTAGTGAAGAACAAATTCACATAAAATCATGGAGACTTTAAATTAAGGTTCTATTGACTCTGAGGTTTAAAGTTGGTAGTATTTAATTCTTTAAAAATTAAGGCTCAAGCAGGAGTCTAATCTCTTAAGTACGATGCATGATATCAAAAGTAAAAATATAATGAAATTATCCCCGTCAAAGTAGTAGCACCTAATTCCCAAAACTCAAAGAAAAGGTTATGATCAAGTATGCAAAATGAATGATTTGTTCACCCTCCAATTTTTTTTTTATTTTTTACTTTTTATTATTTTTTTATAAGTTATGATTATATCAAATCTCACATCCCCCATCTAACCACATATGATCCTAAGATCATCGTTCTAGAAAATGGTGATTTTTGGTTATCCCAAATCACAACCCATTTTTTTCCCTTTTTGTTGGTTCTTTTTTGTAATTTTTTTTATTTTTTTTAATTCAAGAGGGGGAAAATAGAGTATAATGAAGGATTCCACAACCTTTTACAATCACCACAATAATACCCCCACACTTCTTCCTTACAATGTATAATATCATGTCCACCATGATTCCCTTTAACCCCACACTTCAACATTATAATACCATGCAAATACTCAAAGGAGGGTAGGAGTGGATAAAAATGGCTTGAAACATGGGTCATTCCTATAAGGTTCATTCATGGCCTCTATGTTCTAAATGAAATATTGATGTAAAGGTGGTATTTTAAGGAAAATTGGCTTTCCAAAAGTTGCTGCAAAAAATTTAAATGTGGTTTTTCATAGTCATATATTTGATAAGTTTCAATACAAGTCATTGTCGGTTACATGTCCCAAGATCATCCAAGAAATATGCTAAAGAATAAATAGGAACTGCATGGTCTATAAATCCTCTTTAGAATGGAAAATATAACATTGGAAAATAACTCATGGAATGACTAATAAACCAATTCACATGAATTTCAGAAATTCAATGGATGAAGGATGTTAGATAAATTTCATTTACATGAATCAATTAATTCCTTCAAACCATGAGTCATTACGTCAATATCCATGCTTCATTTTAAAAATTGAATTATTCATTTAAATAATTTAATCATATCAACATTAAAATCTAAAACATGGAATCATAGGATTCCTAAGATACTCATGTCTCTATGATAATTCGAGTAAAACATGAATTCAAGTGTGGGCATGCAATTTTATCTTTAAAGATAAAAACTTGTTGTGGTCAAAATGTGGACAGTTTATAAGATAAAACACTAAAATTGAAAACCATTTTATCGTGAAACTTGGTCCTTCCCCTTTACTATCTGGGGATTCCTTCGACCTTCATGATCCTACAAAAGAAAATTTCTCAATTAATCACAATGATCATTTTGTTTAATCTCAAAATAAAAGAGGGAGGGGGCCACATGCTAAATTATTTGAATGAAAATAAATTGAAATATAAATTCCTAGAAAGAAAGTAAAGATAAATCTTGGTATTATCCACCAAGTGGGCCTTAAATTTTGACTGCCTCTAGAGGGAAGTACCTGCTGTTACCCAAATTCTGATGGAAGATAAAGCTTCATTGATTTGAATGACCAAATGTGGCTTTTCCCATCTTTTTCTTCATCCTTCTAGGACCAAGTACACCATATACCCAATTACAATGAGTTATAGCTTTCATGGTGTGGGTAGAATGAAGTATGAAGCATCCCCTTTCTTTGCTGATACTTGTGCAACCACTTCTTCTCTGTTCATTAGTTACTTGTGGTATGCTTCATCAAAATCATAGTCAATGGGAATGTCAGAGTGTAATTCAATTTGAATAATATTAAAAAATAAAGTACCAAGATCAATTTCTTCACCATAAAAGAATCTTTTTTCATGGTTTCCTTAGAGAAATACACTTGAATCTCTTCATGAACTTCATTCAATAAATATTCAATGTGTCTAGGGAGCTCCATAGGTTCTTCAACATGTGCACATCGATGTTCTTCTTCGTCCTCCAAGGCAGAATTCAGGTTGTCAAATTCTGTATAATCAAAACCACATGGAGTGATGTAGAATTAATATTCAATAAAATTAGAGGGGATAGATTCAATGAATGGTTCAACTCCCTGAGTCGGTTCAGCTTCAATCTATTCCTTAGTGGTAAGTGCATCTTGGAGTATACTCTCTAAGGAAGGATGTAGGTAGTCAGGCTCCTCCATCTTGACTTCAAATTCCACCACTTGGGTTGTTTATTCCATTAATGGTGTTGAGTATTATTATTTGTATTGTATATGAATGTTAGGTAGTTCCCCATATTTAATAAATAATTCATCCATGTTTTATTGATCTCCCGCTTGTAGCTCAGCAGATATGTCTTCTTCCCTTGCTTCCTCAAGTTCTTCAATTTCAAATATAAGTGGTGAAATTTATTCCACCACTATCTCATGTTCTTACTCAAGATTAGGGTTGGGTTTCTTTATTAACGCATGAACATAATCAAAATCTCTATTATCCTTTCTGGTTAGTTTTTCACTACTTTCTCTATGTTCATGAATCTGATCTCTTCTAAAATATTCATCTTCTTCTTGTTTTTCTTGCTGCACCTATGAGTTATTTTTCCATGCATAATATTCTGAATTTGAATACATCATGGAAGTATTTTTTTAGTTTTTTTAAATAAAATGATATATAACTAATATTTCAAAATAGAAAAAGTAAATGAACTATTGATTGGATCCTTGGAAACATCATTAGTATTGAAGCACATCTATTGTGGGGTGAGGACAAAAATAATTATATTACTCATTGTGCAGAACATTGGCTCACTAGGGTCATCTCTCTTGAAGATCCTTCACAATGTAATACACTTAATTTATTTAATTCACCTATTCTATCTCTTTTTGTGGATTTTTTTATTATATGAAAGTGATTAAAATATTTTTCAGTTTTTTATTATTTAAAATAATGACATGTGAAGCAAGAATTATAAATTTATAGTAAGATTCAAGTCCAAATTGAATGAATTAATAAGAAAGAACTTGGTTTTGGGGGATGGTTAAATATTCAATTATTATTCTTTTTTATATGTCTCATTTCATTTTGATAATCAAAACATGAAATCTCATTCTTGAACTACTATTCTTTATTTATAAATTGTGGAATATCATTGAATGTTTGATCACTCTCAATTCCACTTCCTCATTTAATCCAAGTTGGTGACACAACTTTGTTTAGAATGTGTCATCTTCAAGGACCCGGTTCAATTGAAACTGTTTCATCCATTGATTATCTCAACTCCAATGTGTGAATAACTAACCAATTGATAGAGGGAAAAATTATTAAATAGAATAATATGGATAGGTTGAGTTTCCTGTTATCGGTGGTAGTCACAACATTAGGGACATTCGACTTACCCGTTCATGCTACTCAAATCTATCTACAAACATAAAATTAAACATTAAAGAAAATTCATGATCACCTTCAACTCCCAATTGGCCCAGTCTTGGGGTTATCATATCATTTCCTAGAGTAATAAATTACTTGGTGGAGTGGGTGGAAGAGAAGAGATATATAGGGAAAGAAATGAAGAAAAGTGGATGGAGAAACACAAAGGCATGGATTGATAAAACTAAAATTTGAATTAAAATTGAAAAATAATACCAAAATAAAATTAAAATAAACTAAAATGAAGAAATGGGGTGGTAAGATAGGTGTATAATCATACCATGCCACGTTTAGAACCCTCCTTGGTTGTTGGTGTCGAGCAGATGATTTGGGAAGGAGGCAAGATCCTCCTTTAATAGGCATAATTTTATCCCCTAAAATTTTGCGGATTGTTGGAACAATAAATGGTCATTTAACACATGGAATCCTTCATTAAAGGTGTTCCTAAATGTGTTTTCCATTCATCCTACATATTTCAGCTCATTTAGATATCGAATTAAGGAGGTATGGAATTTTCATTGAATAAGTCATCTTTTGTCCAAAATTTGTAGGAATCTTCCTTCAAATGTATAATGATCAATTGAAATATTAATGACTTCAAAACTCCCCCAAAATACTTTTACAGTCATTCCTATTTGTCCTAGTGAAATACCAGGTAGAATAACCTAAATTAGAGGCGAGGAGACCAATTAGTGATTCTTTTACAATGGTGGGGTCCACGTTGTCCGCCTGGAAAAGTTTCCAAATTTAATGAATATTTTGGACTAATTCGAATCAGCTCTAGGTCATAAAGATAATGTTGAATGAAATAAAATAATTATTATAAAAAAAATTAATCAGTAATTTTTTATTTATATTTTTTAATAAATGACAAAATACCCTTGTGGTAAAAATCTGTCAAAAATCCAAAATTATGAACTTTTCTCAATTTTTCTCATAATCATTCTAAAATTCAAATTACCCATTATTTTCATAAAAAAGTCAAATACAGGTGTTTTATCATTAAAAAAAATTAAAAAATCCTCATTATTTGATAAAAAAATATGCACATGAAGTTCTTTTGTCAGAGATGTCCTGCCTCTTTGTCTTGTGTTATCATAATATGTCATTCCTAAATTTATTAAATGCTTAAATGTAACTTGTTAAACGAGTGAGTATACTTGTTAGTTGTTTTTAGATTGTTTAAATGGTTTTTTGGTAATTATGAATAATGGGTGGGTATAACCATGTGATGTGTTAAATGGAAATTGGTGATAAGTGGTTGGGTATAACCATGTGACATGATTAAATGGAAGTGGAGTACATGAGTGGATATACTCATGAGATGTAATGGTTTAAATGAGTAGGTATACACATTGAATGGTTTTGAATGTGATTTTTTATATGAGTGGGTAGACTCATATGGATGGAAATTATTAAATATATGGAATGGTTGATGATTTACATAGATTCCAAGGACGAATCTCCATGGATTTGGATTGCAGTAGTGGACACCTTGGTTGAGGTTTCACTTGGGGTCTTGATTCTGTGGGATGTCTTGGGCTTTGTTTTCCATTAGATTTGGCTTGATTTGACTCACATAGGGCATGCTAATACACATGATCCTAGGACTCCAACCAATGACTATACGAAGTTTCTATGGAGATGATACTAGGACTTGATGATGATTCCTTGGTCTTCAATAAATTGGATTCAGCACTTCATGGTCTACACTTCATTATATGGCACGATCGTGGGATATATGACTATGGTTGTACGACAAGGTCAGGGGTTTTTTATATGGTTTTCTTTATAGAGTAATGCTATGTGGACAATATATGGATTGTTTTACGACAAGTCTATGTTGATTGTTTATATTGCCTATAGGTTCCTTGTTAAAAGCTGCCTCTTATTACAGATAGTCAAAAGAGGAGATTCGGTATATCTTGTTTGTGTTTGTTATATAACTTGGGCTTTCACACTTAAATTACTTCTTACTTTTACTTGTTTCACCTATTTCATATTGTAGCTTATAATTGTATAGATTTTTGGGTGGAAACCTACTGGGATGTTTATCTCACACCCTGTTTGGGCCTCCGTGGGGACCAAAACAAATTATATGGTTTCATGTGATAGTAGGGGATAGCACCCAAACACTAGTTTTTGATCATTTCTTTTGAACATGGGAAAATGAGACCCAATAGAGGCTTGTGATGATACTATGACACTTTTTGATCATTTTGGATTTTGTATACTTGTATTGTACTTTATTTCCATGTATATTTTTTGGTTGTTTTCTAGATACATGTATTATCTACATCATGATATATGAGACACTTATGGCTTGTTATATATTCATGTATTTCTTATCTATTTTACTTATTGTACACTTATTTTATTTTCTTATTCTATTGTATTTGATTGAATTCCACTATGAAATACTCTGATAACGAGGGAATAGTCTCCCCAATTACTCAACTAGGCCCCCACCACTAGTCGGATGTATATGGAATTTGAGGAGTGTGCTTGAGGCCATGTATCCAACTGGGATTGTGGCACTATTGAGGTGCATCCGAGCTTAGGACATTACAAAGTGGTATCAGAGACAAATTATTTTCTTGTTTGATTTACTATTTGGAGACAATAGACAGGGATATGAAGGAAAATAGAATTTGTTAATGAGCTATGCTCGAGCGTAGTTAACCCGTGTACAAGAAATATCCAAATTACCCTAAACAAAATTGATATTTTGTGGTTTTGACTATTACAGTTGATTTGATTTCACCATTAGGTGACACACATGATTTATGCTGATACTATTGATGCAATTGTGGGTTCTATTTTTTTTCAACCTGATGAGAGGAGGGTATTCCATCTCATGCATCATATTTTCGCTTGATAGAAATGACATATTGGGCATTATGTCATGCCAATTAAGATGAATTATTTGACGCATGTTATTTTGATAGGTTCTCTAATAGTTGTTCCCGATTTTTTGATAGTCTTTGTGTAGAAGATAGAGAAGTGACATCATCTTTCAATTTATAAGGTGTATGGGCCCTTATGAAATATAAAATGAAGTACCTTTTAAATTAAAATTTTAAAGTGATTTTTATGTGTATGGATTATATGGGCATCAAATTTTGGTTCATGAGGTGTTATGGGTCCTCAAGAATCAGAACATGGTGGACCATTGGTTAAATCATGTCAAACAATGACTGTTAAATGAAAATAAATGGAAAATAGAGACTTGACCTACACCCGGATTTTGAGTGGGTGATAGGTAGTGTTTCTAGTTGCATTGTGGTTATTATTTATATAATCATAGGTTTAGTATTAGGTTGTGTGTTATGACTTGTTTTTATGAGGGTTTTGACCTGTCCTACACTTTTGGGATGTGACTTTGATATCATTCCATTCTGAGGTGAGTGTTTGGCTTTGTAGAGGCATGTCACCATGAAGACCTCCAATGGTATGCCAAGAGGGTGGAAATGACCACAATTTGAAGGTGGTAGACCATGAGATACTAGTGGATCCTCTTTTAGTTCTTTTTTTGGTACAATAGACTATTTTAGACATAGGTGTTGAGGCATAGTTCCACGCGGGGTTATTTTGCTATATGAAATATTTACAAGGAGAATCGTATCCTACCATGACCATGGTAGAGCTGACATGGGTGTTCTAGAAGCAACATCCATTCACGTTTTTGGTGGATAATGGTCCACAAGATTTTCAGCTATGGATTGAGACCACACTAGCTATATTTGAGCATCTGTAGAAACCTTTTGAGAGGAAGGTCAAGCTCACCCCTTATATGATACATGGAGTAGTAAAGTACTAGTGGGATGTTCTGAACTAGTATAAAAGGCTACGATATATGGGTTGGACTGATTTCCAGACCTACTTCCTTGATTACTTTTACCCCAAGAAACTATGGGCAGAGTGAGCTAGAGAGTTCATGCGTCTAGAGCAGGGCAGCATGGCGATTATAGAGTACTCAACATACTTTACAGATTTGCATAGTTTTGCACTAATTTACCTTACTGATGAGCTGTCGAGAGAAAGATGATTTGAGGTAGGCCTCTGATATACTATCAAATCCCAGGTCAACGTGTTCAGGTTGACCTCTACCACTAAGATTGTGAATCAGGCACTGATTATAAAGTGGAACCTGAGGGAATTTGAGGATATAGAATAGGGAAATGTTTCTTCTCAATCTAGCGGTTCTAAATCTTCAGGTAAGAAGCACCATTTTGATTCTTCTCATGAGATAAGAATTAGTTAGGGTATGAGTGCTAGTAGCTCGATGTTTTCTCACTAGTGTGGCAAGAGAGGACACATGAAGAATCAGCATTACTGCGACCCAGTCGAGTGCCGAGCTTATGGAGGGATGGGCTACAAGAAATGGTTTTGTAGGACCTTCTCTCTAGTTGGGAGTGGTAGGGGGTCAGCTCCGATGTCAGGTTCAGGAGTAGGTTTCTAAGATCTATGTCAAGTAGGGAGCTAGAGAAATGCAGACCGATTTGGCTGCAGAAAAAATGGCCTTTGCTGAGGTAACCATACACCAATTTCTCCTATAAATTGAAGGGGACCTACTTTGAGTAGTGAGGTTGTTTCACAGTGTCGTGGTATATGTTAATTATATTATGTACAATCTACCCTTGAGGAGCAAGGTTTCATACTGTCTATAGTGAGAGGAATGATCTTAATAGCCTCTAATATTTCATCTGCTCTTTTTGATACAGGTGTATATCATAGTTTCATATCTGCGCCTAGGGTGAAAATCCTTGGGCTTGTTGTGTAGTATTTTGAATGCGTTTTAATTCTATAAATACTATTGGGAATCAAAATGGATGATGTGTTCTAGTTCAGGGAGTACCCTGTTGAGGTTGGTGGGTGTCACTTCATTTGAGATATATATGTATTTGAGATGATAGGGTTTGATTTCATTCTTGGGATGGACTGTTTAGTATATTATTGATCTTACATTGTCTACTGTCAACTAAGGGTAACATTAACATCACCATAGGATGCAGTGTTTTCTCACACGGGTGAATTGGGTGTCCAGGTGAGTTGAGATGGACTATATCCTCAGGAGTTGGGCAAAATGACAACCTAGATTGCTATTTTGTATTTCGGATGATCACGGAGTGAGTTAGGTAGACTTTCCTCTAATGGTGGATCGTTTCAGGGACATGTTCCCAGATGAATTTTCAAGTTTACCTCTCGAGATATAGGTAGAGTTCTCCATTGAACTAGTATTATGAGGTCCACCAGTATCCATTTCATCTTAATAGGTGGCTACTATGGAGTTGTAAGAAATTAAGTGGAAGCTATAGTATTTGGAGGAAAAGGGGTTTATCTGACCTAATACTTCTCTATGGGGTTTTCCAGTTCTTTTTTTAAATGTGGACATAACTCTTAGGCTATTTGGGGATTATCGTAATTTGAATTAGCTAATGGTTAAAAACCGATATCCCTTTCCAAAAATAGATGAAATGTTTGATAAGATTCTAGGATCCCGAGTATTCTTGAAAATTACGCTAAGGTTAGGATATCACCAGGTACATCTTTGACCCGAAAACATACCTCGTACAAACATTCGTAGTAGGTATGGTCTATATGAGTATCTAGTTATTCCATTCAGTCTCACAAACACGATAGTAGTTTTCATGGTGCTGATGAACCGAGTGTTCCATCTGTAATTGCGACACATCAAGTATTGGGCTGGGAGTAGTGCTGATGTAGGGGGATATAGTTTTGGAATATGAGTCTCATTTTCAAAGGCCACGTGAGAAAAATTACCCTATGCATGATCTTGTGCTAGATGCAGTGGTTAATGTTTTTCACTATTGGAGACATTATTTATTGGGAGATCATTGTTTGGTGTATACAGACTACAAAATCCTCAAGTATATATTTACTTAGTATTATTTGAATATGAGGAAGAAAAGGTGGGTTGAGTACCTACAGTTAGAGATAGACATATCTAACATTCATAGTTTTGACCTCTACCCTATTGCATAAAGTAAGGATGAGGCAGTTATCGAATTCAGAGGGTCTAGTCCTATGGGACAGTGTAGAAGGTGAGGACACTCCTCCTGATTAACTGTAGGTGTTGATGAGATCTTAAATATCAATGGATGTGTTTGGGTTCCAGTGGATATACATGGGGATATGATGTCGGAGTTTCCTGCTTCATCTTGTGCACTACATCCTTGAGTCAGCAAGATGTACCGTGACTTGCATCATCAATACTGATCGTCAAGTATGAAAAGTGAGGTAGCTAGTTTTGTTACATGGTGTTATACCTATCAGCATGTGAAGGAGGAAAATCAATGACCAGCCATGATTTTATAGCAGTTAATTATTCCAAAGTGTAAATGAGATGATTTCATAATGGATTTCATTATTGGTTTACTAAGGTCACCTTAATGTAACGATGTTGCATGGGTAGTTGTTGACGGGATCAAAAATCATGATCATTTATTGCCAAACAAGGATACCTTCGATGTTAATGTTCTTGGAAGGTTATATATCCATGAGATAATACAACTTCCCGGATTCTCATGCACTATCATTTAAAATAGGGATTCCCACTATACATCTCGTTTCTTATAGAGTTTTTAGAGGTCCCTGGGTACATAGGTGCTTCTGAGCACAGTCCACCACCCTCAGACTGATGGCCAATCAATGTGTATGATACAAGTGATAGAGAACATGATGAGAAAATGTGTCGAATATTTTGGGGGATCTTGGGAAAGACACATTAAACTAGATGAGTTCTCTTGTAATAACAATTATCAGGAAACGATACAGATGTCTCCTTACAAAGCATTGTACAGTAGGCTCTACAAATCACCCTCGTGATGGCTAGAGGCTGGTGAGGTAGCTTTACTGGGACCTTGTCTCATGCAAGAGACTTATGAGTAAATCCAGTTGATTCAGAAGCATATGGCTACTGAACAATCTTGATATAAATCTTATTTTGATCACCATATATGACCTCTAGAGTTTGATGCCAAGGATTAAGTCTTTTTATGTGTTTCACTAAGGTTGGGACATAGAAGGATCATGATACGGGGTATGATTTCACCACTATATATTGGTCCATTCGAGATTCTTGAGACAGTCATATTAGTATACTATTAGTTTTAGTTACCTCAGAGGTATTAAGCCATGCAATATGTCTTATACGAATCACAACTACGCCATTATAATTCAGACCCATCTCACGTATTTCAACTCAAGGAGGTTGAGCTACAATTTGATGCATCCTTCAAGGAGCATCTGATTTGTATTGTTGATTAGAGCATGAAGGTTATACAAGGTTAGTCAGTTCCTCTTGTACAAGTTCTATGGAAGCATGATAGTTCACTAGACGATACTTAGGAGCCGGAGGCTGACATTCGTACTTAGTGACAAGAGTTTTTTCAAATGGACCTTGACTACCCTTGAGAGTGAAATTCGGTGAAGAATTGCTTTAAGGGGGTAAGATTGTAAGATACTAGGTTTTTCTTGAGGTATGAATCTTTTACATTCTTTTTTGGAGTAGACCATAAGCTGGTCCATGGGCCGGTTGGGTTGTTTTTGGGAAATAATTGGCAAGAAGGTTGTGTACAGGTTGCAGGGTAGTTACACAATGTGTAATTGGATTACACACTATGTAATCCAATTTCATAACATGTAATGGTTTTTCTAGGAACTTTCATGATGTGTAAGGTTTTTACCCCATTAAAGGAAAATAGAGCATTACACACCATGTAAGGAAATTACTTGTCATGTAATTTCGCGACTCAGTTTTTTAAAAATAGAGACATGGACATCTATTTTTTGGACCGAAGCCTTTTTTGTCTCTTTTGAAGCCTAAAAACTTTCTTATCTAGATTATAAGATCTAGCACCCATTTGGATTCCATTACTTTCCCCGTCATTTTTTTTGGAACCACGATGGTAATATATTGATTCCTTTTTATCCATTCTTGATTCTTTAGAACATTAGTTGCATTGTTTGGATTTAGGCTTTTATGCCCTAATTTATTGTTCTTCATATGTTATTTAAATTTATTCCCAACCAGGATTAATTAGGACTTGATAGTAGATGAGAACTCCACTAATGAGATAAGGTAAGTGGTATATACATGTCTTTCGGCTTTTCATTCATTATAGAGCTCTTGACTTTTTTTTGCCCGCTGAACATTTTAGCGTGAGCCCGATTTTAAAGTGTTAATCTGAAATAGATAAGGTAGGACCTATTTGGGACTCCCTTACATTCTTTGAGATATGTTTGTGGAAGCTGACCAAACCCAAGGACACCCATGGGGTGCACCATGCTTTAACTTTGGTTTTTACCATTGATGAACTACCCTTGGGGTGTGACCTCGAGTTTTCCTAGTTTAAGGAAGCTCAGTTGTACTTAAATGAGGCTGAATCACATACATAAGATATATCTTTCCTCCTTACCTTGTGTTATTATATTATTCAATACCTAACTTGATTAAATACTTAAATGGAACTTTTCAAATGAGTGGGTATACTCGTTAGCTGTTTTTAGATTGCTTAAATAGTTTTGTTGGTAATTGTGATTAATGGGTGGGTATACCCATGTGATGTTGACGCATGCCTATCGTAGGGCATGGAAAAACAATTATTTACTAAGTTAATATGTAGTAAAGTGGTTGACTTGGGATGTCTCTTAAAGAGGGGTGCACACAAAACGAGTTGTCACATTAAAAAGAGGGTAAAAAATGTTGTGTTTTTTAAATGAAATTTGAAATTAAAATGATTGAAAAACATTGATATTTAAAAGGGTGATTAGGTCAGGGTCGGTTTCCTAATTTTAATGCTATCCTTGTTCAATTTAATTCATAACTCTTCTTATTAGTTGATTAAAGTGAGTTTCCACAATCATTTCCTTTCACTTCCTTGGTGAAATTTTTATTGTGAAAGAAAACCTTACCAAGATCATGGTTTGGTCAACTCTCCTTCCATGTGTAAAATAGTTCTATTTAATATCTTTAATTGAAATGGGCAATACCCGATCAGATTTTTTATCCCAAACAATCAAGAATATTCACTACACCTTTTACACGTACTGAAGCTCATCGAGTACTTCACCACTAATTCCTAGTTTATTCCATCGTATATAAACCATAAATTATTGGAGGAAGATTATGCTTATTTTACCAAGGGAAAAATAAATAATGGAATTAGTTTTCAAGAATGATCGCACTTGATTATAAAATACTCTACATGAAATTGAAAACAACTTTGAAGAAGAAATAAATTTATTCAATTGCATCCAAGAACTCAAGCATTACAATGTTGAAAACCAACCCTTCCCCAATCACTCCAAATGATTACCCCACCATGGTTTGGTTAATCATGATGAATGGGGAATAAAAATGAATTAAAAAACTATGAAAAAGAAAATAAATAAAATATAAAGTATATAAGTTATTCTCCTTGGTGTCCTAGAAGGAATGGGATGGAAAATAGGATGTTTTGAGAGGGTGCATCTCTCCTCCTTTTATAGCCAGAATTTGTCCCCCATAATTTGACACATTGTAGACCCATTAAATGACATCTTAACACGCTGATACCTTCTTTAATGTTGTTCATAATTCCCTTGGCCATGTCCCCTCAAAATATCAGCGAATTTGGACATGTATTTCAAGAGTTATGGTCGTGTTACTCTGAGCATTTATTTTCTCCAGCCAGACTCTTCAAAACGAAATCCTCCGAATTAGGGTGATTTAATGACCCCATAAACGGCCAATTCACTCGGTTCATCCTTCATAAAAGATTATCCAATACTTCATTCGCATCCACCCACGGAATTACACAATATTTGGGCCCACCAAGGATGATTTATGGAGCCCACATCAAAACTAGGAAGAACATAAAACATTTTTCATTCTCCCAATTGTGAGCTTCCTTTTAGCTTCCATATTGCTGATTCAGCTTTTAGTCCAAAAAAAGTAAATGAAGACCTTGATGTGTAGAATCGGGAAAAGAAGGAATTTGAAATTTGGATCAGTGTATATAATGTTATGGCCAATATATAGAAATAATTTAAAACTTTTTAAAATCTAAAATGGCCAATTTTTACTATTTAGCTCAAAATAACACCAATATCATAAAAATGAAACAATTAATCTTATAGAAACACTATTGTGGGACTAAAACAATGATATTAAATATAAATTAATTGAAAATATTTTCTATATCAATTCCCCCACACTTAACACATAGACTATTGGACAAATAAAAATCAAATCAAATCAAATCGAAAACACATATCAATGAGATCTACCAAATCAATTCCAAGAAACAAAAATATATCATGCCTCACCAAAAACAGTTATTTCAAGTTCTACATTTAATATTATAATATATTTCCACTTAATTTCTTATCCCATGCACACAAAACACCTTCCTCACATGAATTTTCTCTCATCTCACAAATGTAAATGCTGAACAAGGGTTTTCACAAATCCAAACTCACACAAGAGTCACCATAGGCTTGATAAATTCATACTTCTACACCTCATGTGAGTCAAGGACATGTGTTTCACATGAGGACTTTTCAGGGTTGTTCTGTGGCTTCCGGTTGGTAGGATTTAGATGTTAAACATTCTGAGGTCGAAAAAGGAGGGCTTGGCTCTTTTTGAAGCAAAATTGTAGGATTCTAGTTTTTATACTAGTATGGTCTCCTTCACTTCCCCTTTGTAGAAAATAGGCTCCATCATCATTCAATCAGCTCACCAGAAAAAATTTCAATCCTTTCAAACATGATTTTTCTTGAACTCTCCAAATAAGAACAACTTTATTTTTTTACATTGGAATCTCCCGAAAAGTACATCTTCTCTTATCATAAAAGCTCCAGAAAAGGCACAAATTTCAAAAGAATAATTTTTTAGCATCACACAGATATATTCCACAATTTATTTTCCAACCAATGTATCACCAAATGGGGTAGTACACCACAAGACATCTTCCCCAACACTTAAGTTCAACTAGATCATGCAATTTCACATCAAGAGTAGGTAGGATAGGGAAAATTGGCTTGTAATTTGGCTAACCTAACAGGAAATTCAGGGCTACTAGGGGCTACAATGAAGGATAATTGTAAAGGTGGGCCATAATGAAAAAGATTATTTTGAAAATGCGGCTTCAATCCAAATAAATGCCTCAATCATTTAAAACACATGTACCCCAAACCGTCATGTTTTGAAAGAAATAAATCAATTTCTTGTTTAAGAAAGCATGGTCTGGTTCACTCAAAAAATGAGGAGAATGAAAAGAATATGATAAAAATGGTTTAGAAGCCTCACAGGAAAGAGATTTCAATGATATAGATAGTGAAATATGGCATGAGATTCAAAAATCAGTGTACTTTTCATAAAATTCCAAAAGATTTGAACTGGAAACAAAGTCATTTTCAGCATTCATTTAAGCTCAATTTCATGAAATAGATTGGTTCACTCATTCACATGGGTTTTAAAAATGATATTGATAATCATTTCAGCTCAAAAATTTCATAAACACACCAAAAATTGAAAAATAAACAAAAATTTGAAAACACCCAATTTTTTTCTATTTTTATTTTATTTTTGAAAACAAATATCAAATGAAAATCCCACACTATAAAGGTTCCCTCACCCACACTTAAATGATGCAGCGTCCTCAATGCATTCATGTGGATTTAACATATAAGCCAATATTCAAATGAATCACAACATCAAGCAAGTGTGAAGGAGAGGTACAACCTGATGGCTTTTATTGATGGATAGGTTAGTAGAGAGGGATCTCCTCCAATGGCTCTGATGGTAGCGTCCCAATGAATTTCTTCACCCTATTCCCATTCACTGTGAATGAATCATGATCTCCATCATTCGTAATCTGGACAGCACTGAAAGGATATACATGAGTAACTATAAATGGACCATCCCATTTGGAAGACTGTTTAACAAGCATCAGCTTGAGTATTGAATTGAATAGCAACATTTTTTCTCTAGGATGGAATTTTTTTGGTTGGATCATCTTGTCATGGGCCACTCATGTTCTCTCTTTGTAAATCTTGGAATTTTCAAATTCTTCTCTTATAATTTCCTACAGCTCCTATAAATGCAACCTTATTTCTTTCCCAGCACTTCCAAGATCCAGATTCATCTTCCTCACAGCCCAATACACCCTATGCTCCAGTTCCAAAGTTAGGTGAAAAATTTTCCCATAATTCAACCTATATGGACTCATTCCAATCGGGGTCTCATAGGTTGTTCTATAATCCCATAAAGTATCTTCCAACATTTGGCTCCAATCCTTCCTATTTGTATTTACATTCTTTTCCAAAATTCCTTTGATTTCTCGGTTGGAAACATCAGCTTTCTCATTAGTATGTGGATGATAGTGAGTTGATGTTTTATGATGCACCCCATACGTCTTTAGTAGTGTCTCCATTCTCCAATTGCAGAAGTGAGTCCCCTGATCAGTGATGATTTCTCTTGGAACTCCAAGCCTACAAAATATTTTAGACTTGACAAAATCACAAACAACTCTAGCATCGTCAGTCCTTGTAGATTTTTCTTCCACCCATTAGGAAACATAATCAACTGCAAGCAAGATATAAGAATTTCCAAATGACATAGGGAAAGGTCCCATAAATTCTATCCCCCAAACTTCAAAAATGTCAAAAAATTCAATGTGTTTTGGGGCATTTCTTGTCTCTTTGAAATATTTCCTAAAAACTGACATTTTTCACATATTTTTCAAAATTCATGAGCATCATTAAAAATGGTGGTCCAATAAATTCCAAATTATAAAACCTTCGTTGTTGTCCTTTGAGTTCAAAAGTGTACTCCACAAGCTAATGTGTGACAAAAATAAAAGACAGATTTAACTTCACTTTCAGGTAAACATCTTCTTATTACTTGATCATTGAAAATCTTCTAAAGGAATGGATCATCCCAAATGAAATACCTAGATTCAGCCTTCAGTTTTTGAATATGGTGAGAATTGAAATGAGATGGGACCTGAGATGTTACTAGAAAATTGACTATGTCAGCATACCAAGGCACTTCTCCTTCAATCATGTACAACTACTCTCCTGGAATTTTATCATAAAGTGGGTCTCTTTATGGAACTTCAATTTCAACAGTGCTTGGCAGTCTGCTTAATTGATCATCCACTTGGTTCTCAGATCCCTTCGTATCCTCGATTTCTATATTAAACTCGTGATGCAGTATCATCCATCTCACTAACCTTGGTTTAGCACAAGCTTTCTTCATCAAGTACCTCAATGCTTCATTATCAGAAAACACAGTGATTTTAGTTCCAAGAAGATATGATCTAAATCTTTCTAATGAAAAAAAAACTGGAAAGAAATATTTTTCCATCATTTTGTAATTTATTTGAGCCGCATCTAAATTTCTCGAGGCATATGAATTGACTTGTGGCCTGCCCCTAATTCGCTGAGAAAGGACTGCTCCAACTGCTTGGTTGGAGGCATCAAAAAGTAGTTCAAATGGTTCTTCCCAATTTGGATGCTGCATCACGGGTGGTGAAATCAATCTCTTCTTCAACTCATCAATGGATTCCCTACATGAACCATTGAAATAAAAATTAGCATCTTTCAAAAGTAATATAGAGAGAGGGAGATAAATCATACTAAAATCTTTGATAAACCTCTTGTAGAATCCTGCATGTCCTAAAAATGATCTAACATGTTTCACACAAGTTGGGTAAGGAAATGAATTTATCACTTCAATTGTTTATTTATCCACTTCAATTCAATTTTGGGAAATGACATGACCAAGTACAATTACTCTTTGAAAAATTAAATGACACTTTTCAAAATTTAAAACAAGATTTTTTTCAGTGCAGGTTTTTAAACCTCTTTCTAGATTTTTCAAACAATGATCAAAAGAATCTCCAAAAACTGTGAAATCATCATAGAGAACTTCATAGAAATTTCCAATGTGATCAGAAAATATACTCACTATGAACCTCTAAAATGTACCTGGAGCATTACATAATACAAATGGAATTCTTTTATATGAAAAATTACCAAAAGGGCTTATAAATGTCGTATTCTCTTTATCCTTGGGAGAAATGGGTACCTGGACGTAACCTGAAAATCCATCCAAAAAGCAATAATGAATTCTCCCTGTTAATCTTTTTAACATCTGGTCAATGAAGGGGATGGGGAAATGATCTTTTTGAGTGACCTGGTTCAATTTCCTAAAATCAATGCACACTCTCCAGTTGTTTTGAATTCTCATAGGGATTAACTCATTCTTTTCATTCCTCATAGTGGTCAGGATAGTTTTATTTGGAACGACATGAATAGGGATGACCCACTGTGAATCTGAAATGGGATAGATGATCCCTGCTTCCAAAAGTTTCTCGATCTCCTTCTTCACAACTTCCATCAAGTTGTGATTTAGTCTCATTTGGGTCTGTCTAATAGGTTTGGAATCTCCCTCAAGAAAAATTCTATGTGAGCATATTTTTATGTTTATTCCTGGGATATCACCTAAGCTCCATCCTATTTCCTTGACATTCTCTCTCAAAAGCTCAATCAATGATTTTTATTGGATTTTAGAGAGTTTATTAGCAATTATCATTGGTAGTTTTTCTCCCTCCCTATGGTATACATATTTAAAATTAGTGGGGAGTGGTTTGAGTTCCAGGTCAGGGGGATGCTCAAGGGATGAGTCTAAATTGACGTTTCCCACTTCCAAATTTTGGGCCTCCTCTTCCTCCCACATGAAGTCAGAATCTCCAACATCTTCAGCATCCACCTATTCAATGATATTTCCAAGGGAAAAATTCTCTCCAATGTCTATGAATTCAAAGAACATACCTGATTCATCAATCGATTATAGACCAACATCATGCGAGAGTGAAAAGAGGGAGTGATAATCCGATAGGTGCCTCATGGATTCAAAAATATTGAACTGAACCGTGCTCTCTCAAAACTCCATGGTGAGTGTTCATTCCTGCACGTTGATGATCGTCCTTGCTATTTTTAGGAATGGTATCCCTAGGATAATGGGAGAATGGAATGGTGCTTGGTCTTCCTCCATGGAAAGGACATAAATGTCTGCTGGAACGATTAATCCTCTCACTCCTATAAGTGGTTCTTCAATGACTCCGTCTTGGAAAATGGTGGATATGTTTGCTAATTGTACCACCACCCGATTTGGTTTTAGTTCTCCGATCAGTAAAGATAAAAATACTGAGTGAGGCATCACATTTATCGAAGCTCCAAGATCACATAATGAATCAGAAAAATTTAAAGAACTGTTAGTGTAGGGAATAGAGAAAATCCATGGATCTTGACATTTTTGCGGTATCGGTGGTGTGATCAATGCTGAGACGCTTCTTCCTAATTTGATTCTTTCATTTCCATCCGGCCTCCTTCTTTTAGTACACATATCCTTCCTAAATTTTGCATATTTGGGTATTTGTTTGATTGCATCCAGTAGTGGGACGTTAATCTCAACTTTTTGGAATGTTTCTTGAATTTCCCATTGAAGTCGTTATTCTTCACCCTTCTTTGAATCAACCAATGTTGATGGGAATGGTGATGGGAAATCATTTTTATCCCATTGTTGTTTTTGAAGAGGTGTTTCTATTATTTCCTTCTGAAAACTTGTTTTTTCTCCTTTTTTGTTGACTCCATATTTGTGTTGGATAGGACGAGCTTCAAAAGATTCCCCGGAATCATCCTCCTCATTTTTTTCTGGTGGAGTGAGATCCTTCCCGCTTCGGGTGGTGATTGCACTAACATTCTCCTTTGGATTGGGAATTGTTTGTGAGGGATGTTTACCTGGGTTCTTGGTGAGTGCATCCATAATGCTTGTAAATTGATCAGGTTGCTTGTCCATTTTATCTTCTCATCCCGCAACTCTTATCTTAAGCTGTTGATCTTAATTTTTCAGTGCACTTGTGCATGGTTTCTCAAAATTCTTCCACTGGAATGGTGGTGGTTGGAATTTTTGTTGTTGTTGGAAGGGCTTCTTATAAGTTTGTTGGAATGCTATCAGATTCTGATATTGTTGCTAAAAAGGTGCTCTGACTTGGTTCTGTTGAAACCCATAACTTGGTTGGGCTTACAGTTGGTATTGCCTTTGTTGATAGGTTATAGCACAACTTTATATCCCCTGCACTTTTGGACATTGATCAGTGAAATGATAATTAGAAGAGCATAAACCACATACCTGATTCGGCCCTTGTTGTTCCTTCACATGGTTCACAACTATTTGTCGTATCAACCTGGTGAGTTCACCAATTTCATTCCTACTTAAATATACTGAATTATATGTTCTTACCTCATGTATTACTCTGGTGATGGTTCCTCTGGTGCCAAATTACTGTGAGTTTTGTGCAATCTTTTCAATCAATCCTCTGGCATCCGTTGGTGACTTGTTAATCAAGGCTCCTCCAGATGATGCATCTAGAAAGTTTCGATCATTTTCACGCAATCCTTCATAGAATAAAAAAAATGAAATGGTGTTATTTCATATTCTGGTGTGGAAAAATGGCACATAGCTTCTATAATCGTTCCCAGTATTCATAAAGTGTTTCACCGGTTGATTGGAAAATGGCATCAATCTCTTTTCGGATTGCTGTGCTCCTAGATGCGGGAAAAAACCATTTCATGAAGCAACATTGAAGATCTTCCCAGTCCTAGACTTATCCTGGTTTTAGACTATACAACCATTCCTTTGCTGCACACTCGAGTGAGAAGGGAAATTCCCTCCACATTACCTGTTCTTCTGCAACACCTCAGGGTCTGCAGCTAGAGCACACATTTCTAAATTCCTGGATATGCCTATTAGGGTATTCACCTAAAATTCCATAGAATTTAGGAAGAATTTTAATCATGTTAATGCACAATTCAAAATCATTTTCTAATGCAGGAATAGCTAGTTGATTTCATTGGTTAGCGAATTGTGGGGCACAATGATTGCGCAATGTTTGGTTGGGATTGTCAGCCATTAGAGGTTCAAAGTGATCACTGGATGTGTCACTAGAATCTTTATGTTGAATTTCATTAAAATCTAATTGTAAATTTTTCTTTCTCAATTGGGTTATTATTCGCTCAATTTCGGGATAAAATTCAATTAAATTCTTGTTTTAACTACGGGTCATTCAAAAGAAAGAAGAAAAAAAAAGTTTTTTTAAGGTTTTTGAGGGACTGCCTCCCCGACAACAGTGCCAAGTTTGATGCAGGCCTATCATAGGGCATGGAAAAACAATTATTTTCTAAGTTAATATGTAGTAAAGTGGTTGACCTAGGATTTCTCCCGAAGAGGAGTGCACACAAAACAAGTTGTCACTTTAAAATGAGGGTAAAAAATGTTGTGATTTTGAAATGAAATTTGAAATTAAAATGATTGAAAAACAATAATATTTAAAAGGGTGATTAGTTCGGGGTCAGTTTCCTAATTTTAATGCTATCCTTGTTCAATTTAATTCAGACCTCTTCTTCTTAGTTGATTAATGTTACATTCGACAATCATTTCCTCTTACTTCCTTGGTGAAATTATTATTGTGAAAGAAAACCTTACCAAGATATTGGTTTAGTCAACTCTCCTTCCATGTGTAAAAAAAATTGTATTTAATATCCTTAATTGAAATGGGAAATACCCGATCGGGTTTTTTTTTATCCTAAAAAATCAAGAACATTCACTACACCTTTTACGCGTACTGACGATCGTTGAGTATTTCACCACTATTTCTTGGTTTATTCAATCGTACATAAACCAAAAATTATTGGAGGGAGATTACGATTATTTTACCAAGGAAAAAATAAATAATGGAATTAATATTCAAGAACAATCATACTTGATTATAAAATCCTCTATATGAAATTGAAAACTACTTTGAAGAAGAAATAAATTTATTCAATTTCGTCCAAGAACTCAAGCATTACAATGTAGAAAACCAACCCTTCCCCAATCACTCCAAATGTTTAACCCATCATGGTAAGGGTAATCGAGATGAATGGGGAAGAACAATGCATTAAAAAACTATGAAAAATAAAATAAATAAAATAGAAAGCCGAGATGTTCTTCTCCTTGGTGTCCCAGGAGGAATGGGATGGAAAATGGGATGCTTTGAGAGGGTGGTGCTCTCCTCCATTTATAGCCAGAATTTGTCTCCCGGATGTTGACGCATTGTATCCCAATTAAATGACATCTTCACGCGTTTATACCTTCTAGAATGTTGTTAAGTATTCCCTTTTACGTGTCCCCTCAAAATCTCAGCGGATTTGGACATTTATTCCAAGAGTTATGGCTGTTTTACTCTGAGCATTTATTCTGTCCACTCAGACTCTCCAAAACGAAATCCTCCGGATTAGGGTGATTAAATGAACCCATAAACGGCCAATTCACTCGTTTCTTCCTTTATAATAGAAGCTCCAAACCCATTTCGCATCCAACCACCGAATTTCAAAACATTTGGGCCCACCATGGATGAGTTATGGAGCCGACATCAAAACTAGGCAGAACTGAAAACATTTTTCTTTCTCTCAATTGTGAGCTTCCTTTGAGCTTCCATATGGCAGATTCTGCTTTTAGTCCAAAAATAGTAAATGACTCCCTGGATATGTAGAATTTGTAAAAGAATGAATTTTTCAATTTGGAGCAACGTAGATAATGTTATAGCCAATATAAAAAAATAATTTAAAACTGTTTAAAATCCAAAATGGCCAATTTATACTATCCATCTCAAAATAACATCAATATCATAAAAATGAAACAATTAATCTTATAGGAACACATTTGTGGGACTAAAACAATTATATTATATATAAATTAATTGAAAATATTTTCTCTATCATATGTGTTAAATGGAAATTTGTGATAAGTGGGTGGGTATATCCATGTGACATTATTAAATGTAAGTGGAGTACATGAGTGGGTATACTCATGCGATGTAATGGTTTAAATGAGTGGGTATACTAATTGAATTGTTTTGAATGTAATTGTTTATATGAGTGGGTATACTCATATGGTTTTAAGTTGTTAAAGGCCTAGAATGATTGAGGATTTACATAGATTCCATGAATGGATCTCCATGGATATGGAATCCAGTAGTGGACATTGTGGCTGATTATGAACCTTTGGTATTTATTCCATGAGATGCCATAGACTTTTCTTCCCATTAGATCTAGTTATCAAGGAATCATGTAGGACATGTTGGTACACATGCTCCTAGTATTCCAACCAGTGCCTATGCCATGTTTCCATCGAGATTCTCCTGAGACTCGAAGAGGATGCTTTGGTCTTCAGAACCATAGATCCAGCCCTTCGTGATCTACACGTCAATATACGGCATGACTGTGGGATATATGATTGTGGTTGTACGACAAGGCCGCGGAGTTTTTATATAGTTTTCTTTATATGGTAAGGATGTGTGGACATGAAATGGATGGTTATGTGGAATGGTTTTGTAGTTTGTTTATATTTATTGTAGATGCCTTGTTAGGAGCCAAAACTTGTTGCGGGGAGCTAGAAGAGGCTGTTTAGTAATACTAGTTTGATGTAGTTATATTCCTTGAGATTTCACACTTACATTATTACATACATTCAAATGTTTAGCATTTTTCAAAGTACTTCATAAAACTGTATAGATATTTTTGTGGAAACCTGTTGGGATGTTTATCTACCATCCTATTTAGGCCTTATTGGTGACCCAAACAGATTATATAGTTATAGGTGATAGTAGGGGAAATCTCCATAAAACTATTTGTTGATCATTGTTTTAGAGAATGGGATCATAGGACTGAGATGAGGCTTTTGATGCAATGGGGGAACTTTTCAGTCATTTTGGATTTTAGATACTTGTATTTTATTATATTTCTATGTACCAATTTTGGATATTTTCTAGATACATGTATCATCTGCATCATGGTATATGAGACACTGCTGGCTTGTTACATATTATTTTCATGCTTGTCTATTTTATCTATTGTATGCTTATTGTATCTACTTCCACTATTTAATGACATTGACTTCCATTGATTTAAATAATGGTAATGGGGGTATAGTCTCCCAAATGACGCACCTAGTCCCAAACTGCTAGTCATAAGCCTCAGGCATTTGGGAAGATGTGCTTGAGGCCATGTAGCAAACCGGTCTTGGGGCACAATTGAGTGATATTCGGGTTCGGGATGTTACATTTGTACAATGATTCAATGATTTCATTTCAAAATTCATTGATGTCATATGAAGATATAATATAATGTTGTTCATGTATATACTATATCAAATATAGGTGTGAATAAAATTTCTTAATGTAAAAAATAAATTTTTTTGGGTGATAATTTTTGTAGTGAGAAAAATTACATAAACTAAAAAAAATACTATGTGTGAGAAAATTCATAATGTGAGAGAAAAATTCTAGAGAGATAAATCCAATTGTTTGAGAGGTTAGAGATATGGTATTTCATGGCAACATTTATATCTTTATAATCGATAATAAAATTTATAAGTCACTTTTAGGGCATGATTCAGTCAAACAATGTTATCTAGAACTACAAAAAAGTGTGGTCTTAGTGAAATTTCATTAGTGACAGTTCTAATAATCACTACTAAAAAACATTATTAAATATATTTTCAATATAGGGGAGGTTTCAATGAAACCGCTGCTAATATTTTTAAAAAATAGATGACCCCACCCCCTCCACTTGATGCCCTAACACCCTTGCTCCCTTGGTCATGTTTCTCCCTGATGCTGGGAACTGCCCCTCTGCCTTGGTGGCGCCTCTACTCGACGTCGACAATCACCCCCTCCCACTTGGCCTCACCTCTCCCCAACACTGCTGACCACCCCCACCTCGATCATGACTCTCCACGGTTCTAGTGACTCCCTCCCTCCCCCTACCCCCCACCGATCCCTCAGCCCCACCTCTCCCTGACGTTGATGACCACCCCTCCCCCTCGACCATGCCCCTCCCCAACATCGGTGACTGCCCCTCTCCCTCGATCCCTCCTCTCCCCAATTCTAGCGATGACCCCTCAATCTCGATCATGCCTCTCCCCATCACTGGTGATTATCCCCCCTCTACCCAACCTATCCCCAACACCGGTGACCACCCCTCCCCCCTTGGTCACACCTCTCCCCACTGTAGGTGACCACCCCTCACCCTCAACCCCACATCTCCCCAACACTGACCCCCTCCTCTCTGACAACATACCTCTCCCCCCTTCCCCCACTTCCCCCTAACGGCTGACCCCTCATCCTCGATGGTGACCACCCCTTTCTCCACTCTCACATATGATCCTCGTGACCCCAACCCCACTTCCTACATGATGATGACCCACAATGACCCCCAGCTCCTTGATGGCGATCCCCAATGGGGACCCCTCTCCCCCATTTCTCTTAGAGTGAAATCCCTAATCATAATATGTAATTTTTTAATATTTTATGATTGGTTTGATATATCATTATGTAGTATATCATATTATACAATAAAATGATAAATTTTATCACATATGAATCCTATACACATAACTATCATTAATGCCTATTATAAATGGGGATCATGAATCATTTATATGATGAATGCTTGTTTGTCTGTGGGTTTATAAATAGTCTGTAACTGCATGAATCATTTATCCCTCGTGATTCATGGTAAGTAAGCCTTAGTGAGTTTTGGAATATGGTAGATTATAAGAAATGAAACCATTTGGATTTATTGATTATTCACTAATGTTTTAGTATGCTTCTTACACACTGGCATGATACTTTCAAAGTAAGAACTTACTGATTTTACATGTATGTTCACCATGATTTTATATTCTATATTTATAAAATTATAGGATAAATTAGGTGACCAAGATTAAATAAGTTAATTGATGATTACTTTTAATTGTAATTGTTTGATTAACCATTTATATCTTTATATCTGAATATGCAGGGAGAAGAGTGAAAATCCAATACCTATGAATAAAAGTTGGATTACATTACCTCGAAACACACCTCGTTATGAAAAGAGTTTGAAAAAAAAATTATGAAATTAAAAACTGATCAGTGGATGGTAGAATAAAATGTGTATGACCTGATTGAAAATTCAAGTGATGGTTAAATAGAAATGAAGTATATGATCATTTTATATAAAAACAATTTTCGGCTAAATAAGTATGTAGGATTTTTCATGGTAAATATATTGTTATGGAAATTAAAAACAAATATAATCCTATCAAAAAAACCCAATGTAACCCTCCAGAGGGAAATTTAGTTTGAAATTTGATAAATAAAACATTTTTCATTGCAGGATATAATGTCCAATATTTCAATAGATCAAAAAAACCTTCAATTGACCCTGAGAATTTTAATCCTTCTAATAAGTTCAACGACCAAAAAATGAGCTTCATGAATCTGCTGAAGACGTGCAACAAGAACTGTATGATGGGTGCGATAAGTATTCAAAGTTTTATTTTATACTGAAGTTGTATCATATAAACTATCTCTGTGAAATTATAGACAATGAAATGTACATTATATTAGAGTTTCGTCATGATGCATTTAGTGAAGCTATGACCATTGCATCATTCTATGAGATTAATGAAGTCATAAATAACGTTGGACATTATTATATAAAGATACATGAATTCTTTATTGATTGCATGATTTACTATGGAGAAGATTCCAACAAAGTAGAATTCATAAGATGACATAGAAGTAGATGAAAGTAAATGAACAACAATGAGAGTATTAATCAATGCAACCCCATGAAGAACAAAAAAAGAAAACTCCTTCAACACTATTTCATTACTTTCCTCTGATATGATGCTTGAAATGATTATTCGTGGAATCTAAGACTACATACGAAATGAAGAGACATGATCAAGATAGTAATGATGGCATGATGAGATATCCTAAAGATTCAACATCATAGAAAATGTTTGATTCATTATATCTATATTTTTCTTCAAATCATAAGAATTCATGTTTGGGGTTGGATTATGATGGTTTTAACACCTTTTGTACTTTAATTACAAATTATAGTATTTGGCCAGTAGTTTTGATCCCTTATAATCTACCTCCATCGATGTGTATGAATAAATAATAATATTTATTTCGATGATTATTTCTAGAAATAAAATGCTGATAAATTGAATTGATGTATACCTTCATCCTCTAATCAAATAATTGCGAGGATTATGAGATGGTGGAATGGAATCATATGACACATCAATGAGAAAACTATTAAAAATACTTCCTAATTTAATATAAACAATTAATTACATTACTGGATAAGGAAATTTATCTGATTGGAACACTCATACTAGTTTGTCTTGTCTAGATTGTAATTTTGTTCATCAATGATTACCTCATAAATGAAAATGATGTGTTATGCATCATCATTGATTTCTTTTTTTCTTATCATAAATCAAGGTTTAACAAGACACAATTCAATAAAGATATTAATTTGAGAAATCCACTAAAAGTGTTATTAGGTTCAGAAATCATGGGACAATTAATGAGTGTCATTGAAGAATTCGGAAAATATAATTATTTTAAAGAAGTGGAAAAGGCTACAGGGTACAATATTTGAAGCATCTGGAACAAGAAAATAATGGTTATATTTTTCAAAATTCCTTATTAGGAGTTTAATTTGATATGTTATAATCTTGACATAATTAATATTGAGAAAAATATTTTTGGCAATGTAATTTTCAGATTTCTTAATGAGAAGGGTAAACAAAAGGATCACCTTAATGATCATAAGAATTTGGAGTTAATGAATATAAAGCATGATTTTTGGGAAAAAAATGGTAAGTATCCTTTGACTATTTTTAGAATGAAAAATCAAGAGAAAGGCCTATTCCGTCAATATTTTAAGAATTTAAATGTGGAAGATGGATATTCAAGTAATATATCAAGAAGAATTGACTAAAAAAATTGAAAGTTACATGGATTGAAAAGTCACAACTCATGTATTTTGATGGAACAGTTGTTTTCATTGGCATTTTGTAATATGTTAACTGAAAAATAAACTATTTACGTATTTCAAAGATCTTTGTAAAAAAAATATAAATCCAATTGATCTTGATAAAGTTCATGAAAGAATTGATTTGACACATTTTTATTTGTAGATATTATTTCCCCCTTCATTATTCACTATAATGATTCATTTGATTGTTAATTTGGTTGAAGAAGCTAAACATGGCTAACAATAACATTTTCAATTGATGTATCCAATTGATAGGTACAATGATATTATTTTTATTTTCATTAGTGATTTTAATTTAATTTAATTACTACATAATTTTTTTATATGTTTCTTATTTTTTTCATCAGTTACATAGCTCATTTGAAATCATATATGATGAATAAATACCAACAAAAAGGATCTATTGCTAAAGGTTACATATTCAAAGAGTGATTGACATTGTATTTAATGTATTTGGACGGGATTGAGGCTTGATACAATCATGTTTAATGTTTTGATGATATCTCCAGAAATTATCATTTTAAAAACTCATTATCAATATTCCCAATATTGGATAACCAATTGAAAAGTGGTCAAATTTTACACTGAATGAATTAGAGTTTCTATATGCACATAGATATATACTGCTCAATAGTCTTTTTACAGAACCATTTATTAAAGAATTGTGATGTCAAACAAATATGTGATTATAAAGTAGAGCTTGAAATGAGATGGAATTAAGAAAATATGTTAATATGGATATTGTCAAATGGATCAACCATCAGGTAATTATATACTCATATTAATATTATTGAAATGTAGTTATTTTTTCTATGCTAAAACTAAAAAATTATATATTTTTTATAGATAATGAATGTCGAAAATCAAGCTGAAATATCAAATTATTTTATGTTTTTTTTGGCTCGATGTTCTCTAAGAATGTCTAAGATATTTGATGCCTTCAATATTCATGGCTATAGGTTTCATACCATTTTTCAGGAAGAAGACTTAAAAAATCAAAATAGTGGTGTATTTACACATACAGAGGTGGGATATTATGGATATTTGTAATATATAATTGAATTAAAATATCATGGTTAGTTTTTGGTTGTCTTATTCAAATGAAAGTGGGTTAATATTGATATGGGTAAAATGAATGATTCATTACATATTAATTCTATCAACTTCTCTCGATTTATCCATACCAATGAGAATATAGGGAATGATCCATTTATCTTGTCTTCTGAAGTGAAGATAGTTTATTATGTGTATAATGAAATACATAATGGTTATAGTTTTTTTACACTTAAAGTAGAGAGACTTATATGATATGAGTGATGAAGATCAATTGGTAATTTGTGACAGTGAACCTAATCAACCACAAAACATAGAATAATTTTATACTGGCAATATGGAAACAATATAACTTGCAATAGAGGGTGAAATGAAGCACTAGTCACAATGGAGGTTTATAATAATGAATATAATGAATATGAAGATAATTGAATGTATAAATTGGTAATGAAAATATATTACAATTTATCATTAATGAGTGGTTCATACATATATACATTTTTCTAGGTTTTTTCCTTTTTAAAAAAACTTATTAGTTTTTAATTTTCTATACATTTAATATATCTGAACTAATTGTATTGCAAGAATGATGAGAACATATAAATTTCCAAATCCTAGCTGTTTATCATCTCGGAGCACACCACAACTACCGTCAACTTCAGTGGATCTGAGTGATTCGGTTGTACATGAGTCTACCAACGAGCCAGCCATTTCCCATATGTTTTTAGAATCCCACCTTCCAATTCACCACCATCTATGGAGCAGTTGGTCATCCCTTCATCTAGTGGATATTGGTGAGTTACTATTACTGGTATGTATGTCATTGTAAAAAAACTATATATTTTTTTAATTGTTTAATTCATTTTTCAAATGGATAAAAATAACTATAGAACATATATAAATATCAACATGAAATATGAATGAGGCCTGAATTAATTCAATATTATCATTCCATTTGATGAGTTTGGGGTGCCTACTGATGATGTTTCCAGAATCTATGGGATGATTATTAGGTAGCTTATTTTTGATTCAATGAGAATTCCCATTAATTATAAATATTGGAGGCATATTCCTACAACTTGGAAAAATGGGGTTTTTGATACTTAATTAAAGTTAATTTTATTTAATATTCCTTGATAACTAATTTACATGACATGAATAAAATTTTGTAATATACTTATACAGTGTTATGTTTTTTATTTGTAGTTTTTTTTTCATTTGGATGTCCCAGGCTCTATTTTACTCCCATGAACAATGAAAAAATTAGGAAATAAATGGTGATATTTTAAATGAATATTATGAAATGAGTTTAATGAAATAACTTTGAGCACATGATAGATGTATGAGATAGTGTGTGAATGAATTTCTAAATGTGAAATGGTATTCGTTTGTCAATATTAATAGAGATGTATCTCATGAGGTAATTGCATATTTTAGAGTATCGTAATAACATATACAAAACAAAATTATAGTTTTTATTAATGTTTCTATTTTTTGTAGGAATTATTGAAAACAATACTATGAATCATGGGAAATAATTCATTTTTTATATCAGTGTGTCTTAGAGTTTTTTAGAAAAAAAATAGTTTTGTTATGTATTTTATTCATTATTATTTATATAATTTTATTATAAGTCAATTTTTTTCTAACTTGTTTATAGTTTTTATAAAGGCTAAAGAATTAATTTAATTTGTTGGCCATAAATAGATGTGGTTTAAATTGCATAGGGAATCTCATGTTAGTTTTGTAAATGACCCTACCAATGATGTTAGAGTAAGTATTTTTCATTATCATTTCATGTTATTTCATTACAATAAAATAATAATAATGAAAAATATATTATAACAAAAAAATCCTTAAACCCAATTAAATGGAACTATATACATTCATAAAATGATGCCAATTTAGCACCGTTTGATACATCTAGGAAACCCCAATTAAGTGGGTTTAAGGATTATTTGTTGTTATAATTTAATTTTCTATATTATGTTTTTATAGTAATGAAATAACATTACATAGTAATAAAAAAATTATAAATTAGATAATATTATGAAGTTCAAATATTTTAAAAAATAATTGTTAGTATTTTTGTATTAACAGGTTCAAATTCAAGAAATATGGGATGTGAACCCTTCAAAATCATCATGAGTTTCCCAGAACGATGAAGTTCCAATTGTTTTAGGGAAGGAGAATCCCAGACATGTACGGGGGATGGGTTCTGGACCTACTCCGTCATTTTTCTTTGGTAGGGAGTCATAATCAGTTACTACTACACCTAGTGGGGGTTCGATTAGTGCTATTGATAAGGAATCACATTGATAAATTTAAAGGTTGAAAGGAAAAGTGAGAGAACATGACTCTTATACAAAAACATAGGATCAATAGTGAGAGAAAATGGAAAATGATTTAGTTTTTATTTTTCTATGGATTACCAGAACAATACCCAAGTAAATTTCTAGCCTTATAGATTATCCTATCAAGGTATCTTCTAAACATCAAAGATCATTCACACATTTTCAAATAACACACACAACTTCCTTAAATAAAACTAAAATGACACTCTTATATTGAAAACATGCACTACAAGTCATACCGACGACATCTTGCACCAGATTGATGTGTGTTTGTTTCCTACACATATAAAATAAATTATATATTGTTATCCTTAATTTTGAAAATAATTCAAGCTCATTTTTTTAGTTTTGACACAGTAAATAGTGTGTAATGGAACTAAAGCCTTTAAAAACATTTGTGTGGGGGGGAGGGGGGTCAAAATATGAATTAGATTCCATATCAATATAATATCTGGGTAAAATGATTTTGGATTGATTTTTGAAATGTAGGAATAGATGACACATTATTTCAAGTTATAGTTTACCGGAGATGCGTGTAAATGTATTTTTAGAGTTTTAAAACACTAAAACATGTGTGTAATGGTTCAAACCCGATAAAACGATATCATATTGACAATAAATCATGGGAAAACCACCATTGAATTTTTTTGGACATGTAATCATATATAAAATATAAATTAGACTTGCGGTACAGTCAAAATGCCTCAGTAAATAGTTTTTAAAGGTATTAAACCCTTTAAAAACGCATGATACGGGGTCAAATTAGAAAAATTATGTTGGATTTCCATGAATTTAGAGGAAACTAACCATGTATATTTTTTGAAATGTAGGAACCAACAACATATTATTCCAAGTTACAGTTTTCCAGGGATTCCTGTAAATGCATTTTTAGTGCTTTAAACTACAAAAACATGTGTATAATATTCCAAACCAAAGATAAAAACCTCATATTGACTTGAAATCATATGAAAACCGCCATTGAATTATTTTTGACACATAATCATAGACAAAAAATCATTCGGACGTGTGGTGTGGTCGGAATGACTTTGTAAATAAATTTTAAACGCATCAAAGCCTTTAAAAATGTGTGTCGGGGTGTCACAACTAGGAAAATTTCACCATATTTCCATAAAACTAGATAGGAAGAAAATTGTTTATTGATTTTTAAAATGTAGGACCCGATGATATGTTATAATGTGTTACAGTTTTTTTGGAATGTTCATAAGTTGGTTTTTAGTGTTTTAAACCAAATAAACATGCATATAAGAATCAAAACAATTTAAAAATCCATTAGATTGACATGTACTCATGAAAAAACCATTTTTTAGATATTTCTAATTTGTATACATAGATAACACATCAATCTGATATGCAGTGTGGTCGGAATGGATGGTACACTATTTTTAAAGGTCCGAAAGCCTATAAAAATGTGTGTCAATGGGTCAAAACAAGGAAAACATTTTAAGATTCCCATGAAATTATATAAAAATGACTATAAACTATTTTTTGAAATGTAGGAGCTAATAAAATGTCATTATGATTTGTGGTTTTCTTGGGATGACTATAAACACATTTTTAGTTTTTTAAAAGAGTAAAAAAAAGAATATAATGGTGAAAACCATAGAAAAATAACTCATATTGATTTAAAATCATGCTAAATTAACTATTGAGTTATTTTTGACATTTAGGGAAAGACAGAACATCAATCTAACATGTGGTGTGGTCAGAATGACTTGGTAAATGATTTTTAAAGATATTGAAGCCTTTAAAACATGTATATGGGGGTCAAAACCAGTAAAACATCAGTATATTTTTATGAAATAAAATTTAAACAACCATAGAATTATTTTTGAATTTTTGGAACCAACAAAACATCATTCTATGTTATTATTTTCCCTGGATGTCCGTAAATGTGTTTTTTGTGTTTTAAAACACTAAAATGTGTGTGTAACATTCAAAAAAAGAGAGAATTACCTCATATTAATGTGAAATTAGGGTAAATATACCAATTAGTTATTTTTGACATGTACTCACTAACAACACATCAATATGATGTGTTATGTAGTTGGAATGGCTCAGTAAATTATTTTTAAAGGTAACAAATCCTTTAAAAACAAGTGGTGGGGGTTCAAAACCAGGAAAAAATCATTCGATTGCCATGAAATCATAATTCAATAACCATAGGTGGATTTTTTAAATATATTAATAGATGAGATGTCATTTTGAGTTATGGTTTTATTATGATTACCATAAATTCATTTTTTGTATTTTAAAACAATAAAACATGCAATAGTCAAAGCCATAGAAAAAAATAAGATTTATGTCAAATCATGGGACAACCACTATTGTTTTATTTTTGAAGTGTATGTATAATGTCAATTTTATATGAATTGTTTTCCAAATGGCTTGGGAAATAGTTTTTTAAGGTACTAAAGCCTTTAGAAACATGTTTCGGCGGGTCAAAACCAGTAAAATGTTTTCATATTCCAATCAAATCATAGAAAAATTACCATAGATATATTTTTGAAATGTAGGAATAGACATAACATTATTTTATGTTACGGTTTTCCTAGGATGTCTTTAAATGGATTATTTAGTGTTTTAAAACACATAAATGTGTGTGTAATGTTAAAAAAAATAGAATATTATTCCATATTGACATGAAATAATGGGAAAACCACTATTGAGTTATTTATGATGTATACACATTGAAAACATGTCAATCCGACATGAGGTGTGGTCAGAATGGATTAATAAATAGTTTTTTAAAGGTATCAAAACCTTAAAAAACATTTTATTGAGGGTCAAAACTAGGAAAAATCATTGAATTGCCTTGAAATCAAAGTAAAACAACTATATGTTGATTTTTGTAATGTTAGAACTGACGACACATCATTTCACATTACTGTTTTCCTAGGATACCTGTAAACACATTTTTAGTTTATTAAAACACTAAAACATGCATGTAATGGTCAAAACCATTGAAAAAGACATCAAATTTACATGAAGTCACGGTACATCTATATTTTAGTTATTTTTGATGTTTACACGTAAAAAAACATCAATATAACATGTAGTGTGGTCAGAATGGATCGGTAAATAGTTTTTAAAGGTATTGAAGCCTTCAAAAACATGCATCGGGGGGTCAAAACCAAGAAAACATAATCTAATTTCTATGAAATCATAGTAAAATGAACAAATATTTATTTATTTAATTTAATAATTGATGACACATCATTTTTACTTATAATTTTCATGTGATTCCTAAAACATGTTTTTAGTGTTTTAAAAAACTAAAATACGCATGTAATAGTCAAAACCATAGAAAAAGACTACATATTGATGTTAAATCATGGTAAAACCACATTTTATGTTATTCTTGAAATGTAATTGTAGAAAACATGTCAATTCGGTGTGTTGTGTGGTCAAAATGGACCGATAAATAGTTTTTAAATATATCGAAGCCTTTAAAAATGTGTATTGGGGGGTCAAAACTAGGTAAACATCATCAGATTACCAAAAAATCAGAGTAAAATGACCATATATTTATTTTTGAAATTTACAAATCGAAATAATGTTATTTCAAGTTAGATTTTTTCTAGGATGCCCGTAAATAGGTTTTTAGTGTTTTAAAACACATAAATGTGAAGGTAACAATAAAAAAAATAGAAAACAACCTCAAATTGTTGTGAAATCAAGGGAAAAGACCATTGTGTTATTTTTTTTTTTTAAATGTAAAAAACACATCAATATGACATGCAGTGTTGTCACAATGGTTCAGTAATCATTTTTTAAAGGTATTGAAGCCTTTAAAAGCGTGCATCATGGGGTAAGACTTGGAAAACATCATTAGATTGCAATGAAATTAGATGATAATGACTATAGAATGGTTTTTGAAATGTTTTAATTAGCAACACATCATTCCGATTTATAGTTTTCCTAGGATTCCGATAAACACATTTTTTTGTGTTTTAAAACACAAAAACAAGCATGTAATGGTAAAACCCATAGAAAAAACCCTCATATTGACATGAAACCATGGAACAACCATAATTGATTTATTTTTTAAATATATTATATTCTTTTATATCAAAATCTTTACGAACAATTATTATATAAAATTTAAGCACATTGCAAATCGATTTAAAAATCTATTAGAAATTTATATACTTATCCCTTTTTAGTTTCAATTGTTGAATCATATTTTAAATCATAAAATTTATGTTTTAAAAGTGTTTTTCATGGTATATTATTTTTTTTATGTTAAAATGTCTTATGTTTGATTAATAAAATAACAAATTTTATGTGCAACATTATAAATATATTCCATTTCTTTTCACTTTTTTCATTTCTTTTCTTAAATGTTAGGGTTTTTATTGTAGGTGATTGATGTTAACTGAAGGAATGAGGTTGACCATTCAATTTAAGACATTATTAATAAGGTAGTGGTGTTGGTTCTTAGTTTCTTTGGTATGTTTAAATTTTATCAATGATTCTATTGTAATTCTGATTTATTATGTTTAGTTTTAATTTCTTTCTTTTTTATTACAATTGAAGAGATTATGTGGTATGGTTCAATTGATGAGATGATTTGGAGGTATAAGGATGAAACATAGTACATGGGGTAGGAATATATTGGGCATGGGCTATTGTTGGACATATTATATATATATATATATATATATATATATATATATATATTGATAATTGTGGTATGGGTTGACTGAGGTAATCAGTTGACTGAGGTTATGATGACTATGAATGTATATGTATATAATTATGGATGTATATTGTATGATGTATGTATGATGGATTTATTGTACATTTATGTTTTAGATTATTACATGTCAAAGTTTTCATATTTATATTTTTTTATTAAATTTTATTAAAAAATATATTATTTAAAATATATTGAGAGGTGATTTTTAAGAACCACTGTTAAAAATGAATTTGAATCATAATTAAGAGTGGTTAATATTAACTACCAATAAACCTAACGTCCACTGACATATTTATCAGCTTTTAGGTCTATCTTATCTATTTTATTTTGAAGTTTTTTATAAAATCACAATTAAATAAAATGAAAGTCATTACTAAATTCTAAAAAATCACATAAAAAAGTTGTAAATGAATCAAACTACTGTAAAATGACTAGAGAACATGCAATACAGAGAGAATTTAGTAACTGCAAAAAAATAATTAGGCAAAGGTTTAAAATAGTTCCACTAGAAGAAAAAATCACTACAAAGAACGGTATTTTTGTAATATGGAGTCTTTTTTTAATGGTTTTTGTAATGCCTTCACCTGAAATGTTGGGTTCGAACCAGAGTGCTACAAGACCACATGTATGCCGCCCCGCACACAAGAGGATTCTGACTAGCAGTGATGGTCTAAGTCCATTAGTGGGGAAACTATACCCATAGTATCATGTCATTATACAAATAATACATTATAAACAATATAATAGAAACTATAGTAATTATGTGGAAACATAAAGATGAGACACATGTCATACAATAATAAATGGGCTTCTAATGTGCAAATCCAAAGTAGAGTAATAATAGGAAGATAAATAAATAAATAAAACATCAGGGTCCTCCGGAGTCCATCTTGAATACTACCATCTCCATTCTCATTTTCTCAGCCTTCTGCCATAGGTCCCTATTCTTTATCCAAATCCCTAAACATAAAGTCTGAATGTGCATCGATATTTTAATGCAATGTGTGAGTAATAAAATTTAGTAGGACCCCACTAATTTATCCTTAACAAGTGTGAGCATGTTTAACTGGTGTATTCGGTGATAATAATAAATGAAAAGTAAATCATAAAATCTAAAATCACACAATGAGTGGTTGTGTGTGAACCAAGCTGCTACAAACCCCAACTATACTTGCTTCAACTCCATGTTGAATGGAAAGTCAATATATCGAATGTAATAAAGATATGGCCATGAGAATAGTGATCATACTTCTTGGAATGGTGTGTATGTACAACTCAACATCCACTAAGCTCGAACATTAGACTTCTGCTCCCACATCTCCTCTTGGATCTATCTATACTGCAAAAGGATCTATAAAAGTGGCACCTTATGATGGTTCTAGGAGTAGTGGAAGCATGTGGTGGTGGGAAATATATTAAAATATCTTTTAATGTTTAAATTCTCAAAACCAAGAGTGAGGAGCGTGAACATAAATTTTTTAATAAATTTATTTAATGTCATAAAAAATTATTACCTTATCTTAAGAGTATTTCTTCAATAATTATATTAATCATATGAAAATACCCATTCAAATTTCTTTCATTGTACTATAAGGATCCAAGAATAGATTCCCTCTAGTGAAAATCCACACATGCTCCATTGATATCCAATAAATGTTAAACGATATCTATGTGCTAGTGTAAAGAATAAAATGACTCGCATTGTTAATTCTTGATCACTCATTATTTAATCTTGAATAAATCTCTCAAACATTTATTTTTCTTGAGAGGGAGAGAGATAGAGGAGTTAAAAAAAAATTCATAATTTGAAACAATTATCTATTTTCAATTACCTTCACAATATCCAAAATAGGGTATTTATTGAGGTTGATTTTAGGTTAGGATATTTTTTATTTCATTCTAGCCCTTAAAAATACTAAAACCTTTAATAAACCTCATTCAATATAATAATAAAATTCTTTTAATTATTCTATGGTGTGCTACAACTTGAGCATCGATAAATATTATCTAACCATCTTTTTAATTAATATTATTTGTTAGAAATGGTCTTGGTCTATTCAAACTCTTATTTTATTTATTAAACAACTAAATGAATATTTAATTTAAATATTTCATTAATAAATATATATATGTGATCAATAAGACATTAATAAAATTATACCTCAGTCTTGAGAATAATATTTATTTAGTTAATTAAATTCAAATTTTATTTAATCTAGATCATCATAAACACTTAGTGTTGGAGCCTCTAGGATTCTTTCTAATTGGCATCAAGAGAGATTGCCTAAAGTAAAAAATACTATCTAGAAATGATTGAATGCACCAAAGAGAAATAACCTATTTTTGAAATGATGAAAAATAAAAATGAACACTCACTGTATAATATAATCCTGTTATCATAATATCTCATCAATCAGGTTGCACATATATGTCACTAACATATTATCTTGGTACATCTTTCTTTAAATATCTAAAATATACACATCATTACACCATGTACATGTAATTTAATGCAATGCTTCTATTTCAATAAAATGGATGAGATATCAGCTTCCATACATATAGAAGGGATAAATCCTTCTTTATCTTATTCATTAATGACATGCGAGTAATGACAAGAAAAATGTAACCTAACTTACCATGAATATATGTTGTCATGGTTTTAATCATAATATCTCAGTGCATGAGCTATAAAATTAATTAATGATAATTTTAAAGTCCAAGTACCATTAAACATGCTCGCATATAGGAATATCTAATGAAACTAAAACATGAGGAATCTCTACTAGTGATTCTTTCTCATAATCTCCCATATTAGAGATTACCAAGTGAGAACTTCATGATACTAAGACTTGTCCTCTTATGAGTTCTCTCACTTAACAGTCTATGAACTATGTGTCCCATCATAGTACGTTATCCATGAGAAGAACATTTTTTTAAGAATATCATCATAGCACTTCAAGGATCTCAATATAACAGAGAACTATTATGACCTTATCAATGTGACATATACTCAAGGAAAATATTACATTAGAGTCTTATATAACAATGGAAAATATGTAATAGTATGTTTTATTAATATTAAATTTATTGAATATACTTGTAATTAAATTAAAAATTGCTAATCCTAGGACACCAACTTCAAGAAACTCCCATGAGAACTAGATCCAACTACCTACAACATTCATTCCAATTAAACACACTTAATAATCATATTTATGGTGAGCCAATATTTTAGTCAAGGGGTATGATATATTTTCTTCTATGGAAATACTTCTCATTAAAACCTCCCCTCTATTAAAAAAATACCTCAAGAGATGATACTTCCAAAGTACATTCTTCGTCCATTGATATGTACTTGGCTCTATTATGAGAGAAACCACTACAATATTATCACAATAGAGAGTAATAGTATATTTACTATTATTTACCAATTCAAGATCCGGGATGATTTTTGGCATCCATAATTCTTATTTAGATACCTCAGAAGTCACAATATACTTGGACTCTAGTATAAAATCTATGACCATAGCCTTTTTTTAGCTCTTCCAGATCACAATACCTCGATTCAAAGTGAATATGTATCTAGTTTGTAACTTCATGTCATCTTGATAAGTTTGAAAACTATAATGTTCATATATTTTGATGATTGGTTCCCCATATCCTCCATAAAATAAGAACATATCCTCAGTACACCTCAAATAATTAAAGATACTCTTGACTATCATCTAATAGAGGTCAACTAGATCATCTTGATATCTTCATACTGCACTTGATGCATAGGAAACATCTATACTAGTACATATCAAAATATACATGAATTACCCAATCACTTTGGCATATGAAATCCTTTACATTCTATTTATTTCCTCATGTATCTGAGGAAACATTTTCCTGGAAGGATGAATTCCAAGTGACATTGGAAACAATCCCCTCTTGGAGTTTTCCATACCAACACACTTAAGTATCTAATCAATTTATGTACTTTGACCTAGGATAAGCAAGTTATTGGATCTATCATGATAGATCTGGATTCATAATATATATGATGTCTCACCCAAGTCCTTCATAGAGAAGCATTTATTCAACCACTACTTAAAAAACTGTAAGACTGGTATTTGATTTCCTATAAGTAATATGTCATCATCATATACTTTTAAGAAAATGAATGCAATCCCACTAAACTGTTTGTAGACACAAGGATCGCACTCATTCTTTATGGAACTACATTCTGTTATAGATTCATCCAAATGAATGTTCCAGATCCTAGATACTTGATTTAATACATAAATGGATTATTTTTCAATTTGTATATATTCTCATCCTTTAGAGTAAAAAAACCTTCAGGTTGTTTTATATCAATATCTTCCTGATGGTTCCCATTAAGTAAGGCAGTTTTGACATCCATTTCTAAAATCTCATAGTCACGGTAAGCCTTAATGTCAAGTATAATTCTTATGGATCTCAACATTACAACTGATGAAAATGTTTTATCTTAGTTAATTTCTTGATTTTATTTAAATCCATTTACAACTATTCATACCTTATAGGTACTGACTTTTCCTTTAATGTCTAGTTTCTTATTGAATACCCACTTGCAACCAACGGGTTATACATCCATTGTAGGATCTACCAAAATATAGACTTGATTTTGGTTGATGGAATCCATTTTAGAATTGATGGATTCTTTTGACATGGAAATATCTATGACACTTACCTCATCCTTTTAGGTTATAGGATCATTATTATAAAATAATATTTAGTCACCATCCTTGGTGATAAGAAAACCAAACCATTCAGGTTCTCTAACCTCTCTTGTACTCTCGTACATTACTTGTGTCCCTAGAATAGTTTCTTCTTAAAAGGGGATTTATAGAAACTATTCCTATGACAAGACTTATGTACCTTGAGTCTCAACTTCATATAATTATATATCCATCCCACTATCACTTTTAGAGTTGTTTTCCCTCTCAAGTAATATGGAATGTCGTTCCACTATTACTTTTCTTCTAAGTGTTCATTTTGGTAATATATCATTATTTCATTGAGTTATCCTATAAAGTCACATTCTACACCTCATGGATAAATTTTCTTCCTAAAATAGGTCTTAAAAACACTTTCCAAACCAAAAAATGCAAGTATGACAACATTTGTTTCTTTCCATTTCATAAATGGTATGGAATACTGAAAAACCATTGTGAAGTTTTTTTTAAATTTTTTTTGTATTTGTAGAAAACTAATCTTTTGAAAAATAATGGGTTTTGAGAAACTGGTGAATGTTTCTAAATTTTCAAACCTAAAAAAAAATTGGGAGAAATGTTTTGTTTTAGAGAATGTTGTTTTCTGGATACAGATGATCAGACTTACCAGCACCGAACACAACGTATCAAACTTTGTAGCACTGATCAGATAAGTTGTTAGAAAAATAATGTTGTTGATCAAACACATCATTGGTCTTAGATACATTATCATGAAGTTAAAGTTTCATTCGACTCAGTGTTGGTTAAAAAGTAATAATGTTGTTGAAGAGATTGAATGATGATAATGATGTTAGGAGTTAGAATGTTTTAAACTTTCTAACCTTCAGTCAGACAATGATTTTCTAGTTTTTAATTCTCAAATATCATAAATTCTCTATAACAATTGTGATACAATACATATGAAAAAAGGGGGATAATTGGTGAAACCATTCATATTGTGTGTTGGTTGAAAAGAAACATGGTTTTAAAAGTAATAGAGGTCATAATAATTTCCTATGTAAGTCAAAAGGTGCTTTTCAAATCATGAAGTTATCACAAATCATGAAAACTCTCGTAATAAAATCTTTTGAAGAATTGGAGGAATCATAATGATTTTCTTAGGTATAGAAATCAAGAAAATATTTGCATTGGATCCAGAAGTACCGAGAACAGATGTTTTTAGAAGTATAAATGAGTTATAGCTAGCGAGGTTTGAAGAATTTTAAGGTTGCAGAATATAGACTCCGTCATAATGAGAATTCCATCGTTATTGGGATTCTATCAGACTAATGCTAGGGATGTTCCATCAGACTAACAATGAGGAGTAAATTCAATCAGAGTGACTCTGAGGAGGAAAGTCAATCCTAATGACTTTGAGATGGAAATTCAATCATGATTTCCTTTGAGAACAAATCTCAATTAGACTAAATCTTAGAAAAAATTCTACTAGACTAACTCTGATGAAGAAAGTCTATCCAGAATGAGATGAGGAAGTTCAATAATATTGAGTTGAGGAAGATCCATCCTAATGAGAAAAGTATGTTACATCATAATAATCTAATGATGTTCCATCATACCGAAGAAAATTTAGGATGTCTGATATTAATAATTACAAATAATACTGAATAATATTTCAACAGAGTTGTGAAGACTTTATGTAGTCAAAATTAAAATTCAAATATGCGTAGATCTTGAAGTTTTTGAATTTAATTATGTAGGAAAATATTTCCAGTTTTTGCCTTTGTCTTTCTAGGATTCCTATTAATATAAGAACAATACATTCTTACTTTACATCATTTTTATGTGATTGAAAAAGGTGAAGCACTATAGAATTCATGTCAAAGTTATCTTTTTGGAATGCGACCTCATTATAAGTTTGTACATATTAATATTTTGTTTACCAGACTAAGGAATATCTGAAAAAGAATTTGAGAAGAGTTTGAGTAATGTATATTGAGAATGAGTTCATCGTAACGTTTCCATTGTTCTAAATTCATTGGACTGAATCCATTTAACCCATCCCCATCAGAATGAAACAATCAGGCCTTGCCACATCGGACTGAGGATTCAAGATAGGGAATTTGTGGATAAGTTTCAAGAAATTCGTTATTATTTTATTTTGGGTCAATTTTTTGTAATGAAATTTGTAAGGTGATGGGAGTTAGTATAATAATTTATACTAAGACATAGAAGCTATCTAGCAGGAGATGGCATGAGTTGTATTCACTTATTCATTATAGAGAATTTATATAGACCCATAGGAGAGGCTATGTAAAGGATGTAGGTTCTCACACTAAGGACAAACCTTTTAAATCTTACGTGATTTACTTGACTTCCTACATTTTTATGCATGTGTATTTACTAAAAGAAAATAAGGATATAATCGTTAATAGGTTTCAAGGGTTAAGTTTTTTAAAATTATTACAACTTATAAAAGTGACCAACTGATTCAACCCCCATCTATGTTTTTATTTAATCCATTGAAACATTAATTGGTATCATAGGGAAGGATCCCTTAATTAATCCTTATCATGTAGAATATCAATTCTATCAATAGTAGAGGAATTCCTACATTTGATGGAAAAAAATATTATGGATATAAAAATTAGATGATTCTTTATCTTCTATATTTTGGCCTAGAAGTTATTGATGATACTAAAATTGGTTTTACACCTATTACGAAATATTCTCCTATGTTGTTTACTAATAAAATAAATATAGAAGTTGATTGAACGGCTAGAAATTCTATTCCTAAGTCATTATCATAAAATGGTTATATGAAGGTGATGGGTTTCAAAACATCAACGAGTTTGTGGGATAAGCTGGAAAATATATTCAATGGGAATAATAAAGTGAAGAAAGAAAAGATAGAAATTTGGAATATTAAATATGAAGACATATGAATGAGAGATGAAGAATCCATTGATGAATACTTCATCAGAGTAATTGAAATTGTTTGTGTAAGATCCCAACCTTTCTGAAAGATGACTCAAGATTAATTTCAGGTATTTATTTTTTTATTGTTTGAGAATACTAGGGTTGGGTTTTACCTTGGGGTGTGTTTGGGAGAAAATTTGAGAAAATTGGAAGGAGAATAGAAATTCATGGTTGGAGCATGGTTTTTCCTAACCATGTGCCCCAACACATCAAACAGTGCAACACTGGACAAAGGAATTTCACGGTTAGCGCACAGTTTTTAAAACCAAGAACCCTCTTAGGAGAAACTGTGCACCCCCACATTAGAGTCACATGGTTAGGCTCACAGTTAGGTGAAACTATAAACCCCATCCCAACTAACCATGCACGACCTTTTACATAACCCAAAAATTATATTTTTAATCACTCAAACCAAATTTAAACTTTTATTCAACCACTATTCGACCCTAGATGATATTTCATGATTTTGGAGCCTCCTAGATGGATTAAATGTCTTCAAGACATACATTATTTATGATTCATTGAATATATCAATTATATGCACAATTCATAGTAAGAGGATCTCATCTTACTTTTTTTCTCATTCTTTCTCCTTTCTTCTCTTATTTTAGATAGGGTTTGTTATTTATATTTTGATTGGATATATACCTTCTTTTTTATCTAGATATATTATTGTATATATATATTTATAAGATATCTTTATTTGTTCAATCTTGATTTAGGGTTTTAGATTCATATCATGTTCTATGTCGTTGTGTTGCTCAAATTTTGCTGATTTCTGTTGGATGACCGCTTTTCAATGAATCGAGTTAGCTGGACTATAATCCAAATCCCAAAGTCTTTATTTAAATTATTTATATGTTATTTTATAATTTCTATTATATTTTTGGAAGTTTTGATCTTGACTGAATTAATTAATTAGGTGAATAAATTAATTAAGGAAATGTGAAATTGGGGATTTTAGAAATTATAGATTGAGATAATTAATTCTAGAATTAATTGTGAGATATTGAGATTTGAGGATTGAAATATTTAATTTTGTGATTAATTATGATCTATTGAGTTTGTGATTGAGAAAATAAATTGTGGAATTAATTACGGAATTTTGAGTTTGTGGATATTGATTAATTAATAGAATTATTAATTAATTTGATTGATGTACTCAATTAATTGGGGAATTAATTAAGTGTATTTATGTGATAAACTAATCGTTTAATTAGTAATGAAATTTGTGGGTTTAGTTAATTGTTTAATTGACTAATATAATTTATGTTATTAATTAATTGTATACTTAATTAATATACATGATGTGGTTAATTAATTTTTTAATTAATTAATATAATTTATGTGATTAGTTAATTATTGAATTAAATAACGGAATCTTTGTGTTTAAATAATTATTGAATTTGTAATGGAATTTATTTTGATGTTTAACTGTTGAATTAATTATGTGTTATGAATACTAACATGGCAATTTAGTTTAGAATTAAATAATGGGAACATGTTCATTCTAATGTGTAAGTTATGAATGGTAACATGGTAATTTAGTTGTGAAATTATGGGCAAAAATCCCTCAAGGTATCATTGAAGCATTTTTGTGGTGATTTTGTTTGTTGAAAAAATGGGCCTCTATGTAGAGTTTGTTGACAAAGCATACCATGATGTATTAATGTGTCGAAAAAGGGGTTGTACATGGTTATTTGATGGGATCATGGGATGCTTTCAGCAATCGATGATTGATTGAAGAACCTCGACAAAGGAATGGACGATCTGGAGCCGGAAATCTACGGGATGTGAGGAAAAACAGTGGGATTGATGAAATAGAGGGATGAGGTATTTTGCACAAGAAATTATTCGAGGTATGAAGCTCAAAAATTTTCAATGTCATGAGGTACACAAAATTTTGGAGTAGTGCATGAAAAATGGTGTTGCGCGGAAGATTTGTTTTTCACGCTCAAATTGAATTATGTTCTCAAGGAGGGTTTTTCGCATGGGGTCGATTTTGCCTATAAATATGAAGTGACCCCTTCTATTTAATAGTTCAAGACATAGAAAATACCTGAGCTCTGGTGTGCGAAATAGATGTTAGGAATGGAGTTGTGCATAAACTTTAAGTTTGTGCGTAAACATTATGTTTGTGCGTAAACATTATGTTTGTGCGTAAAGTCTGGTGTTGCGCGAAAAGCTAATGTTGTACGTAAAATTGGTATTGGGGCGTAATGTGGTCTTGCGCAAAAAATAGATTTCATTCAAAAGTAGAGAAATGCACGCAAGGCAGTGTAGAGGCTGCGCATAAAATTTTGAGGTTTCATGTAAAAGGGGGTTGTTGAAAGAAAAGTGAATTTCGCACAAAGAAAAATAATTACGCGCAAGGTGTCGTAAGGGCTACACATAAAAAATGGGGTTGCCCGGTCCACCCGGTGCAAAGTGAGATTCATCTACGGGTGAAATTTGGACATCAACAGAGCATCTATCAATAGTTAATAATGTATTCATTAGTGATAATGAAGAGACCTATATGTCTATAAACTGTGAGTGGATCCTTTCCAGAGCAGTGGGAAAAGAAAGATGGAGAATGTGATACTCTCCACCGGCAGTGGGCTAGAGAGAGAGAAAGAGGGAGTGACCCCTGGGAAAGCAGTGAGCTAACCCTAGTCATTATAAAGGCAGGGATCTTTGGCATTGAAGTGTCATCAGTGTATTTATATTGGGTATAATTTTAGACACTTGACACGTACATTGGCATGGAATATTTTCTTCTTTAGTTTTGATATTTCATTTCCACTTTTATCCATCTCATGATACTGATTATTTCAGGTTATGATTAAATTTTATTTAGTTATTATTTCTTATTTTCTTCTAGTGTATTAAATCTGATAAAAGGGGGTATAGTCTCTCCATTATCGATAATTCAGACCCTCATTGCTATTTGGTATCCTCTAGCATACAGGGAGGCACACATGGGGTCATGTGACTGACCGACTCGAGGCACTGACTTGTGGCACTTGGGTCAGGACATTAAATAGTGGTATCAGAGTCCATTTTTCATGTCTTTTTTATTTTGTATTACTATTTGGTAAAGGTAGACATGAAACATGAAAGAGTCGGGACTTGGTTATGATCTTCTGCATGGGAGTAGCTAACCCATGTATGGGGGAGAACCCAAGTACTAGGGTGGTGTTGTTTTTTTTCCTATTTTCTATTATGGTTGAATATTATTTAAACTTGGGTGACACACATATTGTGTGTTGTGAGTATTGATATTAATTTTTTCAGAGTTTTGAATCGTGGACTAGTATGACACAAGATTTGAGTTACATTTATCATTATAGGAACTTAGGGTTATTGTGAAATGCATCATTTTAGGCACACATAAGAAAATGGGTTGTGGGTAAGTTATTGAACTTGAACTGTTTTTCCTTGATTGTGAAATTGAAATGAAAATGGAACCTAACAAGAAATTTGGAAAGAATGTAGAATGATGTAAGATTAGAATAAATGGGTGTATAAATGAGAAACTTGAATAATTAGAATGTTTTTACCATTGTTATCTAGGACCAAGGAGTAATATTATTAAGGGTAGAGATAACACCTCAGTTTTGACTATGTGGTAGGGTTTGAGGAAATGACTTGTTGTGGAATATTTTATTTTACCTTAAATGTGTTAATTTTATAAAAGGTGTCTTATGGTACCTATTGGTAATGGTATATATATTTCCCTATGACGATGCTTATTAAGAAGATAACATGAGGATATGGCAAGAGATGATCTACCAGTAGTAGGAACTAAGGCACCAATTGTGTCAGTTGATGAATTTAGGGAGCAGTTACAAGAGAACTTTTCCCACTTCATGAAATTCATGGGAAGAGACCCATGGTGGGTTGTTAAGAGTATGTAGGATCTAAAAATGGATTTACAATTTCAACACCCTCCTATTTTTGTTGGAGATGGTGGAACTGAGAGAGATGATTTCTGGGTTGAGTCCATCAAGACTATAGTTGACCACACTGAGACTCCTGTAGAGAGGATGGTCATGTTGGCTACCTACTTGATACGAGGATCAGTGAATAACTGGTGGTATATTCAAGCGAGGACTGTATAGGTTAATGGTATGTTATGGAAGGAACAGTTGGATAAGTTTCTAGAGAACTTATATCCAGAGATTCTGAGGTAGGAGGGAGTAGCTAAGTTCATGAGGTTGACTTGGGGGAGTATTTATGTGATAGACTATGTTGGACACTTTACTCATTTGAAAAACATTTATCCAGCATTGGTAGTAGATGAGATAACTATAACGAGAAATTTTTAGGATGGGCTTAAATGTGAGATTAAGTCCAAATTTATCCATTTTCAGTTAAAGGAGTCTGCTGAGGTGGTGAATAAGGATCTCATAGATATGGGTAACCTTAAGAGGCCTCCAGTATAGGAAAGGTGGTTCCATGTGGATGATTAGAAGGTATGAATTATGAGAGTAGGAAGCATTTCTATGAAAACATCAACCAGGGCAGTGGGAAATAGAGTACCTAAAAAGAGGGATCAGTTGCATAGGACCTTAATCGAGTGATCTATCACTAGTGTGGTAGATTAGGAAACATTTAAATAGAGTTACCTCAACCATCAATATAGCTACAGCCTTGCAGAAAGATGGGACATCTAAAAAAGTTCTACAGGACCCAGCGATAGATGAGTAGTAATGGTATAACTAGTCAGAATCATAGTGTAGGAAGAGGATATTCTGCACCATATCAGTCTTTCATCTAGAGTTCTATTGGACAAGGTGATAAAGATAGTGTATGGGGAGCTTCAGGGTAAGAGTGCTCATATTAGTAGAGTATTACAGCATAGGGGACTTAGACTGCATCACGTGGAAGTGGGGTAAGACCGTTGCATTCTATTCACCATACACTTGTGGATATCAAGGCTGCACCATTGACAGTGAGAGGTACTATTTTTATAACTTCTTTGATATCTAGTTCCTTATTTGATATCGGTTCCTATCATTCCTTTATATCTACAAAACTTGTTAATGGTTTGAGTCTTGTGATAGAGTTCGTGAGTGGTGTGTTGACGACAAACACAACTCCTGAAGTTCGGTCAAGAGACATTTTTTTATTCAAGGGGTGTTCTCTTGAGGTTGAGTAGTATCGATTTCTATAGGATCTTTATATCATATACATTTTAGACTTTGAACTAATTATGGGTATGGACTGGTTAGTATCATATTTTCCCCACAATTATTTTTACCATAAGAGAGTGACCATTACATCTCCTAAGGGTAACAAATATATTCACTGTTGACAGTGGGATATCGAGGTGTTCTGAGTAGGGCCAATTTACTCATCAAATAGGAGAGATCACAACCTAGGTTTCTAGTTTGTTTCTCGATGATTGAGGTGTAAAATGAGATGTCTTTCCACACTTAGTGGATAGGTTTTAGGATGTGTTTACTTAATATTTCTCAGGGATTCCACCTGAGAGAGATGTAGAATTTAGCATCGAGCTCATACCGGGGGAAGAGATGATTTCTATTCCACCAAATAGACTGGCACTGAAAGATATTCAAGTGATCAAGACTCATCTAGAGGAGTTAGAGGATATGGTATTTATTTATCTGAGTATGTTTCCTTAGGGTTCACTAGTGTTGTTGGCAATGAAGGCTGATAAGAGTTTATGCTTATGTGTTGATTACCGAATGTTGAACCAGATGTCTGTGAAGAACCAGTATCCTCTCCCCCGTATCGATGATCTATTTGACCAGTTGAGAGGATCTTCTGTGTTCTCATAGATTGACTTGAGATTAGGGTATCATAAACTACGAGTTCATACTTCTGATATAACAAGGGATGAATTTAGAAAAAGCTATGCGATAAATTATTTCCTTATAATATTTATTAGGTTGACGAACACACCAGTAATGTTTTTGACCTAATGAAAAAAATATTTAATCTATACCTAGATCAGTTTTTGGTAGTGTTTGTGGAAGACATCTTGGTGCACTCCAAGACACATGATTATTTTGACCAACATCTTGATATCATTCTAAGTACACTACTATAGCATTGTCTATACATCAAGATATCTATGTAAATTTTTTTGTATCGATCAGGTACACTTATTGGGTAGAAACATCTCGGAGGAATGTGTGTTTATAAATCTAGAGAAGTTCAGATAGTGGATTCTTGAGAGCATCCCAAGATCATGTTTAATTTCCATAGATTTCTAGGATTTTCTGAATATTATTATAGGTTCATTCAGGACATTTACCGATTGGAAACATTACTATCGTGCTCAACCAAAAAAGGGATAATGTTCAATTGGTCATAAGATTGTGATAATTCTTTCTAAGAGATGAATAATAATATGTCAATAGTACCAATATTGATCCTACCCGAGCAGGTGAGAAGTGCACAGTATATTGTGACACTTCTGGGAATGTAATTGGTGTTGTGTTAATGCAAGGAGATCAATTTGGGGTTTATGGGTCTTTGATGTTGAGGCCCTAAGAACCGAACAACCCTATATATGACCTCATGTTGGATATAATGGTTTATGTTTTAATGTGTTGGGGACATTATCCATTGGGAAATTTTTTTACTATGTATATTGATCACAAGAGATTAAAGTACATATTTTCATTGTGAGACTTGAATCATCGATAACAAAGATGGGTTGAGTATATGAAACAATTAAATTGTGAGCTAGCATATACGCCTGGAAAGGGGAACATTGATGATGAGTCTTTGAGAAGGAAGACTCAAACTCAGGTGGTTCAAGAGTCTAGTGCTGAGTGGAAGATGATGGATTTACTGGACGATATACACATTGTGGTTTAGGTGAGTTAGGATTAGATGACTCTCATAATAGTTTCATTAGTGTATACATTTTTGTGATTTATCTAAGATAGAATGTACGTGGATTTATAATGTTTTACCTTGAGGGATAACCTTGAAGGTGGGGAGTAACCTTCTGATTGGAGAATAGATAAGGATGAGGTCATCAATGTCAGGAATCAGGATGTCATACCTAAAAGAATGTGAGACAAGCTGATGTGTGAGTTTCATGACTTGAAGTGGGTGGTACATCCAGGTGTGACCAAAATGCACCATGAACTACAATGATAGTTTTCATGGTTGAAAAAAAATAGTAAGGTTTGTGACACGATGCTACACCTATCAGTAGGTGAAGGCCGAGCATTAATGACCTATAGGTTTACTACAGTCGTTGTACAGTATAGAATGGAAGTGGAAAAAAGTGATCATGGACTTTGTGCTAGTTCTCCCGATAATTCCTTAGAAGAATAATTCTATTTGGGTTATTGTGGATAGAATGAAAAAGGTAGAAAATTTCTTGAATATATGGGAGACTTTTTCAGTGGAGCATTTGGGATATTTCTATGTTTGGGTGATTGTCTGTCTGCACAAGGTTCCAGAGAATATTGTTTCGTACTAAAACTTGTGTTTTAATTTAGGATTATTGTTGGGATTGCAGAAGGTGCTTTGTATGTAGGTTTTATTGAGTATGAATTTCCACCCACTGATAGATGGGTGGTTATAGCATATTATACAAGTGCTTGGGGATATGATGTGATCTTGTGTTCTAAACATCGGTGGGTCTTTGCAGAATCACCTAGCATTAGTGGAGTTCACCCATACAAATAGTTATTGGGAAACTATATAAATGTAACCATATGAGGATCTTTATAGTAGGCCATGAAGGCCACCTCTAGTCTGGATGGTGTTAAGGGAGTTTCAATTGTTGGGACTGAGTCTCGTGTAGGACACATTAGAGCATGTAAAGATGATTCAGAAATATATGGATACGACCCAAAGTAGATAGAAGTAATACGATGATAGAAATAAATGACACCTAGAGTTTACATAGGCTGATCATGTATTCATTTGGGTGTTTCCATGATTCAATCATTATTGAATACAGAGACAGGGCAAGTGGGCACCCATGTTTGTTTGACTGTTTGAGGTGGTGGAGAGAATCAAGCTAGTGGCATACCGATTGGCTCTTCCATAGAGATACAGTGATATGTATGATGTTTTCTAATTGTCAAAACTAGGTTGGTATAACCCCAACCCTTCTAATGTGATTGATATGGATGATGTTGAGATTAAGATATATTTTTCCTTTGAAGAGAATCTAATACTTATGTTGAATCACAATGAGAAACTTTTGGGTGGAAAGACAATGCCTATAGTTTGTGTATTGTGGAAACATGGGAATGTGTGGGAGGAGACATGGAAAAGAAAAAAAGATATGAGGGATCATTGTCCTAATATTTTTTACTTATAATCATAGAGATTCTTGGGAGTGCAGCTCAAGGATAGGATGTTATAAGGTGGTGAGATTGTAAGATCCCAACCTTTCCTGAAGATGACTTGGTCTTAATTTCAGGTATTTTTGTTTATGTTGTTTTAGTTTACTTAGGTTGGGTTTTACCTTGGGGTGTGTTTGGGTGAAAAATTGATAAAATTTGAAGGGAGTAGGGTAGTGCATAGTTGGCTCATGGGTTTCCCTAACCGTGCGCCCCTGCCCACCAAACCATGCAACCTTGGACAGAGAGGAATTACATGGTTGACATATGGTTTTTCAATCTGTACACCCCATTATGAGAAAATATAAACCCCTATAATAGAGGTTCACATTTAGGTACACATTTAAGAGAAAATGGGCTCCCCTGCCCATCCAACCATGCATGAATTTTTAAATCACAAAAAAATAGATTTTTAATCACCAAAACCCCCATGTAACTCCTATTTGATCCCCATTTAACCCTAGATAATATTTAATGATTTTGGAGAATCCTATATGGATTAAAATACTTAACAACCTTTTTAATATTTTATTTTAGTCTTGGATGGATGATCTTCACCCCTCCATATAAGAGGATCTTACCTCGCTTGGTTTCCTATTCCTTATCCTTTATTATCCTATTCTAAAAGGGAGTTTTCTTCTTATTTTGATTGGATATAGACATGTTTTTTTATGTTGATCTAGTATTGTAGGTCTATATCTATATTTAAGATATCTTGACTGATTTCATCTTGATTTAGAGTTTTAAATTTGAATCTCATTCTATATAATTGTGCTGCTCAAATTATGAGGATTTTCATTGGGTGATCACTGATCAACAAATTGAGGTAGGTTGTCTATAATTCAAATCTCAAAGTATTTATTTAAATTACATGTATTTAATTGTATAATTTCTATTAGATGTTTAGAAATTACATTTTTAATTGAATTAATTAATTTTTTGAATTAATTAATTGAGGAGAACAGAAATTGGGGATTTCGGGAATTATAGATTGAGATAATTAATTGTAGAATTAATTATGAGATATTAAGATTTTAGGATTGAGATATTTAATTGTGGAAATAATTATGATCTATTGATATTGTGATTGAGATAATTAATTATGGAATTAATTATGTTATTTTTAGTTTTTGGATATTGATTAATTAATTGAATAATTAATTATTGGGATTTACGTACTCAATTAATCAAAAAATTAATTAAGGGGATTTATGTAATAAACTAATTATTGAATTAGTAATAAAATTGGTGTGGTTGAATAATTATTGATTTTACCAATAGAATTTAGGTGATTACTTAATTTTATAAATAATTAATGTATTTTATGTGATTTATGATTTTTTAAATTAACTAATGATATTTATGTGATGAGTTAAATTTTGAATTAACTAATGGAATTGTTATGTTTAACTTATTGTGGAATTAGTAATGGAATGGATGTGGATAATTAATTGTTGAATTAATTATGTGTTAAGAATAGTAACATGGTCATTTAGTTGTGAATTAAATAATGGGAACATGGTCATTTTAATGTGTAACGTATGAATGGTAACATTGCCATTTAGTTGTGAAATAGAGAATATGAATAAAATCATTATAATGTGTAAGGTATGAATGGTAACATGATCATTTAGTTGTGAATTAAATATTAGGAACATGGACATTCTATTGGGTAATGTATGAATGGTAACATGTGAATTAAAATATGAATTAAATAATGATATCAATGGAATTATGAGATATGATATTCCTCAGACATACCTTAGGCTCCAACATATTTCAGAGTAGTTATTGAATGATAACAATGTATTTATAAGATATGATATCCCTCTGACATACATAAACCACTGAAATGAGTTGAAGTGGGGATTGAGGTATGAGTGTCTACGGGAACACAAAAGATTATATATTTAAAAAAAAGATTAATTGATAATGTTATAACTATTTACTTATGCATTGTAATTATTTCTTTATATAACTGTATACACTTTCTATTGATTATATATTGTTTTAGTTTTCATTAGTGGTGGCATACTATAACGCCTCATATTTTCCATGCACTATTTTTTTTGATACTATATAGATTATTTGTGAGACCAGGAACTGAGACGCTGTGCGATTCTACGGCCGTTGTTCCTAAAATAAATGTTTGAAATATATTAAATAGTATACATGTAAAGTTTTCATGAACAAATGTAATAACTTCTAAATGGGTACCCTGATAAAAAATATGATGGAGTGATGCAGTGAATGATGGAATTCAAATAGACTATTATGGAGAAATACTAGGGTTAGTTGTACAACCCTAGAACCGTTGTAGAGCCTTTGGAGATAGCTTCGGTGAATCCTCTCAGCCAAATGGCGATAGGATCTATAATCAATGATCGATGCAAAAAAGATTCAAAGGATCTCACAAAAAACACGACACAACCCCATTATTCATTAGTGATCGATTTGAATCATGGTAGGGCATGTATTTTTATTTTCTTCTTCCCCATTCTTGATTTATACAATGAACATGAATCAATCAATGAAAATATTGATTTGTGGTTTGATCATTATGTGATATGAGTTTATTTTATGATGTTTTGATGGGAGAATATATTTTTAATTTTATTATTTAGATTTTCATTCTAATAATGATGGATCATGATAAACATGAACATCAATAAAGGTTTTTTACTCCAATATGTTCGTGTTCTTTTCTCCCCCGATTCATCATTCGTCACAAGCATTCTCGATCAATCGATCATTGCACACCTATTTCTTGGTTCAACGATTTGATATCACATATCTAAGAATGGAATAACCTGATAGAGGTGTGATGATGGAGATAAAGCAATTTAGATGACAGAGGATACCCAATTTATCATTCGTTAACACGAAACAATGAATGAAAATTGGATTCATTTTTTGAGTAGATTTGATGGCGTAATGAATTACTCATAATAAAAAAGTATTGGAAGAGTTGGGATCTTCAATCTCATGGTGAAATGATCACCAGATCGAAATCTGGATGCATTAGATCAAATACAGAAGTAGATATGGGATTCTTAAAAATACTAAACAACACAATGTTTAATCTGGATCTATACGTTGTGTGGGGCCACATGAGCTGCGATAAGGGTTTCCATAGGAAGTTAAATATCACATATAATGTGACCCATTTCACATAGCATGTGGTATCACCAGGGTCACTCGGCATGTACTCAGGAATCACACGGGTTGTTTATATGGGAATATGTTCACATGCTAAGTTGTGTACTGGTACTTGGGAAGACATGCATAGGATGGTGACATGTACTAGAACATGGTTAGAGCAAATGGGATACATATATGGTGTGTAATACTACATGGACACAGTTTGATGAGATGATCAATTTACATCGGCAAGACCCAGGTTCAAGGGACATGAAGTATGACCCCTACTACACACTGTGTACTCTTTTATACATGTCTTGGAGCCCTTGTACTCTATGTCTTGGAAAAATTTTGTTAGGGTTTGTTACCTTTATCTTTTCCATGAGGGTTCGTATGCAATAACTTTTTACTCACGGGACAACAATCCCTTCAGCTGTAATTCTGAGATATAGTTTTTGGAATCCCTATGAGAGGCCCAGAGTGAGATCCACTATTTATATTCATGTCCTAGGTGGAGTTCTTGTTATCGACATGACCAACACTACATGGAATTCAATCCTCTACTTAGCTGGTTAATCCAGATTGATTTGTTGGTATCACCCCATGACCTTTCTAGTGATGCTCATCTGTGTATTGTATTCTATTCAAACTATTAGCATGCTATTTCTCATGAAGAGACCCGATAAGAAGTACCTATTGGAAGGAAATCATCAATGCTATCAGATTCAGGAGTGTGTTCTCTCGGGTGAGTGCTTTGTGGAATATTCTATATGGAATCGTAGAATAGTATAATATGAGTGTGAATTACCTCTAGAATGTGTGTCTTTATTGAATATATCTAGATATTCTTGTTATATGTGTTGTAGAAATATACCCGTGTAGAGATGAATGTTTTTTCTTTTGTTTTAGGTGATTCACGCCTATCATAGGGCATGAAAAAAGAATTTTAATTTTCCTAGTGTAGTATAATGGATTACTAGGTTCATCTCACTTGAGGAACATTTTCATATGTTCACTCACATTATTTAATTCACCTAAACTAATTATTTTTTAATTCTTTTTTTAATTTAGGAAGGTTATGAAATTTAAATTAAAGAAAATATTAAACTAACATGAAATGAAAAAATTTAATTAGTGAATAAAGAACATGGAATTTATGGGTTGGTTTGTGGGTTCCATCATTCTCCTTTTGGGTTTTTAAATAATGTTTGATAATTCAATTTTGAGATCTCATTCTTGAATTACTATTATTTTATTAATTGGTGGGAAATCATGAATTTATTTAGCAATCCTAACTTACCCTCCTACTTTAATCAAGGTTGATGGAACAACTCAATCGTGAGTGTGACAACTTCCAAGACTTGGCTCTATCGTATGCCATTTCAACCACTGAATGGTTCAAATCCATCATATTAAGAGCTTGTATTCTGTATAAGGGAGGGAACATATTTAATAATATAATAGAAATGATTTTGATTTTAGTTTCCTGGTGGGCTATCGCCACACTCGTGCAGGTCACTCTTTCTCATCAAAAACATAATAAAACTATTGAGTTTTATCGTAGAATAAATGAAATTGACACATACCTCCCCCGCACCGACGATTGAGTAAGTATATCATTTTTTAGGGTAATAGGTGATGGTGGAAATTATTAGAAAAACAAAATGAGAAAATAAAGATAAAAGATGGAGAAGGAATGAGGGTGGTTGGGTGGAAGAAAACACTAAAATAAAAACCATGCATGAATTTATTAAAAATCTAAATTACAATTGAAATCTAAAAAACAATGAAAATTAAAAAATTAATAATATGATTAGGGAAACATTTGTGAATTTCCTCCCTCAGTGGAGATCTCCCTTAGTTCCTTGGAATAAATGTCATGGAAAATTGGATGAGATGAGAGGTGGGAACTCCCCTCGTTCTATAGGAAGAAATTGTCCTCCTCAAGTTTTCACATTTTTAGCAATATAAATGGATGATTAACACATTTAAACCTTAAAAAAAGTTGTTAATAAATGAATTTTTCATTCATCCTCAAAACATTATATTGAATGGACACTTCTAGAGGGATTTCTGATTTTTTTATTGACAATGTATTTTTTTCTAGGTGAATTATCCAGGAAGCTTCCTTCAATGTATAACATCTATTTTCCACCATAATGGGAGAAAAACTCCATGAAATTTATTTAGGTAGTGAATATATTTGTCCTACTTCATAATCATTTATAATCAACACCATTTTAGGTGTGTAGCCTAATTTATACATCCGTTATAGAGGTGGGGTCCAGGCTGTCAGCCCAGACAATTTCCAAACATCAAAGATTTTTTTGGGGCTTTAGATATTCGAATAAGCCTATAGTCTAGAAGAAAATGTTAAATAAATTAAAATAAGTATTCTAAAAAATTAATCATTCAATTTGGAATTATATTTTTATATAAATGGCCAAAATACCCTTGACGTAAAAATCTATCAAAAATAAATAACTTAAGCAAATTTAACATTTTAGCTCAAAACACACCATAAATCCAAAATTGTTCTCTATAAGTTTAAATTTATAAATTAAGAGGGTTAAAACATTTTAAATTCATATAAAAATGTTGAAAATATTAGTTTTATAAGAATATTTTTTGGTTTCGGGGTGTCCTACTATGTATTGTTATACTCACCCAGACATGGAGTTTTCCTTCATGTGTCATGTATTTTGTAGAAGATTAAAATTTTGATAGTCTTAGGAGGACCAGGACCAGACGGTTCTTAGTGAAACCAGAAAAACCAAAGTGTGTTCCTATAGCTTTCTGAAAGCAGTCCCAATACTTAATTTTAGGTTGTACTTTTGTTTTCAAACTCATTGTGGTGGGCTTTTATTTGGCCCTAACTACATTATACTACTTACTTTTTATTCTCTGGTTATGCAATTTAGATGTACGAATTCATGGGTTTTCAGTTGTTTTTACATTTCATAATTTTATAGGCTTACAGATGTGTGTTTTTGTACAGGTACTTAATCTATGACCACTCATGTCAGTGATACACCTTATCAGTGCTAGTCACTAACCGCTAGCCTATTTGAGGTTGGATTTGGGATACACAGCATGGGCCCCTATGGGAGGGGGAATGAAATCTACTGAGTTGTACTCACACCCTATTTGGGTTGCATGATCGGTACCTGAATAGATTTTGTTCTTTCTAGAAAGTTTAAGGGAATATACCTTGTGTTAGATCAATGATATGGGATTGAGCATGGATGAGGTAACCAGAAACTATTTGAGACCTTCATGGGGGAGTCGTCAAAGTCTTTATTTTGGGTTTCATTTTAGACACTTGACATGTACATTGGCATGACATATTTTATTCTTTATTTTTTATATTTTATTTAATTTTTGGTCATCTTGTGATACTGGTTCTTTTAGGTTATGAATACATGTTTTTAATATAATGTTTATTATTTTTTGATGGTTTATTTACTTTTATAAAAGAGGTTAAAGTCTCCCCATGATCAATATATCAGACCCTCACTACTAATCAACGGCCTCTGACATTTGGGGAGGCATGCCTGAGGTCATGTGACTGACCGATTGGAGGAACTGGTGTGTGGAACCTGGTATGAGATATTACATTTTTCAACATTAGAGGTTTTGGAGATGTCTTGTAATAAAGTTTAATCATACTCAACTGAAAACAGTTCTTCAAAATATGAAAGATAAAAAAAATTATAAGCTTCATTGCAAAATTTTATTAAATAAAAGATTCCGTAGATAATGAACAGGGTGGCGAAGAATCATAGATAGAGTATCAACTCAAAACATAACTTATATTATGTATTGAGAAAAACATAAATCTAAATTAATAAATTAGATTAATGAATAAATATTGTTAAGAAGTTTCTAAAGTAAGAAATTATGTCATCCACTCTAAGGAAGAATACATTCAAGAGTTCTTATGTTACAAACTAATAATCACTAAACATGGAAGGATGGTTGAAGATCTCAATAAGAAATTTCAATATAAGGAAAAAGAAGTCAATAAGTTTCAATATAATCTTCTTGATTCTATAAATACATTGTGAAAGATGAATGAAAACATAAACAAAGATTTATTAGTAAAATATAAGACTTATAAATTTGTTGATAAATCTCAAATAATGAATTAGGTGAATTCCTCACACACACAAAATAATGTTTCATCTTATTTTTCTAACATTTCATGTGATATGAAAATTAATAAGAATGTTTGGGTTGAGAAATAATGTGATAAACCTATCACATATACAAAATTTTAAAACTCACTTTTAAGGAAATATGGTATACACCCAGAGTATGTTAGGGTAGGAGGGATTTATCAACCTCAATTTTTTTACAGATAAAGATCATACTTCAATAAAAATTATGATTTGATGGATTCTATTGGTGCTATAGAATATATGGGAACATGAATTATAATTTTTTGCATAATATATCACTTCCCAAAATAATATTTGAATAGAGTGGAATAAATAGTGAAATTAGAATGAATAACTTTCCTAACACATAGGTAGTTATAAAAGAAAAATCACAAGAAGTTAGAAACATTCAAAAAAAATCAATTTAAATGTCTGGAAGAAGATTATGGAAGAACTGATTTGGCTTTTCATCATGTTGAAAGATGTATTAAACTATTTCTAGAACAAGTATCTTATGGGAGATAAAGAAAAGAAGTTAGGATGAAGAAAGTTGAAGAAATATTTTTTTGTTGAGACTGCCTTGAATGAAAGTAAAAAAGAAAAACCTTGGATACTTGATAGTGGATATTCTTCATTCATTATAGGTGATTTAAAAAGTCATGAAACATGTTGAAAATCATGGAGGAGGTTTTATTACCTTTGTGGATAATAGTTTATTAAAATTCATAGGAATCAGAATGACTGAGATTAAAGAAGAAAAATTAAAATATTAGGAATTTTTATTTATTGATGTACTAAAACATAATTTACATAGTGTAAGTCAACTTTGTGATGATGGAAATGAAGTAATTTTAAGAAAATATTCATCTGTTATCAGAAGTGTGAAACATTGAAAAGTTATCAAAAAAGGAAAAAGAACTAGTGGAAATATTTTTCAAGTTAGATAATTTAATAACTTTTGTTATCTATGTACCCAAGATGATAATATGTTGTGGTGCCAAAGAATATTCCATCGTGGGAAGAAAATAATGAAAAATATTTTTAATGTTTATTATGTACAGAATTTTCCAAAATTGAACAGAAGAGAGGAAGATTTTTGTGTTACTTGTTAGAAAGGGAAGATAAATAATTAATGTGATAAGAATGTTGAGATTCCTTCTATCGATCCTCTTAAACTTATTCATTACAATTTATGTTGGTCAATGAGACATCAATAAAAAAGTATATTTATAATTTAACAATATTAATGGTGATTTCACTCAAATGACAAACATCATGTTTTTGAAACAGAACTCAGAGCCCATAGAAATGTTAAGGTTTTTCAAAAAAGATGTTGATAAAGAGATGGGGGTTTATATAAAGAAATTGAGAATAGATAATGTTATTGAGATTACAAGAAATACTTTTGAAACTTATCTTAGAGATCATGGTATTAAACATTAGTATAGTTCTCTATATACCCCCCACAACAAAATTGAGTAGTAGAAAGGAAGAATATAGGTTTGGTTGAAATGGGAAGAATCATGTGAGAAGAATAAAAACATTCAAAGTTCTATTAGAGTGAATTTGTTAGTATTATTTTACAAGTTTAGAAAAAAAATTTAATTTTGGAAACCAACATGAGTTCTTATGAAATTTTCTATGATAAAAAACATTTATTGAAGTACATCAATGTTTTTGGAATCCCATGTTTACTTAAAATAAAAAATTTGGACCAGGGAATGTTTGATGAGAAAGATGAGGAATGACCTTTACTTATTCACCAAATGGAAGAAGTTACAAATTTTTGAAAAAAAGTTTATAAAAGTTTGTGGAATAGTATTATGTGGAAGTTATTGAGAATCAAACAAATTTACCTAAATTTTATGGGGATTTTGAGGAATAAAAACTGAAATTTTCCAATGAAAATGAAAGTGCTAAAAGTAATGTTCATGAAGACTCAGATGAATCATATGATGAGGAAAGTGAAGAAGGAAGAGAAACTCCTAAAATTTCCTACTTTAAAAAAAATTAGACTAAAAATATTCTGGGGAATTAGAAGGCTCTATTTTAGGCTAGAAAAAAGATGTGATTAGGAAATAAAACTTCACTCATCTCAAAATTTGAACATAAATCAGTCTCATAAGATATTCAAAAAAATTAATGGGTGAATTATATGAATGAAGAGTTGGATCAAATTAAGAAAAATTAAACATAGGAAATTGTTTTATGTCTGAAATATAAAAATTGTATCATAAAAAATGGGTTTATAGGAACATTTTGAAAGAATATAGATAAGTTTCAAGAATCAAATCTAGTATTTTTAATAAAGGCTGTGCACAGGTGGAAGGAGGATATTTTGATGAAACATTTTCCCCTATATAATAGTTAAGAAACTATTATAATTTTTTGTGTAGTTCCTTCTCATCAAAATTACAAAGTGTATCAGATAATTATAAATTTGGATAAATTGAAGAAGATGTTTAAAATGATAAACCTTTTCGGTTTCTACTTGATAAGGATGAAAACAAAGTTTTTAGAATGAATAAAGATTTATATGGGCTAAAACAAGATCCACATTCATGGTATTCTAAGATTGAAAATTGTTTGAGAATGTTGATTTTTTAAAAAGGAAAAGTTGGCAGAAACTTATATATGAAAGATGTTGACTTTGGAACTCTAATTGTATTTGTTCATGTATATAGTATAATTTTTTTCTAGGGATGAAGAATATTTTTGTAAATAATTTTCTGTGGTAATGCCAAATAAATTTTAAATATCAATGTTGTGAGAAATAACTTTATTCTTTGTCTTACAAGCTCAATATAAGGAAAAATAAATTTTCTTATCTTAAGAATTGTATGCAAGGGAATTGTTACAAAAATTTGGAATTGTAGAATATAAATAAGTTTCTACTCTTATCTCAGTGAGGATGAATATGAGTAAAGATTAGTCTAGAAAAAGTGTGAATTAGAAAGACTTTTGGAAGATGATAGGAATTATACTTTACCGTATAACCTCAAGACTAATATTGTTTAGTCTATAAAATTGTGTGCTAGGTATCAAAGTAATCTTAAAGAGTCAAATATGTTGGTATCAAGGATAATTATGATATATGTCAAAGGAAGAAATTCACAAGTATTATTATAAAAAATAAATTATGAGAAGAAGTTTCATGGTTATACTAATAATGATTGGGAGGGAGATGGTATTGATAGAAAATAAACTTTAGGAGAAACATTTTTCTTGGGTGAATGTTGTGTAAATTGTCATAGTAAGAAACAAAGTCTAGTAACCTTGAGAAAAGTGTAATTAGAATATCTTGTGACTATTCAATTATGTACTCAGATATTGTGGATGAAAGTTCAATTGTAATATTTGAATATGAATGTTTCTAAACTATTGAAGACACTTTATGAAAATCATATTGTAATTTATCTTTCTAAAAATCATGTCCATCATTCAAGATCAAAACACATAAATATAATTATTCAATTTATAGAAGAGAAAGTTGCTGTTAGAGATGTTTTTTTGGAATATATCTCAACAAAGTATCAAATTATTGATATCTTCACAAAGACAATTCCAAAATAAAGGTTTGATGAGTTGAGGTTGAAAATTCAAGTTTTTCCTCCTATAATGACTTACTAAAAATTATAAGGAAGTACCCTACCATGCTTTGGATTATATTGACATAGGGGGAGAAAAAGTAACAACTTTGTACCGTGTAAGATGTTTTTAATTATCTTTATTTTATTAATATAATGTTTTGTTTATCAGATAATTGGGGAGAGGAAAATAAATTTTTTTGAAAAATAAATGTGAGAAAATATAAAAGTTAGGGGGATTTTAGCTTAGCATGTCCATACAATTTTCTTCCCATAAAGGGATGGATTTTTTTTTCAAAAAAAATACCTTATCTATTAGTGTGTTATCTAAACACTCATTTAATAAAGGATCTGTTTTGGTAAAATTCAAAAAATTTGAGTTGTTTACAAAAGTTGAATTATAAAAATTTTCTTAGAGTTGAAAATGTTATTAATGACTGTTGTTAAAAAAACCGAATGGGGAGATTGAAGAACCATAGTGATGTTTTTTTTAATAAATTTTTGTATTTGATGATAACTAATTTTTATAAAAGATTTTATTTGAAAAACAAGTGAATTTTTCTAAATGTTCGAACCCAAACATAAAGGGGGAGAAATGTTTTCTTTTTGAGAAAGTTATTTTAGAGACACAGAGGAGTGAACTAAGAAACACCAGATGGAATGTATTGAAGTGATCTCCACCGGTCATAGAATTCATCAAAAAGTTAGAGGTTTTTATCAGACACACCGTCAGTATCATATCCATTGACATGAAGTTCAAGTTTCATTTGACTCGATGTTGGTTAGAATGTTAGAATGTTTCTGAAGAGGTTGAATAAAGAAAGTTATGTCAGGAGTTAGAAATTTCTTAAACTTTCTAACCTTCAGTAAAATATTTATTTTCTAGTTTTTAATTATCATATATCATAAGTTGTCTGTAACACCTGTGATGTGATCCTTAAGAAGAAAAGGGGTAGAATAAGTGCAACAAATCATATTTAGTTTTGGTTGGAAATAAAGAATATGTTCAAAGTAAGGGAAGTTGTAATACTTTCCTATATAAGTCATATAGTACTTTGATAATATTTAAGTTCTCATAAATTAGGAAAACTATAATGATAAAATATTTTTAAGAAATATAGGAATCATAAAGATTGTTTTGATTCTAGGAATCAAGAAAAACGTTTTCATCATATCCAGAAGTACTGAGCATAGAAGTTTTCAGAAGTCTGAATGGGTTATAGTTGACGAGGTTTAAAGTATTTCAAAGTGGTATATTTGAGTTTCCATCATAAATAAAATTCCATCATAGTGATAATTCCATCATTATGAGGATTCCATTGGATTGAATCTGAGGTAGTTCTATGAGGTAGAATTTGAAGAGGAAAGTTAATTAAACTGACTCTGAGGAAGAAATTCAATAAAAGTAACTCTGAGAAGGAAATTCAATCAAGACAGACTATGAGAAGAAAATTCAATCACACTAAATCTGGGAAAGAATGTAAATTAGAATAACTCTAATGAGGAAGTTCAATTTAGAATGAGATGAAGAAGTTTCATCATAATGAGATGAGTAAGTTCCATCATAATGAGTTGAGTAATTTCTATTATACTAAATAAAAGTGAAGAAGTCTGAGAAGAATTATTATAAAGAAGACATAAGAATATTTCATAGTATTTGTGAAGAGTTTAAGTGGTCAAACGTGAAATTAAAATATGTACAGATATTGGATTTTTTTTTTAATTTGAGTAAGTGGGAAAAGTTTTTTAGTTTCATAAAAAAAAATTTGGATGCCTATAAATAGATGAAATGTATATTCATTATTTTCAACTTTTTATGTGAGTGGAAAAAGAAGAGCATTACAGAATTCATGTCAAAGTTATCTTTCCATATTGAAATCTCATTCGAAGTTTGGACATCTGAAATTTTTGTTTTTTGGACCGAGTAAGATCGGACTGAGCATTTGAGAAGAGTTTGAGTAATGAATATTGAGAATGGATTCATCAAACTGAGTCCATCAGACTAAATTCATAGGATTGAGCCCATCAGACCTAGCCCTATTGGATTGAGAGAATCAGACCCAACAACATCATAATGTGGATTCTGAACAGAAAATTTCTAGTGTAGTTTGAAAAAGTATTTTTCTTTTGTTTTATCTCAATTTTTTGTAAGAAAAATTTATAAACCAATATGAGTTAGTATAATGATTACAATTAGGATATATAATGTGTCTAATGGGAGTAGTCACAAGTTGTATTCACTTATTCATTTTAGTGAATTTCTATAGACCCATATGAGTGTCTATGAAAATGATATAGGTTCTCAAACCGAGGTAGAACCTTGTAAATATAATTTTAATTACTTTTTTTATTAATTTTTCATACATTAGTATTTACTAGAAGATGATAAGGATATAAAAATCAACAAGTTTCAAGGTTTAATATTTTCAAAATTATTGAAACTTATAAAAGTGAACAACTAATTCAACCCCACTTCCGAGTTATTATACGATCCTTTGAAAATCCATATATTGTTTATCACTTTATTTGAATTTTTTTTATATTTGTGCTAATTTTTTGTAATTTAAATCCCTAAAAAATAATGTAATCCTCTCATGACTCAGCATTGATCTCACCATTTCTGACAAAATGTGGTTCCTCCTTTCACTTACATCATTCCACTGATGTGTATAAGGAGGAGTGAGTTAATATAGGATCCCAAACTCCTATAAGTAATCAAAGAATTATTGATTGAGATATTCTCCACCAAGTTATAAGAGTATTTTCTTAATCATATTACCAATTTGGTTCCCATATTCATTCTTTCATTTCATGAATTTAACAAAAGAACCTGACATAAAACTCATTAAGTAGACATATTCATTTCAACTAAAATCATCGGTAAAATTTATGAAGTATGAGTACCCACCACCTACCTCAATATTAAATGGTCCACACACATATGTATTAACTAATTCATGAATCTCTTTAGATCTTTCACCTTTTCTACTAAATGGGGCTTTATTCATTTTACCATATAAATAAGTGTGACACATACCAATTGGTTTTACTTAAAAAGAATCTAAATATCCATTTTGGTATAACATAGTCAAGCATTTTTTATCTACATGACCTTGCCAATGATGACATAATTGGTTGTGGAACGAGTTATTTGAAGTAGTTACATTATCATTTTCCATTACATGGATGGTGTAATATGATAAAAGATTTTGTTATTTAAATTCACCTTACCAAAAAAATGTTATTTTTATAAATGAACAAACATTCATTTACAAATATTAAAATAATTCCATCTATATCAAGTTTATATATATAAATAATGTTTTTTAATGGATGAAACATAATAAAAACCTTTCATAACCAAGATCATTATAAGATCCCATATTTTTCTAGGTACGTCCTACTCTAAGGTTTTCATTGAACATTTTTTGGGTTTTCCTTTGTAATTAAGCCTTAGAGAATAAGTGTTATTTGATGACAGAGAGCCTTTTTTGGAGAAAATAACATTAATTTTAGAAATATATGTCTATTTAAATTAATGGATTCATTATATAAATATGTTAAATAATATTACTAGGGTTTTCTATGAGTTTAGAGGGATCATAGGTGGTTTGGTCACTTTTATAGAAGCTAGTATAAAAAATATTCAATGAAAAATTATATGTTGTGTACATGTTACATGACATGTAACTATTTCTATATAAATTTCATGAACTAGTTTATGATGTGATGTGGTTACATGTCGTGAACCTGATTCACATCGTTTAAATGTTGATCAAAATAAATATTTACCGGGGGCACAAGGTTTTTCCAGCATAACTTAAAAACAAGGAAATACATGACATGAAAGGATTAAACATCATGTATTCATCATACCCATTAGTTTTAAGTGTGTTGTGTACTTATGACTCTCGTTATTTTTTATTATAGCATCTCCTCTCTCGCTCCTAGGGTGAACTCTAGGAAATTTTGAATTATCTTCCCCCCTTCCAGATGACCCATTTTCACATGTGATCCTTGGTGAGTTTATTCACATTGGCTTTCTTCTTCTCAACCATCATTACTTTTCATTGTAGTGTACATATTTTGAACATGTGTTTTTTTTGGGATTTGATCTTGTTTTGGGTTAATCTAGGTTCTTCTTGGGATCTTCTGTGACTTCTTCTTTAATGGATTTTGTCATTAGAAGCATTGTGTTAATCACATGTTAATGGTTTGGAGACTAAACCCAACCCTATGGTATATTTAATTATGAATTATATGAAATATTTTCATTATGACCATGTAATGTGCACTATAATTAATTAGTTGATTTATAGTAAATCATGGATTGGATTCCTTTAGATTCAATTGTTGATGCAACCTGGATTATGGATACGTGTTGGGTGAGAATACTTTTGAGTAAAAAGAACTTGGATAATTGTTTAATGAATGGTGAGTATGACATGATACCTTAGGTGATTGCTTGATATAGAATCCCAATGTAATCTATTGTTGATTATTGATATGACTGTTGATCATTTGAGAGATAAATGAATGTTTATTTGAAATAAAAATGGAAATTTTCATAATTAACCATTAATATTTATGATGTGATATTATGATATCACTACTATTATAATTTGTTGAGTTGGTGATGAAATGATTATATATATGGATATACTAGTAGTGTTTAAAATATTATATAGTAGGCTTGGACCAGGGATATATGCTAAAATTATTATATATAGGGATTTTCTAGGAGGTGGAAATGTTTATATAGTAGGCAATTCCCAATGATACTTGCTGAAATGCTTATATATAAGGGTTCACCCAGAGACACAAGATGAAATGAATTTATATATGGTGATGATGGGAGGATGAAATTATTATACAAAGAGAGATACCTGATTGTTTGATTTTCCATGGTATATGGATATAGATGGAATGGTTGTGTTATATGATCAGAGATATTTCATCATGGTTTTGAGATATGTTAATTGATATATTATATTAATTAGTTAATTAATACACCTATTTATCACTTTATTGCATATAATTATTATCAGACTGGTTGTGTTTAAGGATGGTGGTGTCGACCTACTGTGTTATATTCACACCCTATTTGGGAACCATTTGGTACTCAAGTAGATTACGTGGATGTTGGTTTGGACAATGGAAAGATACATTATTGTGGATTCTATTGTTTCTTGCTAGATGGGATGGATTTTGGAGATGGGTCTAACATAGGGATCGATACCAATTTCCTTTTGGGATTATTTAATTTGAGTAGTTTATTTTGTTTGTATGGTTTTCAGTTTTACTTTTAGATACATCTTACCTTTTCATTACATTATTCATCATTATAGGTTCGTCTTTCTATTTTCAGAGCTGTATGATATACTATTTACACTATTTCCCTGTTACTATAATTTTTATTACTATGGTTTAGTTCCACTATGTTTTACCAGGGGGTATAGTCTCCCCACTATAAATATCACAGCCTCGTTACTAGTCAATATCCTCTAGCATATGGGGAAGCATTCCAGACGTCTAATAACCAAATCATTTTGACCATGTGCCAGAGTACCAGATCGGGGGACTATACAAAGTTCTATTAGAGGATTAGCTTCTTAGTTTTTATTGCTTTATTTTTTGTAAAAAGTATAAAGGAGACTACGATATATTGGGACTTGGTAATGAGCTTATTCATTGGAGTTGCTAACCCATGTAAGGTGGAAAATTTGAGTTCCAGGGATGGGATTATTGTTTATGTTGTTCTCTTGTTACAATTGATGTTATTTAACCTTGGTTGATTTACATGTCGTGTGATGTTATTATTTTGTGATGTTGTTGTTTATTGATATTTACACTCATGGACCAGTATGGTGAGATATGAGTATGAATGCATCATGATAGAAATATAGGGATATATATATATATTGACATGCATTGTTCCTGATAGGGACATGTCTATTGCATGTGTTATATACTTTCCAATATGAATTGTAAAATAATATATCTATTATATTTGATAAATGGAATTAAATAAACTATTATTTTATCATAAAACACTTATAATCCATTGTTAGAGAGACCCAGAGTAATGGTTCTCTACTTTCATCTCCTCTTGAGGTTGACATTATTTTTAGCCAATGTTTATAGGAGTGTGTTCTTCTTGTAGATAAAATGACTCCACATCATCTTTGAGATGAGTTCTAAGAGAGTGTAAATCAGTTATCTCCTAACGTAGATGAACTGGAGCTTCCTGTAGCTCTTGAGGATCAAATGGATGTTCATCATCACAACAACTTCTTAAGGGACATGCAATCCATTGAAAAAGAGACTATTTTCATCGTGTCTTTGATGTATTAGTTGATGAGAGAGATTTAGCTACAACATCCACCTAGGTTCCCTGGGGAGGGAGGCTCCCAGGTAGATGAGTTCTAGATTGAGTCAATCTATACAATCTTTAAGCATATTGAGACACCAACAGATAGGAAGGAGAATCTTGTTGTGTATATGCTCAGTGGACCTACCAAACATTGGTGGGATATTCTAAAGAAGGATGGGAAGGAGGAGGGGATATCTTGGAAGGAATTCGAGGTAAATTTATTGAGCCACTTTTATCCATAGATGTTGAGGGATGAGAAGGATCATTAGTTCATTCATCTGATATGGTATAGAATATTAGTGATGGACTATGTTGAACATTTCACCAACCGTCAATGCTTTGTGCCTTATTTAGCTATTGATGAGATCTCTAGGGAGAAACATTTTGAAGATGGTAATCACTATGAGGTTAGGTCATAGGTGAATGTTTTTATTCTGAGTGTCTTTTTAGATTTGATGAATCATGAACTCATCACAGTAAAGAATCTGAGAGAGGACCCAAGAGGTAGCCAGGCTATTTCCACAGGATTAACTAGGATCACTTATTTTGGAGGCAAGAAGTGATTCTATGAATGTTTTTTACAAGGAAATGACTTGAAAACCAGTTAGGGTAGTGGGAATCCATCTTCGGATCATATTCCATTGTATTTTATCAGTGTAGAATGTTAAAAAACAAGAAATCGTAGTTTTCATACACCGCATTGGAGTTCCATGTTTGTGGCAGGATGGGCCATCATCATAAGTTTTTTTAGAACTTCTCATAGTATAGTAGTGGTAGGGGAGTAAGATATGTACTAGAGTCTAGTAAATACTCAACTACTCCTCATCAGATAAGTATCTAGAGTTCTATAATACATTTAGGTTGAGGCAGGAGATGTGGTACCCCATTGTAATGACATAATTATTATTAGTAAAATTGTTTTCCTGAATAAATGTGTTTTGTATTATATTATATATTATACACATAATAAATAAAGAGAAACCAATAAAATACTATGTTAATAAATATATTTACATTAATTAGAAATGAAACCAATTAAATTTCCAAACATTACAACTGGACAAAAAGTATAAAATAGAAAAGAAAAAATGAGAAAATATGGATCGACCTGATCTACTAGAATTATTGGCCCCACTACCAACACTATATAAAAGAAACAAAATTATAGTAAACCAATAAAAAAATTTAAATTGGAAATATAGAACCTTGAGATGAATTTATTTGAATATTTAATGAATTAATTGAGTGGTATATATATATGGTAATATGATTGTTGGAATAGTAATGCGACCGTTGGAATAGTAACCTAGTCGTTGGGAATAGTAACCTGACCATTGGAAGAGTGATTTTACCAAAAAATAATAAATTATGATATAAATAACATTTATCATGATTAATTTATGTAAATAAAAATATTATAATTCAATAAAATAAATAACATGATTAAAACCCTCAAATAAAATAAAGCATATTTTTAATAAACTGTATTATAAAGTATTTTGTAAAAATTATTATTTTTTTGTTAAAAATTATATTTTACATATTATAGATATTTATTTTCATTAAATTAATATCATTTTTTAAATTATCATGTTAAAATTTTCCTTGGGTGAGTTTTTGGTAATTTTTTGATATACTTCAATTTATAGGTGGATAGTAAAAATATTGTTTTTTACATAATCAATGTATCTTATGTTACATCATTCATGATGTAATAATGAAATAATATTTCTAGAAATTTAATTTCGACCATTATATATTTAATTTCATAAATGAGTCATTAAAATACAATAAAATTAATTTTCAAGCCTAAAAATCACTTTCCAAAACCTTAATTCAAAAGTGATTCCTTAAAATATAATTTTCTTTTTTTCTTCACATTTCTTTTTAATAAGTTAATAATTAGAATTATAAAAAGGATTTAAAGTGTTAAACCAATTATATTATATTTATATATAATTTTTTTTGTCAAAAATGCACTATTACATGTCATCCTTTGATATATTATTTTATTAAATATTTTATTATAAAAATACCCCTCACGTAAAGTATAAATAACCCTTCTCCCTTCCCTTGGAAACACATTCCTCTCAAACATTCCAAAGTACAATATCTTTCCAAATACTCCCTCTAAATCCCCTTACATTACTTATGGACATTTTTGAGAAATCCAACTCTAATCACCAAGGGTGTTATAACATCTTACAAGAGAAGGTACATTGAGGAGAGAGTAAGTCTCTATTAACATTTCCATTTTTTCTTATTCTCTTTATTATTTTTACCAATTAATTTAATAACATTATACTATAAAACTAATTATTCAATAATTTAAAATTAGATTATTTATGTTGACAGGATGTAATTTTCATATTGATGACAAAAATAAATGCAATACTTCTCTTTCCCTCTCTTTTAACAATGTCCCATTAAAAGATGATTAACCACCTACAGAGACATTTCTAAGACAATTATTATAACAACATTCATGGATGGATATTATTAATTATATATAATATATAAATAAATAATTACATTTATTATAATCTACTGGATTTAATCATACTTTTCTATAAATGACTCTGAAAGAAAATTTTGAAATCAAAGTGAAACATGAAATTTTTAGGAAAATTATGATATCAAAACACTTAAATTTCATTAATAGAAATTAATAAATATAATAAAATGATTATAATTGATAAATAATTTTATAAATGGATATAATTTACATATTTAGTAGTTTTTTAATAAATATAAGTTTATTATTCAAGAGGCGTAAAATTGACGAAATAAAGAAGGAATTAGGGTAAGGGGATTCTTGAACCCAACTCTTTTTCATTGGGTTATCCATATTTCATGACATATTTGGAACAAATAGTCCTCTAATGTTCCTTAAATATAATTTCATTATTCACCCCTCTTCTTTTTTGGGATATTCATGTTTTTTATTTTATTTTATGGAAAATACAAAGAATTTCCAAAATAACACTTCTTTCCAAAACACATATTTGACTCATCTTGAGTTGTTTATTCTTAACTAAATAATGATAATTCTTATATAAAATATGTTTTTCCATTTTTCATTTTGAAACCAGAAGATTATTTATGAAATCCTAATTTATGAAATCCTCATGAAACCCATTCCTTTCCATGGGTTATTTCATGAAATTATTGTTACACATTCTATATGACATGCCCAATTATGTAAATATTATGATGTGATGACTAGACCAAACTTATATAGACCTATAATTCATTGGGTAATTTTTTGTTTCTCATGAGATATTGTTTATTATATGTGAACATGATGCTAGATTTGTTTGCAGTGATGATGTTATGATTATTCACATATGTTATGTGTTAACATGATGCTAGCATTTTTCACAACTATATGTGGCATTTGACCACTATGAAATGATGTTTCATTTTTATGCATTTCCACATTTGATGAATTTATCACATTTTTACCTCATTATATGATAATGATCCTGGGCTTATGATATTATGATTATGCTCACCCATGGTTTATTGATTCAAGTTACTTATTCATCCTCTGATAGGTCTTTTATCTTACCCCTTTCATTGATGTATAGCATTAGGTAATTTCATGTACAAAGGATAATGTGATATTTTAGAAGGATAAAGAAGAAGGATTTAAATAATTTTTTATGTTTTATTATGTACAAGTTATTTATGAGCCTAATTTTTCTAAGACATAAACCATTGGATCATAGATTTGTAACTATATTATGTTGTTTATATTTAAAATTATTTAATAGTTATGTATGAAAAATTAGGGTCACTATAGTTGGTATCTGAGAATGGTTTAGATAATTAGGGAATTATGATTAGAAAACAAGATTAAAAACCATTAGTATAAGTATATGTATAGTTAAAACATCTTAGAAGACTATTTTTAGAAAAGTATAGACATAGGGATCCCATAAGATATTCCTTTAGTGTTAATTTCATAAAATAATAAATTAAACATGATTTATTGGCTTCTGTTTTGTTCTATCATTTTCTATTCTAGAAAATGGTATGAACCAGAAAAAACTAGGCCTAAAACCTATGTGAGTGACAATGAAACTATTATCCAAATGAGATCCCCAATTACATGGAATGTTGAGTTCAAAACATTATTGAAATGATTACCTAGTTGTCACGAGATATGAATAAAATCATGAACTATGTGGAATGTCCATATTCACCCATGAAGGATCAATTCTCCATTGAGACCTTAATGCAAAAATGACCATCGATGTTTCATGGAAATTCCAATCCACTTTATGTGGAATAGTGGGTTAACTCAATGAAAAATATCTTTTCTATGATCCATTTCTCTAATAAGTAGATGGAGACTCTTGTAATTTATCATTTATATGGAGAAGCAATTAAATAACACGAATTGATAAAGAAGAAAAATCCAAAGGATTAAATGGAAGAGATGGAGAGGGAAGAATTTAAGAAAATAATTCTTACAAAGCATTTCCCTTGAACTCTTCAAAAAAAATATGGAAATAGAATTCATATAGCTAAAGAAAAGGTAAGGTGAAGATGTCATAGCTTATGGTGAAAACACCATAAGGTGTTAAATGTATTCCTTGGGTTTTTTTTCAATGATGATAGGAAAATAGATATGGTCTTTATTGTTTTAAAAATAAACCTTAAAAATGATCTAGAAATATACTAATTTGTGATTTTTGAGGATTTGGTTAAATGTGATCTTAAAGTAGATATGGAGTTGAAAGAATGGTCCAATGGATATGGAGATAATAAGATAAGAATGTGGTTTCAAGATTATGGGTGAAATGACAAATGAGGAAATAGGATCCAACTTCCCACATGTCAAAAATTTGGGAATAATAATCATGTTAATTACCTCAAAGGTATGGGGAAATTCTTCAAGTGTGGGAGAGAAGGACACCAAGCTAATGAATATTGATGATACTTGAAGAAGCTAACCAACATGACAGAGGAAAGGAATGAACATCCTAATGAACCTCCCAAGGTTCAATGCTTCAACTATAGGGACCAAGGTTGTTATGCAAGAATGTGCACTAAACCACATGTCCTTGAGGGCAACCAGTGTCAGCAATCACCAAAGTCAAAGGAGCAAGGGAAAACTTATATCATCACTACTACTGAAGTGGAGTGTGAAAATGAATTCATACAAGGTATGATTCCTATTCACTAAATAATAGAAAAAGTTTTATTTGATTTTGGTTCAACTTATTCATTTATATCCTAAATATTTTCTAGAACTGTTGAATTGAATCCCAGATACCTTTAAGTGGAGATATCCATAAAAAACAAAGTGGTGTAATCATTACAACCCAAGTGTTGGACTCTTCTCCTATAATCATATTTGGGATGATTATTCTTGAAAAAATTATTATTTTTCCCTTCATGAAATTTGATGCTATATTGGACATGTATTGGCTTTCATTATATATAGATGAAATCATCTATTGGAAAAAAATATATTTTTATATTCTGAACCATCTCATGATCCTCTAAAAATGCAAGGAAGATCATGAATCTTATTTGGAAAATCCATCAAAAGTGGGGGTGTTGATACCCTGTAGATAAGCATACCTTTCGCAAATAGTTAAGTCAATAGAAGGTATTAACCTGGATGAAATTTCCATTGTTAGGGAATACATAAATGTATTTCTAAAAGAGTTACTTGGAATCCACTGATCGTGAGGTAGTGTTCTCAATAGATCTCATACACAGAGCGACTCCTATCTCAAAATTCCCAAATGGGATGGCCCTGATTGAAATGGAGGTGTTAAAGAAGTATCTACTAGAGAATTTGGAAAAATAGTTCATATTCCCTAGTACATCACCTAGGGGTCCACCAATGCCCTTTGTCAAGAAGAAAGATAGATCAAAACAGATGTATACCAATTACCAAGATTTCAACCAGATCACCATAAATAAAAATTATCCTCAACCAAGGATTGATGACTTTTTCAATCAACTAAGAGGAGTGAAATAATTCCCAAAGGTGTATCTTTTTTATGGATATCATCAACTAATGTTGAAGAAGGAAGATATTCAACAAACTGCTTTACTTACAAGGTATGGGCGCTATGAGTTCATTGTAATTCCCTTCAAGCATACTAATTTTCATAAAATATTAATGGATTTGATGAATATATTCTTTAGAGACCACCTCAAAAAAAATTTGTAGTGTTTATTAATTATATTCTCATTTATTCCAAGATTAAGTAGGAACATGAAGAGAATCTAATGATTGTATTGGTGATATTAAAGAAGGAGAAAAATTATTCTAAGTTCCAAAAGTGTGACTTTTGGATACAAGAAGTCACATTATTGTGGAACGTGATCACATGTGAAGGAATTTATGTGGACCCTTCAAAGACAAAGGCAATTGAAGAATGAACTAGACCCACTAGTGTCACAGAAATCTATAGTTATATAGATTAGCTAGTTACTATTTACAATTTGTGATAAATTTATCATTAATTTTTAGCAAACTAACTGATTTACCACCAAATGGGGTAAATTATTTATCAATGAAAGATATGAGGAAAGCATTAAGGAGATCAATAAGAGGATAATCTTTGTTTTTGTACTATAATTTCCCAGTCAAGATAATTGTATCACTGAGAGGGGGAGAGAGTGAATTAGTGATATATTATTCTTTTATATTTCCTTAATTATGTAATAAAATTAGAATCCTATTAAATATTTCTTTCTCTATTGAAAACAATTAAAACACACATCTATAAGAACACATGAATTTATAAGTTTCACTATTCAACAAGAAGAGCTATATCCTTTCTATGATTTCGATATGATCTAATACCACACAATCTATTAGAAAATAATACTTTTGTGTAGAATACAATGGGTAGGATATTATGTTTCACTCATGTAGCTCTATATAAACAATTCAATACTGAATCTGATCCTTCTATAACAAATGATGAAATACAAAGTTTTGTAATAACACATGATATGGTGATTCTTTATCAACTTTCAGAACTGTATTATTTTTAAAAAAATTATTCAATTTCTTACCTAGAAGTTGGTAAAAAATTCTCTAGATTTTGTTACAAAAGTCAGTCTAATATCCCAATCCAATTCTCCCAGTTCGATTATCCATGTTTTATTTCTCAATATAAAAAATATATGACTTTTTCAGTATACAGTTGAGAAAATTCTGAACCACTTCTTCTTCAATCCAAAAATCCCAATATTATTTTCCCAGTCCGATGATTCAGCCCAATACAATGACCAGTTGAATACAAAAAAAACAATATTTGGAAACCTCTTCTTCTCTCTAGAGCCATTTCTTATCTATTCTTCTTTGTGAATAGTATATTTGTCAAATGTAAAAAGTACTTTCCCTTTTCTACTCACCCAAAAAATGGTTTGGGTGGGATTCCTAAAAAATTTCCCACTAAATCAACTTTTCTGAATCTACAAGTTCCTTTGAATTTTGGGTTCATATTAACATCATAATCTTTTCTCAACACTTATTTAAAATTCTCTAATCTTTTCACAACTTCAACATTGATTTATAATTTATGTAAAAATCATTCTAATTCAGATTTCCCATTTCAATTTGTTCTTACGACCTACTTCATTATAATGAGTACAAATTTAAAACAATATATTATTCTTCATATCTTCTCTTGAGCCACTTGAATTATAAATAATGTAATTCAAACTATTTTAAAAAGTTAACTAAATTATTGATATAGCTATTAATTTCTTTTTCATATTGGACACCACATCATTTTCCCATCATTTTCATTCCTCAGTTCCAAAATATTATTCCTCTGATGATTATTATGGAATATCGAGTATAGACCGGTATCACGAGCTTCAAGATCAACAAATTAGTTCTCTTATGAATATGATACCAATCAATTTTGATAACAAACAATTCTGCCTCAAATTAATATGATGAAATACTGAAATCGATGGATCAATATTAGTAACTTATTTATTTTTTGAATACAATTCTAAAAAACTTCTTTCTTCAAGGATTTCAATCTTCTAGATTTTGGTCTGACTGAAAAATAGAAACTTTATTATAACTGTACTACCCTGCCTTTAAACAAATCTGTATCTAGAAATATCATTATTATGATATTTAAACCAGAATGATTAAAATACATAAACTTTCTTCTTTCATAAACTTTTAAAAAGTATCATGACTTTATTTATGACTTTTTTACTTTGAAGATCAAATTTACCAACATCTCACATACCATGTAAAGTGTTGAAACTTCCCTACAATTAATAACCATATTTTTTTCCTACTCATCTTGAATACGATTGGCATGATTACAATCAGACTGAATAGTATTGGAATATTATTTTTCTCCCATGTCTTTCATCATGCTCTAATCACAAGTTTTACAACCTACTTTTGATTTATGAGAACTCCATGATAAGAAAAGAAACATCACATTTTCATCAAAGTTATGAAGACTCAATTTATTACCCATTAGGATCAAACACTTCATTCAAACTTTGGATGAGTTCAATGATCCACTTCATCCATAAAAAATATTCCCAATGTGATGGAATTTCTTAACCATTCAAAGTTGGATTTTATTGAATATGATGGTCAGTATAATTTTTATCACTTACAAAGTGAGGTAATTTATTTTCTTCTTAAACTCTATTGACAACAAATGAAAATAGCTGAATATGATATTTATCTTTATCATCTTGGTCCTAACAATCTCCCACTTTGGATTTTTTTTTGAACCAAGGTTCATAAATCACAGAACCTTTTATCCTCAAGCTATGTGTTACATATCAATAATTCTAAGACTATTTGTGCTAAATTATTGTAGGAAGAAAGAATTATTGACATAAAATTCGTTACGTCCAAATGCAGTGTTTATGAAAAATTTCCTCATATTTTTTCCTCAAATTTTAAACCTCCATAGAATACAAAAAAAATTGTTTCCAATAGCCACTCCAACAAATAGTTAGAATAGTTCACACACATATAATGATGAATTCACAATTTACCCACAACTCTCTTTATTTACATGATTCCATGATGATAGATTTATAAAACAATTACTTCCCTTGAAAATACTTTTCAATGATACGATAAGATAAAGAACAAAAACACAAACCTAAACCTTGATGAGAAAGAGGTTAGATGACCTTATTCAAGATCAATTTAGAGAATGCCTCCTTGGGTAATGTTTTTGTGAAAATATCAGCAGCTTGTTTTTATTTTGGAACATACTCAAACATCAACTCATTATTCTACACTTGATATTTGATGAAATAATTGTTGATATCAATATGTTTTGAATGAGAATATTTTACCATATTTTTGGAAAGGTTGATTTCACTTTGATTATCACAACCCAAGATAAAGGGTAAACTCGATTAAAAAAGTCAGTATTCTAACTGATTCTTCATCCACATAAGTTGGGTAGCAGATTGTGTAGTATAAAAATATTCATATTTAGTTTTAATGACAGTTACTGAATTCTATTTCTTTATATTCCAAAAAATATATCTTTTATGAAGAAATAAAACTCCACCTGATATGGATCTCCTATCATCAACATTTACTGCCAAATCAACATCTGAATAACCGAAAAATCAATACTTTCTAATCTTTCATACAAGATTTTGAAATTTTTTGGGCCTTTGATGTATTTGAGGATTCTTTTTCTACAGTGTAAATTTGATTATTTAGGGTCACTATAAAAACTTTCACATAAGGTAACATAATAATCACGATTGGGTCCTAAGGTAGTAAAATATAAAAAAAAAATCCAATCACCTTTGGAAACTCTTTCTGATTAAATAGCTTGTCTTATCCATTTTACTCAACTTGGTTCCCACAGATACTGAGGTGTAAACTAGTTTCGAATTTTCTATACTGATCTTTATAAGAATTTGTTTAGCATACATTTCTTGAGAAAGAAATTTTTTTTCTTCTTTTATAAATTTTTTAACCCAATAATGTATTTCATTTCTCCCAACATGGAAATTTCAAAGAAAATTTTCATTTATTTAGAAAACTTTTCACATGATCTATCATTATTCCTAGTAAAGATAATGTCATTAATATAAACAATAATAATGAAGGAAAACTCTTGAATTTTTTGATTTAAATATTGTGATCAACTATTCCTTTCTTAAAACTCATATTCCTTAAGAAAGTATCCAGTTTGGTATACTATGCCCTCATAGATTTCTTTAGTGCATACAAGGATTTATTAAATATGCACATATAACTTTCCTCTTTCCCAACAACCAATCCACAAAGTTGTTCAATGTAAACTTCCTCGTTGTGATCAACATTTATAATTGCAGACTTTACATCCTTTTAAAAAAAATTGTAACTCCATTGTGTAGAAATAATGAGAAAAAAATTTAATTGTTTCTAACCTTTCGACGAGAGAAAAAGTTTCATCAAAATCTACACCTTCAATTTTAAAGTAACTTATACATGCTAATCATTTATTTTTTGTTATCACTTAACCTTATTCATTCATTTTGTTCAGGGAAAACAACTTTGTACCAATAAAATTTTTGTTTTCTGGATTAGGTATGAGTTCTTATGAATCATTCTTTTCTATCTGGTCTAACTCTTCATTCATGGACTGAACCCATTCTAGATACTCAAATTCTTATTTCACATCATTCGGACCAATTTTTGAATACAAAGAAGTTTGTGTAACAGAATTTGTTATTCTTATTATTTGAACCTTTTTATGTTGATCACCAATAATGTTCTGAGTATCCACTTGCTTCCTTATCTTGGGATGATATTTTAGACATTCTTTTCATCACTTGAAATTGCTAAGTCTGGTTCTTGTTTTCGAGTAGGATTACAATTGGATGTATCTTTATCATAAATGTTGACAAAACATTCTTAATCCAGCCCAACTTCCTTATCTGTTTGATTATATTTATCCGTAATATATTTTACAATAAGATTCAAATTATTAGAATAAAAAACTCTTTCTATTTATTTTTTGAAACATCTATATCCTCTTCAATCTAGAGCATAACAAAAAAAAATTATGTCTTCACCTTTCTGCTCAAACATTCCCAGATTTCCATCTTTCTTCTTCTTTTTTTAATGGTTTGGGCCAAAGCCTCATTTTTATTATTAAATCAAAGCAAAGACCTCTTTTTAACTGAGTAGAGGGAAACCCATTACATAGCCCGAATGCCTAGTGGGCTTGTAGCCCATTACATAGCCCGTAGGCCCAAATTCTAAGGCCAATTCACATTCTGTGAATAGTAACCTGCTGTTACAATACCGCACAGTATCGCCGCCGCTACAGTGCCCTGCCGCCGCTACATTACCCGCAGAGAACAGGGCCGCCGCTGCTACAGTAGCGCTACAGTACTACTCCAGTACCTGCGCCCCATGGGTTTTGAACCCCCATTTTCCACCTTTCTTCTTTATAATTCATGGACTCCTGAAAACTCTTAAGTGTTTAAAACATGTATTTTTTATATAAAAATATTTTATAGGGTAATATAAAAACATGGCCTATAGGATCATCATTTTTTAATATAAACAACAGTACTCATGGTTTTCCTCCAATACGAATGAGAAATACCTTGTTCATGTAACATCATCCTCATCATTATAATTTTATTATTAGGCCAAAAGGATACAAGAAAAGAGAACAGCCAGGGCCCATTGAGGCCAAAAGTAATACAAGACAAGGGAATCAGCCCGAATCAAGTTCACCCCCTCAAGTTTGACTATGAAAACATCATAAAGGTAACTAAACAGAGTATCAGGAGCATCCAGTGAGGCCATGTAGTCCGCCACTTTGTTCCCCTCCGGCCAAGTATGGGAGACCAAAATGTTGTCTCTTAGGAGGGCCTTACATTGCCAAATGATATAAGAGATTGACCAGGGAACAGAGCCTTTATCATGTAAAGCATGATGGATAATCATAGAATTAGTCTCCACCCGGGAAATAGAAATGCCGCATTCCCTGCAGATGGAAAAACCTGAAAGAACAGCTCTAGCCTCCGCCCGAACAGAATTGCCACTCCCAAAGTGAACTGTGAATGCCAAGATGACACTTCCCCTAGAATAATGAACCACCCCACCACCTGGCATGTCCCCCAGGACACAGGACCCATCCGTGTTGAGCATGAGGCCCAACTCAGGAGGAACCCATCGAACCCAATGCCCCGAGGAAATAAATGGAAGAACTGCAGCCACAGGGACACCCAACAAATGAATGGATGGAGGCTTCTTCCAGTTACCAGAATGGAAAATCATCTCAACCATCATGCACCAAACTCTTCCCAAGATGGACCTACCAGTGGATCTAATCCCCTCGAACATGGCTCGGATCCTGGCTTTCCATAAGCACCAGCATCCCACGTTAAAGATTAAGGAGCATGCCATCTTTTCCACCTCTGAACCTTCAGACCCCTGAAACCAGCAATCCAAGAACACATCAATACTGGCCACTTGCGGAATGTAATCTGTAAACACCCCAAAGGTACTCCATACCATGCGCGCCCAAGCCCCTTCAAAAAAAATATGGCTCATGTTCTCTTTTTTTCTGTCCAAACAACACTGACAACAGGAGGCCATGGAGATACCTAGGCATTTGACATTGGAATCGGATGCTTCTGCATTGTTTCGAATTCTCCAGGAGAGAAAGTTGAGTTTAGCAGGGATTTTTTTTCACCAGATGATCTCATTCCATCTGTTATACTAATCCTGAGAGATGGTCATCCTACGATAGACCTTATAATTAAATTTTCTTGAGATAGATGGTGTAAAAACACACCTATCCTGCTCAGAGGAGATGATAATGGAGTCAAAAAGCTCCGACTGAGATGTATTCCAAACTGATCTAAAAACGCTAGATAGAGGATCAATTCCTTGAAGGAGATCATAGGAGCAGGACACCTGGGAAAGTCAAGCGTGTTAACCGACAAGTTATGAAACCAGTAAAGTATGTTGTCTTTGCCGATGATCCATTGCGAATGAGGAAGGAAGTTTGAAATGATACTACAAACAAAGGACCATAGGGACAACCCATTAGAGGATGGAGAAGCAGAACTGGTTCGGTACGTTTGGGACATAAGTTTTCCCCACAAGGTATGCTCCTCGATAATCTCCCAGGCGAGCCTCACATGCATGAACAGGATTGAGACCGCCAAGCTATTGACAGTGATCCCTCCCTCACGCACTGGCCTCGCCATCATCCACCATGAGACCCAATGTCTCTTCCCCTCTGAGTGGACGTCCCAGATGAAACGATCAAGGAGCCTATCAATGGATTGAATGACACCATTCGGTACAGTAGAGGCAGCAAGAGCATGCACTAGAATTGGTGACAAAACACTGTTGACAAAAGAGATGCGGCCTCCGAAGGATAGGAAGTGGTTTTTCTAGTTGTGAATACGACACATGATTTTGTGCATGACTTAGTCGAAGTCCCTGATACAGAGTCCTCATGGAGAAACAGGGGTGCCGAGATACTCCATGGGTAAGACTCCACGATGCATGTTCAAGCTGATACTCAGATCATGAACTCTTCTTTCATGGCATGAATCAAAAACATAAAAGTTTCTCTTCTCTCTGTTGATGATCTAGCCACTCCAATAGCAATATTACCCTAATATTTTGATAAAGCCTTGAACAGAACTCTTCCTCACATTCATGAAAATAACTGTATCATCACCAAACATCACGTGTGACATGGAATGGAGCCTAAAATTCCTATGAAAGGGAAGGATGACCCCATCAGAAATACCATTATTGATCAACATACTAAGGGTATCTTGCATGAGAATAAAGATACTCGGAGATAGGGGTCAGCTTGCTGTAGTCCTCGGACGACTTTGAAAAATCCGTGAGTATTCCCCATGAACGAAACATCCATCCATGAGGAACTAACACATATGAAGATGAGGTCGGAGGCCCAAGAAGAAAAACCAATCGTTGTAAGGACCATGTTGATAAAGCCCCACTCCATCCTATCGTACACCTTGCTATTTCCAACTTAATGACCATGTTGGAACATCGTGATTTGAAGTTGAGATCTTTCAGCATTTCCTGCACCAGCGCCATCGCACTTTGAATGAAACGTTCCATCACCAACCCATGTCGCTCCATGGAAATCCACCTAGGAAGAAGTCCAGACAACCACCTGTTGAGGACAGATAAAAATATTTAATAAGGGAAATTGCACATGCTTATAGGACGGTAATGGTGGAGACAAGAAGGATCTTTGATCTTTGGATGAAGCACGATAGTCGTAGCCGAGGCGATCCGAGGAAGGCCACCCCCGCAGAAGAAGTCCTTGATGGCTTGAATGATATCACTCCTAACAACCTCCCAAGAGCCCCAGTAAAAGGATCCAAGGAACCCATCAGGACCTGCTACACTCTCTGGATCAAGGCTCAGCAGGGCCTCATGAATCTCCTCCTCCGCAGGAATACCTACCAGCAGGCTGTTGTCCTGGGCAGACACGACCCTAGGAATCCCCTCCCATAACGAGCCTTCCCCAGAGGGATACACTTGGGCCATGGACTCAGTTGGACCAGCAAGAAGATCCTTAAAATGAGAAAGAGACAATCCACCGACCACCTCTCTGTCATCTGTGAAAGATCCATCTTCCAGAGCCAGGTTTGGTTTGATAGAATGTCTCCTCTCTCGAATGCATGCATGGAAAAAGGTGGTATTCTTGTCGCCTTCCTTATGCCATTTGACCCGCAAAATTTCCCATGCCTTTCGCTCCAGCGAAAGAACCATGACCACCATGTTGTTTCTTTTCTCCACAAGTGCTCCAAAAACAGAGTCATCCCAAAACTCCACAAGGCTAGCCTCAAGCCGATCGACTTCAATCTTGAGCACATCCAACTCCTGATCCGAAGATGGGAGGGACTGAGCCAGGATTTGAAGTTCCTGCTTGAGGCGCCTTAACTTGAAATGAAAATCCAGCCAAGAGTGGGCCTGAGACGGTTCGGCCCAGATGTTCCTAACCAGCTGATGATAGTCAGGGATACTCGATCACTAGATAGAAAATTGGAACCTCTCCTGCGAAACCACCCTCCTGCACAAGGATAACAAGAGTGAGGAATGATCAGATATGCTACGAGTCAAGTGGGACACCTTTGCATTTGGAAACAAGGATATGGTGTGGACGTTGGCGATGCAACGGTCGAGTCTACTCCAGCTTCGACTGACACCCTTGCGGTTGTTGCACTAAGTAAAGGGGTGTCTTGAATAGGCTAAGTCCGACAACCCTTTTCCAGCCATGAAATGAGTAAAGGACATGTTATCCCTTCTCGGAAAGTCCCCGCGACCCTTCTTCTCCTATAGGAGGGAAACAACGTTAAAATCCCCCCACCACCACCCAGGGATGGTTTCCAGGATTGAAAGCATTCAGATCGGACCACAAAACTTCCCTTCACTGAGCATCGCAACTTCCGTAGGCAAAGAAGGCAAAAAGAGAGTCCCCGCCAAATGAAATTTTCGTAGTGATATGTTGGTCGCCTGTAAGGACCAAGTCCACAGTGACGTCCCTATGCCAGAAAATCCGTATGTGTTTGCTGATCGGATTCGCATGCATGGAAGCATGCATTTTCACCTTACGAGTGAACTCGGAAATCTTGGTAGGGGGCTATTTGTGTTCGAGGATCACTGCCATTTTGGCTTTGTGTCCTTTAGATTCTGAGGATATGAAGTATGTTTTCACCCTTGCCCCAACTCCTCGGGAATTCCAGATGAGAATATCAATCATTGAAACAAGGGAGGCTCGGAATTATCCCCAGGCACTGTGGTCTCATCCATGAGGATTTTACGGACATTCCCTATCCAGCATTTTCATTAACATCAACCTTGTACGCACCCCCAGACTCATATCGGAGAGATCTGCGGATTTTGAGAGGAGGCTGGAAGAGGACTTAGGGGATTTGTACCTTACCTCGTAAGGGGGAAACCCTGCCTGGGGACCCAGTTCCACTGGTACCCGAGCACCATACATAATAGAGAACAATGAACTGGCACTAGGAACCAAGGAAGATGGCTTTACGGGAGCACAGTCACCAGAGGCTTTGCGAACTCTATAGGGTCCCCACCTAGGACTAGGGCGAGAATCCAAAGAAAAGAGGCCAACTCCCTGAACCCCATCAACCTTGGCCCACATCACATTGCGAGAAGCCAGAGACGACAAGGAAATCGGCCAGAAAGAAGCAGCCAGTGCCCTCGAGGAGGACCGCAAGAAGAATTCCAACAACGCCCCTGCGAGCAGCAACTGAGAAGAATCCCATGACTGCTCAAGAGACACCAAATAACCCGACCACTTGCCACTCGGCTTGGGGGAAACCAGAGCCAGACAAGGGAGTGCCTCCGAGATAGGGGGTGGAGAGACGGATTACAGCAGAGGACATGCCACTGGGCCGAGGGAAGGAAAGCCAGATGCCAGACATGCGGGAGAGGGCATGCATCGGGAGGGAGAAACCAGAGAAAGAGAGGAATCTGAGGGTGTGGGCTGAACCGAGGCAGAACCGGACCCCTCGCAAGGCTTAGAGAGTGGAGCCCCAGTCATTGTTCCGCTGGCACGAATGAGAGGGGCACCGAGGCGATGTTTCCTACAGCTCAGGGCCGAATGACCCTGGGGGAGACAAGATGAGCAGAACCTAGGAAACACCGGGTAAACAATGTCTTGGGACTAGTCTGCGAAATCCTGCACCATCAGAAAGAGCTTCTTTGGGATCAGCTAAGAGAGATCAAGATCAACGCAGATCTGAGCCACCAGAGTTTCATCCCCGTTGTAGGTGTTCTCATCCACACAGAGAATCCCCCCCCCCCCAAAGAATCACCAATGGCCCTGAGGAAGGTTCCATTCTGGAAAAAAAGAGGGATCCCTGGAAGGCTGATCCAAACTGTGGCCCGCAAGCTTTCTTTCCCTCTATTCACCACCATAGACCAGCGCAAAATATTGAAATGCCATCGACCCATCACACGAGGGGCTTTTCACCAAGCCTGAATGAAATCCGCCTCAGAGGCGAGGACCAGACAGAACGACTTCCGATGAATCACCGAGATGCGCGCCGCCGCTTGCAAACCCTAGGAGGCCACAAACCGCTTGAAAGACGAGAGGGGAGGAATCCCCACACCAAACCTCAACACAAGAGTTCATTTCAAACCAACCAAAGCAGTAGTTAATGAGGAGGCAGGGGCAACCAGCGTCAGGCGAGAACCCTCCCTCAACACCGAATGAGGAAAAAGATGAATATCCTAGAAACAAGGGACAGCAGCGCTAGAGGCCTCCCCGCACAGATCCTCCTTGAAGGACACCACCGGGCAGCGCTGACGAGGCCTCGAGCCCGGATCGAAGGTCCCTGGAACCAAGGCCGCCGAAGGGCCGGGGGCGGAGGGCAGGAAGGAATCAGCGTGGGGCACGTTCTTTGAGGAGGCCATTTCAACATATGTATTTTTCTTCAAGTAACATAGTTCTCCCCATTTCCACCAAACTTCTATTCTTCCATTCATCGACCCCATTTTATTGAGGTGTGTATAGGGTTCTATATTCATGAAAAATTCCATTCTTCTTAGGATAACTTTCAAATTCATCATTCTTATACCCATCACCATTATTAGTTTTCATCTTTTTCACTGAATACTCAATTTTCTTCTTAGCTTTTCTCATAAAAACATTAAGCATTCTTAGATCATATGATTTATATTTCATATTCATAACACAAGTAATGTGATTAAATTCATCAATGAATGTGATGAAGTGATTATCATCATTTTTTGATTGTTTTCTCATTGGTCCACAGATGTCGGAATGAATAAGTTCCAATGGTTTTTTTGAACAAATCTCATCTTTATTATACACAAACTTTGTAATTTTTCCCTTATGAAAAATAGTGCAACAGAAATATATTATTCATTGAAATTCATGAATATCATGAACACAATATCACTTTCATAACTTAATCTTTTTTATTTGGAACATGTATCCCATCGATTTATGCCATAATTAATTTTCTTCTACCATACCCAAGTAACAATTGTTTTTTACCTCACCAACTTGAAATAAGTTTCCCTTTGTATGTTGGCATCTTGTAACTATCTTTTCATCCTTATCAATTTTCAAAAAATAATATATCTTTCTCGAAGGTAACTTTTTACCTTCATCACACAATTGTGAAACACTCAACAAGTTATGTTTCAACTAATCAATATATAAATATTTCTTAGATTTAATATTTTCTTTCCTAATGATAGTTGATCAAACACCTTTGAATATTATTGTTTCATCCTTTTTGAATGTCATAGTTACCTCTTTGAAGTCATTTAAATTATTAAAAAAATTTAAATATCCTTTCATGTGTGAGGAACACTAGCTATCAAGAATCCAAGGTCGTTCAACATTAAATAATTTGAGCATAGTTTTAACAACAAGAGATTTTTGTTTCTTCACCTTCAGCTTATGAGAAATATTATGAAAATTATATTGTGCTGGTAAAAAAAACCCTTAGCATGATTACCTTGTTGTTCACATCTTTTACAAATAGTTTCTTGGGGTTGGAACCTATTTTTAATTTTTACTCTATCATTATAAGGTTTCTTTAGAACTCATCTTTCATACTTATTATTTTGAGAACATTGACTCCCCCTAAACCTATGACTTTCATAACCTATGGAACAGAAGTAATGTTGTTGGTTAAACCAACACATATTTGTCTTATTTATGATTCCATCACAATAATAGTTAGTAACCATAGAAATGAATATTTTCCTCTATAGCTTACATACTGACTAGAGTAATGAATATTTTTCTTAGAAACCATATTATCTGAATTTTTTTGACCACCAACCATTCTGTTGTCAATTAGAATCTTCTTTTTTAGCTTATTTCTCCTTTTATCTTTGTCATAACAAGAAATAATAGAAACATTTTCATATTCATAATTTTTAGAATCATTTTTAGTCTCTGGTTTTTCAAAAACTTATGAATTTTCAACTTTGTTAGTCATAGCCACATACATAAATTTCTAAGCATTCTTATTTCCAGAAATAATTATATCTTTCCTATCAACATTTCATGGTTGATTTTTTATTCTTATTAGGTTTTTCCTTATGAAAACATTCACCTACTTCGTATATAGAATTTTTGGATAATATTGTTTTATTTTCATCTTAAAAAAGTTTTTACAAGTCATGTTCTAACTATTATTTTTATGCCTTTAACATCAATTCCAGATGTTCATTACGATTCTTTTTTTTTCCTTATGATATTTTTCACGTCCCTAATATCCAGTTACATCATTTTCTTATCATCTAAAAAAATTTCATGAATTTTTAATGAGGACCATTCATCATTCAACTTCATGTTTTTTTTTCACAACTTCTAATATTTCTAAAATTTATTTCAAAAATTATTTCAAATGAAATTTATGTTGAGTTTCTTCTTAATTAGAACTGTTGATTTTGAATTCTTCATCATTAATTATTACACTAAAAGTATTCTCACCAACATGCTCAGTAGAATTTTTGGATTTAGCATTACTATCTTCTTATTATTTATCTTTATATAAGAAAATACACCTTTTAGATTTTGAGAATTTTTTACCCTTCACCATGGAATAAAATTTTCCATTCCACCCTATTTCTTCCATGACATTTTTGGCCTTATTTCTTCCTCATCTCCATATTTTTCTTTCTTTTTTGTGGAAATTTTTTTATAAAGTGCCTAATGAATCCATATTCAAAACATTTCAAGGGAAATTTCGTTTTATATTTACCTGTACCTCTTCTTACATTTTTAGAAAAAAAAAACATAAAATAACATCAAGATTTTTACAAACCTTATTTTTAGAATCAAAATAACCACCTTCTTCTTTAATAATAATCTTCTTTGAATTATCTATCTTCGCAGTTTTGAATGAAATTTCTCTATCAATTTTTTTTCAACTCTTTATACCTTATTAATTTATATGTGATGAGAGTTCTATGAAAGTCGTCTATAGATAATTTTTTATGATATCTATCTTCTAATTAATAAACATTAGCATTAAACTTCTCAAGAATAATTATTAATATCTTTTCAATAACTATATAATCCTTGAAAATTTTACTAATACATTTGATAGTGTTGATGATGTGATTTAACATGGTAAATATGTCCCCAATAGATTCATACCCACCGATTTTCATGTTTTCATACTTCAGCCTCTAGATTTGTAATATTTCTTTTTCACTTTTTTATTGCCTTCATATATGGTTTTCATCTTATCCCATATACCTTTATCTATGGAAACACCCTTCACCCTTAAAAATTAACTTTTATAAAGTGATGATAGTCAATAATTCTTGTCCCTTCCATCACTCTCTAGATTATTCTTATCAATGGATTAAGATGAACTTTATCATCAATAGGAGGAAATACATATGTTTCATCTTCATGAAAATCATATCTAATAAATATAAGATGGGGAAACAATATATCTTTCCAGATATGACAATTCATACCATCAAAAACTAGGATTCCTTTATTGTTGACACAATTCAAATAATCCATAAACATCTCTTCCAAACATCAACGATGAATAAATGAAGGGAGCCTATCTCTGATACTAATTGTAATTCACCAGTCAATATAATTGTATCACTGATTGGGGGAGGTGTGAATTTGTGATATATTTTTCTTTTGTATTTTTTTTATTACTAAAAAATATTTTCCTCCTGTTAAATATTTCTTTTCCTATTGAAAATAATTAAAACCCACATCTATAAGAACACAATAATTTAAAAGGTTTATTATTTAACAAGAATATTTACATCTTTGGTAAGGTTTGAAAATGATCTAATACCACACAATCCACTATAATAAAATCATTTTGTGTGGAATACATTGAGTAGGATATTCCCTTAAACTTGTGTGTCACTATATAAACAATTCAATAGTGCATATTATACTTCCATAATAAATGATTTATTACAAATTTTTGTAACAAAATAAGTTATGATGCTTCTTTATCAACTTTTACAAATGTGTTCTTTTTTATAAAAAATATTTACTTTGTTACCTAGAAGTTGGTAAGATCTTTTATGGACTTTGTTATAAAACTCAGTCCGATTCTCCTAGTCTAGTTGATCAATAAGAAAAATATATGACTTTGTTAGAATATATTTGACAAAATTCAGAACCATTTCTTCTTCAATATAGAAATCCCAATACAATTTTTCTAGTCTGATGATTCAGCCCAATACGATGACCAGTTGAATACAATCTTGTCTCTTCTCATACGCTTCTTCTATCTGAAATACTTCTTCAACAAAATTCAATCAGGAAACCTCTTATTCTCTCTAAAGCTCTGCCTTGTCTCTTATTCACCATGAATAGTACATCTATCATAAATTACAATGTAATTTCTCTTTTATACTCACCCCAATAATGGTTTGGGTGGGATTTCTGGAAATTTTTCCTCTCAATTACATTTTACGAATCTATATGTTCCTTTGAATTTCAGGTGTATCTTTCCTTCAAAAACACTTCTCAGCACTTCTCGAACCATCATGAATATTCAAATAGCATTATCTATACATTATACTTTCTTTAAAAACATTAGTTTGATTCTAATTTCCCATTCTGATTTGTTATTATGATCAGCCTCATTACGATGAAGACAAATGTAAAATAATATATTCTTCTTTATCTCTTATTTGGACCACTTGAATTAAAAACAATGTAATTAAACCTATTTTAAATGGATGACTACATTATTGATAAATCTCTTAATATAATCTTCATATTGGCCACCACATACTTTTCATTTTCTTTACATTCATCAGTTTCAAACAATTCTTACTCTGATGATTATGATGGCATACCGAGTCCGATGGACCGGTATCAGCAGCTTCAACTTCAACAACTTCTTTCTCTTCTAAATATGATACCGGTCAATTTTAATCACAAAAAATTCAACCTTTGATGAATATGATGAAAAACTAAATCCAATGGATCAACATTAAGAGCTTATTTCTTTTTTGAATATGATGCTTGCTAACTTCTTTCTTTGAGGATTTAAATCTTTTTGGCATTTAGATTAACTAAAAACCAGCACCTTCATTACCATCATCCTCCTTGGTCATTAAACAATTATTCGTCCAGAAATATCATTATGATGATTTTGAGACTGGGATAATTCAAATTCCTCAAATTTATTCTTTCGTAAACTTTCAAAAAGTACCCTTAATTCCTTCAGGACTTCGATTATGTTGAATATCAGCTTCATCACCATATAACCTACAACGTAAAGTATTGCTACTAACCTATATTTTATCAACATCTTTCATTCCTTCTCAACCTGAATACGATTGGTATGATAATGATCAAACTGAATATGATTGGTAGAATATTTTTTCCCCATTACATTTAAAACTTTCATTCCAGACTTAGGGTGAGTATAATGATCCACTTCACCTCAAAAACATATTCCCAATACAATGGTCTTTCTTAACCATTGTGAGTCTTATTTTATTGAATATGATTGTCAGTATGATTTTCACAAAAAAAAGTGAGGTGATTTATTTTCTTCTTAAACTTCCTATACAAAAAAATAATACCTAAATATGATAGTCATCCTTATCATCTTGGTATAAACATGTACTCACACTACCAACAATTGAATAAGGATTTGGGATATATAGTGATGATTCAATGAATGTCATGGGTTGTGTACTCCTGCAAAATGATAATGTGATATCCAAATCCCCGTGATAGTTAATGATCCTTGAGAAGAACTATCTGGCACATGATCTAGAGTAAGAAGATATGATCTTTGCTCTAAATATTTGGTCGCACTATATTTATGGTGAGAATTTTGACATATATAACGATCATAAGTGTCTAACGTATATATTCACATAGAAGTATATCAATATGCATAAAAAAAATGGTTTGATCTTATCATAGACTATGATATCTCTATTCACTACAATATGAGAAAGGAGAATAAGGTAGATGATGCTCTTAACAGAAAAAAACATGCTACAATATCCATTATGCAAATTGAGAGAGAACTTATCTTATTGTACATGAAAAGGATATATCTTGAAATCATAACGATATGGAATAAATCATACCTCTCCCAAATGATTTTCCAACCATCTATCTAAGAGAAGATCAATGAGACATAAAGGGATGATTTGGAGATAAAAAAATTGAAATCAATAAAGGAAGGGGAGCTACCTGAGTTCCAAATTCATGATGATGGTGTAATTTAGTTTTTAATGAGGATCTGTGTTCCTTCATCACCTGAGATAAAGACCATGCTATTTTATAATGAACATAGCCTATATTTCTACACCACCCTAGAAGTACCAATATGTACCATGATCATTGATAACACTTTCGATGGGACAACATGAAGAAGGATATTATAAAGAATATATCAAGGTGTGTGGTATGCCATCAAGTTAAAGTAGAGTGAAAAAATTCCAAATGGATGATGAAACCATTTCTAATAACAATGTGGAAATGGGTGAATATCAACATAGAGTTTATCACCAGTCTCCCAAAAACATCCATATAAAAAATATGATATGGTTTGTGGTAGATCGACTCAATAATACTGACAACTTTATGACTATTTGGGGATATTTCTCACATTAAAAAATTTCCATGATATATGTGAAGGAAATGGTGAGGTTTCATGGGATTCCACTTTCGATCATATTTGATTGTGATCCAAGGTTCACCTCTAAATTCTATAGAAGCATTCCATAATATTTTAGTAATAAATTAAATTTTAGCATGACCTATCACCCCCAAACTGATAGAAAATCTAAAAAGACTATTCAATCACTTGAGGACATGCTAAGAAAACACGTGGTGGAATTTAAAGGAGGATGTGATCAACATATCCCATTAGTTGAGTTCTCATATAAAATCAATTTCCACTAGAGTATTTAAATGGATCTATATGAATCTTTGAATGTAAAGCAATGTAGAACTCAAAATGTTTTAGGATGAAGTTGTGGAATGAAAGATACATGGACCTAATCTTTTGAAAGTGATGACAAAGAAGTTTCAATCAATACAAAAACATATAAAAGCTACCTAGAGTTGGTAAAAGATCTATACTAACTACTACCGAAGGGAATTTAATTTTGATGTTAGAGTAAAATTTTTCTATGGAATATATCCATGGAAGAGATTCATACACTTTGTAAAGAAAAAGATGTTTTAGCCCGAGGAATATTGGCCCCGTTGAGATCTTTGATCGCATAGTATTAGTGACATATAAACTTTAATTTCCAAAAAGTATGGATCAAGTTCATTATTTTTAAAAAACCAATTTTATGGAAATAATTAGGCCATTAACCTTACTGCCCAACTGCTTTGACACGCCTGAGGGATATATTTAGAATAATTTACACTTTCTTTAAAACCCACCATGAAGGATTTTGACAATGAATAACCTAGTTTAAAACTAGGGTGTTTACATTGAAAATAGGGTATCATGATTTAAAAATCCTATAAATGATATTATGAAAATACTCTAAACTAAGGAAATATCTATGTGGAAATAATTGGATGAAGTATTTATGTATTAGGGTTGTATTACAAAATTTAGTTAAAAGTATATTTTGTGATTAACCTAATTAAATGGATTTCCATCATATTTATTTTAGGAATTATATTAATTTTTTTAGAAAAGGATGACCTATAAGCTCGGTGATAACCAATCAAATCTGGAAGGTCTATGGGTCTTAAACCCATGACCAAAGGATGATAAGGGTTTCTTGCTAACCACTATCCTATGATATTTCCTGGTTAATTTTTCATTGATTTTAGTTAAACAATTTGATGAATAAATGTTAATGATAATCCAATAGTTTCACTTTTGAGGATTAGATATTAATATATTAACAAATATTGGTTTTATAAGATAGTTAAAGAAAATAGTTAGAATTTTCACTCTTTTATAGGCCTCGCGATCCTTTAAATGTTTCTCTTATTGCTTCGGGTTTAAAAAATCATTATTGCTAATTAATTTCTAGGAGTAAAGGAATGAATTATAATTAGATCAAAGCACAACCAAAATTTATGATTTTTCATATTAAATTGAAACATATCATGTAATAATATTTCATTATATTCTTAAGTAGTAAAATAATTACCCAACATTAGGAAAATGTCTTAAAAATAAATTTTTTTCCTAATATCTTATTTTTTGTTGAATCTGTGGTCTTCTAAATCATCACAGATTTATGGATTTGAGATCCTCTACTTTCCATTCATAATTCACCGGTTTGTGATTGAAGACCACATTAACTCCTTATAAATATTTAGATTTTTCTTGTAAGTACGTATCCCTACTTTACACTGATGTTCTCCTACTTAGAGACCTAGTTATGTGGTATTCAATATTACCTATGTACTTTCTATTCTCACTTTTATAGAGGATGACTTATAAACCCTTCTCATGATGTCAGATTTCAAACATAGGAAGTATCAAACAATCTATCACCATGATCGAGTTTAAATTGCAAGGATGTAATTTAAATATGGTGGGGAGAATGCGATGAACTGAAAATCTAAAGTAACAACATTTTATTCGATAGAGTGTATGACAAGTGACCCTGAACATGTAAGGTAATATAATATCTAGATACTTTAAAAAATATCTACTATTTAAAATAGATTCTATGTATTTCAATACATACAACACCGAGTTAGCTTGGGTTGCATGCTAGAGAGGCCTTTCTGGATAGATTATGTTACATAAAAGAGTGGCCTACCACGATAGATTATGTTACATGCAATAATGACCTTCCTTGATAGCTTCCATTACACGCAAGACCGATTTTCACCAAATAATAATGTATTAATAAAATATTATTATTTAATATAATATGATATAACCTAGCCATTATGTTAACTGTTATAAATAGTATTAAATAACTTATGAAAATTTATGGTTTATATATATATAAAATGAATTCATTGGTTACCAACTAATGATAAATGAAAATAAGAACCAATTGGATATAATAAAGAAATATTATTATTTATATACATCCAAAGGAGTTTTGTCTTAATAAACATAGTTAATTAAAATTAAAGAATGATTTTAATGAAATATATATTTTATATAATAAATAAAATATTTTCTATATTAATCCATTATGTTTGATATGGATAAGATAACAATAAACCCTATTTTACATATAAAACCTCTATGTTTATAAATGCAATTTTACCACCTTATAATAGAGAACCCATTTTAAATTAGAATTCTGACACTTTAATTGATTTACTATGTAAAAATAGACTTAACCATGGAAATATAAATATAATAATTATTTTAGGGAGATCTTTTGATATTTTTCTGAATCATATCATATTTAATGAATAGTTAAAAATACTGAATTTTAGTTCAAAACTTCTTTTTTATCTAATTTATTTATAAGGGTAAATTTTATTTTAAATTGGTTTTAAAGTTTAATTAGATAATATTTTTATAAATTAATACAATTTATGTCATTGGAATAAATTTTAATTTTAAATTGATAATAAAAAAATAGCAAACATTCATACCTTTTTACCTTAAAATCATGCATTGTCATCCCATCTTGGGGACTAAATTTAAATTAATTTCTACAACTTCTGTGATTTGAATTTGGAATAAAAATAATTTATAATTTCTAATAAGTCAAAATTTGTTTTTTATAAAAATATTAGTGAAAGTAATTAAAATTAATTATAATTAATAAGGTAAAATTAAGCATAATAAAGGACTAAACCTTTATCTTAACAGGCCAAATGACGTAGAAACTTCTCCAAAACCCCTTTTATGGACATAATTAGGACATTAAACTTCCATTATTGAACTTGGTTGGTTTTTTATGACATTTTTTTTGGTTATAACATGGGCACACCTAACTTGATTTCAAAAGACCAAGTGAGACCTTTTCCTCCCTTATAGAAGGTTGCCACCTCTGCCCATTCTTGACACATCTCAAACCACTTAGATTTAAAAAATAACATCCCATATAGCTTCCCAACATCCCTCCACTAGAAAATTAAGCATCCATTTTAGTATAAATCCTTCCAAGGAATCATTTTCGTAGAAACCAAAAGTAGTTACCCCATTAAGTGGTAATGTCTTCTCTCAATCATTCTACTTTTATTTCCATTCTCCAACCCCTCATATATTCTTAATATATTATAATATAAAAATACACTTATCCTTAATATACTGGTATTTCTTTATGATAATGTTTATACCTACACTTACACACACTTCCAACTAATGGGTAACGAACATATTGTTTCTATGTACGACAAACTACTTCCTCACAAAATGATGATTGTTCATTTTCATTTACCAACTTTCATGGTTGGAAATTATGATGGACACTCTGATTATATATGATATTTATGATATTTATTATTTCATTATACTTATTTAATTTTTTTATAACACATACCTTTAATACTTTCCATTTTTTTAATACGATAACTTTGTTTGAGGAAGTGTGGATTACTACCCCCTTAACGTGATGTGATTTGTTAACACGATCCATGGAATATATAAATGATGATTATAATTAAAAATATGTGACAAAAAAACATTATATGATATTAATGAAATAATTACCTTTCATTATATATACTATATATATATATATCATTTTTTTATAACCCTTTCACACACTTAAAAAGTGATATCGTCATTCGTGGACATGTGGACTACCGTCTCCTCAAAACGATGTGATTCATTTTACATCACAATAATTATATATAAAAGAATATATGATTTAATAATATGTTATTTATGATATAATGATTATTTTGGAATGATATGTTGTTACTTACCTTCTCTCTATAACAATAATTGAAAAATAAGAGAATTACTCATGCGTACGTACAACCTACAATCTCCATGATTGTAATGTTAGTTCGTTTTTCATAACCATATTTAATAATTTATTTTAAATGAATAATTAATGAAAAAATATGATAATTATTTCATGTTTATTATTTTTGAGATGATATATAAGGACCCCTTTAACCATAGTTGACCTACCAATGTTTTTTTTGACACATAATATAAATTTGTTCTAAACACCCAATGCAAACAGAGTTTTTCAAGTAAGTGTATAAAACATAGTAAAAAGTGAAATAAAATTAATTATAAACTGGAATATGTTTCTCAATAAATTATAAAATTAAAATAAGTTTATTATACAAGAAGTGAAAGGATGTTAACCCAAAAGGAAACTCGAGGTAATGGATTCTCATCTCACTTTTTACATCTATAAGATAAATATCATATTCAAAATTTGATTATTTTGTGTGGTGTATATACTACCAATTTATATATATATATATATCTCATGAATTATTTTATTATCATTGTATTTGAAAATTCCATTCAATCTTATTCTTCATGAGGCTTGTGATATAAAAATTTTCAAAGTTGTATGGGACACCATGGGATGTTTAAAGATTATTTTCCTCAACAATAATACTAATAATCTTGCAATGGAACTTACATTAGAGGAAATTGTATAAAAAAAATTCAACAAACCCTTTCATTTTTATCTAGTTATTCATCACTATTTTCATGTATTAGTACCATTTTTACACTCTTTGGTACTTAAAAGGTTTTAGAATTTTTTTAAGAAATACCAATATTATTTATCTCTTTAGTTGGAAAACCTGTTTGTCTTTTAAAAATCATGTTTTCATAAAAAAATACAATATTTTTTTTAAATGATTTGGTAACGAAGTTTTTACCCTTTTTGAATTATACTATTGTTTTCAAAGGAATATTACTTTCTCTTTTCAAACAATGTGTTTTTATAACCTTTAACCATGCAAATAGAATTTTCTTTTACCTCACACGACAAGTACGGATTTACCTATTGTCATTTCTTTGAATCTTCCCTTTCTTTTCTAAAAGGGTACATTATAATGAAATTTCGTTCAAAAGTGATTTTCAAAGAAATTTTTTTCCAAAATGTTTTCTTAATCATCTGATATTTTCCCAAATTTTTTTAAAATATCATTTAATAGTATTTATATTCATCAGCATCAACAGAAAAAACTACCGAAGTAGGTTTATCCAATACTTGGCCTTTAACAGTGCTAGCTAAAAATGATGTTAATGACCCCCCATGTCAATGCAAAAAAAATATTATTAACGGAGGTCTTTAATAATGATAAAAAACATTGTTAAAGGGGTACCTTTATTAGAACTTTTAAAAAAGCACTGATAAATGGGATCTTTTAACATCACTTTTAAAAAAACACAGTTAAAGGGGGTCCTTATCAGCGCTTTTTTAGAAGCTCTGATAAAGTCCCCTCTTTATCAATGTTTTTTTAATAGCACTGATAATGGTATACTTAAAAATAATCATTAAGAACAATATATTAATATATGAATATATTTATATTGATATAAATATAATATATGTTTATTAAAATATGTTTTAGATAAGGTAAATAGAATTTTACAATTAATATATAAGATATTTTGTGAAAATGGATTACAAAATTGATAAAAAAATAATTTTAAAAATAATTTTTTATTATTTCAGATTAATAGTAATTTATTATAAATTTGAATATAGAAAATCAATAAAATAATAAAATATCTAAAATAAGTTGAAAACGTATCTCAAAATTCAAATAGGGATATCTTTTGATCTGGGTGTCCATTTATGCTCTACCACATATCAAATAAATTTTTTTGATGAGATATACACCCTTCGTGACAATTTTAAACCACTATCACATGTTTGAAAGCCCAAAAATATCATAAGATCTCAAAAATAGAGTTATTAGTCCGGGTACCCTGATTTTTTTGACATTCGATGGATTTTCAACCTATTTTAAGGGGGTATTATTTCCTTTTTGGTGGTGACTAATTTTATTCCTATGTATTACAATTATATTGATATTATGGTTTTGAATGTTTATCATTATTCATAATTTAATTTTACTTATAATTGAATATATGCATCTTTCTTATGTTTACATATAATAAATCACACATATAAATACATATATCAACATATTTGTGTAAAAATGTATATTCTAATATATATAAATAAATACATATTCTAAAGATGTATTTAAAATAATATGTAGCCATTTTTTCATTATATATACATATACATATGTGTGTATTAATAAAGAGATGTATATTTATATTCTATTCTATTATATATAATTGAATATAATATACAATATATTTAAATAAATATAAGTATATATATATCACACACACACACATATATATTGTATAAATGTATTTTAAAATAATTATATAAATATATGAATATATATATTTATACAGAAATATCATTAAATAGACATCAAAACAACATATTGTAGTGGTAAAGGTGTTCCATCTTCGAAGGAGAGGTCTAGGGTTTGAATCCATGAAGATGTGCATAAGGATAGAAATTCACAAAGTGATGATAAAAAGGTGGTTGGGTGAAAAGCACTAATAAGGGGGGGGGGGTGGAGCGCTATTAAAGGGTTCGTGGAAGCACTCATAAAGGGGTCAAGCTCATAGGTGTCCAAAAAAATATAATTTTACCCCTTTAACAGTGTTGCCTTTATCATCACTAAAAAAGTGTTATTAAAGGCCCCCTTTAACATCGCTAAAAAAAGTGTTGTTAAATGACCCTTTAAACAATGTTTCTTTATCATTGATAAAGGGGGACTTTAACAATGGTTTTTATCACTGATAATGTTTTGAACTTTTTACCACACTCATATTGTCAGTGTTTTATTAGAATTGATAAAGGACTATTCTAGCAATTTTAAAGGCCTATTTTGAAGTAGTGAAACCTTTATTTTTACTCCACATAATATTTTTTGTATTCATATCATCTGTAATCTTCCTTTGAATTGTTTATTGTTGATTTTTCTAAGGATATTATTCACATTCACTTCCTTGAATTATTTGTTATTCCCCTTGAAATATTAAATCTCCTTTGATCATTGAACATTGAATTTACCCTTAATTATCTATTTCATTTATCATGGATATTACTATTTCCTAAACCAGATACCATTTTACATATGATGTCTACTTTTACAGTTCTTTTTTTATTTCACCAAATATTGTTAATTTCATCTTCTTTATTCAATACAGATATTTGATAAGGCATATTATTTATTTTGATTATTCAATTTGAGGAATAATTTGGAAAATAAATGATGTGAGGATACTAAACATTATATAGTTCCTAAATGCATCGATAGGTTCTCATGAGAAAAATTATTTGTGTAGATTAGAATATTTTAAACCGTCATTTGAAAGGTCTTGACGGTGTAGGTTTTCAGGTTCCTTAGACATGACATCCATTAAGAAAGCATTTACCTATTTTAGTTTCATTTATTATTCATCCATGAGATTTTGTGTCAACATATATATGGATATATTTAATTTTTCATTATTTAGATGGTATGTGTTTTAGTTTCTTACCTTACCATATTTCTTTTTTATCTAGTTATTTTAATGTCACGTGTTTTCATTTATTACCTAGTCATGTTGTTCATGCACCTCTTTCTCAGTTTATTGATTATATGTCATGTGAATTCAGTTATTCACCATTTTATAATTATTATTCTCACTGAATCATTATTTATTCGACTATATTTTGACCTTACTAATCATTATATCTCACCCTTATTATATTTATTTACCTAGGAATCCAAGAAACATACTATGAAAGTTATGTAGGGTTTTACTAACTAGACTATAGTTATCCTAAAAGCTATTTATTTTGAATTAATAAGAAAAATATGTAGTAATAAGTTTATTATTTTCTCATGTATATATCTATTTTATCAAGACTACTAAACTCTCAGTCCTTTGGGATTTAATTCCTCATAATCATGTCAATGTAATAGTAGTAGACACCAGCTTTGGGCCTTCTGGGGATGGGTCTCTACAGATCTCTTCTAATATACATTAGGGTTAGCCTTTTGACAAGAAAAAAACCCCTAATATGTGTATATGGATGTTAAAAAGATAAATGGTTAGGGTTCGGTTGATCTATAAGGTTCAAATTGGAATAAGGAAGTGAGGGAGAAACATCCCTTTTTGTACATTAGGTGGGGCATTCTAGGGAACTCCCAAAATATTGAATTAATATTTATTATTTTTTAACTAAAAATGACTTAAAAGTGAGTTATTTAAAACCTAAGATGAGTATGGGTTTAAATCCTCTAAAAAAATTTAGACATGTTTAGGTCACAATGTTAACCTTGTCATTTCTCTTTAACAAATAGTTCAACCCTTTAACTCTTACCATGACAACTTTGTTTACTCTTTAGGTATAATATAGTTATTATAAAATGATAAACGAACCCCAAATGGATCATTGATTACATATTTAACCTTATTGTTGTTATTTGGCTGAATTTATATTTTTATTAATTTCATATCATTTAATAAAATATTATTTATTTTAAGGTATCATTTTTTACATTTTTTATACTATTCAATATTTTTCTTTATTAAAAATATCTTTACTTCCTGATAACTTCAATCCAAAACTTATAATACATCACTAACATTTCAAAATTATCTATAAAATTCATGGATGTCATTAATTATGTCAAATTTTATTTAGTTTAATGTTTTTAGTATCATTTATTTTTGATATCCATTAATTAAACAGTTACTACGTCATTATTATGAAAGAATTTGATTAAATCATTTCTTCTCTAAAATTTTTAAATAACTTATCATGATGAAGACAAATTTATTATCTTTCAAATGAATATGTATAGTATAATTCATCATTTCTATAACCATGTATTAAAAGTGTAATAATTATTAAAAATATGAGTATGGCATTTTTAACTTATCTTTAAATAAAATATAATAAATGTCTTATTCTCATCCAAGTGGCTTAAAAAGAGTATAATTCCGGCCTAATGGATATTTTTGTATAAAACCACTCATTAAATGAAATTTGGACAAGTGTTGGGGTAATTTTATAAGATCATTTATATCCATAATTACCTAATTTACCCTTAACCATGGTAATATTAAAATTACTAAATTTCACTATTCATATGACCAAAAATAAAAGAAACCTATTTACATAATTTGGACCCACTAATTACAAATATAGAAATCATTTTTCATAATTTAACACATATAATTTGTAGTAATTAATTTAAAATTAATCTTGTTGACGGTGTGAGAAAATGAGTTATTAATGTTTAAACCTACAAAAGATTGAAACATTTTTATATCTAAATTCATTGTAAATTGGATTACAATAACCTACATTGTATTAAATGATAAAATTAATCTATATATACTTTAAAAAATTTCAGTAACATAATTTAACACTATAAATTATTTTGATGAAAAAAGTTGTTTTCAATTAAAATTTAGTATTTTTCACTATTCATCCAAACTTGAAACTTATCAGAAAAATACCAAAAATTTAACTAAATTAAAATTTTATATATTATATTTAAAATATTAATTTTAATTTTTCAAATATAAATTATAAAATTGTAAAAAGTTGGATTTAAAATATGTTCTCCATTAAAAGACGATAAAATTGTTTTTATAAAAAAATAGGTTTTATGGGTAATATTGGGTTGGTTATTATCTTATACCTCTGAAATATATTATATGAATATCGAAAATATTTTATTTAATATATAAAATATATATTTCATTAATATCATTCTATAATAGTAATTAATTTAATTTATTAGAATAAAATGACTTTCTTTGCATAAAAATAGTTCTTTAAAAAATCTCATATATATTTAGTTTGTTACTATATTAATTTTTAATTAATTTAGAACCTATAAATTCAGGCATATATTTTCATAAGTTATTTAATACTATTCATAACCACTAACTTAAAGGCTAGGTTATATCTAATTATATTAAATAATCTTATTTTAATAATATATTGTTGTTTAGTAAAACTCGTTCTAGCATGTAATGCAATCTTACTCATTGTTGTGTGTAGCATAAACATATTTTGGTATTGAATACAACATAATCAATAAAGTAAAATGAATTTATTTAAGAAGTGACATACTGTAAAATCATTGGTTGTTACAGTTGATGTAGGGACATCAGGTGTTTCTGTTAATGCATTTCATCTACAAGGAGGAGATTTGTGAACTTTATTCACTCAATATTGCAAATTATATGATTTCAATTCCAAGAATTTTGTGATGACCCGTCCCCATAAAAACCAGGAGTCGGTGCCTTCTGAACATGATGTGTCATTTTAAAACAAAAACATGCATTTATAAACACAAATCACGTCCCATATAGAGGATTGAGTTCTTTTTGGGCTCTGGGAAACCGGTAACTTCAGAAATGTTTCATCTGATAAAAGTTGTTACCTGAAAATTTAAAATTCAAAATGAAGGGTGAGAATAAGAATGCCGAGTAAGGGGTTTAAAATAAAACAATGAAACATTTGAAATAATGTTTTTAAAACTTATCCAAATATCATTCTCTTATGGAAAACTATAACACATGTAACATAACATAAAAGTGATCAGTTAAGATTTTCCAGGAATACCTGTATCAATTATGAAATTTTCAAAAAGGGGAAGTAAAAGATATGCTAAAAAAGTATGATGTCTGAATGTTTAAGAAAAAAATGAAATACTTAAGATTAATACTTAATCAGAGTATCACGTGAAGGAAAAAAACTTCAATTTCATATGTAGGTTACTATTTTACACAAATCATGCCCCAAAATTTTACTTGTGACATCAATAAGAACTTGATAAAAACATAAGGTAATGAGTAGTGAAAGAATTGGCATATCATATTGAAAAGAACTTGTAACATTACTTGAATATTTTACATCATCATTTCATTTAGACATTCATGAACATATCACCAAGGTTCATCCCCAAGGTGTCAATAAAGAAAAATTACGGAGGTTATTCACCAGGGTATCGTGAAAAATGTCATCTCTAGAGATTAATTCTTTACCCAATGCATTAGAGCACTATCAAAGTGCACCCTTAATATGTATTTACTTTCAAGTGAGACAAATAAATCAATACTTTACATAAATGGTGTTTTATATTCATGATGTCCCAAACCACCTTGAATATTTCATTCATAGTTGGTCATATTAGTTGAATATTCATATCTTATTAATGAGATAAGAATCTAGATGATTAAAATCCAAGATAACAATCATATGACCATTATTTAAAGGAAACAATAAAGGCAGATTATGGAATATACATTGAAATATAAGGTACATAAAGAACAAAAAACTAGAATTTATCACATCCAAGTTTGTTCTTGAAATTCTAAAATTTTATGATCCAATTGATTACAAGGTGGACCAAAAATATCAAGTAGGGTTTTGAGCTTGAACATGCTAAAACATTCATTATTGTTATGCCTTTTCATAATATTGAATAATGTCTATGATAGAAAGAATTATTCTTCACCGTAAGTAACATCATTTAAATCATACGGAAAACAAATAAGTTACTCTTAAATGTGGTTATAAGTTTTGTTTAACACCCTATTTCTTATGTTTTTAAAACTCCAACTAAACTAGAGACTTAATGTGTAAGGACCATAACAACTGAAATCAATGTTCACACAACATATAAAATATATGTATGTACCCGAAATAAAACTGAAACATTGGTACACCCATGTGTGTTAATCCCCTATGAATATTAGTTCAAACACATTTTGAATAGGGCAGGTCATGCCCTTAGTCATAAAAATTTGTTTATGACAACCTAGAAAAAAATAATTTTATAAAAACCCAATCATATATATAACATTTTCAAAATATATTTAATATTTAAATATGAAATTATGTTTATGTGAATATGTGAAGTGCGTGAACAATTTTACACAAACATCATACATATAACTGAAGTAGAAAGGTCATGCACATTCCTGCATATAACTGACGTATATACATATAACCAAAATTATATATGTATTTTCAAAACAGAAAAACTTGGCTAGGAATAATTGTTACTTCTTATAAGCTATTTGAATGAAATAGAACTCGAAGGCCTTGGTTTAACATTTTAGAACGTTTTGACTGAACCATAATTTTATAATACATATGTATATTTTTTTGAATATATAACTGTATATATTCACGAAGAATCAAAACAAGGAAAAATTAAAAACCCTTACATTAATAACAAGGGTAATAAGGACTTCAGGGAGGGTTGACCGGGCTCACTGGAGACTTGAATGGGAGAGAAGAACCGAGAGGTCTTGGTTATTTATATACAAAAGCTCACACACCACCTTCCATGAAAAAACGTACCCACTTGCATTGCATTCAATGGGCGGTGTCGTGCTTGAAGATATCGAGGAAACAAGGGTGTCCCTGGTGGTCATAGGTTAAGAAAACAAGGGGTGTGCCATAGGGTAGGGTTACTTGTGTAACCCATTCCTGGAGGAAGAAGATGACGTGGCTATGGGAAATGCCGGGGAAAAACGGACCGTTCAGATCGATCCCAACGTCGATCTAAGGGATGAGATGCATCCACTGTTTTAACATAATTGAGCGGCTTAGATTATATATAAGTTTCATCGGATGGTTTAAGTTCAATGCAATAATTTAAAAACCTTGAACGACCACGATTAGATCATTCCAGATTGAACGGTTGACAAAACCCACTGGGAGAGATGCAGTCGCTAAGGGTCAATCGTAGGATCAGAAACAACGTCCCAGATCGCGTGCGACATGATCCAACGGTCCAGATCATGTTTCGCCTGAAAAACTGCTTCCCACATCGAAATGGAGAGCAATTATCATCTCCCTTATAACCCCAGGCCTCCCAACGAGTGCTCAGAAATCACACAACACCCACGAAGGGGCTAAGGGTCATGCTCATCCACATCGTATGAGTTGCCTCCCACAGACCAAGCAAAAAAGGGCTGGCCCTAGAGGGCCAATGTTTTTTGAAAAATCTACACTAAAAAAAGTTTTAAGTAGAGGAATGAATCCATTTATTAAAACTATATATAATATTATATTCTTAAAAATTAATTAATACAAATTAAACATGTTTTAGTTAGAATTATTTCTAAAATTAAAAATAAAAAACCCCTTTGTTTAACTCAAAAATTTATGAAAAGGAAATTTTACTAAACCTACATTATAATTTATATACTAGTATCCAAAAAAACACAGTTCAATCAAAACATAATTTAATTTTAAAAACTTAAACATAGTTTATAACATTATTTAAGAAATGAAAATCATTATCTTGTATTTGAAAAATTTGTAAAGCATTTTGAAATCCATAATTCTTTTCAAAATCACTTAAGGGTGAAATGAAGTTTAATACAATATCATTTTAGAGTTCATAAATGATGGGTTAATTATAACCTTAATTGTAACTCAATTATTTGGAAACTAATTAATATTTAAATAAGTTCACTTATCCTAACATGGTCCAATGACTATTTTTTTATAAACGTTAACTTCCAACGGTCACTAGAGAAACATTCGAAAAAAGTGTCCTATAAAAGCAAACCACACGGTGTCCTAAAACTCAAAAGGAAGAAGATGGTGCTTCCCATTCCGCTGAGGCTCAACATGGTTTTTATTATAACAGTGGTGATGTTTTTTTCTTTAGTTGGCCCAAAGGATCTCCTTTACTTACTAGGCCTCGTGGTGATTGGGGGTCTTCCAGTAGTTCTGATATGGGTTTTAATAGGTATATTTGGTTAGCATGATTACTCTTTTGATCTCGGTGTATTGTAGACACAATGATGTTCTTATTTAAATAAAAAACTTTATATTTATCCATTAAATTTTGTTCTGTTAAAAGGGCTTAAACAAATGTAAATTCATAATATCATCATTATATGATACCCAAAATTTGAGGTGTTACATTACTCCCCCATCAAAGAATTGCGTCCCCACAATTCCTTTCATACAAACTTTCTAAGAGGAAGCTCTCACTTGTTCCTACCATATCCCCCGTCATAGAGAATCCATAGGTGCATTCAGTAGAACACCCAAATTGATGCTCAACTCCTCTAGTTCATTGATCTAGATACACTTTGGGCAGAAGGGGTTGAACTCATGCACCGAATAGTTGGGCTTCTTGAGGGAGGCTCTAATGGTACAAATTTTGGAAATTTCCATATGGGCCAACATATGAAGAACATTATGAATTATGTCTCGATCGAGAACACTTATGTTATAGAGGTTGTCATACAGGCTAACACTGAGGAGTTGGTACATGTAGGTCGCATAAACATTTCCCTCTAAAGCACCCTTTTGAAATTTTACTTTGGCCATGTAGTTCCGGCTTAGGGTGAAACATAAGAAGATACCTTCATGGTATTTTCCACTCCTCTTATGCTTGACCAATTGTTCTAGGCCTATGTGACAGTAGATTGGAGCATTCCCTTGATGGGTTCGAAGAATCCCCAAACCGTTTGTCACCTCAAAAAATTTCTTGCACGTTCCTCGCAGGTTTGCGAAGAGACAATACTCATCTTCAGAGGTTTTGATTACTATAATATCCAGTATCTCAGTAGGAAGAGATAACATGTGGGTTTGTCCTTCCATCTGAATGCTTAAGATGAGAGTTCAATCACTTGAAATCCATCCAAAAGTATAAACAAAGTAAAGACATAAGAAAGAAGAGATAAAAAAATATGTTCTTTATATAACTACTGGTGCACAATGTAAAACGGGGATAATGGTTTCCCCAGTTCCCTAACACATGAATTCCCAAGACAAGATCGAAATCTCAATCTCCCTAACCTATATGCAACCCGATAAATTTGGTTCTATGTCATGGGAGCACTTATGGTATCTCCATAGTCTGACATGTGGGCTGTACATGCCAAATTCCATCATTTGACCAAAATGGACATAGGACGTGACTTGACACATGTATGATATGTGGAGATCTCCCTCTATAGCATCCTCTAGGAAAGCCGTGAGGGACGAGACACCTTCCTCTACGGTGAATCATAAAAAAAATTCCCTCGTATTACTTCCCCAATCATGTGTAAGACGGAAACTGGGTTTGCATCAGAAAGATATAATCCATACCTGCTCTTCAGTGGAGTTGAAGTACTCGGAGAGAGTTAGACACAACATAGAGATGTTTACACGACATACGGATATGGGAATAGTTTATAAAAGATTCATGGATGGCTATGGAAATTATGGTTTCTAAGGCCTCATTGGGAAGAGGAAAAAGATTAGTTCCTTCGTTTTCTATCTGAAAATTAATAAAACTCATTTTTTGTAGTGCTGAAGTATATTTTTATTTGTTTCAGTTATGGATTTCTGGTGTTATCCAAACTGAATCCTCTGATACCAACTGTGAAGAAAAGACCCCAGAAAAACCAGGAGTCGGTGCCTTCTAAACATGATTTGTTTTTTCTAAAATATAAACATGCACTGATAAACACACATCATGTCCCATACAGAGGACCGAGTTCGGTTCGGGCTCTGGGAAACCAGTAACATCAGAAATGTTTCATCTGATAAAAGTTGTTAGCTGAAAATTTAAAATTCAAAATGTAGGGTGAGCATAAGAATGCCCAGTAAGGGGTTTAAAATAAACCAATGAAACTTTTGAAATCAATTTTTAAAAACATATCCAATGAACATTCTCTTATAGAAAATTGTAACACATGTAACATAACATAAAAGTGCTCAACTAATATTTTAAAGGAATACATGAATTAATTAGGACATTTTCAAAAAGGGGTAGTAAAAGATATCTTCAACAATTATGACATATGAATGATTAAGCACAAATTAAACTGTTAAGAGTAATACTTAATCAGAGTTGTGCATGAAGGAAATGAACTTCAATTTCATATGTTGGTTACTATTTTACACGAATCATGCCCCAAACATTTACTTGTGACATTAATATGAACTTGATAAAAACATTAGGGAAAGAGTAGTGAAAGAATAGGCATATCATCTTGAAAAGAACATGTAACATTACTTGAATATGTGGCTTCAACATTTCATTTAGACATTCATGAACATATCACTGAGGTCCATCCCCAAGGTGTAAATAAAGAAAAATTGGTGAGGTTATTCACTAGTGTATTTTGAAGTTTGTAATCTCTAGAGATTAATTCTTTACCAAATGCATTGGTGCGCTATCAAGGCACACCCTTAATATGTCTTTATATTCATGTGAGCCACATAAATCAATACATAATTTAAATGTGGTTGTATATTCATGATGTCACATACCACCTTGAATAGTTCATTCATAGTTGGTCATTGTAGTTGAGTTTACATATCTTATAAGTGAGACAGGAATCTAGATGATTAAAAACCAAGCTAATAATCATATGATAGTTATTAAAAGGAATGAAGAATGGAAGATTATGGCAAATACATTGACATCTAACTTACTAAATGAATAGAAAACTATAATTTATCACATGCAAGTTTGTTCTTGAAATTCTAAAATTTTATCATCCAATTAATTACAAGGTGAACCAAAAATCTCATGTAGGGTTATTATCTTGCACAAGCAAAAAAATACAATATTATTAAGCCTTTGCATAATACTGAATAATGTCCATGATAAAAAGCATGAATCTTCACCATAAGAAAAATCATTTAAAATATCTGTAAAACAAATAAGTTACTCTTAAATGTGGATATAAGTCTTGTTTAACACCCTATTTCTTATGTTTTTAAAACTACATGTAAACTCAATACATAATGTGTAAGGACCTTAACAACTGAAATCAAGGTTCATGAAACATATAAAATATTTGTATGTACCTGAACTCAAACTGAAAGACTGGAACACCCATTTGTGTTAATCCCCAATGAATTCTAGTTCAACAACATTTTGAATAAGGAAGGTCATGCCCTTAGTCATTAAAATTTGTTTATGAAAACCTAAAAAAATTAATTTTATAAATACACGATCATATTTATAACATTTTCAAAATTTATTTATTATTTCAATTTGAGATTACGTGTATGTGAATATGTGAAATGCATGAACAATTATACACAAACATCATACATATTATTGAAGTATAAAGGTTATGCACATTCTTGTATATAACCAATGTATATACATATAACCAAAATTACATATGTATTTTCGAAATAACAAAACGAGGCCAGATATAATCCTTACATTCTTTTAGCTATTTGAATGCAAGAGAACTCGAAGGCCTGGGTTCAAAATTTAAGAATATTTGGAATGAACTGTAAGGTTAAAAAAATATATTTTTTTTCAAATATATAAGTGTATATTTTCTCAAAGAATAAAAAAAAGGAAAAAATAAAAACCCTTACCTTAAAAACCATGGAAATGAGGACATCAGAGAGGGTTGTCCGGGATCGCTAGAGACTTGAATGGGAGAGAAGAACTGAGAGGTCTCAGTTATTTATATAAAAAATCTCACACACCACCTTCCACTCCAAAACGTACACACTTGCATTGCATTCAAAGGGGGGTGTCGTGCTTGAAGAAAACGAGGAGACATGGGGGTCCCCGGCGGTCGGAGGTGAAGAAAACGAGGGGTGTGTCATAGGGTAGGGTTACTGGTGTAACCCATGTGTGGAGGAAGAAGAATATGTGGATATGGGAAATGCTAGGGAAAAATGGACAGTCCAGATCGATCCCAACTTCGATCCAAGGGATGAGATGCGTCTCTTGTTTTAAAAGATTTGAACGGCTTAGATTAGATCTATGTTTTATCAGATGGTCTAAGTTTTACACATAAATTTAAAAACCTCGAACGACCATGATTAGATCATGTCGGATCGAAAATTTTACAGAAACTTCAGTGAGAATGCGGTCGCTGAGGGTTGAGTGTGGGATCGGAAACAACAGCCCAGATCGCATGTGAATCCAATGGCCCAGATCGCGTTTCACTTGAAAAACTGCTTCCCACATCAAAACGGAGAGCGGTTTTCGCCTCACTTATAACCTTGGGCCTCCCAACGAGTGGTCTAAAATAACACATCACCCACGAAAGGGGCCCTATACATGGGCTCCTGCCCACAGGCCTTGGCCTAACCATACCCCGCCATAGCCTCACGCCCGCACGGGTGTGCTTATGCGCTGCTGCTCTCTCCCAAGCACCATTCGGGGAACTTCTGGCCATGCTCGGGCCAGCCTTGGCTGGGGGATGAGGGATAGGCTCAGTCACTTTGTGTGGGACAACTCCCTCATCCCTAGCCAAAAAGGGCTGGCCCTTGTGGGCCAATTTTGTATTAAAAAAGCTACACTAAACAAAAGTTTTAAGAAGAGGAAATAATCCATTTATTAAAACTATATAGAATTTTATATTCTAAAACATTAATGAATACAAATTAAACTTATTTTAGTTTGATGTATTTCTAAAAATAAAAATACTAAACCCCTTTTTTTAACTCAAAAATTTACAAAAATAAAATTTTAATATACCTACATTATAATTTATATACTAGTATCCTCAGAAACATAGTTTAATAAAAATATAATTTAATTTGAAAAACATAAACATAGTTTATAACATTATTTAAGAAATTAAAATCAATACATTTTATTTGTAAAATTCTCAAAGTGTTTTGAATTCCGTAATTATTTTCAAAATCACATTAGGGTGAAACGATGTTTTACACCATATCCTTTTAGAGTTCATAAATGATGTTTTAATTATAACCTCAATCATAACTCAATTATTTGGAAACTAATTAATATGTAAATAAGGTCACTTATCCTAACAAGGTCCAACATCTATTTTTTATAACTGTTAGCTTCCAATGGTCACTAGAGCAATGGTCGAAAAAGTGTCCTATAAAGAAAAACCTTATGGTGTTCTAAAACTCAAAAGGAAGAAAATGGTGCTTCCCATTCCACTAATGATCATCATGGTTTTTAGGATCATGACTCGAAGGATCTCCTTTACATACTGGGCCTCGTTGTGGTGATTGGGAGTCTTCTAGTAGTTTTGATAGGGTTTTTAATAAGTATATTTGGTTAGCATGATTACTCTTTTGATCTCAGTTTATTGTAGACACTACGGTGTTCTTATTTAAATAAAGAGACTTATGTTTATCCTTTAAATTTTTGTTTGGTTAAAAGTGATTTTTCAAAAGTAAATGGATAATATCATCATTATATAATACCCAAAATTATGGGTGTTACACATTTTTTTACATATCATAATATTCATTTTCATTTAATTTTTGGTATTTTTATATATTGGATTTATGTATTATTTATCTTGAGCTTCTTTTATTAGTTTGTGTGGGCCTTTTGTTTGGTTTATACATTAGTAATGTGCAATTATCCATGGTTCACTTTCCCATTTGATCAATTTCATCCTCATACCTGATGTTGATCCATTGATCCTTATGATCCTATGGTTTTCTACTCCTCATGTTTTTCATTTTTCGTGAAACGGATTGGCTTGATCTATGTGTGACCCATGATAGCTTATCCTCTAATGTCATATGTCCTTATTTTGTTGTTTATGTGGTTATGTTGGGACACTTATCTAGATTTTTCGTATCCTTGGTTATATGCTCTAGTATTCCTCTACTCCATCTAGAATGATTCCTTGATTTGGAATCTACCTCTCCACTTGTGGGGGGTTTGGTTAGGCGAAAAATCTCCATGGTATTGGGAGCTCTAGTTTTCCTCGAGGGAGAAGAGTAGATGAAGGATCACTGGTCAGATTCATAGAATTACCAAATAAGAAATAGTGATCTACATAAGATTTGATCATCTTCATATATTCTTGGTGAGGAGATCCGATGAGGTCCTAGTGTTCTTTGGTACTCATTTTACCTAGATGGAAATGATGATTATATAGGAGAACAATCTCGATGACCCTCACAATAAGACCTAATTACATAGAGGCTCTATGAAAACACATCAGAGAGATTTATCCATAGTAAGGGGCCTTAGTATGGTATTCTTCTTCTTTTATATCGGTTATTTATTCCTTTTATTTGATTATTCATTGGTTCTATGTTGAGTGTGTTGTTTGAGTTTTTCCAAGTTGAACAATATATGATGAATCCCTAACATGGTTCAACTATGAGTCCTGGCATTTCATGAACTTGAACATTGGATATTTTCCTCATGTGCCTTTTTCTTATATAGTTTTGTTCCACTATTTATCACATATCTTTTATAATCCCATATTTTCATAGTAGAATAATGGTACCCATGCCCCATGCATATAGACCAAGTAGATAAAAAATGTCAACAACCTATGGTCCTCTTTATGATTTGATTACTACTTTATGTCAATAGTTTCTATTGATCATATCGCTTATGTTTGAGACTGTAATCTCTAATAGGTCTTGGTACTTATCAGTATTAATATCAAACTGGTTATATATATTCTCATTAGCATGTTATCTATTGTAAATGATTACATGAATCAATACTTTTTTATTATATCCTTCTTTGTTTATGGTTTGTTAGAATTAGCATGTTACACTTCCGATTATGACAATTCGTTACAAGATTTTTATTATTCATATTTTCTGGATTCTTCTTACTATTTATATAATTACAAAAATTTTATTTTTTTTCTTTAATTTTGAGAAACCAAATTATACCCATACAACTCAATTACTCCATTAAAAGTGGGCTACCTCATAGTACAACCCACAATTTTTTTATAGAATCTGATAAAAATATATTTAGTAATGCTACTTTTTGGATCAAATATTATTGGCCCTTTCATGATGTGATAATTGTGAGATAAAAGTAAAGAAAAAAATAAATAAAAAATGAACAATAGATGTAACATTGAAAACCACACAATTATAGAGGGGTAAATAACCATAGAAAAATAGATTGATATCACTATGGTAAAAGAGGTTAAACACACTCTATTTCTATTATAAAGAAAATATCCATATAATTTACTCTCTTGAGTAGTGTATAATGCACCTCAAAAATTACAACACTCAAAATATTGAAATAGGAAGCTCAATACTTGAGGTGATAATGCTAAAACCGTCAAAGCACTCTGCCTTTTATAGGAAAGGCCCTTACTTGTTCTTCCTCCTCTATTTAACTCCTTGGGTTAGTTTTTTTACCCATCCCACTAACCACACTAGCCCCCTCTGAAAAATCAAGGGGGAAAAATTGTTTGTGAGAAACATATGCTTTTGTATATCACACTTGGATATCCGATTGGGAACCAATAATATTTCCAAAAATCTTTTCTATCTTCCAACCATGTTGCTCTTATATCTATGATTATGATTGAGATTTTTTTACTATATTAACATAACAAATTTATTAAACTTCATCATAAAATTAACTTAATTTTCTTCAAAATAAATTTTCTTCATATCCACTCTTCCTTCGTCCAACACCTCTCAAACAATGTGACATTGTACCATAATGTGCTTTATCATAGAATGAAAATATAGATTCCTTTTAATTTTCAAGGTGCTATGATTGTCACAAAACAATTGGATATACTTCTGCCATTTTATGGGATCCTCTGGAAACCTTCACATCTAAGTCACTTATTTGAAAGCCTATGTAGTTTTCATGTACTCTACCTTAGTCATGGATAAATATATAACAGACTACAGCTTTGAATTCCAGATCCCAACCCATCCTATAAAATTAAACACATAACCCAAAGTTTAATTTCGTTGGTCATAATCACCTACGAAATCTGAATCTACATAGTCTCTAATAGTGAAATTTGATCCTCAATAACATAATACAACATATGAGATCTACTTGATGTATCTAAGGGTCTTCATTAATATGTTCCAATGCTCCCTTATTTAATTCTCCACATACCAACTATCTTCTCCCACTACTTGTGCAATGTCTAGTCTCATATAAACCATAGATAATATCATAATACCCACTGCTAGTTCATAAGGTAATTGAGACATATCTATCCTCTATAATTCATTGTTATCACTTTTTGGATTCATCATAGTGGATAAAATAAAATTAATATTAAGTGGGGTAAATATAGGCTTATAATGTCGCATGTGGAAGTATTTCAAGATATTCCTCAAGAAATTCTTTTTTGATAGCTAAATCATACCCTTATTTCTATCTCATTAAATATGTATCCCAAGATATTATTTTTTGGTCTTAATTACTTCATATCATACTCCCATGAAAACTATCAACATGTCATCCAAGAACAATAGAAGAATGATAAAATCATTACCATCTGAACCCATTAAATATAAAAAAGTATACGAAGGAATTATTTTGTGTCCAATACTCTTGATATAGGAATAAAAACTCTTGTACCAACACCTTTGTGCATGTTTAATACCATACAAAGTTTTTCTCAACCTAAAAACCATGTTCACCATTCCTTATTTTGAAAAACATTCCGATTATAGAATATATATTTATTTATCAGGATCATCATTTAGAAAAGTTCTCTTCACATATATATACTCTAGAGTTAAACTATATATTTCACACATCCCCATATCTATCTGAATAGTTGTTATTCTATCAATCGGAAAAAATATTTCCTTGAAATCAACAACTTCTCCCTATGCATATCCTTTGACAACCAGTCTTGCATGATATCTTTACAATTATTCATTTTCATTCCAATTTATCTTAAAGAACCTGTTTTTGCTGGTAGTCTTCCTTCTATGAGGTAATGGATCAATATCTCAAGTCTTTTTCTTGTGAAGGGCATCAAGTTTCTCCTTAATTTCTTCCTTCCATGTGAATATTTCTGACCTCCACATCACCTCCAAAAAATAATATGGATTACCTTCCTCCATCAATAATTAGTACACAATATTTCTCTCAGTGATAAATTCTGAGTGCCATATTGGTTCACTTTTATCTTGAGTTTATCATCATAGTCCAAAATCAATCATAACTTTATCAACATGCACCTCAATTGAAAGTGGTTCTTCTATGGATTCTTCCTCCATCCCAACTATTATAGTATATGTGTTATCATTATACAAGTCCCCATTAATCATCACTTGAACCTCATCTTCTAGACATATAACCTCCATGCTGATGATAAGTCTATGGGTAGTGGGGTCCCACATACGATACTCCTTCACACCATCAACATATCATAAGAATATACATTGATTGGATCTCAAATCCAACTCCAATCATTCCCGATCATTAAAAAATACAGATACATGGCCTCTATAAGTATGTAACCAAGAATAATTAGTAGGATTAACACTCCACATATTCATTAGTGTTTTCATATCAATCATCAGAAAAGTAAATCGATTGATCACATAACATGTTCTCTTCATTAATTTATCCCAAAACTTCTTGAAAATTTCTTATAGTGTTTAATATCTCCATTGTTCTATCCAACAAGGTTATGTTACCCACTTTGCCACTACATTTTTTTGAGGATTTTAAGACACCATTAATTTTCTCTTGATGCCTTCTCAATGAAAAACAGTATCACAATCCTGACATGAATATTTTCCACTACTATCAATCCTCAAACACGTGATCTTCTTTCAAGATTCCATCTTCATATAGGCTTTGAATGTTTTGAAGACTTTAAAAACACTTGATTTCATCATGATTGGGTACACTTAACATCTCATGGAATAATCATCAATGAATTATACAAAAAACCTTTCTCTTCCTAGGGATATAAACAGTTCTTGCCAAATATTGGATTGGATCAAATCTACGATATCCTTGCTCCTAATTGCTGACGTCACAAAATTCAACCAATGTTGGTTGTAAAAATCATAATGCTCCCAAATTGGAAGGGATACCTTTTTAATATTGGAATAAACTTATTTTGAGTAAGAATCTTCAAGCTTCATTCGAATATAAGACCAAGCTTTTGATACCATGACTTCCTCAATGCTTTTGTTGAGGTAGTAAACAAGACAACTATTGTAATGTCTCGTAAATTACATCTAATTTTTTTAATTATATAGAATTACTTTGAGACCGGATAATCTGACGGTGCACGATTATGAGGACCAGGGTGTCAAGAGTGATCCGTCAAAGTTTTTTTAAGCTTTAATTAACGCATGTAAGCAGTTTTCCTGAAAATGTGTAATAATTCATAAATGGTTACTCAAATTAAAAATCTAAGGGAATTGCTGCTCTTAGAATGGTGGGTTTACCCTAGGAAAATCTTATGTTTAGTCGGTGCTGGAATCATGTGAGAAAACCTGAAAATGGAATAATCTTAAATAAAATAATTAAATAAAATTATTTTATTTTTCAAATGCTTATAACTCACAAACGGTAACTCGAATTGAAAATATGAGACCACGGCTGAGCTTGTGGGGGAATGATCTCTTTAGAAAGATACTAACTTTGGACGGCACATGCCACCAGCAAAAGTTAATTTTTGGCCGTAAATAAAATAATTAAGTGACAATTATTTTATTGTAAAATCCATAACATTTAAAAGGTAACTCGGATTGGAAATCTAAGAGTACCGTTGGGTTCGTTAGGGCATGTTTCAATTAGGAAAATCCTAACCTCAACTAGTGTGGGTCGAGGGTGACTGTTAATAATTTTCTGATATTTTTGTGGGTACGTTCAGTAAACATGAGAGAAACATTTTTTAACTTTTGAACTTTTGTTCGACTTCAAAATCAGAGGGCATCATTGAACCCGCAGTGCCGAGATTCTCTTAAGAGAGGCATAACTTTGACCGTAGTAGGTCGGGTGAAAAAGTTATTTTTTGGACTTTTGAAAGATTAATAAAATAACATGTTTTTTTATATTATTTTCCTGCTTTCCTCCAATGGACGAACGATGCAGGTAGGACTGATGATGTGTCAAGCTAATAAATGGAATAACTCTTCTTTTCTTGTAACCAAGCCCTTGGAAATTTGGGAGGTTCATTAATTACATGAACCTCATTAATTCCACTAGCATTATACACTCCTTTTCCTCTCCTATTTATATGGTGCTCGGGGAGGGGTGTTGGCATAGCTTCACAAAATAACGAAGCTCTGTCAAAGCAGCGCGATGCCAACCACCAGGAGGACGAGACTGGTTCCAACGAGTGGTGACGAGCTCCACCGAGTATTGAACTGACAACAATGATAAAGGAGGTTCGGTCAACCATTGTCTACAGAAGTCTCTTCCAGGTAGGGGGTTATTTTCATTTGTGCATTTTTGTTTCCCTCTCCCATATTCTTGAAATTATACGAAGAAAACAGTTCAACCGACTAACGAGTTGACCCACGATTCATCCGTCTTTGTGGGAGGCGTGGGGAATCTTGTGGGGTTAATATTGTGTTCAATACAACTATTTATTGAAGTCCTTTAATATCATTCATATTGCGAGCTAACGCAGGGGAGTATAGGACTAAAAACCCCAGCCTGAACCCTCCGCTATCTTGTTTTCCTTGCACCGCCTCATGAAGACCGCAAACACATCGATGCACGCTGTAAGAGGAGGGCCACGGCTCGTCAGTCGCCTCACCAACTGAACGACCTCCAGGATTTTTGAGAATCCAGGTGACCGGGTTACACCCACCCACCCCGCATCGGACTGAACTGGGTTTCCGCCCATGGAGCGGGCAGCCACCCTCGAGTTAGGGCACTGCCCTCGCACTGGGCTGTCGCCCTCGGACCGGGCCTCTGCCCTCAGATCGGGCCACTGCGCTTGGTTCGGGCTGCCACCCTCATATCGGATGGCCTCCCATGGAGGCGGCCACCCCCCTCGTACCATGCTGCCACACTCACATGGGGCCCCCACCCTCAGAGCGGGCCTACGACCTCACACCGGACCGCCGCCCTCAGACCGAGTCGCCACATCCAAAGCGGGCCGCCTCCTCGAACAGGGTCGCCGCCCCATGATGGTCGGGCCGCCCCTTTGCGCGCTGCCCCCTTGCGGGCTACCCCCTTGTGGGCCTCCCTATTCTGTTCTAGCAGCCCTTGCGGGACACCCCCCTTACGGGCCGTGGTGGGCTGCCCTTTCGGACCACCACTCTTGCAGGTCAGACCAAACATTGGCCCATCAGGCCGAGTCCATCCTGGCCCATCCCAGAGCGAGTCGACTCGAGTCGGTCCGACCAGGTCAGACTGGACCCTGGAATACTTAAAGAAGCATATCATGAGAATCAGATGTTTGTTTGATAAACCTTTTATAGTGTTGGGATCCTTGGATCGAGGTGGTCCTTTTGGTATTCTCCAATTGATTTTTTAGACAGTTGGAGTAAGGCCGGGTTGGATCAAACCTGAATCCAACTGGGCCCCTGAAGCTAAAATGCTTATAACTCACAGACCGGGCATCCGATTGACACTTCGTCTATCACGTTGGAACCCTTATGACATGGAGGTCCTTTGAGTTATTCCTTTGTGGAGCTTAATGGTGGCTGAGGTACGATTGATATCTCAAGGGGAAGATTCAATTGAACTTGAGCATACCGGGTGAATGGAAACCTATGATAGGATGAAATGTGATGAAAGAACATTGTTACTATGTCGGTTAGATCCTGTGTGGGTCAGTGCTCATCGATACACTGTGGGTCAATGCATATCGATCCTGTGTGGGTCATATCCTGTGTGGGTCAGTCGAGGTTAATTACCTATCGATCATGTGTGGGTCAGCAGTAGTTCTTCTTAATAGAATAAGATGATATAGTTTATGACTAATCATCTGCACTTCTGTACATAAGTTATACATGATTTTGAGCTGAGTCTTTTGCATGTGTGTTGCTTCTTGCGTTGTGGTGTTACTTGTGTGTTACTTCTACCTTTGTGGTATTGTATTTGTGGTGTTACCTATGTGGTATTTCTATCATTGTGGTGTTACTTGCATGGTACTTCTACCTTCGTGGAGTTACCTTCATGGTTATATCTTGGTGGTGTTTCCTGTCATGGAAGGTGGTCTATTCAAAGTCTGGGTACGCCCTCCGGGGGTTCTTGTCGGCCAGCAACTGTGGAGGGGGACTCAACCCCATGTCCCTCACCGGACACAGAAAGAATCTTATCCACTTCCTTGCCCTTCGTTCATTCACCACCGCCCTATGTATGCAACTCTTGTACATCCCATTCATTAGAGCCTAAGATTTTCCCTTTCATTGTGACTATGAAAATCAGAAGTGTTAAATGGATTAGTGGTGAATGAGGACGCGTATACCATAATGGTGTCACTGATGAGAAAATCAAACATGGCTGGGGCGAGGGTGAAAGAATTCCACCTCCCATCGTATAAAACATGGAGGCCGCCCTCATCGTCCTGGTGGAGGATGGTAATGGAGGTGGGATCATAATGGGGTCCTGTCACCAGAGTTACCTCCAATCGCTGGCAAGGAGGGTAGTAATTCAGACACACATTCGATTCATTACCAATGATGAAATCCCAAAGGTAGCTGCGTCCCACCCCCAAGTTGATTCCCATCACCTCCATGATCACCACCGACAGACCGCTCATGGCCTCACTGTACTCCTCCCACTTCTTCCTGCCCTCGACACAAAATGATCCTGGAATATATGGACCTTTTCCAACTTCTAATCACCAGCAAGTTGAAATGTTAGGCATTTTTATCATTTAATTCTCAAAAAAATACTCGAAATCTCAAAAATGTGTGCCCATGGTCTGCATGAAGTACTTCTCCATGCTCCCAGAAGCGGCTTCAGTGAAGTGGAAGGACAACATCTCTTTCCATAGAAACAGCGTCGTGAATCTGTCGGTGAGGCCTTCTTCTTATCCTTGTTGATCCCCATAGCTCCTCTTCGCCCTCTACTTCTCCTGTGGCGACATGCTGAAGAACCTCTCCATGCCGGCGTGGGCTCAGGCAATGAGCTGCGGGTCCACGCAGTGATTCTGGACCAAAAAAAAACTAAAACAACAATCCTCATTATTTTAATAAAACATTGAAATAAATGAGTTTTATCATTGAAAAAAATTAAAAAAACATCATTATTTGTTAAAAAATATGCATAAAAAGTTTCTCTGTCAAATTCCCCCACACTTAAACCATGCTTGTCCTAAAGCATAAAATCTCCACATGGAAATTAGAGAACACCAATGTTACCAAAATTTTAATTCCAATGCAATAAAATCACAAAAATTCAATTTGAAATCGAACTTTCAAAAATCTGCATAAAATATCAATTTAATATTTCATTTTTCGATGAAATAAATAATTCACATATTTTAATTTTTCACATTGAAAATTAATGAAACTTCTCATTTAATTCATTTAATCTCCTTCATTTATTATTATTAAACATGCCAAGTCATGATTTACCTCACTTTTGATTCTTTTCCCTCATCAGTCATGATACAAATCATGTAGATGTATGCTTATATCTTGAGAAACAAGCTCATTATCCATATGATTGTAAATGAACTACTTCATCCACTTTGTAAAGACAAAAAAACATAAAATCAAGAGGACTTTAAATTAGGGTTCTATTGACTTTGAGGTTTATGGTTTGTAGGATTTGATGCATTAATAATTAAGGCTTAAGGATGAGGCTAATCTCTTAAGTAAAATGCATGATATCAAAAGTAAAAATATAATAAAATTATCCCCTTCAAAGTAGAAACAACCACTTCCCAAAAAACAAAGAAAAGGTTATAATCAAGTAAGCATAATGAATGATTTGTGCACCCTCTTGATTATTTTTTTATTTTGTACTTTTTTTTCTTTTTTCAAAATTTATCATTATATAAAACCTCACATCCCTGACATAACTGTAAAGACTCGAAAATTTCAAGGAAAATGTTTTCTTAATTTATTTGGAATTTTACGAGTCTGTGGATTCTAACAGCACCTGATTCTGAGGCTCGGTGTGCCCGGAATAAATTTCCAAAGTTAGCTCAGGTACATTCAGTGAACGAACGAGCGGGTTTTTCTAACTTTTTATACAGTGCTTGGAGTCGAAATCTGAGGGCACCGATGAAACCACAACACCGGTATTTGCTTTGGAAGTCCTTTTCTGGAGTTCTGTTCACTTGGGAAGAGTTTTTAAAAAAATGTGTTTTAAGTGTAAAGTGAAATAAAAATTGTGCTACAATTTTATTTCGTATTCTATGTTGTTATAACCTATGTTTGGAAGTTGGCCAGGACCTACTTGTTTTTATCTAACCTTGAGAGAATAAAGGTGGGGTGAGTCCCACACGAGGCCAACCCCTCACATTCCCTAACTCCTCTAATATCCCACTTAAGTGTGTAACCATTAAAACTTCCCATTATTTTGTGACCTTCCCTCTCCCCATGTTTATTCAATGCAAACCCTTTAATTTAATTAAGTGAGTTATGTATTTTGTAATTTGTAATTTTGAAAGGCATGACTTATGATAATAAAATGAGAGGGATCTTATTTTGTTAAGTTTTCTTGTGGTGTAAGAGAATAGGGAGAAGAATAATCTATGTCTAGATAACTTCATCTTCTTCGCGAAGAATACCAAGACATCGACCAAGAACGTCATCACCGTAAGGAGAGATTGACGTGCCGTCTCTTCTCCTCTCTACAGCCGGTCTATGACCCCTTTCCCAAAGAACAACGACACGCACTCTTTCAATATTTTTTCCACATCAAAGGAAGGGAGACACCACTAATCCTCAGACGTTATCTGTCAACATATACGGAGCTTCACCTCACGATGTCATTTCCCGCGATGATCATCGTTCGACAGCTTCTTCAAGGTAGGGGTTGATTTTATACATTCATGATTAAATTGACATACTTCATTAATTTTTAGCCGCTTGATATAAATATAATGGGAGGAGGTCGGACCGCACAAACATGGTCGATCCTCCTCCCCTTTGTTGTTGAATTTCTTTGTGGCTTGGAATGGGGATGGTGCGGTGCCAATGCACCGCGTGGGAATGTATGAACCGTGGCCGGAGTGGGCCACGGTGAAGGAGCGTGGCACCGGAACACCTTGGAGGGTCGTGACCGGGGCGGGCCGCAGCAGAGCAGCATGAGGTGGCCGACCTCGCCGGCCACCGAAAATCAAGGAGGAATCCCGATGCCTTTGGCCGTGGCGGTTCTACAGGGAGGGCAGCCGGATATCGCGCCGCTGGCGAACAAGGGAGGCGGGACCCACGGGGGTCTCGCGGCAGTTCACCGGCTGGCCAAAACGGCCGGTTGAGTTCGGGAAGGACGGGGGTTTGTAACCCCCGGCGGCCAGCTAGGGCAGACCGCACAAGGGTCCACCATTTCAGGAAATCATGGGGGCCCACCCCCCCCCCCCCACCCTTCCATGTCCACTCAGTGCGCGGGCGCCCGCACCGGGCCGACCGCCCGCGCTGGGCCGAACCGCCCGCGCTGGGACGGGCCGCCCGCACTGGGCCAGACCCCCGCGCTGGGCCGGGCCACGCCTTCTGGGCCGGGCCATGCAATTCGGGCTGGGCTACGCCCAACAAGGCCGGACCCGGACCCAGTTCGGGCCGACCCAGGGGTATCGAGCCAGGTCGGACCGGGCCCGAACCCCCTACTTTCAGGACAAATCCATTTAAACACCCATAACATGTGTTACAGACCACCAATCGATGGACTTTCAGTTGAGTAACAATCCTAGTATCGAGACGGTCATTTTGGAATATTACACTCAAGGTTTTGGATAACTTTGGGTATGGCCGGGTAGGTTCGAACACGAAACTAACCGGGACCTCGGAGCGAAAACGCTTATAATATGAGCTCCAAACGTCCTATTGACGTGCCGTCGACTTTGTTGGATTCCTCTAAGTGAGACGGTTTTTTTTGGATTACTCCTTTTTTAGTTTGGACGCAGTTGAAGTACGGTCGGGTTGGTTGTTGACTTAAAAACCAACCGGGCCCATGGGATGAAAAGACCAATAACTCTCATACGAGGCGTCAGATTGACGCGCCGTCTGTCACGTTATGTTCCTTTTGATGAAACGAAACTTTTGGATACATCAACTCAGGACTTCGTGTCAGTTTATGTATCGTCCTCCTTGGCTCGTGGAGAAGACCCTCCCGGAATCGAGCATGTTGTGTGCCGGAACCCTAGAGCTGGCTGCGACGAAGATGACTTCTGTACTAGGATCCTCTATGGGTTCGACGAGGATGAATACCGTACTGGGATCCTCCATGGGTTCAATGAGGATGACTACCGTATTGGGATCCTCTGTGGGTTCAACGAGGATGACTATTGTACTGAGATAATCCGTGGGATCAGCGAGGATGACTACCATACTGGGATCCTCTGTGGGATCGACTACCATGCTGGGATCCTCCGTGGGTTTGATGACGAATACTACTATACTTGAATCCTCTGTGTGTTCGGCAGTGACGACTACTAAACACGGATCCTATGTGGGTTTGGTAGAAGAGATGATTCAGTGGCTACAACTAATCATCTCCACCCCTCGTCGTATATGGATACCTGTGTGAGCTGAGTCTTAACTTACAATCATTAGCATCAATATGATTGATGTTCTTTCCTATGTGGATTGGGTTGTGTTTTCTTGTGTGGATTGGGTTGTGAATTCCTA